>CM067859.1:16751717-18001717 GCA_034642435.1 Megalocaria dilatata | reverse complement strand
AATTTTTATTAGACTACATGAAAATTTGAAATTTTTGATTGCCAAGAAGAAAACAATCGTAATTATTTCTGTTTAGTTACACAGCGGGGAGAAAAAAAAATTTTATTTCAATATTAATTGCTGCCGAATTAAGAACTAATGAGTTTCTCAGATTTTTAAATTGTCGCGCTAACTGCTTTGAGAATTAGTGGAAGATTGAAAGGTAAAAAGCTTACAAAGCAATTATAATTAATATAATTAGAATCAAACTATAGAATAATCAGTTTTCCGGAAGTTCAAGCAATCTTCATATGTATAAGGTTGTTCGGAAAGTTATTTCGTTTTTTCCCGACAAAAGATTTAATTGTATTCTTTCGAACCCAACTTTACACTTAAGCATAATCATTATATGTTTTGAGAGCTGATATATCAAGGCTTGTGTGTGAAAAAGTTCAATTGATTCACAGTAGTTTTTGATTGGTGCCTTTTTAAATATGGAGAGCAATAAGCAGCATTTTCGTCATATTTTACTACAGAAAAGATGAAAATGCTATTGAATCCAGAAACAAATTAACCGATTTATATATATAGAAGATTTATTGACAGTACGCCAGTGAACCGGTTTGCGAAATTTCGATCCGGCAATTGATGTCGAAGATGCACCACGCTCCGGAAGACCGGTTGAAGCCGGTCAAGACATGATAAAGGCCTTAGTTGATGCAAGTCAACGAATAACAACACGTGAGATCGATGGGAGGTTAAATTTATCGAAGCAAACTGTTTATGACCGCTTGAAAGGCCTGTGTTTAACCTCGAAGCACGATATATGGGTTCACCATGTTCTCACGGAGAGAAATTTGTGTCGTCGCGTTGACGTCTGTGATTTGCTTCTCAAACGTCACGAAAATGATCCATTCTTGAAGCTCATCATTATTGGGGACGAAAAATCGGTTGTATATAAAAATGTCGAACGCAAGAGACCATGAAGCAAAAAAGATGAACCGGCTCAAAGCATTTCGAAAGCCAATATCCACCAAACAAAGGTGATGCTGTCTATTTGGTGGGATTTTAAAGGAGCTTTTTCCGGATAAAAAAAATTAATTCGGAAGTCCACTGACATGAGCTTAAACTGAATGAATGCACTTCAATAGAAAAGGCGATGTTGTGTTCCACCAAGATAATGCAAGAATACAAGTTTGGTCACTCGCCAAAAACTTTTGCAGCTCGAATGGGATACACTGCCACACCCACAATATTTTCCAGATCTGCCGCCTTCGGATTATTATTTGTTCTGGTCGTTGCAAACTTTTTTGGGCGGTAAAACCTTTACTTCAAATGAAGAGATCAAAAATCACCTGAATCAATATAATTTAATAAAATATCTCTTCATTATAGGGAAATTGTCTTTTATTTTCCCAAAGAAAAACGAAATTACTTTCCGAACAACCCAATACATAGACTACTCAATTTATAGTGCTTTTCTAAGTCCATAGGATAATTTAGGATATTCCAATCTGTTTCCTTAGAAAAGATTGAAAATTTTTCTTACGTTACAAATTAACGGTCAGTTTACGCTAAATTATGAATTATCTGTTTTCCGAATTACGAAATTTTTACTGCCAGCTGAACATATCAGGTTTTTCTTCAAATTCCAACATAGTTTTCAGGAATAATCCTATATTTTATTCAAAACTGACATATAAAGTAGATTCAGTATCTGATAATTCTGTCACACTTCTTTACAAATTTAAATTTTATAAAATTTCGTAAAATTTTCGAAAATAAAATATCTTAAATATACTGTTTCCTTTTAGTAGACATACAGGTTCCTCAAATAACCCCTTGCGCTTCCATAGCTGCCGAAACACACATCTTGGAAATTTCACTCGAAATCAGGCTCCTTGTAATTGCATTTCTTCATCTCAGGAAATATTCAACAAATGTGTGATTTTTTAAGTGGCTCGGTCAGTATATTTTCATATATTTTCGATGGACTTCAATATCTCTATCAAAAAACTGCGAAAAGTTGATGGAACAGTAGTTTGCTGAAAGTCCTGTCCTGATTTCCCGAAGAAATTGTAACACGAATTTGATCAGAATTTTTTTTTCAACTGAAAGATCATTCCTAAATGATTGACCTGTCGTATACAGGAGTCCGTTAATAATAGCCAAATATGAAGAAGTACAAATTGTTATTTCCTGATTTTTTCAAATGTAACATTCTGTATTTTATTGCACGTAGAGAATTGAATGCCTCACATTTTCTCCGAAGTAAACTTAGCTTTCACTCCTGTGTTCAGCAAACATGAAAAATGACATCACAACTGAAAATTTTATTTCATTAACTAAAGGATGTTTAAAATAGTTGAAACAATGAAACCTGCGGTAGAAATTGTTCAGGTAATACTCGGACATATTTATTCATTTTAATGATCCACGAGATATTTAAATAATTTCCTCAGATGTAGAAATGAATATACAAGAAGCCTGCTTTCGAACGGAATTTCTAGGATGTCTGGTTCGGTAGCTATGGAAGCATAATTCACTTTTCTAGGAACTTGTAGAATTAACAGACATTACACAGCATCAAAAAATATAAATATAATCCAAAAAATATGGATTATTGACCGAAATTACCTAACAAACTTAGGCCGATACAGTTGTTTCATAACGACGTTTTGAATTCCTCTGCTCGATATTTAAGATATTGAAACAAAACACTCTATTAAGTAATTAACCCCCTTTTAATTATTTCATTCTACAGTAAGTTCACTCATCGAGGAAAAATTTTTTTTAAATTATTCGCGAATGAATTCTTCAACTTAGCTTTCAAGTTCCTTAAAAATTGTCTGTGTTTTTCAATAGACACAAGAATTACAAAAAGATCACTACTATCATGAGCATCAGTTAATCGTGTGAATTTCATGGCAAGACTAAAATTCCAGAATTTTAATATTATAAGATTTTCTTGGAGTAGAATTTAGCCTTATTGACTTTAAATTCAGAATTATATATTCTAACTTCTACAATTGTAAACTATATACAAAAACTATCAAAATGATGTCATTAATATAATCAATATAAAATAATTTTCAATGTCTCGGAAAAAACCTTGTATTAACAAGAACAATATAAAATAACCAGAAGAGGTTTTTTACTTGATAGAAGGAATATTACAAAGTTTGAATAACAAAACAGATTTTCAATTTTAATTTAAAAAAATTTTATTCAAAAATTTTTAGAATCAAATTAATGTCTTATAAGCACAGTTTATATTTAATAGACGTATAAAATCAATCTAAAATATCAAATGGAATAAATAACCCAACAAATATAAATTTTTAATTAAAATTAAAAAATAAATATATGAAGGAGACGAAATTTTATTTCTGATCTCACAATTATGAAAACAAAGTCTTTTTCAAGAATGCAAAACAATTTTAAGGACTTCTCAGAAAATATAATTCATTTGAAATATTAAATATATTTAATTATTTAAATAAGTTACTTCAAAAATATCTCAAAACATGTATTATGTGGTCAAAGAACAATTAGAATTCCGATAAACTCTTCATGGGTCCTACTTCACATTTAAAAAATAAAATCAATTAACAACAAATATAACTCACCTGCAGGACCGATGAAGACCTTATCGGAATTCTAATTGTTTTTTGAAGAAATATGTTTTGAGAGATTCTTGAGGTAACTTATTTAAATATATTAAATATTTCAAATTATGTTTTGATTTTTTGAGAAGGACTTAGTTTTCATAATTGTAAGGTCAGAAACAAAATTTTGTATTCTTCAAATATTTATTTTTTAATTTGACAATTTATATTTGTTGGGTTATTTATTCCATTTGATATTTTATATTGAGTTTTGATTTTATAGGTCTATTAGATATAAGCTGCGCTTATAAGACATTAATTTAATTCTAAAAATTTTTGAATAAAATTTTTTGAAATTAAAATTGTACTAAGAGATTAAATCTGTTTTGATATTCAAAAAACTATAGTATAAGTATGTATATTAACATGCAAATACAAGAAAATCCACTATTCCAAAATTATCCAAAGGATAAAATAACAATAATTGAAGGAGAAGTCCAACATTTGATAGCTGTTTGGGCCTCTATACCTCGTCAGAAATGCATTGAATTCAGATTCAAATATATCATAAGATCAAAATTTAACTCGCCAAATAAGATAAAACCTGACACAAATAAAATCGAAGTAAGCTTCAAAGTATCCAGAGTAAAACAGAAATGATCAACGTGTTGTTACGTTTAACCTGTAATCATTTGTACTCAGAACACAGAACAACATAACAAAAATCATTCACCCCAAAAAATGTCCCATGATAAGAAAATTAACCAGCATTTCAAAAATAATAAATAATTAAGGAATATATTGTGGATATTTAGACTCTATATGAATTTATTTCATAATTCAAAAATCAATTTGAATATGATTTTTGTATTTGTATGTTAATATACATACTTGTATAGTTTTTGTTAATATATTTATTTGTATTAATACGTTTCATGTCGGTACATTCAAAAATATTTTTTATTATTATATATAAGGATATCATTTTGATAGTTTTTTTTTATATAGTTTCTATATATATTGTAAAAGTTAGAATATATAATTCTGAATTTAAAGTCATTTAAATTTTACTTTTATCAAGTGTTGTCTCACATTCATATGGATTCAGTATTATTTCCGAGCGGAATAATAGAAAATAGTCTGAATCTTCGAGCTATCATTTCCATTTACTGTTAGGTCTTGGACGAAATCCGAGGGAAGCAATTCAGATTGCTACGACTACGTAAGCCCAGAAAGCATCGCAGGATTGGAAAAAAAGCTTACCGAAAGCCGAAATCGCATGGAAACTATCCCCGAAGAGGGAGAACCTAAAGTTTCTGTCAAAGAGATTTTGGCGAGATTCGAAAATCTCAAAGGAAAAGAAACCGACATGAATAATAATAATGTTGTTGTTAAGAAGGAAAAGAAAGAAAAAAAGGAGAAAAAAGTTGAGAAAGAAAAATGTAACCGGGAAGAAAAAGTTGCTTCACCAACGCCACAACAGATTCCTAGTCCCGATAAAAGCCCTAAGCACTCTAAAAAGGAGGTAAGCTCAATTTTAAATGGCCCACACCTTTAATGAATTTCTTATAACTAAATCCTGTAATTCTTTGCCCCCTCGTTGAACTCACAACCAATCTTCTACTACTCACTTTCTCTCATGTATCAAAAGATCGAATTCATTTTTTTATCTTCTGAAATAGCAGATCAGTAAACAAAAAATTAATTCACTCCATATCTTGATTACATATTTGATTTAATGATTTACACAAGAGCGACCATCATCGAAATTATGCGATAAAGTACAGTAAAGTGCCTGCTTGAAAGCTCAAACTGTTACCAACTTTCAGTAAACTCCTATGATCAAGTTGCCAGTTGATCCGTTCCAGAAGTCAAGTTCATGAACGCCAGTTGGTTAATGATAATGATTTCCAAGGCTGTTCCTAACGGATAAAAGTCGACAAAATTGAATTGAAATTTTCTATGCTCTTCTGAACATCTGCTTTATGCATTATAGTTCGCACTGTAAGATTCTTTGGGTATTTGCTTATGCATACTGAAACGCATGCATGCAATTTTCTTGTATTATTTTATTATTTGTTTTAAGTAAAAAAATGAAGTAGTTCATACTCGTTTTTACACAAAATTAAATGTCACGGTAAGCAGATTTCTAATTCATCTTTAGTTTTGAATCTTGGAAAGTTTATATTCATGGGATCAAGCAAACGATTTGAATTTCTTTTAATCGAGAATGTTAATCAAGCCATTCACCATTTGTCATCTGTTTTGTTGGATAACAATTCTCTAAACGTTTCTATAGATATTATTTTATAACGTTTCACAAGTCGAAAAAATTCCAAGTATTGTTTCATAAAATCTACATCGTACACACACTCCAGTTAAGCGAATGTCTCTGGATGGTTCGATTGGCTGTAAGCACAAAATGGTTTTCGTAATTATTTAGTAGGCAACTATTGTATTGAATATTCCAATAATAGAAAATATACAACAATTTTCTATATTGTTCATCAGAATATTGGAGATTTGATGTCATTAATTTATTAACAAGAATTTTCCAAAGTTTTCTTGTGTGGAAAAATCTAACTTCTACGTGTAAAAGGTCTTTCATTGGTAACGCCCCATTTTTAAATTGACATTACTGACGCATGGTAGCCAATGTTTATTTGTGACATCGACAGTTGTATTTGTCAATGTCTGCCATTTAATCCTGGAAATGTATACACTCCAACAACGTTTACAAACAATACAAAGTTCCAATCCAATCTAATTTTTGGTCGTTATAATAGTCCGGATAAAGGAACAGTTGACCGTTTAGTGAAGAAATTTGAAATAAAGTTTACACTTCATGATGTTATAGTGCCAGTAAGACAAAGAAATGCAAGAAGTGAAGGGAATATTGCTGCCGTATTTATCGATTTCTCGACGTTCACAAGAACTAGGCATCTGCCAAACGTCTTTGTGGCGAATTTTACGAAAAGACCTTGGTTTACATCCATACAAAATTGTTTTAACCCAAAAACTCAAACCAACAGATCATTGTGTATTCAGTAATCGGTGCTTAGAAAAAATCGGAAATGATGCAGGCTATGTTAACAAGCAGAATTACCGTATCTGGATTGGTGATAAACCTTGAGAATATCAAGAACTGCCATTACGTTCTTACAAACTTACTGTTTGGTACGGATTTTTTGCTGGGGGAGTCATTGGACCTTATTTTTACTTCAACCAAGCTCATGAGGTGGTAACTGTCAATGGAAATCGTTATCGTTCAATGTTGACTGATTTTTTATGGCCTGAATTGGTTCGTCTTGATTTGCAGAACATGTGATTTCAACAGGACGGTGCCACTTGTCATACTGCCAATGACACAATGACTTTATTGAAAACAAAATTCGGTGATTCGATTATTTCAACGAATAGACCGATAAATTATCCGCCTCGTTCCTGCGATTTAACTTCATTGGACTTCTTTCTTTGGGGCTACATTAAGTCATTAGTTTACAGCAATCATCCAGCAAATTTAAACGATTACAGTTCAATATTGAACGAGTACTTGCTAACATACGACCTGATTTGTGTGAGAGAGTCATTGAAAATTGAGTTCAACGACTTCTTTCCTGTCAGCGTTTCCTGGTGGACATTTGAATGATGTTCTGTTTCATATCTAATGGTATGCATTGTTCTTTATAACGAAATAAAAATTTCAATAATTGTCAAATAAATAATGTATTTTATTTACAAAACAAAATGGGGCGCTGTTAATGAAAGATCCTTTCCGTAGTGTACATTGAAACAGAAGGTGCAAGGGATTTTTGAACAAGAAACGTGTGTGGTGATTGGGCCCTAGAACAGCTTGAAGTTGATCTTTTTTATGGTAAAATTGTGTTTAGTGATGAAGCTCATTTCTGGTTGCACGGCTATGTAAACAAGCAAAATTGCCGTATATGAAGTGAAAACGATCCACAAGAAGTTCTGCAGGTTCCATTGCATCCTGAAAAATGCACCTATGGTGTGCTTTACACGCTGGAGGCATCATCGGTCCATATTTCTTTAAAAACGATGCTGGAGCTAATGTTACAGTGAATGGTGCCTGTTACAGATCGATGATCAATGATTATTAGTTTTAAAATTTGAATGGTATCGACCCAGAAGTATTTTGGTTCCAACAAGATGGTGCTACACCTCATGCTGCTACCGTAACAATTGATTTATCGAAAGAAAGATTTGGCGATAACATTATTTGGAGAAATGGTCCAATTAATTGGCCTCCTTGATCATGCAACATAACTGCACTGGATTATTTTCTTTGGGGTCATGTCAAGTCATTGGTTTATGCTGATAAACCAGAAAGAATAGACACTCTGGAAGCCGATATAACTCGTGTTATTGATGAAAAAAGGGCCTGAATTACTCGAAAAAGTGGTCCAAAATTGATCTGGTCGAATGCGGTTGTGGTAGTGGTGGACATATACCTGAAATTATTTTTAAAACATAAATGTCATAAAATTATCTTTCAAATTAAAAAAAAAATTGGCTTCAATCTTAATATAAATGTGTTTTTTTTTCAATTGAAAGTTCTACCACTCTGAAAGAAACACCTGATAGATCTAACGATCAGATGTTGAATGTATTAGTATTTTGTCATAATTTTTTTCGGTTGACAGTTTGGAAGAAGCTTTTCATAGGGAATTGTTATTTCTTGGGAGCTAATTGACCCGCACATGAATCTTCAAGTGTTTCCCACGATTTCAAATATTTGAGAGTGAATTCCTATTGACCCTTGAACTACGCTAAGTCTATTGCTTGTCTAATAAGACATTAGAGGAGGTGTCGTTCACCCTAAGTGCTGTTAATGGACTTAGGCAGAGGGGTGAGTCCAGTTAGTCAGGAAGTTGGTATAGAGACGTAAATGCGTCCAGTGGAAAGACAGATATTCCGAGAGTGAAGTTCTGGAAATTCAGAAATCGTACTGCTTATTTGTTTTTGAGAGTTAAGATGTTTATCCATTTGGAGTAAAATTACGTTCGTGCGGTTTTTTGTCGAAAATTGAAGCTTTATTGTGAAAAATTGTTATATCGGGTGTTTTTTTTGGAGTGATAGAACTTTAAATTTAAATAAAACACATTTAAATTAAGATTGAAGCCAAATTATTTTGTATTTGAGAGATGATTTTATGACATTTGTGTTTTGAAAATAATTTCTGGCATATGTCCACCGCGACTAGCTCTGAAGAACCGCATTCGACCAGATCAATTTTGGATCACTTTTTCGAGTAATTCAGGCCTTATTTCGTCAATAACACGAGTTATGTTGGCTTCCAAAGCGTTTATTGTTTCTGGCTTATCAGCATTAACCAATGACTTGAAATAACCCCAAATAAAATAATCCAGTGGAGTTATGTCGTATGATCTTGGAGGCCAATTAATTGGACCATTTCTCCAGATAATGTTATCGCCAGATCTTTCTTTCAATAAATCAATTGTTACGGTAGCACCATCCTGTTGGAACCAAAACACTTCTGGGTCGATACCATTCAAATTTTGAAACAAATAATCATTGATCATCGATCTGTAACGATCACCATTCACTGGTAACATTAGCTCCAGCATCGTTTTTAAAGAAATATGGACCGATGATGCCTCCAGCGTGTAAAGCACACCATACGTGCATTTTTCAGGATGCAATGGAACCTGCAGAACTTCTTGAGGATTGTTTTCACTCCATTAAGCAATTTTGCTTGCTTACGTTTAACCAGAAATGAGCTTCATCACTAAAACAATTTTACGATACAAAAGTGGATCAACTTCAAGCTGTTCTAGGGTCCAATCAAACTACGCTTATTATGGTCAAGTGGCTTTAGTTCTTGAACCAGTTGGATCTTGTTTGGGTGTAGATCAAGATCTTCCTGCAAAATTTTCCAAGTGGTGGATGCACAGAGTCCAACTTGTTGTGAACGTCGACGAATAGACAAATCTGGATCATCCTTAACACTATGACTTACAGCAGCGATATTTTCTTCTTTACGTACAGTTCTTTGCCTTATTGTTTGTAAACGTAGTTGCGGCGTGAGTCTTTCCATGATAATTTGTCAATGAACAGAAATGTCAAAACAACATGGCTTCTACCTTCTGTCAAATCACAGTTATCCCTATCGAAAGTTCTATCACTCGAAAAAAACACCCGATTCATAGTTTGATTTTCTCCCATCTTTCTGGCAGTTGAAGGATGCCATCGTGGCTCTGCGCCTCTGTTTGATGCATCTTCAAAAATATTCTAGGTATCTATTTCAATGAGTTAAAAAAAATTCTGAGTTTAAGTCATGTAAGAAAATGTATGAATTAGAAATTTGTCTTTAGCATTCCGCTTTCAACAGGAAAAAATTACACAACATAATGTTAAATCATTCAAGAAAGTCCTCAAGACGTAGCTTGAAGGTTTTTTTAATCCTTACCTTCCGTTTCTTATACCTCTAGGGAACCGCCTAATTCAGTTTCATAACGAAATGAAGCCAATTAAATGTGAATCAAACAGGACACCTTACACCTCAATTAACTGTCGATTTCTACGCCTTGAGATTGAGATTTCAGCATTGATTGACTTTCCAATATATAGATTTCGGTATATTCTCCATATCAAACGTGAAAGAAGAAGCATTGATTCATTTGATTTTAATCATATTGAGATCCGGAAAACAGATAATCTTGAAATATTACTTTTTCAAACTTGCGATAATCAGTTTCTCAATTTATTCATTCAATGGCGTAGCCAGATGGTAATATCGCAGTGATAGAATTGATAGATGGAAGAATTCGTATTATCTTGGTGGAACAGTACACCTTTTCTGTTAATTAATTCTGGCCTTTTCTATTGAAGTGCATCATCCAATTTGTCCAGATGATTACTGTAGACTTCCGAACCAATTTTGGCGTTATGCGGCAAAAGCTCAAAAAGAACTATTCCTTTAAAATCCCACCTAACAGACAGCATCACTTTTTTATGGATATTGGCTTTCGAAATGCTTTGAGCTGGTTCACCTTTTTTCCTCCATGAACTATTGCGTTTGACATTGTTATATACAACCCATTTTTCGTCCTCAGTAATGATGCGCTTCAAAAATTGATCATTTTCTTGAGGTTTGAGAATCGAATCACAGACATCAACGCGACGACACATATTTTCCGTGAGAACATGGTGAACCCATATATCGAGCTTCGCGGTTAAACCCAGGCCCTTCAAGGGACCATAAACAGTTGAGTTCGATGAATTTGAACTCTCATCGATCTAACGTGTTGTTATTCGCCGAGTTGCATCAAATAATGCCCTCATCATGTCTTCATCAGCTTCAAGCAGCCTTCCGGAACGTGGTGCATCATCGACATCAAAATTGCCGGATCGCAAATCAGTTCTGGCACTGTCGTACTGTCCACACATCTTCTCGGTTATTTTTATTTTTTCTGTAGTAAAAAAGGAAAATATGACGAAAATGTTGCTTTCCATATTTAAAAGGGCACCAACCAAAAACTACTGCGAAGAATTAATTGAATTTTTTCACACACAAGCCTTGCTATATCAGCTCTCAAAACATATAATGATTATGCATGCGGCATAAGTGTGAAGTTGGGTTCGAAAAAATAAAATTGAATGCTCTGTCGAAAAAAATAAAATTACTTTCCGAAAAACTTTATATTAACTGAATAATGTCATTCAGGAATTCTCCTCAAATTTGTCGCAGATTCCACAAATGAGAACTGATTTTGATAAAATAATTTAACAATTTCTGAGCTTTGTTGAAGCGTATATCTTTCCACGATTGAATGGCATAACCTACTGAACATATTAAACATGGAAAATGTCAAAAATAATATACATTGTTGTCATTGTAACCATTTTAAATTATAAAATTTAAAAATCACTATAAAGAAGTATTTGCATATTACAGATAATAGCTGGAATTAATTCTTCAGAACCTCTACATATTTTAATCTAATTAAATCTCATGAAAACATTTAGAATTAAATTTTCAAACATGTCTTAAATACACTGTATCACTTTATAGACATATATATTAACATCATATGTGGTAGAAATTCACTGACAAAGAATCGAAAGAAATATAAAATATGGAACAAATTATTTAGACATCACCTTATACATATATATGTTTCGATTGGATTTTAAAGAAACACAAGTTCCATCACCAAAAAATGTTCAACATATAATTCAGAAAGGCCCTTTTTTATTTTTCTGTTTTAAAGAATATATAGCACATTCTCCAGAGAAAAAAACCTGATAAATTCGGACCCAAAATCTCTTCAGTAAGGAGATATTTGAATAAACACAATAATCATTTAAAATATATAAAAATACCTTTTTATCACTAAACATTTCTGCAACACCTAAACAATTTTGGGATCAGCATGGCCTATACGAAAATTAGGTTATATCACAGAAATATACAATAAAAAAAGATACCACTTAGACTCTGCATTAGATAACCGACACGTGCATGTGGTGTAAAACAAAGAAATTTCTCAACTTTTAAAATATATAAATTATATATTCTAAATGTTTTCATGAGATTCGTTTAGATTAAAATCTGTAGAGATTCTGGAGAATGAATTCCAGCTTTTATTCCATTTTAAATTATATGATTCCTATTGGAAAACCTATAATTATATTAATATTGCCTTCGTTCTACAGAATAAAAATTGTCTTCATTATTTAGTGCAGAAGACCCAACCCAGAACACAGATATAACGAAAGTTTTGCAATAATTATAGATTCTTGATTCTTCTCTCTTTATATTGTCCGAGGTGTATTTGTTTCCAACATATCATACTAAAACTAGCCCTGAAGTAAGTAGGTTTTAGAAAACAATTAAAACATTTTGGCGTTATTTTAAGAAGTAGTTTTAATAACCAGACCTTCCTGTTAACAAATTTCAATCAGGAAGTTTACGAGTTTACATTTTCAAGTTGCAACAGCAAATACATACAGGATGGTTCAATGAAAACTTAACACCTCGATTTTCCAACTTAAAAATGAAAATATGGAAAATCGCTCGGAGCCGTCAATTTATGATTCGAGGGTGAACAACTTTTCCGCTTTTTTCATCCCCGTAACTTCAACCCCCTAACGGGGGTGAGCACAACCCCTTAATTTTGAATAGGGATGAGGGGTATTGCGATAACTAATTTTGAAGATCGTATGGAGTACTATCTGACCCCAAAATTTCGCTTCAAAATATCCATCGATAATGGAATAACAGCGAAAATAGTGAAAGAAGCAATGTGGAATTTACCTCGAGAATATTATTCATATCCGACACATTTCAAAGGTATTTAGTAGTTATGTTGTTAATTTTTTGTCCGAAAAAGTATTAATTACTTGTTCAAAAAAGTAGACGGATCATGTTTTTGATTTACCTTAATCTATGGTGAATTTTTAAGAACGTTACAAGTGTGTCAAAGCGATTGTAAATTTGTAGTAGAATTAAAATGGTGTATTCTGTAGAAGAAAGGGTGGAAATGATAAAATTATTTCTTAGAAATATCGACTCTGCGTAAAGTGAAAAGGTTGTTTGTTCAGAGTATCTTGAAATTCTCAAATAAGTTCATAAAAAAAATAATCCGAAAATAATGAACGAAAATAATGAACGAAAATAAGAATCTCAAAATGTGTAGATATTTCAATATTTTAGTGGTAAAATATAGTAAATTATAAGAACTTATGTTAATTACTGAGGCTTTTGGTCAACGACACCAGAAGCATTTTGATCAGGGAAGAAATTCGCAAAAGCTGATTCACCAAAGATAACCGAACGCATAGAAAGTCGGCAACAATATACGGTGAAATTAAATTCCTTAATGGATCAAAATATCTAAGAAGTAAAAGTTGAAAGAGGCGACCGAATGAAATTAGAGTTTAATCACCACCGATTCCAAGAAAGGTTCAAACAAGGTACTTTATCAGCCTAAAAGACTTTCTTGACTAAATTGACCACCATATTTATATACCAGAGGAATGTGTGTAGCCACATTTAACGCCGGTTTCTGAACGATATTGCTCGAATGCTTTCTTGTAAGAATTCGTAATTACGGAAAGAAATGACTGGTTTGATTACGGAACAGTGTTAGATTATTGGACATTCTTCAGTGTTCAAATTTGAATGAGTTCATGATTTCATCGAAAGTTGTTCTCTCGAAACTCCTTATTAATCTCAGGCACATATGGCTATATGGTGTAAATTCTTTTATGTCTTAAAAATACTGCAAGCTGTAAACAAATGTTTAATATTTCTTCATCAAAATTCTTTCAATTCTTCGTCTTCAATCAATATTTCACCTCCATGTTGTAACACGCTTTTGTTAACCTATGTACCTATATAATCGTCCATATAACGAAATATTTCAACGTAATTTTGTCCAAGTTTGGAAATGAAAATTTTCATACGTATTAAGGACCAATGACAACATAATAATAGATAACTTGGTCCTTATGTCCTCAAGTTCACTATTGTAAAAACAATGTCTAATTAGGAGGTTAAACGTATACCATCTATAGAACGATGGTAAATGATATTATTCTTGACCGTAACGAAATTATTTCTGGTTGAAACTAAAAAATAAACAAAAATAAAATAATAAGAAGAGGTTTTCTACTTCATAGAACGAATATTTACAAAATTTGAATATCAAAACAGTTAGCCTCCTATAGTTTTAACTTCAAAAAATTTTATTCAAAAACTTAGAATTAAATTAATGACGAGTTCAGGTCGACATGCTCCTTTAAATATTTATTTATTAATTTTAATCGACAATTTATATTTTTTGGGTTTTTTTATTCGATTTGATATTATATAATGAGTTCTGATTTTATACATCTATTAAATATAAAAGGCTTATAAGACATTAATTTAATCCTAAAATTTTTTGAAATTAAAATTATAGGAGGCTAACTGTTTTGATATCCAAATTTTTCAATAATTCCTTCTATCAAGTAGAAAACCTCTTCTTATTATTTTATTTAATGTAGATTTTTCCCGTTACCAGCAGATAGGAAAATGTCACTATCAATATCTTAGAAAAAACTTTTTTTTCTTCAGGTTGATAGAGTGAAATCGGAAATGCATTATTTTTCATTTGATGTCGTTAACCTTTCATAATCTAGATAATTACCATTAAATAAAGACGATAAATTTCTATGAAGCTCAACGAAAAGAGTTAATACTTTCACGTTCGGTGATAAAGAACCTAACTTATTAATTTTCATGAGCAGGCAATTGATTTTAATCAACCTTGTTAATTTTACAACAAAACGTGTTTGAAAAACCCATCTGACTCTAACCATATCGAATAACTGGACGTTTGCTTTTTTATTAATACAACTTCTTTCGATAAATTTGAAAGGTATATTTTTTGGAAGAGGGTAATATCTGAAATTTGAATACTGAAATTATAACTCTATAAAATCTCTACATAATTTAATTCTAAAAAAATCAAATCAAAAATGTCTCAGAAATACTGTTTCTATTTATTGTTTTAGATATATGGAATTATTATATATCATAAAACACTCAAAAGTATAATATTCCATGGAAAATATAGATTATTGACTTAAATTGAATTTAAATATAAGGAATTCAAAGAGAATATGGAATATTAACTCAAATCAAATTAAATTTTGATCAGTAACTCATTCAAATATAATATAAATATATTTCAAATAAATTATATTTTCTGAGAAGTCTTCAAAATTATGTTTTGTATTTTTGAGAAGGTATTTGTTTTCATAATTGTAAGATCAGAAACAAAATTTTGCCTCCTTCAAATATTTATTTTTTAATTTTAATTGACAATTCATATTTGTTGGGTTATATATTCCAATTGATATTTTTATTGAGTTTTGATTTTATACGTCTGTTGAATATAAGCTGTGCTTATAGGACATCAATTTAATTCTAAAAATTTTTGAAATTAAAATTGTGGGAGACTAACAGATTAAATCTGTTTTGATATTCAAATTTTGTAATATTCCTTCTATCAAGTAAAAAGACCTCTTCTTGTTATTTTACTTCTACATATCTCTATTCAACACATCACATTTACTTAATACTTGTAAAAAGGGGATTGTAAATTTCAATAAATGTTACAAAAAACGACCGAGGTCGCTGTAGGAACTACGTTTAGAATCAGATAATTAGAAATCAAGAGGTACAGACTTTTATGTTCTTCTTCTTCAAGTGAAACACAACAGATAGAAAAATTTTTACGGCCCATTTTACAATCACATAAGTAAGGAACCCTGTAATTCGGCATGTTTCCACTTGTTTTATTATCGTTTACCTCACCTTTCACACCATTTGAACGAATAATTTGTGCTGAGCAATCTTCATTTAATCACAATTAAACTTGCGGCTCACCGCAATTTCAAGCTTAACGATTAACCGATTTACTCCGTTTTAAGGCGTAGAAATTCACATAATTCAATTCTTTTCGTGCAAAAAGCACTAACATTCAATTACTTCTGGAATAATTTTGCATTTATAACATCAACTGCAAAAACGGATTGGAAATTTTCTCCAATTATCAATTCCGTGATCACATGTGCCGTGGAACCGGTTCGAAGCCTCCGTAACGAATATGTTGGCGCTCCAGATTTGAGTACGGTTCATAAAAATTCGCTCGTAATTGAATCCGCCGCTTGCATGCAACTATTAGGGAATAATTCGATGTGTTCTGATAATTTTATGATTATGGTTAGGACAATTGATGGAATGTGGGAAATGGTTCAGATCTTATTGCGGAGATTGATTGTGGACGGAAGGTACTCAGCTTTTATCATTCGATTGCAGTCTTCAATCATTTGATTGGAATTGTAGATCCTAACGGACGTAAGGGGGAGAAACAAACCTTCTAATTAAAAGATCGAGGAAAGTGATCACGTTTCGCCCCAATTCCTATTTATCATTATTACATTGTAGAAGTATAGGACCAGATCACAGTCGTGTAAAAAAGGAACCCTTGCAGGAATGAACTTTGAAAGTTATGAGCAATTGTCGTACGCCCATGGTTGAAAGGAATAAAAACGAACTTGTTCGGTATGGAAAACTTTATTTTGTTTTATAACCGAAGAGATACGAAAAATTTGTTCATAGCGACAGCTCTAGGACAATTTATGCCACCGGAATTAACTGAAATCAACATGAAACCATAGAACAGTTAATTTCGAGAAAAGTTTCCAAGATGGTTTGTTTCCTAGGGATATTTTTCCATTCCCTATTATGAATGCGTAAGCCACAAAAAATAGCTAAATATGATCGCATTTTAGCTTAATTTTAGTAAGATCACAAACAACTAATAGTTCACGTAGGTACTCAAAGGAAATTGAGAAAGGGCTATTCAAACTTGATTTGATCTGCAATTAATAAAACCCTCCAAATAGGCTGCAGAACTTTAAAAGGTTTTTATCTCACAGGTATTGGATTGAAGAAGATTTATATGTGAATTCACTTGCGTACGATTTCTTCTTAAATTTAACTTGAAATACCTTCTACGGTTAAGGTAGCTCGACTGTGTTTTAATATGAACTGAAACTCAAGTTGTCTTGCTTGTTGACAAGCTTTGCCGAATAAAAATTTTAATTTTCAATTATAAAGATAAACTGCAGTCGAAGAGTTAAAATGAAGAACCGCTGTCATACAGAAATCGTTCTCGTCTACCGTAAATATAATGCATCCTAAAATTTATTATAAAAGGGAAGGCAACCCTCGTGAAGTAATGAGGAGTTGCCTACTTTTCCCCAACGGGTACCTCAGGGATCCGTTCCAGGACCGAAACAATTCAACTCTGTCGTTTTATTTCTCTAATATGGAATTTTATCACACTGATTTTCACCTGAAATGTCAGTATGATATATTTTTGAGATAAGAATCATTAAATTTTAATACAGAGAAAGTTGGGGGCTTTTTTATAAAGAAAGAACTTAACATATTTATAATATTAATTATTTAAATTTGAGTAATATTTTTTCAAATTTGCCCTTAGTTTTCAAGCCTTGGTTGAGTAACCCATAATTAATTTGGATATTTCTCTCAGAATATACTTCTCAACAAATTAAATATTTTCAGGCAAAAATATTTGTCTATAATTTATGGAAATTCAAATACAAAACTTTGGTTTCGATTCGGAAGAAATATTAGTTATTCGTTTTATTCGTCAGCACTCCAATTTTCCTCCATTAATTGCGAAATAAATAAAGATTGATATAGTTATCCTAGCTTTTTATTTATATATAAATAAACTTGTAGGGATGAATTGAAAGCTGTTGTAATTTAAACATCGAATCTCGATTAATTTCAGGAATTGTGTTTTACATTCCTGAAATATATGGAATATTTCTAATATCTACAGTCAAACTGTTAATGCAGATACTACATAAGTATTTTTATTCCATAGAGTTCAAGTAAAAAAAAATTATTCACGCAATTGAAAATTCTAAAGTTTCGGAATTGAATAAATTATTTTCTTCACACATAATCTTCTTGGTGAAAAATTTTTCACGAAATGAATAAATATCAATACAACTTTTATTGAATAAATAACAAAAATTTGCATTTGTCTTCCTTGAAACTCATATCAGATTTTTTTTTTCAGATGCAATCAAAATCGCCTCCTCCAAGGAGAGAATCTTCTGTAGAAAGAATAGAAGTAATAACTGACACTAAAGCCACCTTGCGTAGTGAGTCCAAATCACCAACCAGAGAAGACCCACCATCTCCTAGAAGCCCCGTACCACCTTCTGGAAAATACTCTTTCTTACAGTTCGCCATCCAGAATTTCCGGCAATCAGCAGAGTAAGTTTTTAACTTCCATTATTTAAGAAGGATTTTAACGTCGCACTTGAAAATTTAACAAACAATTTCAGTAACCATTCTTTGTTTGTGTAATTTACGTCAATTCAACTGGGGTAATGAGTATTTGACAAAAATTTGAAGAATAGTACCACAAACAATGGTATTATTATGATAAAAATTCGAGAAAATCACTGATAACGTCAGCAACTCTTGCGCGCTTCTTCATATCACCAACGGACCTCACAAATACTAAATTTGCACTCGAGAGAATTTGTACTTTCGAAAATAAAATCTCAAATGAGAATAACTTAGGAACCATTGAAACAATGCTGTCTATTTTTGATAAAATACAGGGTGTCTGCTTTTATAAGGGCCAAACTGCAAGAGGAGATCATACAAGTCATTTGTAACAAAAATGTCATATAATACATGATGGAAATGCTGATGGTTATTCTTCAATTTGACATTTCTTGATTTCACGAAATATCTCAAGTTTTTCTATAAAATCAATTATACTTCAGTAATCCTTGTAGCGTCATCAAATTTGACCACATATCTAAAAACGGCATTAAATTTGCTACAAGATAAGAAGTTCTGTGTGCCAACAATTTCTTATAGCGGGCGTGGTGAGGAGATGCATATCACGATTCTGAAGTGAACAAAATCAGTGATATTTTTCCAATGGTATTATCGACGAAAAATTATTAATTATGGACATGTTTTCTCTTTCAAAAAATACCTCAATTAGAGTGCTTTCGAAAGACGTATCAACTTTTGTGCTAACTGCTTGTCCTCTGCCATTATATCATGGCTAAGAAGATAAGAACGAAAAGTTGAAACATTTCAAACAAAAGTTGCTCTATTTCGAAGCTCTTTATGATTGAATATTAAAGTAATTCTCATCATTTATCTGTCAAATCAAAATAATTCAAACGAATAAAATAAACTTTAATAATACAGATTTTATGGAAAAATGTAAAGAAAACAGACTACTACAACATATAACCATTGTTCGAAATGTTCACCGCCTTGTTCAATACATTTCACGCTGTTTTCGCACTGAATCTACAATACTGCGAAGTTCACGACGTTTCTGGCGCATTTCTGCACAGCACTATTTTTACTTTCGATCAGATCCTGTCTAGTCTTAACGCGAATTTGATTTAGTTTTTCTTCCAAGGTGTTTCAGACATAAATTCCAAAGGCGTAAAGTCGGGACTCCTTAGTGGCCATCTTACCGGATCGTACCTTCCAATACATTGCACCCCAAAATATTCATTCATTAAGTCCCGTTCATACCGGCTATTATGAGCTGGGCAGCAATCCATTTGAAATCAGATTGTCTCTGTTAGCCAGGGGAATTTCATCCAATATGTCTGTTAAGCAGCTTTGGATTAATGTAATTAATTCCTCAGCGTTGAGGCAATCCGGAAATACTAATAATAATAATAATAGTATTTATTTCAATAATTGAAATAATATATACACTACAAAAATGAAACAAGTCAAACTAACCACAACAATTAAGCAAGTCTTTCACATCATAAAGTTCACAATCGACTATGAATTTATGCATCTTTTTCTTGAATCTCTTAGAGATTTCTAACAATTTATAATTTTTTTGGTAACATATTGAATATTTTTATTGCCATATATAGTTGATGCTTTTCAAATCAAATCAAAGAATGACTAGGCAAAAACCATGGAAAAATACGTCTTGTATAATTGTAATTTTTATGACTTGCATAATAGTGGTTATGCTTATGGAAAAATAACATTAACCGGTAAATATAAAGATCCGGTATAGTCAGTATATTGAAGAGTGATCAACAAGTCTCTCGATATTTCATACCAAATATTACCCGCATTGCCCATTTTTGTGTTATGAAAACTCCATTTATGACTGAGGAGCTACCCCAGAAAATGATGCCATAAGAAGCCAAGGATTGAAAATTGGCAAAGTATACTGTTTGAAACATCATTATCAACCTGATTTTTTGAGAACATTGAGTGTATAAATGACAGAGTTTTTCTTTAGTGTGTCTATCTGGTTTTCCCATTTCAAATTTTCATTAAGTGAAACTCCCAAAAAAGATACTATTTCCTTGACGTTCATATCATAATCTTTACATTGCAGAAGTGTTAGAAATATTTGTGTTGTTCTATCAGTGCTAAAATAGGCGCAAACAGTTTTCTGTATGTTTAATAGGAGTTTTCACAATACCAATCACACATATCACCTAGCACTAAACTGATTGAATCAACTGATGTGTGGATGTTATTATATTTTATTAATATATTAGTGTCATCAGCAAAATTAATCAGGTCACAATTTGTTGGTAGTATTAAACCCAGGTCATTTATGTACACCAGAGGTCCCAGTATGCTGCCCTGTGGTATACCCAGGGTTATGTCAATGTCCTCTGATGTCTAATTCTCTCCATTTCTTGAAATCATTACTCTCTGCTTTCTCCTTTGTAGATAACTTCTCATCAGGTTGGGCTGTTTGTCCCTTATCCCACATCTTTCAAGTTTGTTCAAGAGCAGTTGATGATCAACGCAGTCGAAAGCTTTCGAGAGATCCAAAAACAGGCCCAGTGCCACTTCACCTCTCTCCAAAGCATCTAAGATTGCCAGAGTCGGCTCATAAATGGCAGTTTCTGTATTTCTATTCTTCATATACCCATGCTGGCAGCTAGTGATGATGTTGAACTTTTTCAAGAATTTCAGTAAACGTATAGCTATGACCTTTTCAAAGATCTTTGAAAAGAAACTCAATAAACTTATCGGCCTATAATTCCCCAATTCATCTTCGTTTGCTTTCTTGTATATGGGTCTTACAGTAGCCACCTGAAGAGCATCTGGAAAAACCCGCTCTTTAAAAGTACAATTTAAGATGTAGGTTAATGGGGACACTATCTGAGATATGCACGTCTTTAATAAACCGATTGGAATCTCGTCATAACCACATGTGATTTTGTTATGTAATTTAATTACTCTCCGAACAACCCAATAGTAACCCCATCTAGTAGGCGATGTCTCTAGTACATCTACGTATGTCAGCGCGCTCTCAGTTAGTTTTTTTTCAGTCCCTCCTTGTATAATTTCGTACAAGATCGACGAACGAGCCAAAATACTGATGACGTGTTCGACAATAAAAATGCATTATTATCATACTCTGAACAAACACAAAAAGGTGAGAATTTCAGCATAGAAATTTAATGAGTTCACGAATATTTCGCTCATCAAATGACACCGATTTTGAAACCGCCAATTCTTCAATCGGCAGGATAACATCTAAAGTCGTGCAACAAATTCTTTTGTATAAATTTAGAAAGCATAATAAAAAATTACTGCCACTGTTACATAATTTCAATTTTTATTGTCTCTTACGAGGTAAACCTACATAATTCTTAATGCCATCGCCGAATTTCAGTCATCTTCAATCTCTCAGACGAGCTCAAACTGACGAGAAAAAAGCGGCACTCTTCATTATTCCAACATGCGTTGAGTTAATTTGTGTTCTACAAGTGCAATCACTGCAGTCTTCGTGTTTTTCTCATCGTGTCGCATTAAGCGCATTAAAGAGGAATTAAGGACTTCTCGGATGCAATTTTCGAGTACTGAATTACTGTTGGAAAAAGTGGAATATGTTATTATCTGGGAAATTCACTACTTTCCCCTTGTACTCGGGTTCTCTCTACCAGGAAGTGTATAAAGTGTGAGTAACAGTATTTCACTTAACAAGAATAAATCTTATGCTTCTATTTCTGTTTTCTTTATCTGTACCGGGTTTTTCACTATAATTTGACCCCCCCTTTAACTTTGTTACAAATGGAAAAACAAAACTAGCTATTTACAAAAGTGGTACGAAATCAACTGAATTTTTTCAAAATGACTCCACAAGATGGAATACATATTTATAGCGTCCTACGCCTTCCGGTTCCTAATCTCCAAGCCTTTCTATCTTGCCAGTCCCCTGGATGTAGATTTCGTTCGGACATAGCTTTTTCTATTCCCTCAAAACATGTTTTTATGGGCCTTCCTCTCTTTCTTCTTTCTGGTGGTGTCCATTTCAGAATCATCTTTGGTAGACGCTCGTCGCACATTCTTTCTACATGCCCGTACCAAATCAGTTGTCTTCTCTGGATTTCATCTATGATTGTTCTTTCGACTTGCATGATATCTCTGATCCTATCATTCCTTACTTTGTCCATTCTGGATTTTCCTGCAGATCGTCGCCAGAAATCCATCTCAAGGGCCAAAAGTCGACGTTCCACACCCTTAGTCAATTGCCACGTCTCACACCCGTATAGCACTATACCCTCAAAGATGGAATTATATATCTGATGTTTTTTTTCCCGCGATATGTTTTTGGCCCACAATATTGAGTTCAAACATCCAATGACCCTTCTACCTTTCAATATTCTCTGCTCAATCTCAGTTTCTGTTGTGTGATCAATTTGAGCACCCAGATAAGTATATTTACTACATGTTCCTATTTCTACGTTGTCTTCTAAGTGTAGATTATCTGCTTCCTGTCCAATGCATAAATATTTGGTTTTCGTTTTATTCACAGACAGTCCCCACTTTTCGTATTCGGCGAAGAGCCTTGTCATCATAAACTCTAAATCTTCCTTGTCTTGGGCCACTACCACCTGATCGTCTGCAAAATGGAGAGTGTACAAAGTTTTTGTATCGTTTAGTTGTATTCCCATACCACTGCAAGATCTTCTCCATTTTCGTAGCGTTTCGTTCAGATATATTTTGAATAACGTTGTGGACAGACAGCATCCCTGTCGTAGGCCTTTTGATATAGAGAAACTTTCGGACATACTCTTACCTAGCTTTATTCGTGATGTTGCCTGACTATAGAGCTGTTTGATGGCTTTTATGACTGTGTTACTTATTGAGGACATTTCTAAAACTTGCCAGAGCTTTTGGGTAGGGACATTGTCGTAGGCTTTGGTTAAATCGACAAAAAGAAGGTGGACCTCCCTGTTTGTAGCCAATTTCTGGAATACATACAAGGTGGATAAGATATTGAGTGCAACTTGATTTTTTCAGATAGATCACCCTGCATATTTTCTTACTAGTAGCTAGCTATTTTTCTACTGATTACGAATACGTGTTGCTCTATATCTCTACAAAGTCTCAAATTCGAAGAACCATCTTACATGCTCATTAATCGGTTGTGAATTGGTAGGCTGTGATAAATCAACAAACGACATTCCTAAGAATATGATACACGTTGATAATCAATAAAATTATTCCTGAAACATGCATTACACAGAAACGGAAAATTTTCAAATATTTCCACCTTATTTGAAAAACAATAAAAGCAAGAAAGCTGCAAGAAGAGATTATATGGCATTAAATCCAGGTGATCCCATTCCAAGTGAAAATATACTTAACTTACAACCGTGCAAGAGATTCTAAAAATTTTAAGAGAAAGAAACGTAGCGTCTTACGCAAGGAGAACCAAGAACTCGACATATTGCTTTATTTTGAAGATAATGTTACTAAAAAAATTTGAATATCAAAACAGATTAAATCTGTTAGTCTTCTACAATTTTAATTTGAAAAAAATTTTTATTCAAAAAACATTTAGAATTAAATTAATGTCTAAAATAAGCACCGCTTATGTTTAATAGACGTATATAATCAAAACTCAATATATAATTTCAAATGGAATAAATGAACCCACAGATATAAGAAAGTCATTAAAATTAATAAATAAATATTTAAAGGAGACAAAATTTTGTTTCTGATCTTACCTTCAAGAACACCAATTGCCTTTTAAAAACATGAACACAACTTAAGGACTTCTCAAAGAATATAATTCATCTGAAATATTTAATATATAATATTTAAATATTCGAATGAGTTAATTCAGAAATCTCTCAGAACATGCACTATATCTTCAAAAAACAAATATAATTCTAGGTAATCTCTTCTTCGGTCCTTAATAATATTCCAAATATCAAAATCAAATAACTATCACAATATCACAACTTACACGTGTTAAGGATGGATGCTTCAAACAGACTAACTTTAAAATTCAAGATTGTGTATGTTCTAACAAAATCACAGAACAGTGTAAGTTATTTTTATTTAATCTGTTTTGATATGCAAATTCTGTTATATTTCTTCTATCAAGTAAAAAGCCTTTTTCTATTTTATTTTATATGGTAATGTTACTACTATAATTAATTGTTGATGAATGCTGAAACTTGAATATTATTGAATTTGAAATTAACTGCACAGCTTTATAAAAATTGTTTTAGAAAATCTTAATTTAGAGAAAGCATTACGTGAACTTGCAATATGCTGTTCGAAGATTCATAGAGTGTAAAAAAAGAACAATTATAGGCCATGCAAGTAATTGCCAGCACAACTCCTCACAGAAGTGAGGATGCTGCAAAGACTGGAAGAAGATCCTAATTTATTAAATTTTACAATGTGAACGTATGAATAATCGTGTTTAACAGAACAAATAGATATTCTTGGAAAAACAAAAATCGAAGACAAGTATTTCAAATTATATTTGGTGTGGCATTGTTTGTAATCAAATTGTAAGGCCTTTATCTTTTGACTACACATTAACACGTGCAGCATATTCCGAAAAGATACTGCAAGAGGTAGCTCAACTTTTGGAGCAACTGTTTTCTGCTGAAGAATTGGAGCAAACAATTTGACAACAGGACAGAGCACCCCCGCACAAAGATTTGGAAGTTCGAGAATATTTGAGTGGTCAATTTGATCTCTGGGTCGATTAGGGTGCACCTAACTCATGGCCATCGAATAGTTCGGATTTTACACCGTTGGACACGTTTTTGAACGTTCCTGAAGGAAAAAATTTACTCTGATAATCAGAATCATAATAATGCTTTCCCAAATAGTCTTACCAATATAAGAAAATGATATGAACTATGTATATCATATAATGGTGGCCATTTCGAGCAATTTCATTAGTTGTAACTGTTCATTTCATACCACCATAAATACTCAACAGTGTCGAGTTCTTGATTCTCATTCTGTACGCCTGCCTTTTCTCTGAAAACTTTTCGAATAGTGTACAAAGTTGTAAGTATTAATAAATGTATTTTCACTTGGAATTGAATTATCTGAATGTAACTCCATATATTCTCCCCTTATGGTTTTCTTGTTTTTATTGTTCTCCACATAAAAAATAGGATAGATATATTGTATCAGTAATGATATCTTTGTATGTATTAATTTGTTGAAATTTCTTTGATTTCATTCAGATTTTTTCCGCTTTTGTGTAATGCATGTTTCAGAAATAATTTTATTGAGTATCGATGTGTATCATATTGTTAGCAATGTCATTTGTTGATTTATCACAGCCTACCACTTGACAACCGATTGATAAGCCTGCCAGGTTGTTCTTCAAATTTGAGACTCTGTAGTTCTCAAAACGAGAGAGATAGATGCATATATATTCGTAATCAGGAGGGAAAGATCTAGCCAAAAATAATAAAATATACAGGTGATCCATTTGAAAAAATGAAGTTGTCCAATCTATATATGTTCCATTTTATTAAATCACTTTGAAAAAATTCAGTTGATTTCGTACAACTTTTGTGAATAACTTTTTTTGTGTTTCCATTCGTAACAAAGTTGAAGGGAGGTCAAATTAAAGTGAAAAACCTGGTGCATATAAACATATTTACTTTCGCCTTTTTGTAATCCATAAACTACTGACAGTTAAAAATTGAATCTGTCAAGTTTATATATTAATCGGATACCATTTTATCGAATTGTTATCTTTTTCGAATGAATTCAATTTGATTTTAACGATATTTTTAAGTCAAATAAAAAATCATCTGAAACATGCAATGCTTCTACTTAGTCTGCTAAGAAGTAAAGCCTTGTTTGATATAAAATTAAATTTTTCTATTGATTTTCCTTTTTCCGCTATCAGATTCAAAATGTTTTCAAATTCTATTACAATGCGCTTACTGATCAAGAATTTGTGGTTAAATTGAAAGTAAAACACTTCGTTCACGCTCATATTTATTGTTTAAACAACAATTGTTTCGCCAATTACACTTTGATTTCATCAGGTGATTATGGTTACTAACTACTTTTACAAAATCTGTATTCAATACAAGTCTGAACAAAAAAAAATGTGATAACATGAAGGTTTGTTCTAGGAATGAAGTAAGGAATTACTTTTTTTTCTATCACTTCTATCACTGTTCCATTTTATGAAATCACTTTGAAAAAATTCAGTTGATTTCGTACAACTTTTGTGAATAACTTTTTTTGTGTTTCCATTCGTAACAAAAAGTGATAGAAAACAAAGTAATTCCTTATTTCATTCCATTAAAATGAACTATCACAAAGTAACGGACTTCTCCATCCAATATTTGTTCTAGGAATTTTTAGAATTTTTTCGACGCGGGGATCGGTTTAAATCTGGATGGTCGTTTAGTAAAATAAGTTTTTTATTATGCCGGTGTATTTCTACTGCTTCTAAAGAGTCCAATCTATTGCATTTTTTCTCAATATGGAGAACTTCGAAATTATGATCAAAATCATGTCCTGGTTCATGTAGGTGGTTGGCATAGGTAGAATTAGATTTTTTTATTGAATGAATTCTGATCCTATTTTTGAATTCTACTTATGTCAACCACTCGAAAGAATCAGGACATTTTTTGGTCATAATTTCGAAGTTCTACGTATCGAGAACAAATGCAATAGATTACACCTTTTAGAAGCACTAGAAAAAAACCGGCATCATAAGAAACACATTCAACTTAACGACCAGACAGATTTAAACCGATCCCAGTTTTTGAACCATTTTGAATAAATTCTGAAAATTTCCAAAACATACCTTCATGTTATCACCATTTTTTTTGCTCAGACTTGTATTTAAGGAGACCGATTTTGTAAAAGTATAGTCCGTCTTTCAAGTATCCGGAAAAAACAAAGCTCAATTGTAATTATTTACTATACATTTTTAATTCTTGAATTGAAAAATTATAACAAAATATTCATCTTATTTACTTTCATAACCTCTATTCAACACTAAGCACTTGACTAAATGTCGAGGTACACCCGAAACTACATAACCTCCATAATTTTCGGTGATGGTAATCCAGGACTGTAAAACTGACTGAATTAAATCATCTTTATTTCGTGGTTTTGCTCGTTCAACTTCAATCTTCATTAGTCCCCATATGTTAACAATGGGACTAAGATCTGGTGAAGCTGCTGGCCATGAAATGGTTGTCACTTGGTGTTCTTGCATCCAAACTTGACAATAGGCCCTCTGGATATAAAGCATGCGCCGTTTCAAAGAGAAAATCGTTTAGAATGCCACAATAGTTTTCACTATTAATGGTACCATCAATTATACAGAAAAACATAGAACCACGCTGAGGTATTACTCCCCAAACCATTATTTTGGTGCGAAATGTGGAAATTTGAACGGTAACAGGTTGTTTTGATAGGATTTTTAAGTGATATCCACCAAGCTGGAAACAACTCTAATCAGATATAAAGACATTATTAAAATTATCTTCTTGAAAACGTTGACAAATTCCATCCTTCGTGCTTTTTGTAAAGGCGTCATTATAGGGATTTTTTTGGTGTCCTTGATATGTAGCCTTGTCTTTTCAGTGACATACGGACGCTTTCTGGACATACTTTGATATTTGGTTGATTTCCAAATCTGTAAGCCAATTTGTGTCGTCTTGAGGCCAATAAAGCGTTTGAATTGTTTCCTTTTAAAGTTAAATTTGATTATTTCAGTCTTGGTCACCAGGTAGCACAATAACTTTGAAAATTGCCAACGTAGAAACTATAATTTGTCAAGGTAATTTTTTTATTCTAATAGGAACTCAAAGTAAGGTAATAAAAAAAATCTATTGAACCCTGAAATGAAACTTAAAACCCTGCTCCCTTAGTATTCCAGAAAATACAGTAGTTAAATGAAGAATAACGACTTGTTCTTCTGTGTTACATTTAACAAATTCTGAAGATCTCTCATTGAATATAAGATAACAAAGAAATGAGCTATACAATTAGAAGAGAATGCAAGTTGGTGGTATCAAATCAGTTTTCTAACAAATGAAGGTGACCATTTAAAATTTGCATTTTTGATCGGTTATAAATAAACAAGTTATGAATATTTCATTGAAGTTGTGAGTTTATTATATCAGCTGAACCATTAAATTTATTAATGGGGAACCATATCAATCAAACAACAGGTACGACTAACAAAAATGACAGGCTCGAAATAAATACTCAAAATGCTTTTTTCCTATCTGATTTTATATAAAAATTATATGGATTTTCGTTCAATATATTTTTTCCACTCTTGCTAATATGTAACGAAACAGATCGAAAATAAAAGGATGGAGCCTTTCAACTGTTATTCTTAGGTTTCACGAACTCGCTTCACAAATTGAACCACAAATTGCCGTGTGAGCATTTGATTTCTATGGAATTTTCCACGTAACAGTTTGGATAGAAGATTCATCACTTTGGAATAAGTTTTTATATTTCCCAGTTATGTGAATGTCAAATATTAAACTTTCTGTCAAAACACGAATCACAGGAGCACTGCCAGAACACTATTTCAAACTGCAAGCGAAACTTTTGTATTTTGTGTTTTCTTCTAGAAGTAGTTCATTTATTTGAAATTTTCAGAATATTGAATTGTTGAACGAGCGCAAAAGTTTTTGACCTCACGTTAGAACATTTCACCATTTCTCAAATAAATTTTTTATCGTATGTCATCTAAAACCATACGCGAACTCTAACCATTAATTTCCTGCATTATCCTTCCATTTATGGCAACTTTAATCATATTTCTTTTCGCTTGCACCAACCTGTACATTTCACATCAAGTGAAGATACTGAACTTCTCCTCCACACATACCAGATCCGAACAAATGGAAGAATATGGTGATTGAATGAATAAATGAGCCTTATATGGCATAAAAAATGCCTCGGGCTCATTTGGAGAAAATCGTCACTTTCTAAACAGAGATGAAGGAACTTCGAGAAGATACCGCGTAAGCCGGAAACGTTGAATTCTTTTGATGTTATTGTTCGTATTCATTAGAAATAAAGAAATGAGGTAATATTATAACCCGTTGATTAATGATGGGACAATTAAATAGTGAAATTATGTAACAATGGACAGGAACGATTATTCAATTCTCTTCAATAATAAATTTTTGCTAATGCAAACTTAATTGTGAAATTTATTGAATGACTCACGTGTCATTAATAGGTCTTCTATTATTTCCTTCAGGAATTCTACTGATTCATAGTCATATTTAATATTGATTAAACTTGGAACAATCAAAAATTTTCGAATCCATTGAGTAGCTCTCAACAAAAAGTAATTCTGTGTCTAGATTTTCAACCCATTTTTTGTATTCCATCGAAGTAAGGAGAGGGCTATTTAAAATTGGCAGAACACGAACAACAGAAGTATTGCCACTTTCTATATAACCACTGCTTCAAAAGGCAAATTTTAAATGGCTCACCCTTCAACTTCATCTAAGTAAGGTTATTTATCAAAGACAGTGTGCTATCGTTCTTCCCAAATGTCGGTAATTTTCGAATTTTGGAGCGCAAGTGATCTTAAACGACTAGGTTGGACTCACGGATGAAGAATCCAAGGTCACAAATGATTCTGTCGCATTCGATCCGGCCATCCGTAAATATTCTTAGTTTCGAACAGAAAGAGTTAATGACTTGAATCTTTTAGGGTATGTTTGGAGCCTCAATATCTTCGTTATGGGCGTTTTAATGGTTCCGAAGTTATTCATACTTGAAACATTTTCTTATATTCCCGATAGTTCCGAAACTAATGATTCGATTTTAACGAAATTTGATACTTGGGGTGTATACTTATAACGGGCATGTTATGTTGAATTTCGTAGGAATCATGTTATTAGAAGAATTCAAAAATATATTTTGTGAGTTAGCATCGTTTAGCGCTATCGGATAACGGTCCTACGATGTCTATCGACCCAATTTATACAAAATTTCGTGAAGATCTTACAGTTACAAAATTTGAAAATTATTAAATAATTAATTTTCATATCAAGTTGTAACCAATAATACGAGAAATTAAGGTAAATGAGATCTACAATAATTGTGCCTTGTTTTAATCAATCGAAGCATCATCACAGAATAGAGAAATAATACAGAAGCAACAACTCTCTTTGATATTTTCACTGTATCGATGTAGCCAATTTCAATGACTTTGAAAAACTCCAAGCAGTAAGATAATCGTATAGCCCTGTATGATTTCTATGGTGGTGAATATCTACTAAATGTGTGATAATTTCGAAATTATATTGTCTACTTATTCGCCAAATATTTAATATACGTATTTCATTTGAATTATAGAATCGTTCATGAACACACTTAATCTGTCTTATCAGTTTTTGCACGCTTTTTCTATCGTTTTACCTAAATGTCTGTAATTTTCGAATTTTGAGCCGAAATAAGTGTCAAACTACTAGGTTGGACTCATTGATGAAGAATCCGAGGTTGAAAGTAACTTTGTCCGTAAACACTGTTACTTTCGAACGGAAAGAGATATAGAGCTAGAGAGTAGGAAAAGGTTATATTACTGTAAATTGATGGTTATTTATATCCCTTTTTGCATAGGTTTTTAGAGCTTTTAAAATCTGTCGGTTTCTTCATAGTTATATTTGCGGGTTACAATTGTTGTAGATTTTAGAGATCAAAATTCTTCGTAATTTAGCTTCACGAAATTATGCATGAGCGTTCGTGTTATTTCACATCTAAGTCGTAAAGTTGAACACGATCGGGTTTATACTTATGAATATTTGAAAGATAAACTTTGGAATAAGATTATTCCAGGAACCATTAAGCCAAATTTGTCCATTTGTGAGCATACCTATGTATAAGAACTCCAAACATACCCTGAATATTTGAATTCGCGAAACCATCGAACAGATTTTGCCTATTAATGAACTCAATCGAAATATTTAGGCTCCAAACGTACTCTGAAAGTCTCTGACTATACATTCGAAAGTTAAATTGTTTACGTATGGTAGGACCGGCATTTGCGCCCAACGATAGCACGCTGTTAAAATGGCACAAACCACTGACGTAATGTCAAGAGGTTTTGCACGCTTATTCAGATGACCCACAACCCTTACGTAATGTTGCATTAGCTAAATAATAATAATACTCTTTATTAGTTAGATAACTAGTTATAACCAACAGATGATAAATTTAATCTCGATCATGTTGCTGAGGTTTCCTTAGCGCTGCTACGCTCACAAAAGTTTTGTTTTTGTTTAGAATCTTTTAATTGTACGATCCTCATGAAATTTTGCGAATACGTGCTCACTTTTATCCTCTTTCTAAAACTTGAACTTCATATCAATCGATTGGAGGTAAATGATATTAATAAAAACAAGAGATAATGTCACATATGAATAAATACGAAATAATTGGACTGATTTTGCCCAATAAGGAACTCAACCGATATATTCAACCCATACTCCGAAAATTTCAAGTCTCTATCTCTTTCCCATCGAAAGTTGTTTAGTCCGTCTAGAAAGTATCCGAAAAAAACAAAGCTCAATTGTAATTATTTAGTATATATTTTTAATTCTTGAATTAGAAAATTATAACAAATTATTCATCTTATTTACTTATACAACCTCCATTTAACTGTAAACACTTGACTAAACGTCGGGGTATACCCGAAACGAGATCACCTCCATAATTTTCGATGCTGCTCATTCAACTTCAATATTCATAAGTCCCCATATGTTTTCGATGGGACTAAGATCTGGTGAAGCAGCTGGCCATGAAATGGTTTTAACTCGGTTTTCTTGCATCCAAGCTTGAATATAGGTCGAAGTATGACATCTTGCATTATACTGCTGAAAACGCCACCCCTCTCGATATAGATTATGCACTATTTCAAGGAGAAAATCATTTAGAATGCCACAATACTTTTCACTATTAATGGTACCATCAACTATATAAAAAGGTAGCACCACGCTGAGATATTGCTACCCAAACCATTATTTTGGTGGGAAATTTGAACGGTAACAAGTTGTTTTCATAAGATTTTAAAGTGATTTACACCAGAAACAACTAGAAACTATGATACTCTCGAAATTTCGCACAAACATGCGTGTTGTTATTCTTCTTCTGAATACTGAATTACAGATCGATCGAATCTGTGGTTTAGAAAATATTGAGGAAAAATATGAACATTTTTCAGACGTGAATAACTGCGAAACTTTTGTATCGGGTGTTTTCTTTTAGAGCGATACAGCTTTCAATAGGGATAACTGTGATTTGACAGAAGGTAGAAGCCATGTTGTTTTGATATTTCGTTTATTCGCAAGGAACTCATGAAAAAGCATAAGTGCTGATAGAAATGGTCTTCGGAAAGATAAATATCCATTTTTTTTGGCGTTGTCAGTTGATATGGGGCTTTGATGTCTCCCAGACTCTCCATCTGTTTGCAAGAGACCGCAAAAGATGTGTCTTTAATTCGGTTCCTATTGTAGGATTTTAAGTGATAATGCTTGTTCTATTACGGCTGTTATATTTCGAATTTATATAAATACTATGCCTTCAGTAGATGATAATATAAACTAAGTATATAATGCAGAAAAGTTCTTGCATATCGTAAATTTGTTAATTTTTGGAAAAAATTAACCATCGCTTCTGGGACGTGGCTGCATAATCCAGTAAGTCCACTGCTAAACTTGCACAGCATCACACAACTGCGAAAGTATCGAAGTTATTTCATTTTCTGGCTGTTCTCTCTCGCTTGACCTTTGAAGTATATTCTGGATGCGAGAATCAATGAAAATTGAAGTATCGGGTGTTTTTTTAGAGTGATAGAACATTCGATATGGATAACTGTGATTTGACAGAAGTTAGAAAACCTTGTTGTTTTGACATTTCTGTTCAGTAAGCATTGACAAATTATCATGGAAAGACTCACGCCGCTAAAACGTTTACAAATTGTTGAAATTTATTTTCAAACTCAGTGTACTCTTTGCCAAACTTATAGAGCACTTCGTGAAATTTATAGTCTACATAATCGTCCATCAGAGCAGCTTATTCGTCGAACTATCGATAGATTTCGGACAACATTTTCTCTACTAGATGCAACAACAACAACAAGAACAACAAGACAAAGAACTGTACGTACAGAAGAAAATATCGTTGGACTCTGTGCATCCACCACATGGAAAATTTTCCGTCAAGATCTTGGTCTACACCCATACAAGATCCAACTAGTTCAAGAACTAAAGCCACTTAACCATAATAAGCGTCGTTCGTTTGCTGATTGGGCCCTAGAACAGCGTGAAGTTGATCCACTTTTTTATCGTAAAATTGTGTTTATTGATTAAGCTCATTTCTGGTTGAACGGCTATGTAAACAAGCAAAATTGCCGTATATGGAGTGAAAATAATCCTCAAGAAGTTCTGCAGGTTCCATTGCATTCTGAAAAATGCACTGTATGGTGTGCTTCACACGCTGGAGGCATCATGGGTCCATATTTCTTCAAAAATGATGCTGAAGCTAATGTTACAGTGAATGGTGCTCGTTACAGATCGATGATCAATAATTATTTGTTTCAAAATTTGAATGGTATCGACCCAGAAGTGTTTTGGTTCCAACAAGATGGTGCTACACCTCATGCTGCTAGCGTAACAATTGATTTATTGAAAGAAAGATTTGGCGATAACGTTATTTTGAGAAATGGTTCAATTAATTGGCTTCCAAGATCATGCGATATAACACCACTGGATTATTTTATTTGGGGTTATGTCAAGTCATTGGTTTATGCTGATAAACCAGAAACAATAGATGATGCTTTGGAAGCCAACATAACTCGTGTTATTGATTAATTAAGGCCTGAATTACTCGAAAAAGTGGTCCAAAATTGGTCTGGTCGAATGCGGTCATAAAATTATCTTTCAAATAAAAAAAAATTGGCTTCAATCTTAATTTAAATGTGTTTTATTTCAATTTAAAGTTCTATCACTCTTAAAAAAACACCCTTTACCTTTTTTGTCCATTACCGAGCTAATTCGAGATATGTATACTTTAAATTGAAGCTTCAAGAATCTAGCTCTTTCCGTTCGAAAGTTAGCGTGTTAATGGACCCAACCGGACGGAATTATCTAGAACCTCGGATTCTTCATCCGTTAGCCCAAACTTAATCATTTTCGGCTTGAAATTCGATAATTACGGGCACACTGTTCTCTGAAACGATCGGTTAAAAAAACAGATACCTTTCGGTTCGATCCCTCGATGATGTAATCCCTTCGACCTGGAAGCAAGCTTCCGGTACACGGTCCATCCGATTATTCTACATGTCGGTCGAATCCGCGAAAGAATGGAAAAGTTGTCGTTTGTTGTGTAATTTCGTGTGTTGAAATCGCTGCTCCCATCGTTTTCCGGTATAATCGCTAGTTTGACGCGTTTCTTCATTCTACTATTTGCTTTTCGACCGTGATGGAGCGGAAGAAAGAAGGCAGGTCGGTGGACAGTGCTTCTTTCGCGTAGGCGGATCTTGATCGGTTTTCCAGTGCGAATTTAGTGCGACTTTGTGCCATTTTAGGATATGGGTATCATCAGGAAACATCTCAAAAGGTAAACGCCGAATTTGGTATCAAATTCAAGAATTGAAAAGAATGTTTAGAAATCACCCTGTATTACTAACGAAAAATTCAAAGATATTCATCTCGAAAATCACTTGATAAAACCTTTTAGATATTAATAAGGTAGACAGATACACTTGGCTTAAGTTTGACAAAATTTTATTTATCTTGTTGACATATATGTTTCGGGTTTCAACCCATTTCAAAAGTAAGGAGAATTTGCTCAACATTACAATTTATATATTTCAAGCAACAGTAACAGGGTTTTTTATTTGAGGTTGTTAACAGTAAGTTATACCTGTTGACGATATTTGCTTATTTTTCAAAGGAATTAGTTATTAACAGATGTCAGTAATTGGTATACAGGATGTCCCAGAAGTCAACGTCAAGCCGGAATCAGGTAACAAGTTAAGTCATAGTCATCAGAAAAATATAAAATAAAATCTAAATCCTGTATTTTTCAAATTATATTGCACTTTCTTTTATTCAATAAAGTGCACACCCTGCGATGATTTTTGAACTCCTGTTGCTACAATTTTTTACTTTTTTCAAATTTCATTTTTCCTATGTTATCCCGAATAGTGCTTCTGTAACCTGTTATCTTGAATTCTAAGCCAATTACTCCAGCTTGGAAAATAATGTCACTTTTTGCCGAACCAAGTATTCAAAATTGAAATTTCGCCCAACTTCAATTGACTGTACTGAACAAAAATTGTACTACATCAGTTTGGAAAGTTACTTGAGAAGTTAGCACATTCAATAAGGATTCTTAAATGCTATAACACTAACTACATTCTTTTTTAGATTGGACATAAAAAGATTTTACTTGAAGTAATTCAGTTTCGTTTTATGACAAGATCTAATAAATTCACAAAAGATGTTCAGACTACCATTCTTCAGCCGCAGTACATGAACTACATCTTCTTAAAAAAGATCGGGATATCAGACGGATGAATTTTCCGTTATTGACGAATTATATTGCTTCCCTAATTCTCTCCCGAAGCTTAGCTACATTTTCATTTTATTTTGAATAATTTTTTTATTTCACTGCTCCCCATTAAAAAAAATCTAAGGAAATCAAATCACGGGAACTAGGTGGCCACGAGATTGTACCAGATCGCTCTATCTATCATGGGCAGCCATCTTGCTGGGACCATATTTCTCTGGAAATACTAAGTGGCACGTCTTCAAGTAGATTTGGCAACTGATTTCGTAAAAAATTTAAATAAATTTCAGTATTTCAAACCTCTGGCGACTCAAAAGTTCAAAATTAAATTAATTCCGTTCAAAATTATAGTCCACGTGTTCACTTTAAAACGATATTGAAATCTATCTTGTCTCATTAAATTCGGATTTTCTACTTGTCACTCATGTAAATTGGGTAGGTTCTTGTAACCATCTTTTTTAAATGTTAATTCATCGGACCACAAAATTTTTTCTAAGAATTGTGGGCCTTCCCGGTTCTTTTGTAGCATGGTTTGGCGAAACGCAACCTGAGGTAACAGAGCTTGTACTCGCTGTACACGATATGGGTGGAGCTTATGTGTTTTCACTAGTCGGTGAACTGTACTTTTGGGCACTCCTGTGCTTCGCTGAATTTCACGTAGCGAAGTACTTGGATCTTCCTCAACTGCTTGAATCACAGTATGTCCTAAGGTAAGGAAATTCTTCCTTCATCAAGCTTGGAAGTCGGTCCGCTGTGAAGAGTAGAGGGTGCACATTCGTAAAAACTCTATGATCTGGATAACGATCTGAATTAGGGTACCTCTCGCGATACATTCTCGAAGCTGCACTAGCGTTACATCTGCATTTCCCATAAATGAGGTGCATGTTGGCATATTCCTGTGTGGTATACACACTGATGGCAATACTCTATCATAGATTAGTCCAGGTAAAATCCAAGTTCGTCGTGAAGAGATCAAGACTATCCAAATCATAAGCAAACAAATCTAATAAACGAAACCAAAAGTCTTAAGTACACAAATAACACGATCAAATACGGGAAGATGCGCAGTAGACCAAGGGGCGTAGCGTACTGATCTGTATTGCGTTTACGTGTGCCAATACCAAATAGTGGCGTCACTATCTATCGCACTCACACTTTATGGAAGGACTCACCCCATCTCATTCAAACCAGATTCTTAAAGTATTGGATGCTCTAGAATAATTTTTAGAAAGTTCGAAGAAATTGTTCGAAACCGTGTTTCTTCAAGAAAGACCGTTGTTTTTCACCGATCTAAGAAATAATGTGATAAGTGTTATACCATTTTAGAATCCCTAATAAATGCGCTAACTTTTAGAGTAATTTGCCAAACTGATGTGTACAGTTTTTTTTCAGTACAGTCAGTAAAAGTTGTGCGAAATATTAATTTTGAATACTTGGTTCGGCAAAAAGTGACATTATTTTTCAAGCTGGAGTAAGTGGCTTAGAATTGAAGATCACAGCTTACAGAAGCACTATTCGGTTTTATTTCATGTAATAAGCAGAAGTGTTATTTTAGAGTATAGATTTTTTATGTTCGTCTATTCTAATGTTGATCGAACTAGCAGTTTGACCCATGTATGTACAGGGTTATCCATTTTGTGCTTCCGAAATTAAAAGTTAATAAAACACTCTTTCATCCAGAATATCGATCAAATTTTTATTTTAATATAATTCTTGAACCTTGCCATTATGTGTGGAACATAACATCATTTAAATGTCCTCCACGTGATCTCTTACAGGAATCGACCCTTGTGAGGTAATTTTCGATGATTCGCCGACACATTTCGTGCAATATCTTGATGTTGGTTTTCAGATCGTCAATAGTTTGAGTATTAATGGCATCAACACAATCCTTCGCATAACCCAAAAAAAACACAAGGGCGATAAATCACACGATCGTGGTGGCCAATTCACATCGCCGAAACGGAATTTACGCGTCTTGGGAATTTCTCTTGCAATAAATCTAAAACGTGTCTTGTTGCACCATCTTGCTGGAACCGGATCTCACATGAAAATTGACGGTTTGAGGGGCACCTTCTTCATTTTTAAAGAAGTACGCGCCAATCACTCTACCGGACCAAATTGCAAACAATACATAGACTTTTTGTGGATGTTATGGCCTCTCAGCAGTTACTTGAGATATTTCACTGCCCCAGATGCGACAATTTTGCTTGTTTACATAGCCACCTAGTGAAAAATGTGCTTAGTCGCTGAAGACAATTTGATGCGAAAAATCGTCATCCAAACGTTGTTCAAGCACCCAATCGGCAAATGTTATATGCATTCTATGCTCAACTGGCTTTAGTTCTTGTGTCAACTGAACCTCATAAGGATGGAGATGCAAATCCAGATGCAATTTTCAGGCAATCTTTGTTTTTAACCAAAATTGACCCTAGATTTTTCTTATTTGTACATATGGTGTTGATGTTGTTTTTTCGAGTCAAAGTCATCATGCACATCTTCAGAGATGTCTGAAGGAGAAATAATACTTCGGAACTGAAGTCACAAAAAATGTGTTAACTTTTAAAACTATTTATTTCTGAAAACTCTTTTTAATTATGATCAACTACCAAATAATGACCAGAACAAATCAATATATCAAATTCAAAACACATGAATTAATGGGATTCTATTAAAACTATGTGATGTAAGAACGAATCAAAAAATTACTGTTTACTTTAATAGTGTTCTTGCTCCAAAGGCTCCCATTATTTCATCCCTATGTTTTTTTTCTTGAATTTTCTACCGAAAATTATCTTCAACTATCACATCGGATATATAATATCGACGACTTATTTATTTTATGAAAATCCATTATATATTGAAGATTAAACAATATATTTTATTGAATTGAAAAAATAATGCGAGTTGATTCAACTAAAGAAATGTATTCTCGGTATTTTCGCGTTATTAACGCAGAAAAAACTTTCCTCATGGTCAAATCAGATATAAAGACATTATTAAAATTACCTTCTTGAAAACGTTGACAAAGTGCTATCTTTCGTTCCTTTTGTAAACGTGTCATTATGGGGATTTTTTTTTTGGTTTCCTTGATATGTAGCCTTGTTTTTTCAGTGACATACGGACGGTTTCTGGACATACTTTTACATTTTGTTGATTTCCAAATATGTTAGCCAATTTGCGAAACCCAAGGCGCAGATCGTCGTAAGGCCAATAAAGCGTTTAAATTGTTCCCTTCAATATTACGCGGTCTTTCTGAAACTGGTCTATGCCTCATATCCTTGCCATTTTTTATCCTCTTTATTGTCTCATATACAGCACTTTTTTCCAGTTCAGTCAATTGCACTAATTTCTTAACGTTTTGAAAACCTTTTCTTAACAAATATTCTACCTGTTTTCTTTTTTCTTTTTCATGAATTGTATCCCTGTTGACAATAAACATTACTTAACAAATAGAGTTGTCATGCAACTTTGGCCATAGCCGACTATCTGCACAACCCATTTTATACATTACTTTTGTCTTAGAATGTTACAAAAATGAAATATATTAAAATTATGAAAAATAATAAATTCCGCATACTTTCTAGATGGACTATATATCTATCTTTTTATCTTTTGAAGATATTTGTGCCTTCTTAAAATTCACGCTGTAAGCATTACCTTCAATAATTTTCTAACATACGAAAGAAAGTACTCATTCTTTACAGCCATCTCATATGTAGGTCATTTAGATGAGTATGATAAAAGCATATATGAAATTAATAAAAACATCTCTTCCCCTAGTCGAACACACAATTATTCGAGTAATCATGATGCGTGGTCAATAATAACTGCGATAAAATCCTAATTATAAATCTCCATAAGGCACACACCGCTGAAGTGGGTTGCACTAATTGTGTCTATCACGGTCCGATGACCAGGGAGACCCTATTGGCCAGTGGTCTGGCAAAAATAACATCCTGTATCGTTTATGAGTGAATACAAAGTTTCATGGTCAGAAGTTCCATGGGAACCTTGAAACTTTGTGGATATTGCATGAGACTACACATATTTAAACTAATATCGTGAAGTGAAACGCACTAAATGACAAAAAAACATCCAATGTCATATATTCTACACTGCTTGAAAATTGAAGTGAATATTCGAGAGACAACTTTTTGCACTTGAATCAAATTTTCAGGATTGCTTTAGAAAGCATGTAGAGAAGCGAATGTTGGTATGTTTGCGTATGAAACACAGGAAAGATATGGACATCATGACGATGCATGCATGTACTCATGGGGGTGAAAGAGTAAGAGCTACAATTGTTGCACAAGATCAGCTAATACAGTTAACTGCACGACGAAAACCCCACTTCACAATAATCCAAATTAATCCGGGAAGCTAACCGTAAGATAGTTTCTGGTCAAATAATCTGGAATAGTTTCAATTTGAGGGCTAGAAGATCCGCCAGGCACCCGCGATTGAGTAGGGAGAACCGGACTGTAAGATATCGTTGGGCTTTTGACCATGAGAACTGAAACGCGTGTGCTCACGGATGAGTCCAGATTTCATCTGTAAATTTGTGAAACATTCCTCAAGCTTTCATTGATAACGTCATTGGCACAATTCCGAATAAAGTAAGAGCACTACGGTGAGCTAGATATTAAACCGTGACTTGAAGGTGTTTCTAGGAGAAAGAACATTTTTTAGCCTTTATACTCCACCAGGTCAGAATCATTATTTTGTTTATTGCTCTGCTATGTTGTCGCTCTAAAGCAGTCTTGCTTGTTGCTATTTCAGGCAGGTTAACCGTATATAGACCTAACTCAATACATCAATACATAGACAAAATCGTTCTTTTATCTCCCTTTCTAGACATATTATATGTGTACATATAATCCACTTTTAGAGCAGTGTATATCATTCAGTTCTTATATATTAGATTTAGCTAAAATTCTGTTCTGCTTGTTGGAAACTTTGTGGGAAACTTCAACTAGAAATACTTTCTTCCTCTGCAGATGGCGCTGATTGAAAACTGAAAACGGAATAATATTTTTACACTGTATCTAATGATTTATTGCCTGAAGTGTTGGGTTTGACATTTTAGATTTGTTTGAGTCAATTTCAAAATACCTCTAAAGTTACATATGACAAAATTCCATAAGGCCATGTGAGCTTCAACAGAAATCATGTGATCGCCATACTAATTTCAAGCAATATCTCTTGATCTATCGGGTGTTTTTTTTAGAGTGATAGAACTTTAAATTGAAATAAAACACATTTAACTTTTTTTTATTTGAAAGATAATTTTATGACATTCACGTTTTAAAAATAATTTCCGGCATATGTCCACCAGAACTAGCTCTGAGAAACCGCATTCGACCAGACCAATTTTGGAACTCTTTTTCGAGTAATTCAGGCCTTATTTCATCAATAACACGAGTTATGTTGGCTTCCAAAGCGTCTATTGTTTCTGGTTTATCAGCATAAACCAATGACTTGACATAACCCCAAAGAAAATAATCCAGTGGAGTTATGTCGCATGATCTTGAAGGCCAATTAAATGTACCATTTCTCGTAATGATGTTATCACCAAATCTTTCTTTCAATAAATCATTTGTTACGGTAGGAGCATGAGGTGTAGCATCATCTTGTTGGAACCAGAACCTCTAGGTCGATACCATACAAATTTGAAACAAATAATCATTGATCATCGATCTGTAACGAGCACCATTCACTGTAACATTAGCTCCAGCATCGGTTTTAAAGAAATATGGACCGATGATGCCTCCAGCGTGTAAAGCACACCATTGCCTTTTTCAGGATGCAATGTAACCTGCAGGACTTCTTGAGAATTGTTTTCACTCCATATACGGCAATTCTGCTTGTTTACATAGCCGTTCAACCTGAAATGAGCTTCATCACTAAACACAATTTTACGATAAAAAAGTGGATCAACTTCAAGCTGTTCTAGGGCATAATCAGCAAACAAACGACGCTTATTATGGTCAAGTGGCTTTAGTTCTCGAACCAGTTGTATTTTGTTTGGGTGTAGACCAAGATCTTCAAGCAAAATTTTCCATGTGGTGGCAACTTGTTGTGAACGTCGACGAATAGACAAATCTGGATAATCATGAACACTATGATTTAAAGCAGCGATAATTTCTTCTGTACGTACAGTTCTTTGTCTTATTTTTGTTGTTGCATCGAGTAGAGAAAGTGTTGTCCGAAATCTATCGATGGTTCGACGAATAAACTGCTCGGATGAACGATTACGTAAACCATAAATTTTACGAAGTGCTCTATAAGTTTTGCGAATAGAACACTGATTTTGAAAATAAAGTTCAACAATTTATAAACGTTGTTGCGGCGTGAGTCCTTCCATGATAATTTGTCAATGCTTACTGAACAGAAATGTCAAAACAACATGGCTTCTACGTACAGGCTTTTTGACATCTTACCAATCACCAAAGGACAAAGTTCAACTTGTAGAATAACACTGTGTAATCATTTTTTCCTGTAGCGTCAAGACAAAAATATTTGTGAGATCATCTGGAAAACCTTTTCCATTAAAGAAACTGATGAAAATTGAAAATGAATGCAAAAATGCATGTTTTGGATATACCAAACAATAACGTTCAATATTATAACCTTAGGACTCCCCAGAACTTGAGATCTGTACTGCCAGTTAAAAATGTACCAGCATATATAAATTAATTTCACTAAACTAAAGCAAACCGATAAATAACCACTATTTTTTTTTACAGATTGGAGAGACTCAAAAATGATTCCGCAAAATCCAAAGACAAGCGCAGTAAAGAATGGACCTGGAAACAGCAAACAGATATGATTAAATGGCAGGGTACACCGTTAGATGGACCTCTTCTGGCTCTTGAGAATCCTGAACTGAGCCTCCTAGCAGTAGAATGTTTTGAGTGCATCTTAAGATATTGCGGGGATTTGCCCCTGACTCCAGAAATGACAGAAGTCAAATGCGTTTACACCGTTCTCATGGTGAATAATTGAACACTTATCGACATATAACATATTACTCATACTTAACTCTTTTACAGCACTGTCATAAGCATGTAATGCTTAGGGATGAAGTATTCTGTCAGCTCATGAAGCAAACAACCAATAACAAATCTGAATCTCCGGAATCATGCCAAAGAGCATGGAGACTCTTATCTATCGTGGCAGCCTATTTTGCCTGTTCAGAAGTGTTATTGCCATTCTTAACAGAACATTTATCTTCAGCCGCTTCAGATAGAAGGAGAATTTGTCACGGTACTGCTGGTGTATGCTTAGCGAATCTCAGGAAAACTCAGAGATGTGGGGGAAGAAAAAATGTACCAAGTGTTGAAGAAGTTACAGCTGTCAGCGCTGGAAGAAGTGCTAGAAGACAAATATACAGATTGCCAGGAGGTAAATACAATTATATAATTTTTTATCATTCTCTGAGAGAATAAATTGTTCAATTAACTTATTCATTTCAGGTGCTGAAAGAGTGGTCAATACCAGATGTAGTACGGTCGTTGCTGACGTTATATCTGAACTTTGCGACCTTATTGGAATCAACACAGACGCAGAACAACAAGAATTCAGCTTGTATTGCATAGTCCAAGGTGATGCCTTCACAATGCCTTTGGCAGCTGACGAATATATTTTGGATGTGACCACAGAACTTCATAAAGCAGCCCAACCTTTCTACTTGATTTTCTGTAGATCTGTTTGGTACCACCCTTTGAAACATGATGCTAGTCCGCTTTATACCGAGGTGCTGTTTAACCAAGTTGCTCCAGATTACCTCGAAGGTAATATTGTGGAAAAAATTTAATGATAATCTTGATGATAATTTCAATTTCAGGCCTTCTGTTGAGGTTGGGAAGCCCAAGTTTACCACCTAGCATCGTCAGGGATATAGCGTTGATTGCAGCTCTGTTGCACAAAGCAGCTGATCTGAATCATTCGCCTAGTCTTAAAGAAGTTAAGTTTTTACTTCCAAAGCCTGTTTTAGCAATGAGAGAACCAAGGCCCCCTCAGTGGCTGGCATTGGTACAGACATCGTGGGGTCAAGCCGCCAATCTACAGGTTTCTAGAGCAAAACATCGTGTTTTGCAGGTAAGATATCTTATGAACTTATTGTGGGTTACTAATGAGTAAGATTAGGGACTGGTACATTGCAAGGTTTTAAAAAGGACACTCCATTTTCGTGATCACTTTTATCTTTTCGGGAATATGATTATGTTTAATAATGTCTTTCACATATTGTTTTATTTGCTCGGGAAGCACTGAACTTGCTGTAAGACCTTGTATCATATCCATACTGATAAGAATGGGGTTGTCTCTTATTGTATGTGCTTCCTGGAGAATCTTCAGAGCATAGAGTTGAGTAATTGTCATAAGTGTCCATTTCCGGAATTACTCTGTACTCGAATCTGGCCATAATAATTTTCAAAATCCATTTCTGAATTATTCCTAGTCTTTTCAAGTGAAAATCACAATCTCCCTCCTTGCCAAGTATAGCATAGGTCTTATAACTCTGAATTCACGATAAATAAAAGGTCCTCAGTTACGAAACAACAAGACATCTTTTCAAAATATTGAATTCCCCCAACAGGAATCTTATCTTACCGACAACATATACCACCTGATGATCCCAACGAAAATGCTGGTCCAAAACAACTCCAAGATATTTAATCTTATTCAATTCACAAATTTGAGGAAACAGTCAAGAAACCAGGGTAAGAAGTGTACGTTTTTTCTGCGTTCAAAGTTAACGTGTTGAAACGAAACCACTCGTAGACCCCAGTGAACTCAATTTCCCCCTCTGTCTTCAGGGCTTGTCAATCTTTATCATGATGAAGAATATTATAAGCGAAACTGATCATCCATCCTTTCAGTTTTTTTATTAACAGAGTATTTATGGATAAGTAAATAAAGTAGGACCCAGAACTGTACCTTGTGGGATGCCGTAAGTGATGTTCTTCAATCTGCTTCTGACTCTGTTGATTCAAACAAGTTTCTAGGCTTGTGTGGGTTAAACTATATTGTTTGGGCAAGATTATATCAAATTTCTCAAAAAATTTATTGATCGGCTTTACCAGAACATTTTCAACAATATTCGCAATATTTTATATCAGTGTAATAGGTGTCTATTTAACATATATTGTAGATCCGATCTTGCATATTGGCTTGACAACTTCCTTTTTCAGAATATTCTGAAATATTCTAGTTTCGAACAGTAAAATTCGAAAGTATGCGCACCACTTTGTCAAAACCAAAAGCCTTCCCTGCTTTTAATTCGTTGAACTCATCATACTCAATATAGTTTTTAGATGTTATCCCGTCAGTGTAATCTTTTTCCAATTCAGTGCATTAGTTATTGAAAACTTCAGCTATATTCATAGGTTTCATCACTATATGTCCTCAATGTGTCTTGATGTTAGGTGTCATTATTTTTACTGCATATCTCATTCGCGAACTTCCAAAGAGTCTTACTGTGCATCTTGCAGTGTGGTCTTTTTTTCTGTTTTATGTAGTCTTCTAATCTCTTCATTCTTCGGATCCTTTGAAACACTTTTATACAATCTGTTCTTGAGAGCTTTAAGACATTATTCATCATTGTTTCTCTCCATAAAAGACCCCAAAGCATCAACATGATAGGATAATCAACACTTTAATTTCTTCCAGGTACTCAGTAATTGGCCCTTATTTGGCAGCTCGTTTTTCGCTGTAAAGAGAATCACTGGAGAGAACGAATGGAAAGAACACATACTGGCGCTGAACAGAGGTGGTGTTCATTTCTTGGATATGATAACTCACGAAACGATCCAACACTGGCCTTATGCCGAAGTAATTTCTACCAGAAAAGTGAGATCAGAAGACGGCGACCTATTTCTAGATATGAAATGTGGTAATTTGCTACAACAGAGGGTAACAAGACTACAGACTGAACAAGCGCACGAAATTTCAAGATTAGTCAGGCAATATATCAATCTAGAACAGTCAAATGCTCCAAGGAATTGATGATTCAATATATTCGTTATAAAACAATGAAAATAGTTGAATTATCATCAAGATTACAATGAAATTTTATTTAGAATATATTGTAAATAATACAATGTAAGAAATCGTAGCTATATTTATTTTTATAGTTAATCTGTATAGACAATAACACTAAATATAACAAACAAACCACATATACATATCTCAGATAAGAAGACACAAATAATATTTTAAAATTATTGGTGCTAACATCTTTCGAACTATGATCTTATTTAACACACAAATTTTATGTTTTCGACAAATTTTACCTTAAACTTGCATTCTTCTAGTATAAATACGAAATTTTTTTATCACAAAAAGATTTTCTGTATTGTATACAATTAATAATGATAAGTGATTATAATGTTATTGAAAATGTTGAAAATGTAGGTGTTTGTTATTTCAAAATAAAATTTTGAGAACACACACTTTCATTTAATTTTTCCCAGCTTAAATGAGCTAATTATAAATTATGGTGAATCTGTTTGATATAGAAATTAACTTTTTCTCCAATCGATCAGAAATAAAAGTCGCTATGGTTGCTGGCAGTGTAGAATATTATTCTATATGAGAATTGAAAAATATGAAGTTACCACGATTCTTGAAATTAACCCAAGTGTAGGATCAATTCTTTGTGTTTGCTCCGATATCTATAAAAGTTTGGCTTAAAAAGAGATGACATACATACAGGTAATTAAAATAGGCACTTTAAATTCTGTCATCACAACTTTTGAGGTTAAATTTCTAAGATGTAAACAACGAACCTGAAAACTGAAAGTTAAATTATATGATTCTCTTTTTTTGACGATGTATTATTCCTGTGAATATTAATAAAATGTTCTGGATACTTCAACTGATCAAAATGGACTCTTCGCAAAGAAAGAGCAACCTTCTCGAAAATCTATCAGTTATAAGGATGATGATTTATTTGACAGGATGAAACTATCAGACCTGTAGCTCTATGGCTTCACTAAGAAGATTATTTTCCGGAAAATTAATATCGTTCCGAGATAATATTTCTTGACTGGCGCGTTTTCCCAATTTGTTTCCTTATCTATGGGATTATCACAAGAAAATTACTTATCTCGAATTCTGTGTAAACTTGATCGAACATAAGTAATATAACCCATCTTCAAACCTCAGGAACGGTAATTACTAACTTTACTAACTGACCTGGGCCATGTGGAAAAATACTTTTTAATAAAATTTGAATATTTCTTCTATCAAGTAAAAGGCCTTTCTATTTTATTTTAATACTTTTTAAGTTTTGGATCGAGTAATGCGTTACTTTGTGATAGTTAATTTTAAAAAATGAACTTCGAAACAAAGAACAGTTTTTTATTTTGGGATCATTTGACTTTAGCATAATTGTCAAAGCAGCCTCAACTCTCGAAGAAACTTCATCTATGTTGCAATTGCTTCTCCAATTTGCATGATATTAGATCATTAATTGAGACATCACACATTTTCACATTTCAGGTGAAAGGAAGATGTGAAAACTCATACGACCCCGCAATTTCGTCTACTAAACCAACTTCGGAATTGCAATTTAATGTTATTTTTTGGCCCTGGTGTCTTTAATTCTGAGAGAACATCTTGCGTTCTTCGTTCACTGCTTTGGTACAAATTTTGGGGTTGAATAGAGTTTATAACAAATTAAGATGTACTGATAGTATGACCTCCTTCATTACTTAAAGTGCAGTTGCTAAATCTTGTTTTAGTATGAAGTTGGTTGCTCTTACCCTTGAAGCTCTTTGAGGTTTGGTGTTATGAGGGAGCTTTAAACCTCTTAATTTCGGGAGGTAGGCGTTTTGTTCAACTTGCAGCCCCTGAACTTTTCAGATTGGCAATGGGGTGCAGGTCTACCCAGACGCCTGTGACTTTGTTCCACGTGGGAACGTCGGCTGTCGGAACACTCGCGTTCTGCTCGACTTGAAGCCGGCGAGTGAAGCTGTAGCAGCAACTTGATGATAATTTCACCTCGTATAGGATTTCTCAATATATCAAAGAAAACTTGGGTATTCATTTTAGTGAAAGTTATGTATAAAAATCTTATTTTTGTAATTTCATGATAAAATTGATATACTGGTTAAATTACTGAGGTAGTTCAATGTGTTTTCTATTTCCAAATGCGCACCACAGAACCACACATATCTGTATCAATGTAGTATATGTGATGTTTTTGGAAAATTACTTCCTAGGAAGGCATAAAGATTTCAACAACAATGGTTAAGAAATTTTTAAATTGAGTAGTTATGGATGCAGAAGCATATAAAGACCAAACAAACAAAAATTCTCCAAAAATATTCAAGTGACATCACATTACATTTTTCCAAATGAATAATGTTTCCCTAGATAATCTCGATCTGGAACTAGACATCTTGATTTCAAAACGTAGTAATAATCCGGCACTAAACCTGCTAATCTGGCTAATCCAAACCATTAAACTAGAATTTCATCAGTTTAAAAATATTGTAGCATTACTGAACTCAGATCAAAAAAAGTGATAGAACATATTGTAATTTTTTCCTATTACATTTGAAATTAACTACCATGAAGTAATGATTTATTTCATCAGTTTAAAATGCTGCTCTTCGAGATGGAATCAATCACTTTAGCGAAACAATAAAAAATTTCTAATATATTTAACTCCGAGCACTGTACACCTTTCAATAAAAAGTGATAAAAAACATTGTATTATTTTCTTATTTCATCCGAAATTAATTATCATAAAGTAACGATCTATTTCATCAGGTTAAAACGACGTGCTTCAAAATAAAATCAATCACTTTTTATTAGCGAAACAATTAAAATTACTAATATGTTCAGCTAAGACCGCTGTGAACCTTTCAGTAAAAAGTGATAAAGAACATTGTAATATTTTCTTATTTAATTTGAAATGACCTATCATAAAGTAATGATCTATTTCATCAGTTTAAAACGCTATTCTTCGAGATGGAATCAATCACTTTAGCAAAACAATCAAAAATTCCCAATATTTTTGAATCAAATCACTGTACACCTTTCACAAGAAAGTGATAAAAAACGTCGTATTTTTCTCTTATTTCATCTGAAATTAATTATCATAAAATAACAATCTATTTGATCAGTTTAAAACGACGTGCTTCAAAATGGAATCAATCACTTTTTATTAGCGAAACAATTGAAATTACTTATATGTTCAACTTAGATCGCTATAAACCTTTCAGTAAAAAGTGATAAAGAACATTGTAATTTTTTCTTATTTAATTTGAAATGAACTATCATAAAGTAATGCTCTGTTGTATCAGATAAAATAATAAGATTTTTACTTGATAGAAGGATAAATACAAACTTTGAATATCAAAACAGATTTAATCTGTTAGTCTTCTATAATTTCAATTTCAAAAAAATTAAAAAAATACTTTTTTTAATTAAATTAATGTCTTAAATAAGCACTGCTTATATTTAATAGACGTATAAAAATCAAAATTCACTATGCAATATCAAATGGAATAAAAAACTCAAAAAATAAATTATTAATTAAAATTAAAAATAAGTAATATCGAATGTTTCGTTCCAAACATACGCACCTGAACTCGTCAGAAAGGCACGTGGCACGTATGTTTTGCCCTTGACAAACATTTGAAAACATGTTCAGTTTTTGGTCTTATATTTATGAAAACGAAATCTTTTTCAAAAATACACAACATAATTTTAAGAACTTCTCCAAAACTAATTTATTTGAAATATTAAATATGTTTAAATAAGTTACTTCAAAAGCTCTCAAAAACATGTAGTACATCCTCAAAAACAATTAGAATTCAGATAAGGTCAGTTCAACTTTACATTTATAAAATAAATTCAATTAAAAATAAATAAACTTGTAATCTTTTCAAACAATTTCTGCAAAATCTGTGAACGCAAATAAAATGTTTGTCAAGGGCAAAACATACGGGCCACGTGCCTTTATGACGAGTTCAGGTGCGTATGTTTGGAACGAAAAATTCGATATTACTTATTTTTAATTTCAATTAATAATTTATTTTTTGGGTTTTTTTCATTCTATTTGATATTGTATAGTGAATTTTTATTTTTATACGTCTATTAAATATAAGCAGTGCTAATTCAAGACATTCATTTAATTCTAAAAGTTTTTTTAAAAAAATATTTTTTAAATAAAAATTGTAGAAGACTAACAGATTAAATCTTTTTTGATATTCAAAGTTTGTAATTATTCTTCTATCAAGTAAACAAACCGCATCTTATTATTTTATTTTATATATAATACATAATTATGTTAGGTCTTTGAATAATGAAATTTATTATACAGTTTCCAGTGGTTTAATGACGGCCATAAAATGCCTTCCAAACTTTGTGTGATTTCTGTGTTTAGCATAAAACATAGATTACCTTATATATTAGATGTACCTATCTAGTTTATTTGCGTTCACAGATTTTGCAGAAATTGTTTGCTAAGATTACAAGTCTATTTATTTTTAATTGAATTTATTTTATAAATGTAAAGTTGAACTGACCTTATCTGAATTCTAATTGTTTTTGAGGATGTACTACATGTTTTTGAGAGTTTTTGAAGTAACTTATTTAAACATATTAAATATTTCAAATAAATTAGTTTTGGAGAAGTTCTTAAAATTATGTTGTGTATTTTTGAAAAAGATTTCGTTTTCATAAATATAAGACCAAAAACTGAACATGTTTTCAAATGTTTGTCAAGGGCAAAACATACGTGCCACGTGCCTTTCTGACGAGTTCAGGTGCGTATGTTTGGAACGAAACATTCGATATTACTTATTTTTAATTTTAATTAATAATTTATTTTTTGGGTTTTTTTATTCCATTTGATATTTTATAGTGAGTTTTGATTTTTATACGTCTATTAAATATAAACAGTGCTTATTTAAGACATTAATTTAATTCTAAAAGTTTTTTTTTTTTAATTTTTTCGAAATTAAAATTGTAGAAGACTAACAGATTGAATCTGTTTTGATATTCAAAATTTCTATTTTATCAGTGGAATCAATGACTCTAGCGAAACTATTTATAATTACTGATATGGTCAACTTAAATCACTGTACACCTGTAAACCAGTGATGAAAACGTCGTAATTTTTTCTTATTCATTTTAAATTAACTATCACAGAGTAACGATCTATTCCATCAGTTTAAAACGACGTGCTTCGAAATGGAATCAATGACTTTAGCGAAAAGATTGAAAATTGCTGACATGTTCAAATTGTTTCGTTTCACTCAAAAGATTCCGTAGCGTTGATGCACTCAAGTCTTTTGAAAGAATCACAAAAACTACGTTTTTTAGGTCAAACTGGTGTTGGACTATGTCTTGGAGTCTTCACTCCTGTTTGTCCCCAAGTTTTTGCAGCATACTGCACAAAACCTGGGTCACCTGGGCCGCTTGGTTGTCTTTCATCTTCAGATTCCCCTGCAGGATACATAAAATTTGGGGAAACCACATCATATCTACCATATTGCCCTAGAAAATAATACCATTATCAGAAATTCTTTCCAAATAATTTAACAACCCAAATATCCTATACCCTTAAGAAAATTCAAAGAATTTAGGAACTGCTAGAATCTCTACCCTTTCTAATTTTACTCCAAACAGGTGAATGCTGTTGCATCTTTGGGGGTATGGTGTCATCAATCTCATCTGTATCACTATTTCCAATCTCATCCAAATCCTTTCCAAATATCCCAAATCTTTTTGGCGACCCCACAGTTTTCCTGGTTCCAGTCTCTTTTTTCATTCCATCACCATCAATTTCATCTCTCGTTCCTCCTTTCTTCACGGATGTTTGCCCGTTTATGCCACCATTTTTCTGGATTTCTTTGATTTCTGTTATCACAACCTTCTCTGGCTTTCCATCGTTCTTGAAGGTGACCTGTTGCGTGTTGTTATTAGAGCCGTTTAGCTCCCTAGAATATTGTCTTTCTAACTGTTGCTGTAGGTTACGAAGCTGTGAAGGTTTAATAGGCTTGACTGATTTAGGACCAGCCATGTCAATGAGGAAGAGACCTGCTGTGATGAGAGACAAGGTACCTAATATTATGGCATTATCTATGAGATCTGGAGGTAGGTCATCTATTGCGAATAGCTCCAATACACCTGAAATAAAACATAATTTATCTTCAACTGATGGAACAGGCTAATCGGTGAAACACTGAAATAAATCGGTATATTCTCAATTTAATTTGTAGTGTGTTATTAGGTTTCAAATATTTTTAGGAGTAGGTCGGAGTTGTTTTCCAATCTAATCCTTTTTTCTTCCAAAAAAAGATGGACGAAAGAGTAGAATTAAATCTTCGCTAGGCTTTAATTCCCTTTATAAGATCCAAATCTTTCTCTAGCTTCTATGGAAAAAGTTCAGGAAGAAACAGGAGAAAAACTTTTCTTCAAGCCATCTCACCTGCAGGAATTCATCAGAATTCTAAGGGTTGATGGAGGGCTTTATTAATACATATACCTACACCTCAATCAGGTCACGAAAAAGAGACAGAAGAGATAACTTTGCTGAAAGATGGGATCATTTTGTTATTAGGTGAAAGTTGAATAAAAACAATAAAAAGAATATATCTTATACTTTGCAACCCAGATATGTTTTGTTGATTGTTTTCATTTGAATTTCAGAAAAATGGACTGAAAATAATCGTTGGGAGCTTCAAACGCCTCAAAGGCCGTTGGTAAGTAAAATAACTTGGAAAAAAATAACTTAGGGACTTGAAATTTACAGATTGAGTTTTTTTCCGAATTTTCCTTAAATTATCCTCACCTAATATTATATAGAAAATGGCACCTGCACCAAGGAAAAGATACTCGCTCGCCCTTTTATGAGTCGGTATCTCCCCAATAAGTCTTGTGATGAATAAAATGGATGTTATGATGACATATCCTCCATAAGTGGCATCAGCAAATGATGATCCAACGGAACCCCAGGTGACGTTATTGAGGAGCCTCCATTCCCTCGATAGTTTCTGGAGGTATAAAAATAATCTGTAGGATTCCACATCTGTAACACGTTTGGTGACCAAACAGGCTATTGCAAAAATCTGGAAAAAATATTTAATATTTTTCATAAAATGGGAGAATATGGTTCTAATTGATAGCTATGGTAACAGAAAGTTCTTCGAATAAAAACATTGTGAGATTCATCTGCAGAATTTTATACAGATTTATTCAAACAGAAATGATCTTCATCACTAAACCCAATTTTACGATTAAAAAGTGGATCAACTTCAAGTTGTTCTAAGGCTCTAAGCAAACAAACGACGCTTATTATGGTCAAGTGGCATCAGTTCTTAAACCAGTTGGATCTTGTATGGGTGTAGACCAAGATCTTTACACAAAATTTTCCATGTGATGAATGCACAGAGTCCAACTTGTTGCGAACGTCGACGAATAGACAAATCTGGATAATCATTAACACTATGACTTACCGCAGCGATATTTTCTCTATACGTACAGTTCTTTGTCTTGTTGTTGTTATTGCATCGAGTAGAGAAAATTTTGTCCGAAATCTATCGATAGTTCGACGAATAAGCTGTTCTGATGGACCATTATGTAAACCATAAATTTCACGAAGTGCTCTTATAAATTTGGCGAATAGAACACTGATTTTGAAAATAAATTTCAACAATTTGTAAACGTTGTTGAGGCGTGAGTCTTTCCATGATAATTTGTCAATGCTTACTAAACAGAAATGTCAAAACAACATGGCTTTTCTACCTTCTGTCAAATCAAAATTATCCCTATCGAAAGTTCTATCACTCTAAAAAAAAACACCCGATTGTAGTTGTCTGTTACCTTTACATTTTTTCATAAAAACTGTTTTATTTAAATTGAGTTTATTCGTTTGAATTTTTTTGATTCGACAGATAAATTCATGATTTCCATGAGAATTACTTAAAAATTCAATCATAAAGAGCTTCAAGATAGAGCAAATTCATGTTTGGAATATTTAAACTTTTCGTTGTTATCTTCTTAGCCATTATATTATGACAGAAGACAAGCAGCTAGCACAAAAGTTGATATGTCATTCGGAAGCACATTAAAAGAGGTTTTTTGGCTGAAAAAAAAATTTGTCCATAATTAACAATTTTTCATCGATAAAACCATCGGAGAAATATGATTGATTTTGTTCACTTCATAATCGTGGTATTCATCCCCTTACCACGTCCGCAATAAGATTTTTTTTGCACACAGAACTTCTTATCTTGTAGCAAAGGTAATTTCGTTTCTAGATAGGTGTTCAAATTTGATGAGGCTGCAAGGATAACTGAAGTATAATTGATTTTATGGAAAAACTTGAAATATTTCGTGAAATCAAGAAATGTTAAATTGAAGAATAACCATTAATAGTTCGACCATGTGTTGTATGACATTTTTTGTTGCAAATAACTTGTGTTATTTAAAAGTAGACACCCTGTATAAAATAAGAATATCGATTCAGTGAATACACCAATAATGGTGTACCACAGAAAAAGGATTAGGAAAAATTAGATTATTAGAAGGAACAATATTGTTGAAATATTCACTCACCAACTGTACCAATTTGAGAATTGTCCACCCGTCGAAATTCATTTCAGCACTTCATTGGCGTATTCAAGGATAGTCCATTTCACTAACTGGGTCAACTGTAAGAGTAAATTTTTATGTACATCACTGTAATAAAGTTTTATGCCTGAAATAACATCAACAACTGTGTACTACAGTGTGTGTTAATTAGTAAATTGCTCTTTTGAAATTACAGTTTCCTTGAATACTATGATTCACATGGAAAAAGAACGATCCCATTCATGAAAATACATAAACAAAATACGTAAGTGAATTATTATTATGCGTGACTGCAGAAGTTTTTTCATTCCACCGTAATTGACGATAATAAGAGTAAAAAGTGTCATTCAAATTCATTGAAAGGTCAGGTCATCGAAGTGTTCTCAGAGGTGATTTCGTTTTCATAACGAAAAAATTGGATCTTTCTCTTAAAAAGAAAATTCTTTAAAGAGAATCAGCAGCAAATTGTCAATTAAGTCAACATTATTCAATAAAATATACAGAAATTTATGAGAGATTCAAACTGTTATCTCAAAAAGAAATGGACAACTGGTTTAGGCTGTATTTGAAATGCCTAACCAAAATATTGAGTTATTTTTGCTTGCTTGTTCTAAGTAACAGAGCGCTATCGTTTTGTCCAAATGTTTGAATTTTCGAATTTTGAGCCGAATAAACTTATGAACAATCCGAGGTTCTGTCCCGCCGGCCGTACAGATACACTCTTATTTTCGAACAAAATGAGCTAGAAACATTCATACTATTATATAATTTCAAATGAGGTTATTATGATTTTCACAAATTTTTATTGTTATTATAAAACAACAATTGTTTCGGTATCACAAGTAGGTGGTATCTTACATTTTTGAATAATTAAATTTGTTTTCGAAATCGGCTCCTTTTTATATTAGAATGGATATAAAAAGTTTTATTGAGCCCTAAACCCCACAAAAGGGGGTGTCTGTAAATTTCAGTTTATCTGGATATATTTAACAGGGGTGAGTTATTACAGAATACTAGCTGGAATCAATTCTCCAGCACCTCTACAGATTTTAATCTTAATAAATCTCATGAAAACATTTAGAATTAAATTTTAAAACATGTCCTTAAAGCTCTTAATCACTTAATAGAAATAAATATTATCATCACATGTGGTGGAAATTAACTGATAAATAATGAAAATAAATATAAAATAATGACCATATATAGACATCACCTTATTCATATATGTTTCGATTGGATGTTAAAAATAACAAGTTCCATCACCAAAAAATGTTCAACATGTTCAAAAATTTTTTTTTATTTTCCTTTTTTAAAGAATATATAGCACACTCTCCAGAGAAAGAACCTGATAAATTCGGACCCAATATCTCTTCTAGACAATATATTATATTATTCAAAAAGGCCTTTCTTATTTTCCTTTTTTAAAGAATATATAGCACATTCTCCAGAGAAAGATAAATTCGAACCCAAAATCTCTTCTCAATATATTATTCAAAAAGGCCCTTTTTTATTTTCCTTTTTTGAAGAATATATAGCACATTCTCCAGAGAAAGAACCTGATAAATTCGAACCCAAAATCTCTTCTCAACATATTATTCAAAAAGGCCTTTTATATTTTCCTTTTTTGAAGAATATATAGCACATTCTCCAGAGAAAGAACCTGATCAAAATCTCTTCTAGAAATGTGTATTGAAGAAAAAAAGGTATTTTTATATATTTTTAAATGATTATTTTGTTTATTCAAATAACTCCTTAATTGGAACTTCTGATTCATTAACATATATGTATAAAGTGATGTTTAAATAATATGGTCATTATTTTATTTTTATTTTGATTCTGTATTAGTTAACTTTTACCACATAAGTTGACAATATTTATGGCGACCTATTTAGGATATGTTTTAAAATTTAATTCTTAATGTTTTCATGAGATTTATTCAGATCAAAATCTGTAGAGGTTCCGGTGAATTAATTCCAGCTATTATCTGTAAGATACTGAATTGTTTCAGCCGTTACTATTTGGTAGTTGATCATAATTAAAACAAATTGTAGAAATTACACTGTTTTGCTACCAAAAAATATATAATACACATTTTCTTCTGACTCGAGTTTCGGGAAATGAACTATCCCATTATCAGACAACTGAAGAACTAACAGTGGTACAGTGGTATTTAAACAAAACTTATAAATATTTTGAATATTTCAACAGATTCTTGGTAATACCTAATAGTCGTACAGAGGTTTACAATCGAAACGTGATAAAAAAACCGGGTAAAAAAAGAGGGGCCTTCTAACAGATATTGGAATGTCGTCAATCGACAAAGAAGGTTGTTAAACAGATGGTACCCATTTCAATATCTCAAATAATTTTTGGGGTTACATAGCTCCGAAACTCGACTCACAAAAAAATGTGTAATATATATATTTTTGGTAGTAAAACATAGTAATTTCTACAATTTGTTTTAATTATTTTGTTATATCTTGAGATTTCCTAAAAAGCATTATACCTTAGTTAAATATTCAATAATATTGAATATTCTAAGTAAGATAGTTTTATGATGAAATTCTTAGGATTATGTTAAATATTTTTGAAAGATATCTATTTTCATAAGACGGATAAGCAGAAACAGAATTTTGTCTACTCAAAATATTTAATTTATGTGATTTTTGTAAACAATTCATTTTTATTGGATTTTGTTGTCTCATTTGGATGTCTTATAATGAATGTTTATTTTATATGTCGTTTGATATAAGCAGTGCTTATATGACATTAATTTAATTCCTGGAGTTATAATATTAAATATAATTTTTTGAAATTAAATATGTAGAAGGCTTATAAAATATATCTGTAAATATTAAAATATTTAAATAATTTTTTTATACCTTCTATCAAGTATAAACCTCCATTTATTTTATTTTATTCCAATCTTGTTGTATTCATTTATCTCTAGTGACTCAAACAGTTTTAAGGTGTAACTTTTAATTTTTTTCTGTAAAATTTCGAAATTATGGTTGAAATGAATTATTTGTTATATTGGTTTAGATATATATGCGATATTTTCAGTTGCTTCACAGGTACAGACAAAATTATTTTTGTTTATCAACGAAATAAATCCTTCAATATTATTTATCATGGAAACCGAACATAATAATTCTATTAATTCTCTTGATTCAAAAGTTACCAGAATCAACAATTTAAATGAATTTTCAATATTTCATAAACCAACATATACTGATACTATTATACATAATGAATCAAATCATCCTATAAAGCAATTATTATTTGACATTTGGATGACAGAACACAGAATTTTGTATTCATATCCATCATATGAAGCTTTTTTACGAATACTTTGAATTTTGAAAGAAATGGATTGTTGAACAAGCGTCCTAAAGTTTTTGATTTTAGGTCAGTTTTTTCAAAAATTTTTTCTTTTTGTTTTCCTTTTATAGGCGTAATAACTATCATTGAAAATTTATACTACTTAATCAGAAGCAGTATTTTTAAGATATTTAAATTTAATTTTGTCAAAATTGAATTATGTACAGGTTTCACGGAATTATTCTCTTTTGTTGTAATGGTATATTTAAAAAAATAGAATCAGTTTTCTTCATATTATATTGTAATAATTACTGTCTATTTCTTTATGATTTGAATTTTTACGGTAAACTTGTCATAGAATAATTGTACATATAGAACAGTAACAGACCAAATACTGTACCCTGAAGCACTCCAGTTTATATGTTCAGATTTGCACTTGATTTTCTTTATGATGCAGATACTAATCTTTCGAGTCATTCAAGAAAATAACCAAAACAAATGTCCTTGACCTATAGGAGAAAACATTTGGTAGATACAATGACTGGTAGATTAGATATGAATTTCCGCTTTAGGACCATTTAAAGCCGCCTATTTTACTAAGCATTCAATTCAAATGAGCATGCAATGAATCAATGAATTCAGAGTTTTGCATACAGAAACTATAAATAGCGAAATGGTTAATTAATTTATTACTAAATCATTAGGGTAGGATGCTCAAATTAATATACGTCACAACGTGTAATTACTACATATGATTAATCCTTTAAGTCGTTCGAATTAAATTGTTCCAACCGTAGCAATTTACTGCAAACAATTAAAACAGTGATTTAGCAAGGTCAGCAAGCAAAATTATAAAGACTATCTTCAAATTATCTATCTTTGAGTTAGAAAATTGTTTGTTCATTTCTAGATAATTCTAACGGATATTTTCCATCAGTTATAGTAAGCACTCTGATATCTTCCTAAAAGTCAACTAAGCGTAGAGACGTTAAATGTTAAGTAGCAAAATTGTATTTTCTAAACTTATTCTTAAAAGGCGACCTTCCATTTCAAATACACTTGTTTTTTAAGAATCAGAAATAACATTGCTTTCCGATAAAGTGTACACATTTTTTCAATAATAGAAAATAAGGAAGCCAAAAGAAGTGTTGTATTTTTTGAATAAAATACTGTTCATTTTTGAGAATTTTATTTGTGGATACAATTTCAACCATGATGAGGCATATGATGGCATTATTCGAAGAATTAAATGAGCCCTTATAATATTGATCATCAATCTGAAAACATTTTCTCTTCTTGCATTTATTTCTATGCAGATATTAATATGAATGCGTCGATCTTAAAAGCCACACAACCGCAGTTATAATTATGTCAATAATGGAAAATATTATTTATAAAAAAGGTTAAATTCAAAGAATCGCTCTTTCCTCTCTTTTAGAACTGTTCTCCAGAAGAAGCAGAAAATTCTATTGAAATAAAAAAAAAACATATTTGAAAGCTTCCGTCTTCATCCTCCAATCTGTATGGATACATATTGAAGAAAAATACTGAGAAAAGAATATATTGAACAAAACTTCATATACATTCTATGAAAAATTGGGAAAATAAAAGAAATTTTCAAATGAGAATAACTGCGAAACAACATGAACTGATTCTGCCCATTAACGAACTCAACGAACATATTTAGGCCAAAAACTTACTCGGAAAGCTTCAAGTCTCTAGCTCTTTCCATTCGAAGGTTTGCAGACACACCGGACAAAACTGAAATATGTTTAACCTTGGATTCTGCATCAGTGAGTCCACCCTAGTCGTTTGAGGCCATTTTCGACACAAAATTCGAAAATAATAGACATTTTGATAAGACAATAGCACATTGTTCTTTAGAACGAGCGCGCAAAAATAGATAAGAAATAATACAAGATAAATGCAGAAATTAATGAAGAAAAGAATCGTTTGTAGCATTTGATCAAAAAATAACCCATTTTGTGTGTGTAGCATTTTAAATTTCTTGACTGCATCTAACAATTTAAAGTAATTATATCAATTTCCATTAAAAATTATATAAGAGACAGTATTTTAATTTCCACCAAAATTTTTGTGGAAATTAAAATACTTATTCATACTTTTTAACTGAAATGAGTTTCCACCAGGTAAAGACCGAATCAATTAAACATATCCATTTCCTTTAATTGATTTCTGATAGTGTAAATGAGGTTTTTCAAATTTTAGAAATCTTTAACTGTATAAAAAATTTTTAAAAAGCCTAAAAGCACAAAACGTTATAATTAATCTGATCAGGATGATGGTTTCATTCAAAATAAAAACTTTAATTGAATAAGACACATGTATATATTGATTTCTATCACAAACTGTCCATTATTGATGACGAATAACCGTTATTAGTTGCATTTGTTTAACTAAATTCAGTTATTGATTAAAATTATTGGGTAGATGAAGGAATCGTCAGAAATCTTTGTGTCATGCTAATATATGCTGATAATTTTATGTTGGATTAAATGGAACGAGTTTTTGGGAATTTTTAAATATGTATTGGTATATCTATTTTTCATAAACCTCCTCATACAGATATAAAAATAACCAAAAACTTGTTCCATCCAATCCAATATGTATTCCTTTACCTCCAAATAATTTTAATCAAGAATTGAATTTAATTAAACAAATAGCAACTAATTTGAAGAAGTTACTATGTAAACGAAACGTGTCATGTGAGCAATTCCCAATAATAAACAGAAATCAACAGATATTGTGTATTATTTAAACGAAGTGTGAAATGGATTTCTATCAAGTAAAAGGCAACATGATTCCAAGTTAAAAAAAGACATTGAACAAGCATTTTTATTGAGTCTTTTGAAAACTGATGTTTTGAAAATCAGTGGTGATATGGCTTATACGTTTAAAAATCCAAATTCGAAATTTCGTTTATTGTTTAAGAAGATATTTAGAATTTCCACTTATTCATTTTGAATATGACAATTGTTTTGTCACAAAGTACCTTCATTAAATACTTTTTGACAAACTAAATTTGTATGTAATATTCCCTTTACTAGTGGTATATAGATATACATTTCAATAGGAGTTTTAAAGAATTCCCGTCTACTAAAAATGAAAAAAATTCAAACGAAGGTCTTCAAAATTATTCAAAAATGTTAAATTTTCCATTTTTATTATTTCCCTAGGTAAAATTTCAACTTTATTATAGTTCAATATATTTAATTTCGAAATTATGATTGAAAATACATCCGGTTTCAAATAAGTGAAATCAATTTTCATGACTAATAATTAATATAATAATATTTTTAAATATATCCTTCAACATGATTTTCCATTATCTATCAAATAGGTTTTGAATAAAAATAAATAAATAATAAATCTGTATGATATTTAAAATTTTCAAATAATCCTTCTATCAAATGAAAAACCTATTTTTATTTTAAATATTATTGTTATGAATTTAAACAAAGGTTCACTTACCTCACCACATTTCGCACTTAAAATAGATCAACTTTTTATCACAGAACTATTCGAAAAACACCTGATAGTGAGCTAGAAAATTACTACCTATAAATCTAACATGTACGTGAAACGATGGTACAATCGCGACAAAGGTTAACTTGATACTGGCAAAACTGGGTTCAACAAAATTGACATAATAGTAAATAGTATTCATTCTCCCACATTTATTATCGTTATATTATGACGTCGAAAGTAATGAAAATAAAATGTACCTAAGAAAAGATTTAATTCCAAGGTATATTATTTCCCATTCAAAATGCACCGATTTTTGTAATTTTTAACTTTACCTACAAATTTTTCTCGAATTTTTTCGTATGGTCTTACAAACTTCTTACTGTGCTGGCCTTTACTTGATAGAAAAACATTGTACACTTTAGTTAAATGAAAAACATGTATACGATATATATGAAATAATAAAAAGATGTTTTTTCTTGATAAGAAGATTATTACAAAATTTTGAATATCATACAGATTTATTATGTTAACCTCCTCTAAATTTTAACGAACATAAAATACATAGAATATTTTAAAGTTCAGTTGTATGGTAAGATATGTTTTGTTAATTCATTTTTAAATATGAAGTAGAGCTGACGAGTTTCAGTTGTGATAATTTTAAATTGCTTTTTGAAGGTGTTTTAGGAATTTTTTGAAAATAACTTATTTTGAGCCAGTTGTTTTTGAAGAAGTTCTTGGGGTTATGTTTTGCATTTTTGGAAGGGTATTTGGTTTTCATAAAACAAGGAACGAAACAAAATTTTGTACTCTTCAAGTACTTATTTCATAATTTTTTAATTGACAATTTATATTTCGTTGAATTTTCCATTTGGTACTGTGTAATAAATGTTAATTCTATATATATTGAATTGACACAGTGTGTTCTAAATACATTCATTCAATTTAATTCTAAGAGTTTTTGAATAAGAATTTTTTTTAATTAATATTTGTTGAGGTTAACAGAATATATCTGTTCTTCCTATTATTTTAGTTAGTTCCTTAAATAGTTTACATTTTTTCTGGATGTTCCCTATCAGTATTTACAAATCTGGTGTATTTGAATGTATTGGGTTTCAGTTGAAGTTACTCTTCTGATAATGTTCAATATCAAATTTCTTAAAAAAATCACTGAATTTGAAAATTACAAGAAGAGAACAAAAAAGGCTTTTTAACTGAAACACATCCGCCATCTCTTTTCTATTCAAAAAAAATTGGGGATTGTTGCCACTCTCAGGTGGTTTTTTCGAAAAAATGTCGTCATAGGAATTCTTTCTCTCTAATACAGAACTTGAAGATTATTTTTGGATTCTTCAATATTCTTAGGTTCTTGAGTTTGGGCGGTTCAACACTCTGTTCAACATCATCTTTTGACAGTAAGTCCAATATTACATTATTCCATGGCTAGTGATCCGATTTTGAAACTTTCAACTGGGTTGTGATCACAACATAAATAACTTGCAAACTAACCAACGCTCGACATCTCTTCCATATTCAAAAAATGTTTGGGGTTGATGCCACCTTCATGGGGGTGTTTTTTTCGGAACAAACACATGATGGAAATTCGTCCCCCTCAAAACAGAAGTTGATCTGTTTTTTAAAATCTTCGAAAATTCTTCGTTTCTGAGTTCTGGGGGGGAATCAAATTTTCGTTGGGACATCCTGTATGTTCATGCAGTGTGACCAAATCTTCTTCTTCCTCTATGACCTTCAACCCCGAGTTGCATCAAATGTCACTAATAATAATTGCAAATTCAAACGCGAGTTTTCAATCATTAGATTGATATTCGCCGGTTATTCCTAATTAAACGATGTTTCTGGAACGTGAGAGTGTTCTTGCGAATAATTCTACATGTATGTCGAAAGACTTTTTGTTCTCGTCGAACACGACCTAGAAGATAGGACATGTGAGCTTGAAGAACTCTGCGCGACATCCCTGTTTCAATTTACATTATGTACAACAATGTTTTTCTCCTCCATTCTAATTTGAATGTCAAGTGGAATAACATTAAATGCCATCCAAGAACGTGTGAAACTATTTAAATTTTTTGGTGTTTCCACGAAAAAGTCCATTTTTTTATTGCCTGAGAAACTGGCTTCTGAGATTTGTCTAAAATTTGGGATATTCAAATTTCATGAAAAGATTTGTTACTTTTGGCTCTTTTTAATTCTAATTCTCTTTGAAAATTATGAAATGAATTCGATATTATACAAAATTCAAATATCAAAACAGATTCATTCTGTTAGCCTCCTATAAATTTTAAGTTCAAAAAATGTTATTCAAAAACTTTTAGAATTAAATTAAATGTCTTATAAGCACTGCTTAAATTTAACAGACATATAAAATCAAAACCCATTATATAATATCAAATGAAATAAAAAACCCAACAAATATAAATTGTCAATTAAAACTAATAAATAGAGATTTGAAGAAGACAAAATTTTGTTTCCCCCTCCTGGAGGTCTAAAGGTGAATTTTTGGAAGATAAAATAGAAAAATGCTTTTTACTTAATAGAAGAAATATAACAAAATTCGAATATCAAAACAAATTTAATCTGTTAGTCTTCTACAATTTTAATTTCGAAAAAAAATTTCATTCAAAAAACCTTTAGAATTAAATTAATAGACGTATTTAATCAAAACTCAATATTCAATGTCAAATGGAATGAATAAACCAACAAATATAAAAAAAGTCATTTAAAATAAATAAATATTTGAAACAGACAAAATTTTGTTTCTGATCTTACCATAATGAAACCAATTCATTTTCAAAAACATAAAACACAACTTGAAGATTTTTCAAAAAATATAATTTATTTGAAATATTTAATATATTTAAATATTCAAATAAGTGACATTGTATATTGAGTTTTGATTATATACGTCTATTAAATATAAGCGGTGCTTATAGTAGACATTAATTTAATTCTAAAAGTTTTTCGAATAAAATTTTTTTTTTTAATTAAAATTGTAGAAGACTAACAGATTAAATCTGTTTTGATATTCAAATTTTGTTATATTTCTTCTATCAAGTAAAAAGCCTTTTTCTATTTTATCTTATGGCAGCCATATTTGTTTTAAGGTAAAATATACTGATATCTTTTGATAATTTAAATATTATCTGGGGCCCATGAAGAGATTATCCGAATTCTAATTGTTTTTTGAAGATATAGTGCATGTTTTGAGAGATTTTTGAATTGCCTTATTTAAATATCTAAATATATTAAATATTTCAATTAAATTATATTTTTTGAGAAATCCTCAAGTTATGTTTGTGAAAAGCAATCGGTTTCATTATGGTAAGATCAGAAACAAAAATTTGTCTCCTTCAAATATTTATTTATTTAATTGAAAAAATGTATATGAGACAGTAATTTATTTCCACAAAAATGTTTGTACTACTACAACAATTGTTTCACCAGGATGTGGCTTCTTCAGGTATTACATTGTACTGTCTTGTACCTGAAGAAGCCACATCATGGTGAAACAATTGTTGTAGTAGTACAAACATTTGCGTGGAAATAAATTACTGTCTCATATACATTTTTTTAATTAAAATGAGTTTCCACCAAGTGATGACCGAATCAATCAAATATTTATTTATTTATTTTAAATGACTTTTTTATATTTGTTGTTCGACATTATATATTGATTATATACAAGTGGTGCTTATTGTAGACATTAATTTAATTCTAAAAGTTTTTTTAAAACAAATTTTTTTTTAATTTAAATTTGTAGAAGACGAACAGGTTAAATCTGTTTTGATAATCCAATTTTTTTTTGGAAGATATATGGAATAAGTAGACATAAAAATGAAACAAGAACAAACAGAGCCTTATCACTTTCTTGTTCAAAATGATCTTTCTCTTCAGCAATATAAACATACTGTTAAATTCAGAAGTTAACTTGGAAGCTCCTGATTTTCTCTATATAAATTATATCTCTATTGTTTAATTAATTTCCAAACGAACTATATATTCAGTGAGAGATATTATTAGTATTTCTTTCATATCTACTTTGTGTCTTACTTTTGGATAACTCATATATTTTGGTATAGATTAACTGTATTATTTAATTTTTCACATAGGAAAAATTATGACGATTGCTAGATAATTGCAGAATCACACAAATTATGATATCACTGATAAACCCACTAGTAAATCATATAAAACACTATAATTATAGCATTTCTAAAAACTAAATATCGGGAGTTTATAATTTGAATTTTGGTACTTATCCTTTATTTAATGAATATTTTGATACTCATCCTTCCCATTCAAGAGATCCCAATTTTTTCATTAAATTTTTCATGATTTCTCAAATCATAAATATCGAAAACTTAAAGCAGAATTAATAAATGTACTCACCATTCGATTTAAAAAATTTATTTATCATTTGAACGAGAATGGTTCCTTGAAACAAAGATCTCATTGAGGGAAATGACCCAAAATTATCCAATTCCTTGATGTTGACGATAATGGGCAAAATTTTAAGTTAAAAGTCTGAGTGGCTTTCAATGTCGGAAATAATTACAAATTTACTGAATTGTTCGGGTTTGGCAATAGAGAATTTCAAATGGGATGAATCACATTGTTTCATCATGAATAAATGGAGGTGAATGGTGATGAGAAAACCGAACAAAATATGTTGATTATATAGTACGTTTTGATATGGATTGTTTAAAAAAGTTTTAAGCTAACCAAAAATAAAAAAAGGGAGAAACATTGACGTGAATTAAGGAGCTAGTTGATATCACCCACAATCTTAAAAAAATATTCTTTTTTAGTCTTCTAATCATATGAACCTCACGAAATTTGGCACGAAAATGCACGTTATTATTCTACATCTAAATGCTGAATTTCGGATTGATAGAATCTGTTGTTTGCAAAAAAAAGAAACATTTTTGAACGAATATAACAAAAACTATCTATTTAGATGTAAAATAACGACAAAAAAGCAAATGCAAAATTTCGAAAGAACCAGGATTTCACGCCAGTCTGTTCCACTTTTTATTTCAAGAAATTGTAACAATTTGCCTTCTGTCACTCATGAGTTTACAGATTTTCACTAGTAAAATGTATTGCTTGTTATTTGAATTCCAGAAAATTCATTAACTTCTGAGCAACTCTTAAGAAATTTGAAGACAATGTTCTTTTATTATTCTCACATTCATAAAAGCATATGATTTGATGCACTTCAAGTTAAGAATACAAAAATCCTAATCATATCATCTTATTTTGAGTAGAAACAATTAAATGAACTGACTACTGAGAGTTTTTCAGATTAAATTTATTCAAAAGAGTTGACAAATATAATTGAGCTTATTCTAAATTTATCATATTATTTCCTATTTTCTGGATGAGATCTTTTCAAGGACCCCCTTTTGGATATGCTGAAAAAGAAAAAAATGTTAAGTTCGCAGAAAAGACCATTTTTTGTTTGACTTGTATCTGTATGGTAAGGTCATCATTTTTTTATATTAAACAGGATGAAAATGAATAGACAGAAGTTAGAAGAAAACTCAGTTGGCTTAACCAACAATTGATTTTTTTTATATAGGCAATACATTGTTTTAAAAAGCCAGATTCATTCAATAAATATTTCAACTCTTTTATGTCCTAATGTTAAATATATAAGGCCTTGCTTTATCAGCTCCTAAAACATATTTTGAAATCTGCATGAAAGGCTCATATTTTTTTAAGGTGGCAATTTAGGCTTCATACATTTTTCCACTATGAAATTCACTTTCACATAATGAAATAATCATCACATTTTATGATGAGATTTGAAGTTTGATATTTTTTTCCAAAAAATGACAGCAGTTATTCATACGGTTTTCCTCATATTGGTATTATAATGAAGAATATTTTACCATAAAGAAACTGATGGATTTGATTCATTTGTGAACGTGTTACACAGAAACGCAATGTAGTGTAGTAGAAATTATTATTTTGAAAAAAGATGATATTTCTATCGGGGACAGATGTCGTTTTGTATTTTTTCAAAGCTCTCCACTAGCTCTTCTATACAGTAAATCCGGATTCTCTATTCACTCTGGGACACCCTGTAAGTGTATTATGTAATAACATAGCGATTGATAAAGTCTTGAAAGATTGAAAGATTCTAGTGGAAGTCCTTCCAATTGGACAATGCTTAAATTTTGGCTTTCAAACTTTTGCTGCAATTAGTAAAATAAGTCTAAACAATATTTCGGCCCCTCATTTGGGTTTTAAATTTGTTGAAAGGATAGAAAGTTATCCATATTAACAATTGCGCCAGTTTTTCAACGCAGTACCACTTATGGCTGAATTTTGTACCCATTCACCTTCACCCTGTAATTATCACTCTTCTAATGATCTTACTTTCTACATCAACAAGCTGAACACATGTGAAACATATTCCTCTTTACATATCATCCAATATAAATAAAAAACTTAACATCCGCTACCATACTAAGAACATTTAATGAAGACCTCACCGATAAGGATCAGCTTTTGCGTTGGAAATACCTTGCTCTTTCCTCTGCATCCAGTTCTTCTCTCAACTTAGCTTCTCGTGCTAATCTTGCACTCCTAATGGGACAACTGGAGCATTCTTCAAGACACTCTGGCTCTGGTTTTTTCCTCTTGGTAGAACAATCTGCACATTCTTCGAGACACTTAACAGAACTCCTAAGTAGTCTAGTCTTCAATACTGTTGGTTCAGGTTGTGGGGTTCTCAGAGGTTGATGATCGTCTTCATGAAGGATGCTTGGAGAACTTAGTTTCTGCATATCAATTATTTTGGTAGGTTCTGGTTGGAAAAATCGAATTTAGTACCCTGTCTACCATAAAAAAGGGATAATTCATTTTGGAAGTATTTTGTTTTTTCTATTTTCTCGGTTGTAACATAGCTTTAAAACTTTATGCAATAATTTTGTTATGATTGGTTTGATAAAAAAAGTTTTTGCATGTTTTGTTCAAAGCATCATTGAAAATTTACTTATAAGGGTTTTTTGAAATATGACAGATAAAAGCTGGATTAATTCTCCGAAACCTCTTCAGACTTCATTTGATTCTAAAAATTTTTCAGAATGGTATTGAATAAAATGCCTTTGGCCTTTGAAACACTGTTTCACTTTAAATAGACATAAGAATTATCAACACATGTGAGCTGCAGCTAACCAATAAAGAATTCATTATTGGTAAGCTGGAAGAGGAATTTAAAAGTTAAGGCTTAGAAAACAAGTATTTCATAATCAGATAAGTTAGAGAGTAGCAGCTATTAAGACAGAAAAATCACTGACTCACCTTCGCAGATGCAGTCAAAGTTATTGGTTTTCTGTGAAATGTCGGTGAAGGGATTTACGAGCAACTTGAATTCGTCCTTAGGGTGATAGGGTTTCTGATCCAAACGTGCATTATCATGTCTTCTGGGAATCGTAGCTGTCGGTTTTTTAGGCTTCTTCAAGATGTCTTTTGGTATTTTTTGAGGATGGCAAATACAGGTGCATTTACAGGTCATCTAACAAGAACAGGAAAAGAATAGAACTTAGTACCATAAGGGAAACTCATTTATCCAACTAAAACCCACCTGCTTCATCATCACCATTTCCTCTGGAAAACCTTCGTAAAATGGTGGCAAATGGCTAATCCTTTCCTCAGAATCACTTAGGTTTATACCCTGCCTTAACCTATGTTCTTCTATTGGATCCAAAGACCTCGGTAATGTTACAGGAGTATTTGAAATTCTTCTATCTATAAACCCCTCGAGAGATCTGTCATTTATGGGAGTCTGTCTGTAGTCTGAAATCGACTTTTGGGGATATCTGATGTCGTTATCTCTAATGGATGATCTTCGAAAATCATCCTTCGCTGGAACAGAAGGGTTCCTACATTCAACAAAAGTTTTGTCCACATATTTTCGACGATCTTTCTGATTTCCGTTAGAGCGTCTTTCTTCCTTTCTTCTACTGATCTTCGTTGGAGTTTTTTCATTTTGGTTTATCATATTTGGGCAACACTGACACTTTGGGGGTACAGCTCGGCAAACAACAAGGTTTCTTTCAGGGGATAGCGAAGCAGTAGAAGTTGTTCGCGATTTTTGTGCGTCCGTTGTCCATGTTTTCTCCTCGTCTCTATAGAAAGGTCTTTCGGCACCTAGAAGATGATATCGATCTATGTTATCACGACTAGTTGTAGCTACGGAGCCATTTGTAGATGTAGATATTTTTTTCAAAACATATTCGTGACTATCAAGGATTTCTCTATTTCCTAGCTTACTACTTTTTCGTCTTGTATACTGGATATCATGTTCAGGAGAGGCTGATTCCAAATTCCTGTTTTTGATTGCATTATTAGACTCTAATTGTTTCGCCCGATCGAGTGAAGGACTTGATCCATCCAGATCTTGACTTAGCATGGTTAACTTGCTCAAATCTTCTGGGCGATTCAGTTCCCGAAAACGTCTTCTAAAAATAGCCTCATTCTTATCTCTTGCATCAGAACTTTGACCGGATTCGAAATTGTCTGCCGTGGACGGCTGCAGGTTTTCAGAATGCCTATCCTCTACAATTCTGCTATCGTGTGTTGATGTAGAACTCCTAGGTTGATTTCCAGAGTTCACTTCCTCCTGATTCTCTTGTGGCCGTGGTGACTGATATTTTTGGTTCTCTGGTCGCCTATTCTTGGAAATATTACTGCTCTGAGAACCAATAGATGATGATATGAAGTCTAAAGTACCTATTGTTACTTTTCTTCTGTCATCCTCACGTGGAGTGGGTGAATTCTTCAATTTGAAAAAAAAATCAATCAATGCACGGAATAAATTTATGGAGGATAGTTCTCTAGTATAACTTTTCGCAAATAAATAAAATTTACAGACAGAACGAGCAGGTTTTATGCCAGCTCGAGGAACAGGGAATCAATTCGAATATGAGGTAGATTCCCGACCATATAACGTACCTTATACAAGGTATATGACAATAACCAATCTCCAAGAAACATATAATATAAAACAAATACTCAAAATTTAGGCAAGGAATTTATGCCTCCTAGATTCTCAACATCTGTGGGGAATGGATAATGAGTAAGATGCTGGAAAACTGGAAAGGTATCTATCGGAGGGAAAAGATTTCAAAACTTCGATTGGTTGATGAAACTTTTACAGCGGCTGAAAATGAAAAAGACATATGAACTCTTGCAGCGTATCGAGCAAGTTTGCACGGAATGTGAACTGTGACTAAATAGATCTGAAAGCCACTAGATTATTATATACCAGGTAGGAACGATTTCTACAAATTCCAGCAAATTCATGATACTGAAGTTAAAGATGAGGTGTTTTCTTTCGGCACGAAGATAACGAATAAGAATAGCTCCGAGCAAGAGATTAAAAGAATAAATTTGGGAATGGCAAAAGAGGCTTTGGTGAGACTGTTTAATACTTGTTAAAACCACTGTATCCACAGGGGAACTAAAATTAGACTCTCTATTGTTTCCTATTGCGAAATATAGCTCGGAATCCTGGACCATAAGACCTTACACCTGTTCTCTGTAAGATGTTCTCTATGTCATACAAGGAAGGAATATTCCTTGATTCGTGGAAGAGTACACAAGTCCAGCCTATATCAAGGAGGGGGGGGGATATGTTCAATCAAACTACCATCCAATAGCGATAATATCCATTTTGTCGAAAATTATGGAAGCAGCTATCAACCTAGTAGTAGTTATATATCTGCAGAGCTAAGGTCTCATTAGCGAAAGACAATATGGCTTTTTCAAATACCGATCAACAAGTGACCTCCGTAGCTATGTGACGCAAGTGTGGACATAATTTTAACGCGGTATAAAAAGCTCCTGTAATTTGACAAAACAAACAGAAAACAACTAGTTTATAAACTCATCAAAACTAATCGCTTAGACCATTTGTTACATTGCTAATTTTATATTTCACGGCTTAGTATAAGAATTTTAGCACTTACACTTCGTCTGGGTATATTGTTACCCAATGCGTCTGAAATACTGAGTCTTGATATATCCACAGTAGCATTGCTACCCTCTTCTCGACTTTTTACTCCAACGATCACGAAATCATTCTCCAAGGAATTCAACGAATTTGAATCTTTTGCGTCTTCAAGTATTGGAGAATCACGAACTGGAAGAACAAATCACTGTTTCCCATTGAAAATAATTACAATATTCGAAATGGAAAAATGGGTGAAAAGCACTACGTGAATATATATATATACTACTCTGTCAAGAAAGCACCGGGAATTTTCAATTAAAACAACATTTTTACATTTAATCGTCAAAATTTATTGGGTCGCCTTCAAAATGGCTCCATTTGCTCCAATACATCTATGCCAATGGCACTTCCAATTATCGAAACATTTTTTATAGGCGCTTTCCGGGATGGACTTTAGCTCTCGCGCCGAAATTTGTTTTATGGCTTCAATCGACTCAAAACGGGTGCCACGAAGGGGCAATTTTAGTTTTGGGAAGAGGAAAAAGTCGCAGGGAGCCAAATCCGGCGAATACGGTGGTTGTTGAAGCACGTTTGTTGAGTTTTTGGCGAGAAAGTCAGTCACAATCGTAGCTCGGTGAGAAGGCGCGTTATCGTCATGCAAAATCCATGAGTTGTTCGCCCACAAATTTGGCCGCTTCTTACGGATACGCTCACGCAAACGTTTCATAACGCCTAGGTAATACTCCTTGTTTACCGTCTGACCCTCTGGAACGAATTCGTAGTGCACCACGCCACGGATATCGAAGAAAACAATGAGCATCACCTTCATTTTCGAGCGGCTTTGCGTGGTTTTTTCGGTTTCGGCTCATTTTTTGCCACCCATTCCGATGATTGCTGGCTTGTTTGCATATCGTACTCGTAGACCCAGGTCACATCACCAGTTGTAATGCGTTCCATGAATGTAGAATCGGAATTACAGCGATCCAGCATGTCTGAAGCAACCTGTTCGCGATGACGTTTTTGAAGAAAATTCAGGTCTTTCGGTACGAGTCGTGCGGCCACCTTTCTCATGCCCAAAGTATCAATCAAAATCGTACGTGCGGACTCGTGGGATATCTTAAGATCATGTGCTATCTCTCTCAAGCTGGTACGACGGTTTTCCAGCACCCTTTCCTTAATTTTATCGATGTTATCTTCACCACTTCACGACCGTCCTTGAAGGCTCTGTACCACTGATATGCACGAGTTTTCGATAGAGCATTATCACCAAAGGCCTTTTGCAACATTTTCAATGCATCGGCACACGAAAATTAATTTGCAATACAAAACTTTAAACAAATTCTTTGCTCAACGTAATCACGCATAGTAAAAATCGGCACGCACTCTGACATCGACTGACTTAATCAGCTGTTGCAAACACACTAGTTGACAGATCCCGCTCAAGCTTGGCATAGTAATTAAGGACAGTGGTACCAATCTAGGAAAAAAAATTTTACCTGCCTCATTGCCCCGCCAGATTTAAATCGATAATTCCCGGTACTTTCTTGACAGAATGTATATATATATATATATATATATATCAACGACAAGCTAAGCTTCACAGCGACTTCACAGGAAGTTATTTGAATGTTCGATTAGCAAAACTTCGATTTTTTTCAAATAAGATCTCGACTTTTTCTGAGCCAGATCAGACATGAATAACACACCTCTTGCAACGTATGTTTTAGAATATTTTGATCTGACAATAGAAAAAACTCGTCAACAAAATTGAAGCCATATTTCCACAGATATCTTTAGTCTGTTGACAAAAATTTCCACCCTTCCATCAGTTCCACAAACTAAGGAGTCTTCCACGCTGAGGTTTCAAAATGAAATGTTATGTGTCTTTGATGGAGCTGTTGTTTTCTGTTCTATAATAAGTTAAAGCTATCGATTGTTACCCAAAGAATTGCTAATTAAGGAAGAGCACTCTAATTATGTTAATTCATTGGGTTGTTCGGAAAGTAATTTTTTCTTTAGGAAAATCAAAGACAATTTTGGTAAAATGAATAAATATTTCATCAAATTATTTATTGGTAGCACCTTCTGCCATCTTTCTGCTAGTAGAACGCTCATAAAATGTTTGGTCTTTTCTAGCAAAAACTGATCCTGGTGATTTGTGACCTCTTCATAGGAAGTAAAGGTTTTACCGTCCAAACAATTTTGCAATGACTCGCCCAATTAATAGTCTGAAGGCACCTGATCTGGAGGATTGTGGGTGTGGCAGTGTATCCTATTCGAGCTGTAAAAGCCTTTGGCCAAACTTGTATAAGGTCTTGCATTATCTTGATGGAACAATACACCTTTTCTGTTGATTATTCTGGCCTTTTCTGTTGAAGTGCATTATTCAGTTTGTCCAGCTCATGACAGAAGACTTCCGAATTAATTGTTGTGTTATCCGGTAAAAGCTCAAAAAAAGTATTCCTTTAAAATCCCACCAAGCAGACAGCATCACCTTTTTTCGATCGAAATTGGCTTTCGAAATGTTCATCTTTTTTGCTCCATGATCTCATGTGTTTGACATTGTTATATACAACCCATTTTTCGTTCCCAGTAATGATGCGCTTCAAAAATTGATCATTTTCGTTACGTGTGAGAAGCGAATCACAGACGTCAACCGGACGATACTAATTTCTGTCTGTTAGAACATGGGGAACCCATACGAGGTTAAACTTGGGCCTTTCAAGTAGCCATAAACAGTTGAATTCGATAAATTTAACCTCTCACCGATCTCACGTGTTATTATTCGCCGATTTGCATCAACTAATGCCTTTATCATGTCGTTATTCGTGGTGCATCTTCGACATCAAAATGGCCGGATCGTAATTTTGCAAATCAGTTCTGGCACTGTCAGCACATTTTCTCCACATACATCGCTCAATTTCTTTTTGGCTTGAACAGTATTCTCACCTTTCCCATAGTAAAAAAGTGAAATAATGGGTGTTTCAATAAAGGCGCAAGATTTGAATTGAGCGCCATGTTCTACAGTAATAATGTCACATGATTTTTGACGTGGCAAGTTCTGGCACTGTCAGCACATTTTCTCCACATACATCGGTCAATTTCTTTTTGGCTTGAACAGTATTCTCACCTTTCCCATAGTAAAAAAGTGAAATAATGGGTGTTTCAATAAGAGCGCAAGATTTTAATTGAGCGCCATGTTCGACAGTCATAATGTCACATGATTATGACGTGGCAGATCGAAAGTTGACGGGAGTTAAAAAACATGGAATATTACACGGTGGAACAATGCGTCCTGATTGTCAAAAATTATTATCAAAATAGTGACAGTTTAATTGCCACTATTCGTAAAGTGCGTCCAATATTCGGTCGAAAAAATGTGACCAATTCATCTATTGTGAAAAGAATAATCAAAAAATTCGAGAGGAATGGTTCGGTTAGTGATGTAAAACATACGATACGAGCTAGTAGAGGTCGTTCAGGACGAAACATCACGGCAGTTCGCGAAAATGTGACAGAAAGGCCAGAGACGTCAATTCGCCATCGGGCACAAGAATTGGACAGGCACTCTTCAGCGAATTCTCACTAAAGATTTTCAGCTGCATGCCTACAAAATCCAACTGACTCAACAACTTCCGCAAGTAGGCTATGAAGAGCGAAGAGAATTCACCAATTGAGCAAGCTGCTGATTTTGCAAACAAAATCATTTTCAGTGATGAGGCCTATTTTCAGCTGGATGGCTTCGTTAATAGGCAAAACTGTCGTATTTGGGGCTGAGAAAATCCACGAATGATTCATCAGAAAGCAATGCATCCACAACAGATCACTGTATGGTGAGCATTAGGGTCTGGAGGTATAATTAGACCGTTTTTCTTCGAAAACGAAGAAGGTAATGAAGCAACGGTGAATGGCGAATGTTATCGTGCTATGTTAATACAGTTTCTTGTGTCTCATTTGGCAGCTGTTGATCTTGACAACATGTGGTTTCAGCAGTACGGTGCCACATGTCATTTCCCGATAAGGTGACCAGAATTGGCCTCCACGCTCTTGAGATTTAACGCCTTTAGACTTCTGGCTGTGGGGCTATCTGAAGTCACAGGTTTATGCCAATAAACCTGCAACATCGAAGCATTGAAAGCCGAAATTAGACTCTAAATCAATGAAATATTATTAAATGTATTCAATAACGCTATTGAAAATTTCGTCAAAAGGGTACGCATATACCAGCAAAGCCATTTACAAGATATTTTGTTTCATACATAATTCCCAAATGTGTATTTTCTAAATCAATAAATATTTCAATACTTTACTACAGAAAACCTTGTTTTTTCGAATACTGAAATCTTACGCTCTTATTACCCATTATGACGAAAATGCTGCTTATTGCTCACCACCTTTAAAAGGGCAACAACCAAAAACTACTGCGTAGAATTATTTCATTTCAATTTCAGATTCTAATAATATACTAAAAAGCGGACATATATAAATTCAAAGTCATCTAAAAGTATCAGTATTTCAAGTATAATGTTATCATTATTATATTATACTGATACTCCTAGACCTTTTGTTAATATCCCTCAGAAAATTTTTCAGCTTGTGCGAGTTAGGAGTTCAATATGTTCTGTAAGGCTTTTTTACTGCGTCCTTACGCTATTTCTAGCCATGGCACTGTGAAGAATACATAACTTGAACCAAATTTTCAAATACACCTTGGAAGAATCTATAACAAAATTTTAAAAACTCACCTAGATGCATATAAGGAACATTTGTTTCCTTAGCTGGTTCATCTGAAAATCGTTAAAAATGCACAGAATAATGATGAATTAAAAGGAATATATTTCACATTGGTCGTACTGTTTTTGTGCTTAAGCTAGTAAATATTTCCTAGTTCTTTCTTACCATGGCAAGAGCAACCGTGGTACATGTTACTGTCTCTCATCTGGTCCAATTGATCCTTGATCATCCTCTGTTGCTGCTGAACAGTGTCCCGAGGGCACTGTTTTACTGCTCCCTTGACCACCGTTGAGGCCTGATAATGGGTATATCCGCATATACATGGCGTTTGGTTGTAGTGGTGAGTCACGAAAGGGGTCACTTGGTCTCTTGCTCTTGTAGCACAGCACTGACATACTTGAGGGTTTTCTGGTTGCACTTCGTGGGGATACCTTGCATTCAGTGATGAACGAGGCGTCGTGCTAACAGGGGGTTGTGGTTCTCCTAACAAAAAACAGTGAATTCTTAAAACACGTAAAAAACTTAGACGATCGCATTTGGAAACCTTATGGCAGCCAAAATTTGAATATTAAAACAAATTAATATATGTTTATCTTCTACGATTTTAATTTAAAAAATTTTTATTCAAAAAACTTTTAGAATTAAATTAATGTCTAAACATTAATTTAATTCTAAAAGTTTTTTGAATAAAAATTTTTTAAATTAAAATTGTAGAAGATAAACATATATTAATTTGTTTTAATATTCAAATTTTGTTATATTTCTTCTATCAAGTAAAAGGCCTTTCTATTTTATCTTATGGCAGCCATATTTGTTTTCAAATATATGATATTTAAAACGATTTGTATTCAATTAAGTTAGATAGTTCATCATGAATTGTTTCACTTTGCGCGAGCGTTTACGAATCATCTGAATTTCCTTCAAAATTTCAAGAATTTTTAGTGCTAATGGAAGAGTCTCTCATCAAAACGTAGTCGTCATTATGTTAAGGCGCTCTGAGGCTTGTTATCGTGAACATTGACAGTGAATTTACCATACTACTATATAAATTGCGATCAGTAAGATTCCACGAACGCAGGGTTAATGCGTAAATGATGGGTCATCTAGAGTTTTAATTTTGAACTAGTAGTTATTTGAAGTCTGGCAACACTTCAGTCATTCGTGCTTTGACAGGAACTTAGTATTATATTTGACATTAACGAAATGAGTCGATTTATGATTGCAGAAAAATGGGAAATACCAAAAACTCATTTCCAATGAGGTGAATCCTATCCAAATTGTTAGAGATTTACGTGGAAAATTCAATGAAAATGAAATGCTCTCACGGCAATTTGTGCATCAATTGTTCGTGAAAACTGGATCATATTTGATTAAACAACGCGTTCGCGTTCTCGTCCAGTGAGCACACCTGAAAATATTGCTGAAAGATTGAAAGGATACAGATGGGTTAAATGTGTTATAGGTGGAACGATTTTACAAATAGTCAACGAGACTAATGTAAATATAGGTAAGGAAGAGAAAGGTATGAAAATTTTAAATAAGTATCCTGCATTCCTGAATAGTCCACATGACAATGAGAGATGTTGAATGTCTAGTTTCTATTCATTTTGTGACACTTCCTTTGGATTGACAGTTTGGAAGACGCTTTTCAGATGGAAGTATCGGGTGTTTTTTTTAGAGTGATAGAACTTTAAATTGAAATAAAATACGGTTAAATCAAGATTGAAGCCAATTTTTTTATTTGGAAGATAATATTATGACATTTATGTTTTAAAAATAATTTACGGCATATGTCCACCACGACTAGCTCTGAAGAACCCCATTCGACCAGATCAATTTTGGACCACTTTTTCGAGTAATTCAGGCCTTATTTCATCAATAACACGAGTTATGTTGGCTTCCAAAGCGTCCATTGTTTCTGGTTTATCAGCATAAACCAATGACTTGACATTACCTCGAAGAAAATAATCCAGTGGAGTTATGTCGCATGATTTTGGAGGCCAATTAATTGAACCATTTCTCGAAATAATGTTATCCCCAAATCTTTCTTTCAATAAATCAATTGTTACGGTAGCAGCATGAGGTGTAGCACCATCTTGTTGGAACCAAAACACTTCTGGGTCGATATCATTCAAATTTTGAAACAAATAATCATTGATCATCGATCTGTAACGAGCACCATTCACTGTAACATTAGCTCCAGCATCGTTTCTAAAGAAATATGGACCGATGATGCATCCAGCGTATAAAGCACACCATACAATGCATTTTTCAGGATGCAATGGAACCTGCAGAACTTCTTGATGATTGTTTTCGCTCCATATACGGCAATTTTGCTTGTTTACATAGCCGTTCAACCAGAAATGAGCTTCATTACTAAACACAATTTTACGATAAAAAAGTGGATCAACTTCAAGCTGTTCTAGGGACCAATCATCAAACAATCGACGCTCATTATGGTCAAGTTCTTGAACCAGTTGGATCTTGTTTGGGTGTAGAACAAGATCTTTACGCAAAATTTTCCATGGGTGGATGCAGAGAGTCCAATTTGTTGTGAACGTCGACGAATAGACAAATCTGGATCATCATTAACACTATGACTTACAGTAGCCATATTTTCTTCTGTACGTACATTTCTTTGTCTTGTTGTTCTTGTTGCATCGATTAGAGAAAATGTTGTCCGAAATCTGTCGATAGTTCAACGAATAAGCTGCTCTGATGGACGATTATGTAAACCATAAATTTCACGAAGTGCTCTATAAGTTTGGCGAATATAACACTGATTTTGAAAATAAATTTCAAAAATTTGTAAACGTGGTTGCGGCGTGAGTCTTTCCATGACAATTTGTCAATGCTTACTAAACAGAAATGTTAAAACAACATGGCTTCTACCTTCTGTCAAATCACAGTTATCCCTATCGAAAGTTCTATCACTCTAAAAAAAAACACCCGATATTTGTAATTGAGAGATAGCGTACACGAACCATCCTTTGAATATTTCCCAAGATTCCAAATGCTTAAGAGTCTATTTTGATTGGCTCCTGAATTATGCTGAGTATATTGCTTGTCCAATTCGACATTAGAGGAGGTGTTGTCCATCCTAAGTAGAAGAAGATTAAAGCAAATCACTCCACAGACGTGAGTGAGGCAAAATGAGGCGAAAGACGGAGTGAAATAGACGTGGAAAATTAAATCGATTCGACGTTAAAGACGAAGTTTCCGAGAGTTAAGTTCTTGAAATTCATTAGTCGTATCGCCGAATGGTATTTCAGAGTTTGCTAGCGTTTTGCTTTATGTGTAAACATCTGTGAATATACCTGTCTAGAGTATATCAGGTGTTTTCATTGGTAGAAGCGATAACTACGAAGAAGTGTTGAAGAAAGCCTACGTATACAGGCTGGCAAGAAAAACAAACTTTTTTTCAAGCCACATAAAATATTCAACAGATGAACTAGAAATTTCATTCATTCGTTGTTGGTGATTAGATACCTTTACGTGTAAGGAATTATTCAAATTAAATAGACGACCTTTCTGTCAGTAGTTTTTTTTTTCTTACCAGCTGCTTGGTGGGGTGATATAATAGGCGCTTCAATGTTCCCCTGGTGATAGAATGTTTGTGGAGGAACTCGGATAGCTTGACTCATAACATCCTCAGATGGATGTGGTCCTTCATTTTGACGATTATATAACGGAGGTGTTTGTTCCAAATTTTGTAGATTGAATCTGGCAGGCGGTACTACCTCACTCGCTCGATTGTATGCTGGAGGGAATGGCTCATCATTCTGTTGAGTGTATGTGGGGCCGGAAGAAATGGACGTGGATTGAATCTGAAAAAATATGTTGAAGGCATAAGAACTCATTATTCGGTTAAAAACTGAATCCTATCGCCATCTCATAGTCTAATGTGGTTGTTGTTTGGCAAAACATGTATGTCCCTATACAGTGCGAATATAGGTGGGTGGCTGTGTTGCATTCGTCGGCATTACAACATTGCACTGATGATTAGCCTAAAAGCTATGAGATACATTCGACAGTATTTGAGTTTCAAACTTTAACACAGATGTAAGTTGCACTGTTCTGATTTGAAAAACTTCCTGTTTACCACGCTCATACTCGTTATCATATTTGGAATAAAAACCCGCTGAATCAATCATTTCATTAATCAACATTACTTATGATTTTTTCCTCCTTTATTGTTCTAGTCGTACTGAAGGTCCCTCATTAACAGCGCCTCATTTTGTTTTGTTAATAAAACACATTATTTATTCGAAAATTATCGGAATTTTTATTTCATTATAAAGTACAATGGAAGCCATTAGTTATGAAGCAAAACATCATTTAAATGTCCACCATGGAAACGCTGACAGGAATGAAGTCGATGAAACCAATTTTCCATTACTCTCTCACACAGATCAGTTTGTATGTTAGCAATTACTCGTTCAATATTGATCTGTAAATCATCTTAATTTGCTGGATGAATGCTGTAAACTAATGACTTAATGTAAACCCAAAGAAAGAAATCCAATGTAGTTAAATCGCAGGAGCGAGGCGGATAATTTATTGGTCCATTTCTTGAAATAATCGAATCGCCGAATTTGGTTTTCAATAAATTCGTTGTGTCTTTGGTATAATAGTATGACAAGTGGCACCGTCCTGTCGAAACCACATCATATACTGCAAATCAAGACGAACCAATTCAGGCCATAAAAAATCAGTCAACATTAAATGATAACAATTTCCATTGACCTCATGAGCTTCGTTGAAAAAAAGAAGGTCCAATGACTCCTCCTGCATAAGTTAACATAACCTTTCAACCAGAAATGAGCCTCATCATTGAGAATGATTTTCTTATGAAAATCTGCACCCTTTCGATAAATTACTGAATACACGACGCTTTAAATGATCTCTTGGTTTGAGTTCTTGGGTTGAAAGAATTTTGTATGGATGTAAACCAAGGTCTTTTAGTAAAATTCACCCCAAAGACCTCTGGGAGATGCCCAGTTCTTGTGGACGTCGAGAAATCGATAAAGTTTAGTCTTCACGAACACTTACACGTACGGCAGCAACGTTCTCTTTACTTCTTGGATTTCTTTGTCTCACTTGCACTGTAACATCATGAAGTGTAAAATTTGTTTCAAACTTCTTGACTAAACATTCAACCGGACGATTATAACGTACAAAAATTGGAGTTAAAGCTCGTAAAGTTTGAGTACCAGATCACGATTTTTCATAATAAATTTGGATTATTTGTAAACGTTATTGGAGCGGATACCTTTCCATGATTAAATGGTAGACATTGATAAATACAAATTAACAAATAAACAATGGCTACCATGCGTGTCAATTTAAAAATGGGACGTTCCCATTGAAACACCCTTTACTTCAAACTAATCTTACCATTACTACTTTTTCACACGAAAGAATGAAAAAGCGAGCTAAAAATGAATTTAGACATACCGGCTGAGATATTTTTCGTTCACTTGGCATGTATGTACCATGATCTGTCGACGGAGTACTTCCTTCGGGAGCACTTTCTTCTCTAATGGATGGATATATATTTTCTTCAACAGATAAATGTCTAGGGGAAGTAACCTCGCTAGAAACCGAACGAGTTTCTGGGGAATTTTCTCGTGTATTTCTTCTCGGAACATAAAGTTGGGCTGGTATAGCAGGTTCGATTCTGAGAACCGAAATTAATATAGAGTACCAGAAAAAATCAGTTTTGACCTTCAAGTTTCTAACCATAAAGTGAGAAGTGTATTTTTTTATGATGAATTCTTGAAAAAATTACGACAAATCTATGAAGCTCAAGAAGTAGAAATAATGATTGGCCTGAAGATATTTAATAATTGAAGATACAGGTTGTGCGTTTGAGGTGGAGGACAGGATTTCAAGCATCTGCTATAACAAAAGTACTGTTATGAATGTATTAAATGATTTTTAATTATTAATTAGTAGTCTCACGTTTTTAAGTGCTAATTTAGTTGGAATTTACTTTTATTAGTTTTCAGTATGAGTACTTGTTAGATCACCCTTGTATCTGGTTGCATGTATTGAGTGTTGCGAGCTAACTCTTAGTATTATAATTTTAATATTGAAAATTGATATTTAAATATTATTAATATTAATTTGTTTTATTAGGGAGGGTTCAATTTGAATTTAAGTAATTGAATTTTTGAAAATCTATATTGAATCAAAGTAATATGAAATACAAATTCATAATCCTAATGTAAACAAGAAATTATTTGCTTTAAAATTAAATTGAAAGGCTTTACACAAATAAACTCATTTCTACCTAGGGTAAGTTTGTTCATCAATTAACAATGTTTGATTGATTTCTCCTTTTGGATTTAAATTATTGTATTCTCTATTTATATGTGGGATATTTCCATTTAAAAACACTCAGGTAACGTATTTCTTGATCACATTTCTATTCACAATAATAATGCTAATTTCTTTTTAGGTTTTGGAACTGGTTTATTCAAGCGAGAAAATCTTTAATCATAGTGATCTGTATGTGCTTTCGAGTATTTTAATACTGAATGGCGTTTTCCGTGCTTGCTCCTTTTATAGTTTTCACGAAAAATTGAATTCCTAGCTTAATAGCTTTTGTCAAAATTATTGAAAAATTATTCTTTGGATGATTTTACAAAATTTACATTATTTCTTGACTCGAAACTACCCTAGAAATATTTTATGAGTAATTCGGTACCAGTTTTATGAAAGTTGGTTGAGTTTAAGTACTTATTTTCGTATGAAGAGTTTTCCAAATGTCAAAAAGTTCACTAATTTTAAATTCTAATGCTTTTTACTCAAGAGTTACTGAATACTACTTATGAAATTGATTAAGTTTCTTCAGCTTATATACTATTAAAATTTTATACATGCATAAGCATCTTCTAGAATATCTCTTATATTCACAATTTCAGAATTTCTGACGTAGACACTATGTTTCCTGTAATTAATTGAATTTTGATCAAATTTCTTCTATTCACATCATTCTGGTAAATTAGATTCAATTAAGCTTGTTAATTGTTAATAATTTCAATACAGTTTATAGATGATTCATGATAGTAACAAATCTTTTCAACAATGTCTTCACCAATTTCAAACTAAATATCTAATTTCAAATTACTTCCATTTATTGCAACTTTAGGTGTCTTAAACATTTGATAGTTATAAATTAAATGCTCCCTGTCAATTCTATTTAAGATTCTAAAAAAGACTTTTGATTTTTGACTATCGTTTGAATAATTTTCATTCGAGTAATGGTTATGTATTCTAAATATGCTTTTTCTTAAGCGATGAAGCTCATTTTATCTTTGGAGGATTCGAATGAGTTTGTGAACGGGAATAATTTTAGTTTACAACATGTCAAGTAGAAAAAGTGGTAGTGGAATTATTAAAGAATAAGTAGATGCAAATAAAGCATAGGAAGATTTTGATGAGGAAATGTTCTTGTGAAATTCTTTCATCCAGTCTCGAACGCAACAGATTCAAGACGATCCAAGAACCTAAAACACAAAATTGAAGCTCACCCTGTGAGATTATCTGGGGTGGGAAGGGGAGGTGCGTCAATCTCACCCACTGGAAATGTCCCTCCATAACTGGTTATCGGAAAGGAAGATCTGGGAGAAGAGGAGGTGTTTCCTCTCAGTTCTCTAGCTGCTGCAAATTTTGGTGCCACTTTTTTAACAGATATAGGTAATTCTTCGATTATTTCCAAATCGGATTCAACCTGAGTGGCTTTTTCCCTTGCTAGAAAATGAGATCCTTTAGTTGGAGAAATATATGAGATTGAAACGGATCATACACTCTTTTTCTGACGAGATGGGATGAACTTTCTTCGGAAGCTGCAACTGGAAAAAATTCCTGAAATATCATACTATAATTAATGATAATAATAATAATATCGGTCATCCTAAAATGATTAATAATAATATTAGAAGTATCCCTGAGTTCGTACGGACTCAACTACAGAGACAGGATTGCTTTCGTTTCGCACCACACCCATGGCAGCCATGGAGATCCATCTAAATCTACCACCCCTGCACTAAATTAAGTTAATTCAGAAATCTCTAAAATAGAGAAGAAGATATAGTGCATTTTTTTAGAGATTTCTGAATTTACTTATTCGAATATTTAAATATATTAAATATTTCAAATAAATTATATTCTTTGAGAAGTCCTTTAAGTGTGTTCATGTTTTTAAAAGGCAATTGGTGTTCTTAAAGGTAAGACCAGAAACAAAATTTTGTCTCCTTTAAATATTTATTTATTATTTTTAATGACTTTCGTATATCTGTTGGATTTATTTATTCCATTTGACATTATATATTGAGTTTTGATTATATACGTCTATTAAATGTAAGCGGTGCTTGTTTTAGACATTAATTTAATTCTAAAAGTTTTTTGAATAAAAAAAATTTTTTTTTTAAATTAAAATTGTAGAAGATAAACATATTTCAATTTGTTTTAATATTCAAATAAATACATGAATTGTTTTTTCAATGAGAGGTCACCAAAGAAGCACTTTATAATTTGATTTTTTCTTTTACATTAAGCATTTCTATTTACGAATAGTCTATTTGATTCTCAATTGTTATGGACTTACACACCAACACTCCTGAGTTATATGCAGCCACAAACTGAATTTAAGGATAGGTACGCGAAACTAAATGAGATGTCCAACTCCCCACCTCCCACATCTATGTGAGAGTTATACACTGGATTATTCATTATCACAAAGCGAATATCTTTCAATTATTCTAATTAATTCTTCTTTGATTAGATATCGGAGTCTTATGCATCGATTATCGTATTTTCAAGACGTGATTTTCCAAACTTGTGGAAAGAAATACATTAAAGTTGTACTCACATTATTATGTATATACCGTCAATCAGGAACACAATTCCAGTAAGCGCAAAGGCAATTCCAATCAGAATGGATGATACGAGACCTTGAAGAATCATAAATCCAAAAGACAGAAAAAACATGAAAGCTGCTAAGAAAGCCAATCCCGCCCACACTGGAGCCGAGTATTGCCTTCGTCTAGAACTGGCCACCACATCCATTGATGTTATCACTAAAAATCCGAAAGAAGTTGCAAACAATACCACTACAGCACCCAGTAAAGTGTTTCCTGTGCTCCAGAAATAAAAAGACAGGCTGAGACATAGCCCACATAAAATCTAAAAGAAAAATATGATAAGTCTACGATCCAAACACCTCTTCTATTATATCTTGCTACCTACCTACCATCTCAACAATTCTCAAATACTTCGTGTATTTTGGATACAACACATTCTCAGAAATATCGCTTGATCTTCTTTCTCTTCTGCTCTCCATTTAATCGCCCTTTAGCAGATTTAAGATCAGTTTTTATTTGAAAAATTGACGTAGACTTGTCATTTCTGTCGACGTATCAGACTCATAGATCGTATATTTTGCGGGTTGCAATTTTGAGCCGAAAATGGTCTTAATGGTATATTACATACCGAGTGGGGAAGTAATCTATCACAGGTAGGCTGTAGACGTGAGGCTGAAGTGATTTTCCCCAAGGTTTGTATACTATTTTACTCACAATCTGTAACATTAGTAATCAAGTTTTGATAACAATTATTATTTATATTAATTTTTATTAAAATATTACAAATTACAGTGGTCGAGAAGATTTTTGTAACACAAAGTAGATCTCTATTTTTTTTGATAGAAATACCCTTTTAATAATAGGAAAAATTTTCCTTAGTTCCTAACACGTACCACTTTTTAATAGCTCAATAAGACCATTTTACATTAGCAAGTAATGAATTTTATGAGGGGACGGTTAAAATGGACATTTTATAATAGAAAAAGTACCTAAACTGTGTTTTTCACAATATAAACATAAAATTAAGATTAAAATCAGCCTTCTCTTGATTTCAAAGTGAGTGGTTCCCTGTGTGTAGATAAGAAAGTGTTTTAAGGACGAATATGTCGAGACAGACACGCCGCAGTTGAAAAATCTCTCCTGACAAATGTTAGATTTGTGGAGAATTTATGAAATCATAAGCTGAAAATGTTAAAAAGCCTACTTCCAGTATTTTAATTGGAGATCAAGACAAACATTAGTATCATTAGTGTAGTAGATGAATGGGAAGAGAAAAAGCATGCCTTTTACAGTCCCTTAGGTATGGCGAGAATCCACTAATCATTTAGATGATTGTTATTTTTGCCAAAGACTGAAGGTTATTCCAAAAAGGGAAAGCCTGTGCTTTCCGACTATCCAAATTTGCACGCCCCCCAGGCATTAGATCTTGACGTGATGGGGGCGCTCTCCTGACTAGGACCCTAAATTCGTCCCGACGAATTGGAGGGTTAAGTCTTGGTGTCTAACGTAATGCCAATTCGCGCCAGTCACTGGACCTGTATGGTGGAAGATCTCCGAATGGGGCCCTAGTTTTACTCAGGTGAAATGGAGGGCTGAGCCGGTTGATTAACTCAGTGACAAGGGAGTCTGTCGCAGCACAGGGCTTCTCCCTTAAAACTGGCGTACTCTACCCTATCGCAGTATAAATCTCCGGATTCTGTGTAATGGCCGAGTGCGTTATGTAGCATACTGCGTTACCTCGGGGGGGTGGACTTGCCCTCAGGTGTTACTTGTACCACCTGGCCACCCCACTTGGTGTTGGACTCGAGGGGGCAGTGGTTGAAAGTCCGCATGCTGGACTAGGGGGGTATTTCATTTATCTGTTCGCAGACCCCCATTTTCGGGATATTCTCATGAAACGACTCGGGGTTTAACGGGACTTGACGGTTCGACCGGCCTGTCCTGGCCCCTGGATCTGTGCGTAACTATTTAGGGTTTGTGGATCTCGACGAAATGGCTCCGCCATTAGTGCTTGACGCCAGGATCAATCAAATGACTTCACATGGGTTCGGTGGGTCAGGACGTATAGTCCGCTAGACGGTGCTCGTACCAGGATCAATTGTAGTCGTCAATCTTGAGTTTATCTTAGTTCTTGGGACTGCGTTCGGGTGGATGGATAAGAATTCCCTCCGGCGGGTGAGTTGCGTCTCAAACAACTCGGGTACTGACCTGCAGAGCCAGTAGAGGTTGGATAGTGCTTTCGCTGCTACCAGTCAGACGGTTCTGGCTTTCGAGTCGGGGCCCAAACTGGAAGCTGGTGGGTTCATCTCTTCGGAGGGGTTCTCGCCACGCGCGATGATATGGCGTAATCCTTATCACACTTTCTACCTCTGGATGGACTGTGGAGACTGCTTGGTAGTCACTTGGAAAAGAGGCCATGCCTCAAATAGCCAATAACTATTCTGGTAGAATTCACCTATCCAAATTTGCACGCCCCCCAGGCATTAGATCTTGACGTGATGGGGGCGCTTGTCATGACTAGGACCCTAGTTTCGTCCCGGCGAAATGAAGGGTTAAGTCTTGGTGTCTAACGTAATGCCATTTCGCGCCAGTCACTAGACCTGTATGGTGGAAGATCTCCGAATGGGGCCCTAGTTTTGCTGCTCAGGTGAAATGCTGCTCAGGAAAATTTGGAAACTGTCAGTGACGAGTAGGGTGAAAGATTCCACCAAGATATTAAGACAATGAAAATTCGCTATCAAGGATCCAGCAATGATGGGTGATTATTGCTGGCTTTTGAAGAGAGAAGATATGACCCCTCATAAATTGAATTAGTATTTTAAGTCGACATTTTCTTGTGACTCGAGTTTCGAGAAATGAACTATCCCATCATCAGACAACTGAAGACCTAACAGTGGTACAGTGGTATTTAAACAAAAGTGATAAATAGTTTGAATATTTCAACAGATTCTCGGTAACACCTAATTGTGGTACAGAGGTTTACAATCGCAACGTGATAAAAAACCGGGTTAAAAAAGAGGGCAATCGACAAAGAAGGTTGTTAAGCAGATGGTACTCATTTGAATATCTCAAATAATTTTTGGGGTTACATAGCTCCGTACAGTCATTCATTATTTTTACATTATTTTGTTGTATATCTCAAATATTTGGATTTACAAAGCTCCATACAGTCATTCATTATTTTTTACATTATTTTTATTGTGAACGAATTTGAAAATTTCAATAATCAAGTTTCTTTTCTTTTGAAAAATTACATGTAAAATTTTCTTAAGATTTTCTTTTGTCGAAAGGAATTACTGTTTTCTAAAGAATGAGTGGCGAAAGTTGAATTTTTGTTAACTTTTCATTAAATTCATTTTATGTTCGTTGAAAAAGGTTTTAAACAGATGTTACTTTTTAAATATCTCAAATATTTTCGATTTACATATCTCCGTACAGTCATTCATTATTTTTACGTTATTGTTATTGTGAACTAATTTGAAAATTTCAACAGATTCTAGATGATCGAGTTTCTTCCCTTTTGATTCTACATGTAAAATTTTAAAATTATCTATTGTGGGAAAGGAATGACCGTTTTCTAGGCAAAAGTAGAATTTTGTTTATTTTTTCTGAAACTCATTTTATGTTCGTTGAACCTTGTCTTGAAGAAACGTCCTGTTTGTCCTATATATTTATTACTGCACGTAGAACAAGATAACTCATAAACTCCTGATTTGTGTTTGTTTGGAGTAGGGTCCTTTGCGTTAAATAATACCGATGATAATTTGTTTCGCGTTTTGAAGGCAATATTGACATCTGATTTTGAAAAACTATTAGCCACTTTTTGACTTATGCTACCAAAGTACGACAGACAAATAAATTTTTTATTTTCTTCGATTTTTATGATGGGATAAATTTGGCTCATAGCTATTTTAGATAGTTTCTGTCGAATTAGATTATCTTTTATATTGGGGTTGAAACCGTTGTTCGCGGCTATTGATTTTATAGTTTGGACTTCAGCTTCGCGGTCATTTTTTGATAAGGGTAATGCGAAGGCTCTATGGATCATCGATTGATACGCTGACATTTTTTGTGAATATGGGTGATTGAAATTAATAGGAATACATATATTAGTGGATGTGGGCTTTCTGAACACGTAGAAATCTATTTTTTTATTTGAGTGTGATATCGAGAGGTCTAAAAATGTAATACTGTTCTTCGATTCTTTTTCTTATTTGAATTTAATTTTTGGGTGAATATTATTCAAGAAATTCAAAAATTGACTCAGTTGTCTGGATGTTCCGGAGATACACGTAAGAATATCGTCTACGTATCTGTACCAGAAATGAACATTTATAGGTAGTTACGAATTGAAGATTTTATTTTCTATTTCTGACATGAATATGTCTGCAAGGAGTGGACTCAGTGATGAGCCCATAGCTAGGCCGTTTAATTGTTCGTATATTTTATTATTAAATTGAAAACAGTTTTTGTACAGGCATTGTTCTAAAAGGGCAATTAAATCACCGTGTATCACGGGATTTACATGTGATTTTTCAAGAATTTCTGAAGCTAAATGAATGCTATCATCTCTCGGTATATTTGGAAACATTATCCACATCCAGGCATACTAGGTAGGAATTATTTGGTAAAGAAAAATTTTTTAATTTTGTTGTTAATTCTATGGAATTTTCTATTGTGTATTTCGGAAATTAGTAAGCCTTTTGAACATTTCATTTAACTTTTTCTCTATTTTATAGGTAGGGCTGCTAATAAAGGAAACGACTGGGCGAATTGGTGCATCTTCTTTGTGAGTTTTTATTAAACCGTAGAGTTTTGGTGTGCTAGGATTCGTATTTATGAGATGATAATTTGATTTAAATAAGGAGATGTCTGACAAAGTTTTTCTCAACGATTTTTGAATTTTAGTCATCGGGTCAACGGAATTTTCTACGATATCTTGATTTTTAATGAAATCATTCATTTTCTCTATGTACTTCGATCTAGAAAGGATAACTGTGGCATCTGATTTATCTGCGTTTGTGACGGTAAGATCATCGGATTGAGTTTTTTCTTTCATGGATTTGATTGTAGACAAAATATTATTGTTAGTTATGTTTCTGTTGTTTCTAAGGGTTTTTGAAATTTTAGAGGTAATTTTATCCACCTCATCCGTATATTTAAGTGCAATTGTGTAAAATGCGTAATATATATTTTTTGGAAGTAAAACATAGTAATTTCTACAATTTGTTTCAATTATTATCAACTATCAAATAGTAACGGCTGAAACAATTCAGCACATCAGATATTGTGACATTAAATTTTGTTCTATAAATTGAACAAGAAAACCTTACGTTACCTTACCCCACTTTTTCCTTCCTATTTTCGTATTTCGATACGTCCATTGTACCATAATATGCTATTCAGCTAGGTTACAACCAAAAAATTTTATTACCAAGCAGAAATTTTAGAAATTCATGAATTATTCGGTCTGTCCTCTGAAAACCAACAATTATATTATCTGCATATTTAAATATGTTTCTTCTTTAAATATTGTTTTGAGATCATATTATTTTCCAATAAAAATAGCTTTTCGTGAAAAAATCAATTTTATTCAACAGGATTCCGTGTTTGAAGAGCCCCTCTTTACATTCTATAATTAGTAATGATACTAATACTAATGAAGTCGAGATATCACAAAAAGTTATTGAAAAAATCAAATAATGAAAAAACTCACATTTGTTTGTATATTTAAATTCAAGATGAGTTTCTGATAAATAAACATGAAGACAATCAAATACTATACAGTATACAGCAATTACACCCAATATTATCATACCGTACACAAACATTTTCGAACAATAAACCAACGCAGTAAGGCGAATAACCTATTTTCATTTCTCAAATAATGAAACACAGCAATTAAATGAAATTTTAATCACTAACTTTTAACAAACGGGTTAACAAAAATATACAGCATATTAGTTCTAGAATAAACATTTATCTTACATTATAATGATACAGTTTTATATGTAAACTTAATTAATGGACGGAGTTCGATAAAACATCAAAATATATAATACAAAAACCTACACTAAAATAATAAGACAAAGATTTATTACATAAAATATAAACACTATAATACTAATTCAAATGTTCTTTATGAAATCCTTTTTGAACTTTAAATGCAAGAAAACATCAGTAGCGAATATTGCAGCATTAATAAAACTGAACAATACTGTGGTTAAAAGCATCACCAAATGATGGCTGTTTGGATGAAAAAAGTGATGAGGCTGTAGGTCTGCTTTTGCCTTCAACAACATTATTGCGGTCAAAGCAAACATAACGGACCCTGCTGCAGAAAAAATTACAATCGTTTTGTAAGAAATTTTTTCTTTCATGGATCTACTAAGCAAGAACATCAGATTTATTATAATATAGCCTAAGAAGGTAGTATACATTAAGCCTAAGACACCTAAGTGCGATTTTCCAATTCTTGTTCCTTGCGCAGGATCGTAGATGAATGCGATACAGGTCGCACAGACTAACTGAAACAAAAACTACGATTACTGTATACTGTTTATAGCATACTTGATAAAATGTTAATTATAATCTACTGCGCAAGAACATAAATTGGAATATTTCTATTTAAAAGGTCGTTTTCCATTTGATTGGCTCTTTTTAATTTCTTTGGGACTCAATTGCTTTGGAGTATTTCACTAGAGTGTATACAGTGTGGGCGAGTTTGACAAAAACAACATTAATTTCAAAAAAGGAGGAAGAAAACAGAACTGTCGACTGATTTTTTAATCATATTTCTATTTCTGCTTTATCTTAATGATACTGAGGTATATTTCAATCATCTTGAAGGAAAAAATGGTTATTTTCTGAAAGGTGTTTCCCATAATTTGTCTTCTTTAAAACTTCTTCAATTTTTCATAAACGGATTCCAAAATTTCTATCTGTTCTTGTATATTTTTGATGAACTATACGATAACTAAAATTTATCTATTTTCGTTTTATTATTCTTGATGAATCTGCTAACGTTTTTGTTGGCCTTCAATATTTTCTTTTAAGAGTGTTGTTTTTATTTGTAGGTATTCATTATCTGTTAAATCATGAAAAAACGGATAAATATCTCTTAAGGAATTTTTTGTTTTGTTATTCTATTATTTTTCAGAAATGTATGGTATCCATTGTTACATGTTATTTGTTTTACTATAATCTTTTCTTCTTGGAAGTTAAAATTATCTAGTTGAATATTTAATGATCATTGTACAATTTATACCATTTCGTAATATATAACGTATTATTTAAAAAATGGTGAATTTAAATTTTTCCAAATTCAAGGACGTTAGATGCACAAAATGGTTCAATATTGGCTTAAATTTTCATGGATTTTCTAGAAAATAAATACACCCCTTGAAGAATTAAATTGTATAAATATGTAGAAGATATTATAGAATGTTTTACTGGCACCTCCATACAAATAAGTATCTTCGAAAATTTCATGAATTACCTGCATCCTTGAATAGTTTTCGGATAATATAACTACAATTGAACTGAAAATTGCGTGAATCAACGTGAAATAAAAAATGCCTTAAGAGAAATTCATCCATTAGGTTATATTTCATCATAAAGTAAATGAGTTATTATAACTTATTTAGAAAATATGTTTATACAATCAAAAACACTACTTTCAGAAAAAAATATTAAAGTTGTCTCCTAAACTAACAACACTATCAACAGATTCAACAGAAATAATAAAACGAAAATGAATAAGATTCAGTTATCTAATATATACAAAATCAGTTGCTTATATTTCTCAAAAATATATTATATACGGGTAGAACAGGTAGAAATTTTTGAATCCGTTTATTCGAACACCAAAGAAATTTTGACAAAGGTTTTTCATCTTTTTCACATTAAACAAACACCTTTTAAAAAATAAACAATCTTTTTTCCAGTAATTTTGATATTTTTCATGTTGAAAACAGAGGTCTGAAACTGAATTTATTTTAAATATACGAAATAAATAAGCATCTTCAAACAACCGGACCTTTTTTTGTACATTCCTTTTTTTAATTTCAAGGAATTAGTCTGATTCTGATTGAAATACGTTTCTGTTATGAATCATTAAAAAAATAACATTTTACACTGTTTTCAAAAACTAAAAATTCAAAACAAGAACTCCATATCTTGTAAACTGACGAAGTTCTTTGAGATGGACGGAACGTACGTTAGTACCATTAAAATAGAGCCGAAATAGGAACAAGTGTTTCATTAATAAATCAATTAAAAATCATTTTTATCACTCATTAGCGAAATCAATCCAAAAACTGCAATTATACCAATCCAACTGAATTTTCAGTGAAAGCTTACAATCATTGACAATTTTTAGAATGGTAGAATAGGTGATTCTACCATTGTTGATGTCAAAACAAGAATCTTCATTAATCTCTTATGATTAGAGGAAAGAAGATTTTTTTCTCAATTTCATTTTATGTTATTCCGTGTATATTTAGCTTCATCTATGTCTCTTCAACTACCTGTTTGTTGTACGTTACCAGATATCGCGAAAATCTTAAGATAGAACTTGGCCTACTTAACTTTTTTTTCATTAACTTCTACTAATACAGAGTATATATGAATAGTTGCGAAAAAAATTAGGAGGTGATTCCTTGTCAAAAAATAAAGTGGGTCTGTCATATAAACTTTATTTTTTGAGTCCCCCTGCTTAGTTACAGCCCCCTAAGATGTATGTGACAAAAATCTCAAAATGATAAGCCAGATTAAAAAATAATTGTAACTGTATCAAAGTTAATCAAAACTAGTCAGTTGTCTTAACAAAATGACATTCGCTTACTAGATAAATTCTAGATCGGAAATAATTTCAGCTTCTTTGACTCGCTATCATATTGATAAATATATTTTTTCTCAAAAACCTTGAATTTTAGCAAGAAATTACAAGAGACCTTATTTGTTAAGAATGGATCAGTCTATCCAAAATAAATTTTTTATTGTAAAATAGTAATAGAGAAAATATTTTCTTGCGAAAGAAGATTTAGGGGTGGCTTTTCTACCCCTTGCAATCATAGAGGAATAGCACCAAAAATTTTTGAGTGCCTTCTAGCACGCATAAAATGTTTGCTTAATTTTATTCTTGTCAGTTTTTTGGTTTTCGTGAAAAAAAATTAAAAACTGTTTTTCGGGCGCCATCTTCAGGGGGCTCAGCAAGGGGGGCTCAAATAAATAAATTTTAAATGGAAGACCCACCCTTTTTTTTGACAAGGAATCACTACCTAAATTTTTTCGCAACTATGCATATACCCTGTAAGTTCCACTTAAACTAATTTCATCTAACCTGACTTACTCTGAGTCTTTTGCTTAATCTAACCGTCAGAAATTTACATGGATCATGTTAGATTTCTTTAAGTTTGATAGAATCGAGCCAAATTTCATTCTCAGATTTAGAACCAATACAGCACCACGAAATATTTTGGATATCTGTTCTATGCAGTTATTCACAATCAATTACACTTTTATCGAGAATTTTCATTTGCTTTAATACTTGGTAGAAGCCAAGTCAGAAATCATCCATTCTCTTGAAAGTATAAACGGAATCAAGGGCAAACACCAAACAGTTCACAAAAGCAAAAAATAAGGAAAAAGTCAGACTAGTCATTAAAGACATCTCCGAGGTGTATCCGTAGTGCTTCATCAGGAAAGTCCTGCATACTATCAAAAGTATGCCTGTAACTAAGAAGAACGCAGAGCCAATTAGAGAGTAGATGGCTGATGATCTATAAGGCATTCTTTCGCCAAAGTATCTGTTCAAGATGAGCAGGATATTGATCATGAAGAAACCAGTGTATGCAGTGAACATGATACCAACGTTGTTCATATGGCTGCTACCAAGACCGGATGTTTTGACTGCATCATATGCGAAGACCAGACACAGAATGCAAAGTAGCTGAAAAGTGAATCATATGAAGATTAGAGCTTCCATAGAAGGTAGCTTTAGTAGTTGATTAATATCTGCAAACACGTAGCGTGTGCTACAAGTAACCTATCCACCTTTAGCGTTTATTTTTCTGCAGGCATCTTAATATCATTGTTATTTATACTGACATGGTTCTGAATTCAAATCGCTTGTAGAAAAAACTACATAAACTTATTTTTTTTTCTATTGAGTTGATAGACCCTTAACTAATATCTATGACAAATCATTAGTATGTGTCCTACAGCTGTTTACATCAGACGAGTTTTTGTGTTTTGTCGAATTTTGAAATGAATGATTCTGTTGAATGACTGATTCTGCTGAGAAAAGAATTTGTTTTAAATTTGTGATGTGAACAAAATTTCGTGTCGTGATTTGCTTAGAATATTGTAGAAAGCCTTTTGAGATCTATCCTATATCGAAACCAATGGTACTACAAGTGCAATACAGGGTGTCGAAAGTGGAAAGATCTGTCTTGTTCTTGACAGCCTTTGACACCAAACACCGAAGAAAACGTCGAAATTGTGTAGAAAGTAGTGCTTGGAAATACTCATTTGAGCCTAAGGGACATAGCTGATGATCTCAGCATCTCAGGTGGGGATGCTCTTCAGAAAAAGTATCGAAAGATAGTGATCAAAAATCTAAGTTCTCCCCAGTGGCGGATTAAAGGTCCAGAGCGCCCTAGGCAATAACTTTGTCGGCGCCCCTTTACCGGCCATAAATGGCCATCTCAATTAAAAATTCTGAGCTCGCGCGCCCCTTGTAACTACGCGCCCCTAGGCACGTGCCTAGTTTGCCTTACGGATAATCCGCCACTGGTTCTCCCCCAATTGTCTCTTTACCTACCTTGTCACGGTGGGGGAGCTTGTCACTAGGGTCCTAGTTTCACACAAGTGAAATGGGGGATTAAGTCGTGATGTCAAAAGCAGAGACAGAGGGAGTTGCAGCATAGGGCGTTCACCCATAGCCTGGTATCGCCCAACTGCCAACTGCAGTTTATCTGTCCAGCGGACAAGCGCGTTAGAACTAGCTTTAAGGAGAGGGAAAACTATGACGTGTTAGATTACTCCAGTTCGTGGTTTGTAGCATCGAAATGAAATGTTAAAATAGTTAATTTAAAATATAAGCTATTATACGTTTTTCATGATATTATTCAGGGTGTCTACTTTTAAAGGACCAAACTTCAAGGGGAGATCATACAAGTTATTTGCAATAAAAAATGTCATATAACACATGATCGAAATGTTGATTGTTCTTCTTCAATTTAACATTTCTTGATTTCACGAAATATTTCAAGTTTTTTCATAAAATCAATTATACTTCAATCATTGTAAAATCATCAAATCTGACCACATATCTGGAAACAGAATTAAATTTTCTCCAAGATAAGAAGTTCTGTATGCCAAAAAATTCTTATTGCGGGCGTGGTGAGGAGATGAATATCACGATTCTGAAGTGAACAAAACCAGTCAAATTTTTCCAATGGTTTTATCGATGAAAAATTATAAATTATAGACATGTTTTCTTTTCAGAAAAAATACCTCATTTAGTGTGCTTTCGAATGGCATATCAACTTTTGTGCTAGCTGATTGTCCTCTGCCATAATATTATGATAACTTGCCCCGAAAATTTCAAGTTTCTATCTCTTTCCGTTCGAAAGTTATAGTGTTTAAGGTAGTTTTCAACGCCGATCAGCTCACATAATATATTTTGTTGAACGAGCAGCGCCACAGTTAAATGGAGGTTGTATCGGGTGTTTTTTTTAGAGTGATATAACTTTAAATTGAAATAAAACACATTTAAATTAAGATTGAAGCCGTTTTTTCTATTTGAAAGATAATTTTATGACATTTATGTTTTAAAAATAATTTCCGGCATATGTCCACCACGACTAGCTCTGGGGAACCGCATTCGACCGGACCACTTTTTCGAGTAATTCATCAATTTCATAAATAACACGAGTTATGTTGGCTTCCAAAGCGTCTATTACTCTTAGTTTATCAGCATAAACCAATGACTTGACATAACCCCAAAGAAAATGATCCAGTGGAGTTATGTTGCATGATCTTGGAGGCCAATTAATTGGACCATTTATCGAAATGTTATCGCCAAATCTTTCTTTCAATAAATCAATTGTTATAGTAGCAGCATGAGGTTAGCACCATCTTGTTGGAATCAAAACACTTCTGGGTCGGTACCATTCAAATTTTGAAACAAATAATCATTGATTATCGATCTATAACGAGCACCATTCACTGTAACATTAGCTCCAGCATAGTTTTTAAAGAAATATGGACCGATGATGCCTCCAGCGTGTAAAGCACATCATACAGTGCATTTTTCAGGATGCAATGGAACCTGCAGTACTTCTTGAGGATTGTTTCCACTCCATATACGGCAATTTTGCTTGTTTACATAGCTGTTCAACCAGAAATGAACTTCACCACTAAACGCAATTTTACGATAAAAGAGTGGATCAACTTCAAGCTGTTCTAGGGCCCAATCAGCAAACAAACGACGCTTATTATGGTCAAGTGGCTTTAGTTCTTGAACCAGTTGGATCTTGTATGGGTGTAGACCAAGATCTTTACGCAAAATTTTCCATGTGGTGGATGCACTGAGTCCAACTTGTTGTGGACATCGACGAATAGACAAATATGTATCATTATTAATACTATGACAGTGATATTTTCTTCTGTACGTACAGAGTTGTCTTGTTGTTGTTGCATCGAGTAGAGAAAATGTTGTCCGAAATCTATCGATAGTTCGACGAATAAGCTGCTCTGATGGACGATTACGTAAACCATAAATTTTACGAAGTTTGGCGAATAGAAAATTGATTTTGAAAATAAATTTCAACAATTTGTAAACGTTGCGGCGTGAGTGTTTCCATGATAATTTGTCAATGCTTACTGGACAGAAATGTCAAAACAACATGGCTTCTACCTTTTGTCAAATCATAGTTATCCCTATCGAAAGTTCTTTCCCTTTAAAAAAAACCGATATAAGTAAATAAGATGAATATTTTGTTATAATTTTATAATTAAAGAATTAAAAATATATATGAAATAATTACAATTGAGCTTTGTTTTTTCCAGATATTTTCTAGACGGACTATACAAAGTTGATTTCGCTCATTAACAAATTTAGCCGAAATATTGAGACCCCAAACCGTTCCTGAAAGTTTCAAGGCTCTGCGTCTTTTTGCTCGGAAGTTAGCTTATTCATGGACGGACCGACAGGCCTGACAGAATTACTTTTGACCTCGGATTCTTCTTCCTAGTTGAACCTAGTCGTTTAAGGCCAATTTCGGCTAGTCATCCTAGTCGTTTAAGGCTAGTCAACCTAGTCGTTTAAGGCCAGTCAACCTAGTCGTTTAAGGCTAGTCAACCTAGTCGTTTAAGGACCAAATTCGGACTAGTGCGCAAAACGAAAATTTTATTTAAGTACCGAATCAGTTATTCCTTCCACAAGAGCCTTATTCAAAAGAAATTTCCCTTTGCCCTCTACTCACCAATTCGAGCACTTTAAGTCCTATCTGCCAATAGTCATTGATCCTCTGCTTGATTGTCTTTTTTCGCAACTCTATAGGCTCCTCCGGGTCCTTGGTAGGCTCCACTTCGCTGGACATTTCGACTTCCACCTTCTTTGGAACGTCGTAAAAAGATTCACGATTTTCCACTTTGAGGGATATTTTCGACAATGGTTCGACCAGAGAACAGACTTTCCTGTTCACCGTTACATGGGGGACTAACGGAAAAAGAACAATTAGACGGAACGAGCTTAATACGTTGATTAGACTCAACCCTTGACCCTTCAATTGGTTGACACCTACACGATGTTCTCTGAAACTTTGTAAAGTCTCCAAGATGTCATACATTTCATGTATCCCATAAATGACGCATCGTGTAATTGAAATTTCAGGGGGACAGCGTTTATTAGCAACTCGATGGAATTGCAGTATCGAACAAGCAAGTAAATGTCTCAGGAGAACCAAAATGTAGCCTCTTTTTATTAAGTTATCTTCTGGATCAGTGACAACTTGTCAGAAGAGCCGAAAGATTCCAAATCCAATAAAGAACCTTCCTTTCTTCAGTTTTCTCTTTAATACATATTCTAAAAAGAAATAATATGAACAGTTGCTTAAAGTAAGACGATTTGGCGTTTGCTAACAAAGAGTGGGCCGTCTGGAGTTTGCATTTTGAAGTAGTGGTTATTTCGAGTCTTGAAACACTTCTGTCATTCGTGTTTTGACAGAAAGTTAGTTTATTATTAGAATTTAACGAAATGAGTCGATTAACGCTTGAAAAAAACACTATAAATTCGTGAAATTGGATCGTTATCTGATAAAACAATCCGTTCATGTTCACAACTGAAAACATTACTGCCGTAGCCCAAAATGTAGCTGAACCTCCATCAACATCAACTCGTCATCGTGCTCAAGAACTTAACATTTCCCGTACTTCTCTGAGGAGAATTTAGCATAAAGACCTCGGTATGAAGGCTTACAAAGTTTAACAGGTGTAAGAAGTGAAGCCATGGCGGTCATTTGAATGATATTGCTTTTCATTCGCAAATTTCAAGGTTCGGCCTTTCTAATAAGCTAATAATTTCGAAAAAATATTAATCAGTTTTTTATTTATAGCCGATCAAAAATCCGAATTTTTAAATGGTCCAACATATAAATCACAAGGAAAAAAGTCACAAATCAGCAGCCATATTCATAGACATCAAGAAAGCATTTGACAGTATATAGCACGATGGTCTTCTGAATAATCTCTAGCAGTTGGAAATCTTAGTTTATCTACGAAATATTTCAAGAAATATTACAGGAAACTTCATGAGGGTTAAAATCAACAAGCACTTCATGGCATCGTTTTCTCCTCAACAAGCAATGGCGGCCTGTCCTATGAGGCAGGTGAGGCAGTGCCTCACCAAATAAATTCTGGAAATTACACGTATTAGTCGAATTAATCTAATATTTAATTAATCCATTCCATCCCCAATTTCACATCATACTGGGTCTCTGTTCCATAATAGCCATGCTCAATTTCACGATTCTTGTATATTCATCTCACTTCCTCTTTAAGAAGTAAACGGTTCGAGGCATGCCCCTAGCGCTTTCTTGTCTAGCTCATTATCTACATCCACGCGACAAGAAAACGAGAATATTCCTACGCCTTTGAAGGCGGCTTCTAAAGATAGAATTGAGGCATGCCTCGACCTGCAATTATTCTGCACTATTCGGGTTAATCGGAAGTGCGAAATCGAGTTAGTAAAGCGACCTGTTCCAGATCTAAGTAAATGTCTTGCGACTATGGGTGGGGTCCGAAAATCAAATCGGGGTTTTAAAATACATGGTATGAAAAGTACGATTGACTTAGTAGCAGGATGACTCAAAAAGAATTATTTTGTTGGCCGTGCATTTCATTCGCAGCAACTAATACAAATTCCGACAGAGTTTGGTCAAAAAGTGGTTATAGCGATTTGAAAAATTTGTCTCGGTGTCTATTGCTACACACTAAAAAAGTATTCAACATATTTCATCGAATTGCAAGCTTACCCTTATGAGGAAACAAAAACAAAATATCGTCACAGCAATAGACAATGAGCGTCAAATTAAAGTTCATAATTTAAATGCTAGAGACAAGGGAAATCGATAAATTCTAAAAAGTCTGATAGATATTACGATGCACCTCTGTATGCAAGAGTTACCCTTTAGGGGGCACCATGAATCTAGCGAATCTTTAAATCGCGAGAATTTCAAAGAATTGGTTATTCTTGTTAGTAAAGACACTAATTTAAAAACCTTTTTAGAAAATGATATCAACAGTAGATCAGTTTTTTCTGGCACATCTAAAACCATACAAAATGAATTAATCGATACGGTTGTTTTTATTGTGAATAAAAAAATTGAGGACGAAATTTCAAAATCTTTGTTTTTTCCTAGAAAGTTGATGAAACAACTGACATAAGCTGCCATTCACAATTATCCGTTATTTTTCGTTATGTAATAAATGACCAACTTATAAGGCGATTCATGGGATTTTATTATGTAAGTTCTGGGCGTTCTGCTGAAGATTTATTTTAATTTTTATCTGCCAAATTCGAAAAATTTTGATTGCATTCAAAATTAGGGGCTTAAACATACGATGGGGCTGGTGTAATGTCGGGAGAAGTAAACGGTTTACAGGCAATAATCAAATATAGCACCACAAGCAATGTTTACTCGTTGCTATGCACACGTATTCAATTTGGTTTTAAGTAATGCGTGCAGTTCAACAGGTTAAAAGTTTATTCTCAACCCTTTCAGAATTTTCACAATATTTTTCCAAATCAACAAAGCGTACCCAAGTGTTAGAACAAATTGGAGGAAATCGTATACCTAAAATGTAGCAACTCGTTGGAATTCACGTACCGTTCTGATAGTTTTTAATAATAAAATCTTTCATTTTATTATCAATAGTAATAGTCGCGATTTTGATCAAAAATCAATTAGAGAAGCAGTAGGTTTAAAAAAAATTTCAAAGGATGCTCAGAATATATTTTATGTAGAAACATTTGTATTAATTTTTAATCAAACCAATGCTGTTTCTTCTATTTTACAAAATAGAAACATAGATATTCTGAAGGCGAGAAATTTACTGCAGACAACCTTCTTATTCCTTCTTATTTTGATACAATTTATAAAAAACTGGAACACTCAAAACGTCTCAAGAAAGTAGAGATGGCAGATAAAACACAACAATTGAGACAAATTTTTTTTTAAATTTTAGACATTATAGGGACTCAAATAGAGGTTAGGTTTTGCGACATTGAAAAACTACATTTCTTCGATCTATTAAATATTTTAAAATTCTCCGTTTATGAAAGAGAATTTCCTCATGAGTTTTTGAAAGTCTTGACAACGCAATATAATATTTTTGATAGAAATCAACTAAAAAGTGAATTAACTGTTCTATACGGAAACTTTATAATAAAAAATTGCACCAACTCTTATGAAATGTTAATTTTTTTCACGATGCTGACTTAAAATTTTGTATGTCAGAACTCTTCAAATTATTATGTCTTGTTGTTGTTCTGCTAGTGACAACTGCTTTTACAGAAAGAAAATTCTCCGCGTTGAAAAGAATTAAAAATTATTTTAGTAATACAACTGAACAGACCTCACATCTATATTGAACAACGTCAGTATTATCATTTTAGTGTTTCTAAACGGAGTCAGTCTTATTTACCTTATTCTTTTTATTAAGTAGAATCAGATATTAATTTGTACCCGCAGTTGACGCATCAATAATGAATTTAATGCAGAGACTCGAGGGCCTCAAGTAATTACTCGAATAAATGCATTAGTTATGAATTCATCATCTTATATGTGCACTGAATTAAAATAGGAACACATAGGAATCTATGTATACAGACACCTGTTCAGCTTATTACAAGAAAATTCTGGCTTCAAAAATGTTTATAATTACAAGAAAAATAACCACCTATAGTTTATTTAAAAAATAATTATTATTTGGATCAGAAAAATTGATAAAACTAGAGGGTGTTCAAGTTTCAAGATTTTTTGTTTTGTTTTTCTGTGCTTGTTCCAGGGAACAGTGTTGTGGTTTCGCCCTAATATCTGTAATTTTGCTATTTTGGGTCGAATGTAATCTTAAAAAACTACGTTGGATTCACTGATGAAGAATCCGAGAGGGCCTTGAAACTTTCAGGGAAGGTTTGGGTCTGTTCAAATATCTCAGTTAAGTTCGTTAGTGGATAAAATCGGTCCAATGGTTTCGTAGTTATTGGCATTTATAAATTTCTCTTATTTTTCTCAAAATTTTCTGAACTACAAATCAGATCGATTTGAAATTATTGTAGCGAACAACTTCTTCGCTCCTCGTCCAGAAACCTGAATTGCTCTGTTGCAGCTTGACCGGCGTACCCATAGAGGACCCGACCAGTCTAAAGATTCTTGACTAACCGTCCACGCCGAGTTCAAATAGAGCATGGCACAGCGTTTTGACGAATTAAGAGGTGGAAACTCTCTCGCAACACCGCATTTCCTTCGAGAGCTTCATTATATAGAATATAATAATAAGGCAGATATTCGTGCAAAATTTTGTGAGAATCGTTTTATTAGAAGGTTCAAAAAACTATTTTGTGAGCGGATTACCGCTGCCTTAAACAATATAACTTTCGAACGGAAAGGGATAAAAACTTGAAACTTTCAAGGTAGTTTTGGGATCTGAAATTCTCGCTTGAGTTGGTTATTGGACAGAATGGGTCCAATGGTTTCGCAGTAACTCGCATTTTAAATTTTCTCGTTATTATCTTCCAAACTACTCATTCAATTGATCTGAAATCAGGGTTTTAGAAAGAGAATGATAACGAACATGTTTCTGTAGAATTCTATGAGGATCGTATGATTAAAAGATTGAAAACAAATTTTTGTGAGCTGAGCAGCGTTCAATACTTAAAAAATTATACAACTCTTCCACAGTCGAGTTTGAATTTAGTGTTTAGATGTAAAATAATTACATAAAGGCTAATACAAAATTTCTTGAGGATCATATAATTAGAATATGAACAAAAGCATATACAGGGTATACCAACGAAAATTTGACCCCCCCTGCCCAGAACTCAGAAACGAAGAATTTTCGAAGATTTTAAAAATACAGGTCAACTTTTGTTTTGAGAGGGACGAATTTCCATAATGAGTTTGTTTCGAAAAAACCACCCCCATGAAGATGGCATAAACGCCCAACATTTTTTGAATAGGGAAGAGATATCGAGTGTTGATTAGTTTGAAAGTTATTTATGTCTGTACACAACTCAGTTGAAATAGGTTCATTGTTCACGGAATAATGTAATATTGAACTTATCGTCAAAGGGTGATGTTGAACAGACAGTTGAACCGCCCAAACTCAAGAACCTAAGAGTTTTGAAGAATCTAAAAATAATTTTCAAGTTCTGTATTAGAACTCCTATGAAAGGAACCCTAACCTTTTCGAATCGGGGATTTATCAAATTAATTGTTTGGATTCTAATGCTACGTATATAGAACAGAAAGGCCGCCGATGTTTACAGCATAGAATCAAAGAACATAGGATGTCTGTCTATTTCGAAAAACCAGAAATCAACCAGTTTTGCAGAACATTGTATAGGAAATAATCATTTTTTTAATGAGAAAGATGTCACTTTACTATATAATGTTAATAAGGGTAAATTGATGGACTATTTGGAGATTATTTCAATCAAGAAAGCCGTTGAGAAAAAGGAGAATTTAACGAATTCTCAAATATTATTCGGCAACACCCTTATATTGGACACTGTTATTTCCATGCGCCATAAAAATACACAGATGAATAGAACCTTTTTCAATTTTAAGTTTAGTTCCTTTTTGTACTCCTTTGAAGATGTTCGAAAGACCGAAACACGTATCAGGATTCTGAATAAATTGTGGAACATAAAAACTGTGTGAATTATTTTGAATAAAATGGTTAAAATGTTTCACCTAGAGCCAACCAATCCATTCATGTTATTTCTTATTTTCGATGTACAACAGCTCGATAGGTGACCACTAAGTAGTCTCCACAATTCCCGAAGGAGGTTGATAATGTTACCATATGGAACCTTTGAAAGTAAGGGCCGCTAAGAAAGCGCCTTACCTCCCTTATTAAATCTCTTGAAGCATTTGCTAAAATTCCGCTGTCGATTTTCTAAGCAGTCACACTCTTTGTTCTTTAAAATTTGCCATATCGACTTTGTAGACAAGATAAACACAACACTACGCTCAAACTTTAACCTCCAAACTGGCACCACAAATATAACTAACTGAAGAGATCCAACTTGGAATGAAAAGTATTGTTATACTACAACTTAATTCTTTCTGCGACACAAACAATTTTATTCCTTGCTGATGGTTTTGAGGAAGCTGAGTAATTAAACAAGTTCAAATTGTATGAAAATTTAATTTCATTATAAGCAAAATAAAATTCAATAACAAGCAACAATATGTATAAATTCAATATATTTGTTAGATATTTTCAACTATCAAGTGATCACAGGCATTAAAAATATAGGTGTTAAAATTTTCGAGTTCATTCTACATTCTCCTGCTTAAAATTTCCACATTGTCAAAGTGGCGTCAACTTTATTGGGCAAGAACATTTAACAGATAAAAAGAATGGACCTTCTTGTAATGGCCTAAAAGTCGATGGCACCAAAATAAGATTACCTGCTGGTATATTATCCAACTCTAAGGCAACATATCCAGATCTGAAAAAAAGTTATTAGTTACAAATGAAAATGCCTACTGTGTATTTGACCTACCTATAAGCACCTGATGATTTTGATCTGAAAGGTGCTGTAATACTTTCATCTTCAAGTTTACTGATAGTAACATCAAAACCGATTTGATATTCTTTAGGTCCCTTCAATTCCACTAAGACTTTATTGTCATTTATTGAGGAAATAACTTTAAGTTTAAATTTTGGATTATTTGGGTAAGTATTAGGGTGATTTTGACAACCACCTGCAGTATTATCTTTCCATTTTCCAGTTACCTACATGAACAAAAATATTAGTAGAATTTACCCATCTAAGGTCTCATCAAAAAGTGTTTTAACGGATATTAAAAATAATCAAAATAAACTATATAATGAAAATTCTTTTATACTATAGTTGCAAAATAACAGAATATTGTTGAATTGAATTTTATGCAAATATGACAATTCACACAAACTTGATCAAACTGACAAGAGCTTATAGAAATTAATCAATAAAGACAATAAAATGTCCCAATTAAGCCACATAATTAGTACAGCCATGACATGTATCTAGGAGGCACCCTATATTATATAGGTAGGCCATCTAGAGTTTACATTTTGCAGTAGGAGTTATTTCGAGTCTGCCAGCACTTCTGTCATTCGTGTTTTGACAAAAAGTTAGTTTAATATTTGACATTAACGAAATGGGTCAATTTACGCTTGAACAAAACTGGAAAATACTGAAAACTTATTTCCAAAGTGGAGAATCCTCTATCCAAACTGTTAGAAATTTACGTAGAAAATTCAATAGAAATGAAATGCTCTCAAGGCAATTTGCTTGTGAAAACTAGATCGTTTTGATAAAGCAACTCGTTCACATTCTCATCCCACGTGATCATCCCTGAAACATTACTGCTGTAGCCCAGAATGTGGTTGAATATTTCTCGCAATTTTCTGAGGAAAATTTTGCATAAAGACCTCGGTATGGAGGCTTACAAAGTTCAACTAGGGCAAGAAGTGAAACATAGTAACCTTCCGATGTTTTTCCACTTCCCTCAATGGACCGTAGATGAGCATTTTCCCAGAAAAATTATTAGGAGTACAAATAAGTTTCCGCCGTTTTATTGTAGATGGCGCGGCACGGAGTTTCGGCTAGCTTTTGCAGATGATAACCGGCTTAAAAAATAGTTTGGACATTCAAGAACAACATAACCTATTAATATCATTGATTTTATATTGGTAAAATATAATTTTTATAAGTTGAAAATGTCAAAATTTGAGCCAAGTAAGCGTCATTTGCGGGAAATATTAGTTTATCACTTTAATTTAAAGAAATCTGCTGCTGAGGCGCATCAATTGCTCGAAGAAGCATATGGTGAGGGTGCTTTGAGTGAGAGAACGTGTCGAGAGTGGTTTCAAAAGTTTAAAAACGGTGATTTCGACGTAGAAGACAAAGATCCCAGTGGAAGGACAACAATTTACGAGGATGCAGAATTGGAGGAAGATTCATCTCAAACACAAAAAGAACTTGCTCTTACATTAGAAGTCACTCAGCAAGCAGTCTCACATCGTTTAAAATCATTAGGAATGATTCATAAACAAGGAAATTGGGTTCCGTACGAATTAAAGCCGAGAGATATTGAACAATGCTCGTCCACATGTTGCGGCTCCCGTGAAAAAGTACTTGGAAACCCTTGATTGGGAAGTGTTACCCCACCCGCCGTATTCATCAGAAATTGCACCGTCCGATTATCACCTGTTCCGGTCCATGGCACATGCTCTGACGGTACAGCGGTTCACATCTTATGAGGATACTAAAAATTGGGTTGATTCGCGGATAGCCTCAAAAGACAAGTTCTTCAGACGTGGGATTCGAATGCTGCCTGAGAGATGGGAAAAAGTGGTTGCAAGTGATGGGCAATATTTTAAATAAATTTATATTACCGTTCTTCTATAATAAATATTTAATTTGTGTTAAAAAACGGCGGAAACTTATTTGTACTCCTAATATGTTTAGCGATGAAGTTCATTTTCACCTCGGAGGACAATTTTTTATAGGAATCCGTTAAGGATAAGTGTTATGCTTAATACCTTGAAACACGAAATCAAAATTACCATTCATGAGATTGAACCTCAAACAATCAACAATGTAATGAAAAATTGGGTTGATCGGATGGGGTACTGTAACCAGTCGTAGCAATCATTCGTAAATGTCAAGGTTCAGCCTATTTAATAAACCTATAACTTCAAAAAAATATTCATTAGTTTTTTGTTTACAGCCGATCAAAAATCCAAATTTCAAATGGCCCACCCATAACAATATTTATAATTGAACATATTTTATATGATTAATGCAGAATAAGTTTCATTATAAAATTACTTTTGAGTTTTACCTCTTCCTCATATGCATAATCTTCAATTTTAGTCAGGATGAATGGACTGGTAGAATAAGCCCTGAGTGTATAATAAATTGTCTGTGATTTTTCATATTGAGAGATCACAATAGTGTATCTCCTTGGACTTGTTGGCTCTAAAATTAATTTACATAGATAATGAGGACTGTTTATCTTCACTCCATCTATGTAAGGGGGCGGATCATCTGAAAGTCAAAATAATACAGATTATCCGTCATTTAAATGGCAGCGGCTTGTTGTTGATGTGAATCCACGTCGAACGATAAAATATATGCACTTTTACTACTTATGTTAGTTGATATTATGAATTCATCAAACTACGAGACTAATTTTAACGTCAAATTGAAAACAACACTTATATAGATAATTGAGTGCTCTCTACAACAAAAGTTGACACGCAATGTGCCTAGTTTTATCATAATTTGTCACGTTTTGTTGAAAACTTCAGTATTGATTATAGTGAGAAAAGTTACAATATTAACAAAACTCCTCACTATTGACTATTTTAAGTCAACACGTAACATTGCTGGACTTAAATTCATTATATTCAAGTACCTTGTGTAATATTTGACCAAAGACTATCAAAACTTCGAATACTTACAAGGATAATACACCTTTTTTCCATTATTCTTATAAACAAATACAGTGATATATTCTTTATTTTCCCTGAAGTCATCGATATCAGTGATATGTCTCGTTAACAAGATCCAAACAGCAGATGAGGCATTGGTGGGACTTACTTCAATCGAAAATTGAGGGTTTGAGCCGATTGTATACAAATCTTTAGCTGGACCGAGTCCAGCATTCCACGAACTGAAAGAAAGTAATTTTCCTAAATACCTTTAAATTTGTAAGGGATGCAAAAAAAGGGTGAAAAATTTTTTATAAAAATTTTAGTTTAAAAAATATTTTACCAGTTGTTTTATACAAGATTTTTCAGGTAATTTAAAGAATATTCTGCTACCATAAAAGATTGGGAAGTTCGCATTTTCGTGTGAATTAAGAGTTCAAATTTTTCTTATTACTGAAGTTTAAATATATTGCTTCATTTTGACAACAAATGGAAACTTAACAAAGTGTACAAAGTTTTTTTCGGGGTTAAAACACAAAAAGAATGATAATAAGAATGCAAAATATAAAACGGCACAGAAAATAGAAGTGAATATATGCTGGTTTAAGTAGTATGTGTTAAATATTTTTCACTTATATCCATCAGTATGGTCATTCTTGATGACATAGCTAAGTGGAGGATAACAGGCAGAATGAACTCAAGACTAGAGTCTTTCTGTCTGAAACATTCGAAGGCGTTCCTTGGAACAGCATCAAACAAAAAGATGGCGGATCTTGCGCTAGGTCTGGGTAGGGCCAAACTAAGAACACTTGTCAGAATTATGACAAGTCACTACAGACTGAAAGCGCACTTCCACAAAATCGGTCCGGCTGAAGACGATGAATGCAGGCTGTGTCTTGAGGACACTGAAACAGCGATGCACATCGTCTCAGAGTGCCCAGTGTTGAGTCCCATCAGATTCGATGTCTTTGGTCAGGCTTTTATAGCCCACTGCGAACTGAAAAAATTACCCCTGAGCAAGATTATCAGCTTTATCCATAAACTGGATCTTGTCAGGGAAATATAAATTAGGGGTGAACCACAATAGTCAGTGCGGACGCAATGGTAAGGTGGACAAACACCCGCTTACTATAAAATAATAATAATGACCATTTTTCATTTTCCAAGTATTTTTATTATGAATTTATTTGTAATGTTCAATGAACTCCATATAGTTAAGTTTCTTGTCTTTTATATTATATATGTAAAATTTGCAGATTATCTATCGTAGGAAAAGGTTGCCTGTTTTCTATGGAAAATTTGCTCAATTTTGTTGAGATTCATTCGATGTACGTTGAATCTTGTCTTGAATGGATGTTCCTGACTTCTTTATGTATTTTCTATAGCAAGTTGAACAATGTAACACATAAACTCCCGATTCAGGAACGATTAAACCATGTCAACATACCAAACAGTAAAAATTTCTTGGTACAAATATTGTTGTGAATTGTCATCATACCAAAAAAATATTTTTTTGTTAACCGATTCATTTAATTAGAAATGAACATCTAAAGATAATTTTGTGCAAAAAAGTTCTAATCAATTTCATGTTGCCCTGAGGCTTAATCAGCAAACAATCTTTAGTAACGATTTGCATCAATTACTAAGTTTATGATAGGTTGTCCAGCAGAATCATCTCTGCTTGAATTTGTATCATTCTTAATGCTTTCCAATATTTTAAAATTGTTATCTGATCAATTAACTCTTAAAGAGTCTGCTAATTCAGATGACACAAGCCTTCAAAAAGGGATTCCTCAAACTCCTTCAAATTTTGTCCCAGCTACAGAGCATTCACATTTAAATAATTTTATTTAAAGCATGTAAAACAACATATGCATATAATTTGCAGTATATCATGAAAGTCTTGATTCCCTATAATATTATTTTATGCTTTGGCTCTACATTTTTCAATAAAATAATGCAATAAACTTCTCTCAAACACCTGTTTTTTGGCATAACATTCAACATATACGTTTCAAGCTGAAAAAAGTTCTTTACATTTCAGCAGAATGATGAACTTCAAATTATATAGCATTTTATAAAAGGCTTATAGCAAGTAAAAAAATATATAAGAAGTTAAAATTTCTCCAAAAGTGAGATTTTCTGAATACTGTCTATGTTTTGAAAGCAATTACAAATCACATCACATGCCACGGTTAGTGTTAGTTGTAACTTACGAATGAATACAAAAAGTATGTTTAAATAATTCCGGGTTCCAATTCATGTAAAACACTTCAAAATGTCGACATAAATCATCAAATTCTATCCAAAATACTCCATTATCAAATTGAGCTGCGCAGTTTGGATCGTAATTCAAAGCGCTCATTAATTCTGGTGTCCAACTATTGGTATCTAATTCAGAATAGGCCCCTCTCCATCTCAAATGTGACCAAGGGTTCTTCAGCTTCAACATCCTTCTCTATAATAAAATATCTAATGACAGGCATTAACAAAAAGAAGCTTTTGTTCCTGCTTGAATTATTTATAATCTGTATTATACCTTCATATCAAAACATACCTTTTCAACTGTTTTCACTTCCATAACAGCATATGCATGAGTTGCAACAAGGCCGGTTCTTTCAGTTTCAATATCTGAGAGTTCACCAGTTGCTACAGTGACTAAAACATGGCCATTTGCCATTCGAGATTCTAGTTTAGAGAAGAAATCATCTTTGTTGGAACTAAAGTGTGTTGTTTTCATAGTCAATCTTTCAGGTATCCAGCCCGTTAGAGCATACAAATCAACGTTCTGCAAAGAAGAACATTTTGGTGCAGATTCTAAAGTAGCCTTTTCTTCTATTTGATCTAGTTTTTGAGAAATGCATTATAAATGCATTTATTTATATTTATATTATTCTGATACTCCTAGATTTCCTGTGAAGGTCTCTCGGAAGCTTTTTCAGCTTGTGAAAATTCGAAATTGTTGACGAAGCCAGTGGTAAACACTCCACTGCATATAGGTTATAGCACTAAAGTGACAGTTCATAGAAAAAAAATGAAAATTAAAAATATAAGGGAGCAAAAATGGTACCAAATAACAAAAAATAAGAAGACAACACTCAACATTCTTGATAGAAATGTTGTTACAGACTTTGGTACAGATCAGCTGGATTAATTTATTTTAATTGTTCATTTACTTTAAATGATCCCAAAAATTAGTAGATGAATTATAGAATTACCAGTAATTTTATTAAATTGGATATTCCAAGAAACAATTATTAACAAGTTTTTCTCACTTACACTATTACTCCCTGGAAAGTCATAGCCACCCATTACTTTCATATAAGCTTTTTCTAGAATAGATATCCAAAATTCGTTTTTGTTACTTGAGTAAGAACAAAGTAACTGTCCATATTTACTAATTGGAAGATAGTCATCTATTATAACCTTTCTGGCAATACCGTTGATATGCATCTTCACCATGTATTTTCCAAATGGATTATACAACGGCTTTTTATCCTTATTTTGTGGGTAAATAATTAATGTTACCAACTTTCTTCCAAATCTTTTCTCATATGAAGCACTAACAGCCAAACTTGCTATGAAGGAACAATCAGAAATAATTGTTTGTTTAATATTTAGATAGTTTGGGGAGTTTCCATGTACTATGCATGGATCAGAACAAATATCCGATGGTCTAACCCAAGAAGAAAATTCCCGTTTTTGTTTAGGAGATAGAGCCAAATATCCATCCTTATCTGTAAATGGAATGGAATATTGAAACCTTTCCTGTAGATCTATATTCATAAATGGTACATAATCGTGTCTATTTATCTTGGAAGTAGTTAACAACACTCTTTTCTCCCCATCAGTATACATTTCATTTCCAGTGACTGGGTGACTGGCCGATATTTCATTATGACGACTTTGTCTATGATGAGCATTTGAGTTAGTCGGTGTTTGTATTACGCTTGATATTGGAGATGTTCTGTTTATTCCTAAAAAAATTAGTTCAAATATATTCCTTATAACAGTATTAAATCATTTTTCATCGTTTTGACATTTAAATCATTGATCGCACACAGTAAAAATAATAAAACTTGTAATTGTCAACCTTTTAACTCTTCAGCTCGATCCAAAGCTTTCAAAGCCAATTCTTTGAGTTCACCCTGCATTAAGTTCGGATTTTGGGTGATATACTCAATGGCTTTCGCATATAATTCAATAGCATCTTCTTTATCCCCACTTTCATCTTCCTCTAATGCTTGCTGAAGTAAAAAATAACCCATTTTTAACTTCAACCTATTTTCATCAGTATTTTCAATGAGTGCATTTTTCTTCAATTTTGTTTCACGTAGTTCTCGAGCTCTATGTGAATATTCCAAAGAACGAGCATTTGTGCCTAATAGTCTAGCAGCAGTTTCATAAAAATAAATAGCTGGTTCATATTGACCATTCAAGTCGAACTGAACAGCTCTTTCAGCTGCTTTTTTGGCTAAAAATGTTCCCGACATTGTAACAAAATTAAAATCTCAAGAGATATATTCAAAATATCTTGAAAAGTAAGCCCTTGCTTTAATCGGTTTATCAGATTCCAATACATAACATAAAGACATGAAAAGTGTTTATGTTTATACTAAAAGTTATGTACTTATGTAGAGCAATTATTAATCACTGCCAGACAGATCAGATGTTTTTATGGCAAACTGCCATTTAGATAAAACTGTCAAATTCTTCTTCTGCCCTTTACAATGTGTTCGGCTAATCACCAACCATACATGGAATAATTGGGATCGCCAAGACCCTAATTATCTCTTTAAACAATGGTAATTGTATTCCAGTACCAAGTCCAACGTAGGGATCGTTTTCACTGTTCTAGGACAGTTCAGAATCGGTTCTAAAAAAAACCAAAACAAGAAACAACACAAGGATAAAAAAGTATACTCCTAAGGAATTATTCAGCGATGTGGTCTACAAAATTGCAAACAGGCACGTAGCCAAGGCCCCCCTGAAAAAACATATATTGAATAACTATTTTGTGAAATTCATAGAATAGTATCACTTATTTCCCCTTCTGGTATCACTGGATGAGGATACTAGAGTCATAGATCAACAAGACTATATTGTTAATCTATGGCTGGAGTTTTTCTATTGTGGGCCCCTCCCAAGCGAAAATCCTGCCTACGTGCCTGATTGCAATGACTGTCAATCTACGTATATAGGACAGACAAGTAGATATCTTAAAGACAGAGTCTCCGAACATAAAATAGATACAATATACTCAATCCTCTGAAAAGAAAGAAAAAAGGAAAACAAGACCGCCCTAGCAGAACATGTATCAAATACGCTTCATTCATTTTCAACACCGATTCAATAAAAATATTAGGACATCAAAAAATTTTGAGGAAACCTTCGCTCTTAGAAAGAATTTCAATGAAACAGGATGAAAAATCCATCAATAAAAGAACTGAAAAACATAAGTACTGCTTATTATTGTCTATTGTCTTTAATATCTATGACACGTAAATATGTATGGAATTTTATATATGTATAACATACTTGTACTAGAAATGTTAAATTAGTCTGTCAACTTCTCCTGATCGTTTTCCATTTGATTTTGTATTAGGTGTATTTATTTGAGATTTTATGTGTTCTGACTTCAAAACCACAAAAAATGTGTAAGCAATTCTCCTAAGAATACATTTAATGGAACTGTTAGTTCCACCCCTAAACACTGTGATAGATTGTGTCCTTTGTTTTGTTTTTTTTTTTTTGTTAATTTTAGCCTTTTATTGTTAGCTGTAATTTCGCGTTCAATTTTATTGTTGTAATGTAATCGTAATACCCCTTATTTCTATTACATGTAGAAGATTTTAGAATAAAATCGAAACATGTCGGCATTGTTTTTAAGAAGTGATTTTTTATTTCCATAAACTGACCTTCAACCTGTCAACAAAATCAATCATTCAAGAAAAAAAGGTGTCTAATCTACAAATCGTATATAATATTGATTTCAACCTTTTCATTATTGTTCAATAATAAGCTTTATTGACCGTTTCTGGTAATTAAATACAAGACAAGTCAATTTTAATGTATGACATTATGAATTTCCTTCTTAAATAATGGTATTATTATTGATTAAATAATGGTGTAAATTTTAAATGAAATCTTTGGTTCAGGTTTCATTACCGCCAACAATCAGAAGAAAAAGGTAGACTTTAGGACATAACGAGAATGTTAAAACACACATCTTATTCAATTGCGAAACAAACATAACAAATTGCAACATTCTTTATGATAATTTAATTAGATTGGGATTAGAGAAACCGATTAATATAAATGAAAATAGAGTCTGGGTGTAAATGAAAATAGAGTCTTCCATAGAGCCCATTATCCCGCATTAGGGTATTCAAGAGGAAAAAAGTTTGTGTTCTCGTTAATCTATGATTAACATTCTCGTTTACCCCTGTTTGACATTTGCAAGTCAGAATTTTAATAACAAGGTTGTTGTGCATTGAAGAAGGAATATATCGAAGATATATTGTATTATTTGAAGTTTGAAGAAATAAGAAGAAGATATTAAGAAAGAATACTTGTTATAACTCAATTTTTAAAAGAAAGGACCATCAGAAATTAATAATTATGTCTGACTTTATTGAATCTGAAGCCGAAGAAAGTAGTGAGGTTTGTAAAAACCAATATAATTCAATAATGCCTGAAACTATATTACAAAGTTTTTCTATTGTTTTTTTGGTGTATTCAATAGATATTACTTCGGATACACCATAATTCGCCAGAATTTGATTGTGATGAATATTTTGTTTTCATTTGGAAATATGTTCTTTCAAAGGTTTACTGAATAACTGTCAGTTAATAATATTAGTCCTCATTCTATTTTCTTACAATCAAATGTAATAATTTGTTTAAATTCATTTGCATTGAGTTTGTTACTAATGGACTCCAAAGCTGTACAATATACTGCAGCATTTATGTATTGTACTTAATAGCATTTAGTACATTGTGTGAATTTGGATCCACTTGAAATGATGCAGGAGTACTAAATTTGTATTTTTCTAGGAGGAGGAATTGGATTCCCAGGAACGTAAAAGATTTAAAAAATCAAAAGTAGTAGATAGTTCCGAAGAAGAAGAAGGTAGGAGGAATATTCAAATTTATTTTTATTATCAATTCCCAACTAATAAATATGTAAAATTACCATTATATTACAAATTAATAATATAAAATAAATTTCAGATGATGATGATAGAATAAGGGAAGAACTCCAAGATCTAATCGATGATGGTCCTGTAGAAGAAAGTGATGGTGAAGATTCGGATACCTCTCGTGGTACAAAAAGGAAAAAGTCAGATGATGAAGAGTTAGATGATCGACTAGAAGATGAAGATTATGACCTTATTGAGGAAAATTTAGGTGTTAAAGTTGACAGAAGGGTAAGTCCATTATTTGTTCATAGCTAAAGTTTGTTATTAATTCCAACACAATTTCTTCAACAGAAATTTAAACGCTTAAAAAGAATTGAAGATGAAGGAAGTGAAGAGGAGGAAGATAGAGATGAGGGACAAGAAAGAGATGCAATTGCTATGGATTTGTTCTCAGATGATGTGAGTATTGAATTGAATTTTTTTTTTTACTTCATGTTATTTGTTCTATGAATTTATACTTTTATTCAATTTATTGTTCAGGAAAAGGATGCAGCATCTTATAAGGTAAAACTGTTTTCATTTATGGAAGATCTAGTATAACCTTGATGACTGCAGAAACTGCATGAATTTCATTTATTGAATTTGTGCCATGGTTCTTATTTAAGATAGTTTGTTCCATAAGTTATGTGGATTATAGACTAAATATTCGAATACAAGATGCTCATCTATAGATGGAATATACTAACAATCTGTCAATGGAACAGAATGTATTATTCATCCATAAGTATTCTATCATGTTATCAGTACTTGTGATGAGTTCTCATTTATGTCTTTAAATCTCAAAATGGGGGCCTGGGTGTGGTAATTTAAGTTTTCAAAACAGAAAACTGTTAACCAAAGCTATATAAAGGGAATATTGTGGTTCTTCGATGAGATTTGTTTGGTTTTTGACTGGAAATTCGTTCACAATGATAGCCTTGCCACTCAGATCTTTCAGTGCCGGTTTCATTCCCTACTAATCGTTTAAATTGCAGAATTGATTGGCGAGACACAGACACAGTGACTAGCTTTCTGAGCCTTTCAGTCAGCATGTCCTTTATTTTAGAAATGTAAAATTCAGTTGGAAGACTACTTAAAGATGTACTTAAATTAGCAGAAAAAATGGAGCAAACTGTTTTAAGTAGATACTCAGTGTATTATTCAATATATCTCTTCTTGATGTTTTTAACTGTTTAGTAAATGATTATGCGATGAATTGAACAGATTGCATGTCTAAAGTTTCATTTTCCGGAAAAAGAATTAAACATAACCCTTTTCTTTACAGGATGACGAGAAACGATCTGAGAGAAGTCAAAGACCAGTGGCCGAAACTGAACAGTTTGGCGATGAAGAAGAGGAAGGGGAATACTCCGATGAAGACGACGGCTTTATTGTTGATGATGATGGCCGTCCCATTGGTGAAAAGAAAAAAAAGAAGAGGCCTATTTTCTCAGATGCGTGAGTATTTAAGTTAAAACAAATTATAGAAATTACTATGTTTTACTACCAAAAAATATATTTTACACATTTTCTTGTGACTCGAGTTTCGGGAAATGAACTATCCCATCATCAGACAACTGAAGACCTAACAGTGGTATTTAAACAAAAGTGATAAATATTTTGAATATTTCAACAGATTCTCGGTAACACCTTATTGTGGTACAGAGGTTTACAATCGGAACGTGATAAAAAACCGGGTTAAAAAAGAGGGGCCTTCTAACAGATATCGGAATGTCGGCAATCGACAAAGAAGGTTGTTAAACAGATGGTACCCATTTAAATATCTCAAATAATTTTTGGGGTTACATAGCTCCGTACAGTCATTCATTATTTTTACATTATTTTGTTGTATAACTCAAATATTTGGATTTACAAAACTCCATACAGTCATTCATTATTTTTTACATTATTTTTATTGTGAACGAATTTGAAAATTTCAATAATCACGTTTCTTTTCTTTTGAATCTACATGTAAAATTTTTCTTAAGATTTTCTTCTGTCGAAAGGAATTACTGTTTTCTAAAGAATGAGTGGCGAAAGTTGAATTTTTGTTTACTTTTCATTAAATTCATTTTATGTTCGTTGAAAAAGGTTTTAAACAGATGTTACTTTTTAAATATCTCAAATATTTTCGATTTACATATCTCCGTACAGTCATTCATTATTTTTACGTTATTGTTATTGTGAACTAATTTGAAAATTTCAACAGATTCTAGATGATCGAGTTTCTTACCTTTTGATTCTACATGTAAAATTTTAAGATTATCTATTGTGGGAAAGGAATGACTGTTTTCTAGACAATGAGTGGCAAAAGTAGAATTTTGTTTATTTTTCCTGAAACTCATTTTATGTTTGTTGAACCTCGTCTTGAAGTAACGTCCTGTTTGTCCTATATATTTATTACTGCACGTAGAACCAGATAACTCATAAACTCCTGATTTGTGCATGTTTGGAGTAGGGTCCTTTGCGTTAAATAAGATGTGTAATATATATTTTTTTGGTAGTAAAACATAGTAATTTCTACAATTTGTTTTAATTATGATCAACTAACAAATAGTAACAGCTGTAACAATTCAGTATCTAGTATTTAAGTTTATTATTATTTATCAGTTCTCATGCTTGCATAAGTATGCATAATTTAAAAAAATCATAAGCTTTAGTGCTATCGATCATTAATATATATGGTTGACAGTCACATCATTGTCAACATACATTTCTGGAGTTTTTCATCTGTTAAAAAATAATAACCTGAATCTTTATTCCTAAAGTAATTGGCTAAAGACTTCCGTCCTTCCAGCAGTGTTAGTTTTCTTTCTCCTTTTTTTGTACAATATTATGATGTAATTAACATTTCAATTCAGTTTAATGGAAAAAAAAACTAGAAAGACACTGATGCAAAGTCAGAAACTTTGTGCTTTTTCAACAATTCATGCCCTCTGAAAATTTCAAATTTTATAATTGCCTCTCAAAGAAGTATGATGAAAAAACATAGAATTCTGTCTTCTGTCATCCGAAAATCAAATATACTTTTTTGCAATTCATCATTAATGGGCAGAATCGGTCTAATAGTTCGGCAGTTACTTACATTTGAATTATTTTCCTATTTTCCCAATATTTCCAAAACTTAAATCCAATCGACCTGAAATTTGTATTTAAAAGAGTATTAACAAGCACGTTCGTAAAAAATTTCCTCAGGATTGTATAATTAGAGGATTTGAATTTGTTGAGTGTTGAGCACAACAGGAACCGTAGCAACAGTCCTACGATCGAGTTTAAATTTAGCATTTAGATAACAACAAGAAGGCTAATGCAAATTTTCGTGATATGAACAAGTACGCAAAACCTACTCTAACGCTACTTTTCGCCATATTTAATTGTTTTTCTTCACTATATATTTTTTCTATCTTATTTCAGAGCTCTTCAAGAGGCTCAAGAGACCTTCGGTGTAGATTTTGACTATGACGAATTCTCAAAATATGACCAAGAGGAATATGATGAGGATGAGGAAGACGAAGAAGAAGACGATTATGAAGAAGATGGTGAAAGGAGAAGAAAAACGAAGAAAATGCGAAAGAAAACAACAAAAAAATCCATCTTTGAAGTGTACGAGCCAAGTGAACTGAAGAGAGGATTTTTCACCGACTTAGATAATCAGATACGAAACACAGACATACCTGAACGTATGCAACTAAGAGAAGTTCCTATCGTTGCCGTCCCAGAAGATTCCAAAGAACTGGACGAAGAGGCTGAATGGATATACAAACAGGCATTCTGTAAACCTACCATCTCTAACATGGATGCTAGTTTATCAGCTGAAGCAAGAGAAAGGCAGAAGAAAGGACCACAAACAATCGCTAAGATTAAGAAAGCATTGGACTTCATGAGAAACCAACAGCTCGAGGTACCGTTCATTGCCTTTTATCGTAAGGAGTATGTACAACCTGAACTGAACATCAACGATCTTTGGAAAGTATATAAATACGATGCTAAGTGGTGTCAACTGAAGACACGTAAAGAGAACCTCACGATTCTGTTTGAGAAAATGCGTTCATACCAACTAGACCTTATTATGAAAAATCCAGATGCCCCCATTCCGGATAATATGAGAGTGATGAAAGACTCTGACTTTGAACGATTGAAAAGTGTCCAAACTCCGGAAGAACTACAGGATGTTTATAGTCATTTCTCACTGTATTATGCCAGAGAGATTCCAGCAATGCAGGCTGCTTGGAAAGCCAAAGAAAAAGAAAGGAAGCGGGAAGAAAAGAGACAGGCCAGGATCAAGGCTTTGGCCGAAAACGAAGAAGGAGAACAACCGCCTGAAGTACCTGAAGAGGAAGAAGAGGACGAGCCTGAACCAGAGACTCTCAAAGCCGCCAATAGGGGCGGATCGTATAATTTATGCTCTAAAGCCGGTATCGGTGGATTGGCCAAGAGATTTGGGCTGACACCAGAACATTTCTCTGAGAATTTGAGAGATAATTATCAGCGTCACGAAGTCGATCAAGAGGCTATCGAACCAGCCGAACTGGCCAAAGAGTTCATCTGCGCGAATTTTCCGACAGTGGAAGAAGTGCTGCAAGCCGCTAAATTCATGGTGGCCCGTCAACTTGGCAAAGAACCGCTCGTGAGGAAATGCGTTCGTGAAGTGTTCTTCGAAAGGGCTAAAATATGCGTGAGACCGACGAAAAAAGGGATCAAAATGATAGATGAAACTCATAACTGTTACAGTTTGAAATACGTGAAGGACAAGCCTGTGAGAGATTTGACTGGCGATCAATTTTTGAAACTGAGTCTTGCGGAGGAAGAGAACCTGCTTACGATAACCATCAATGAGAATTTCGAGGGCAACACCACCAATTCATTCATAGACGAGGTCAAACAACTGTACCTCAAGGATGAATTCAGCAAGAATGTCCAAGACTGGAACGATTTGAGGTCGGATTGTGTCGAGAACGCCTTGAAGAAGTCTGTTCTTCCTGACCTTAGAACTGAGCTGAAGAGAGCCCTCTTGGCGGAGGGGAAGGATTTTGTTTTGAATGCTTGCTGTAGGAAATTGTACAACTGGATCAAGATCGCTCCTTACAACGTCAGTTTTCCTGACGAAGACGAGGACGAGTGGGACACATCAAAGGGTGTCAGAGTTATGAGTATTGCTTATGTTCCGGACTATTCCCAAGCTGCTTTTACATGCATCGCAGCTCCTGACGGCGACATAACTGATTATTTGAGGCTTCCACATCTAACGAAGAGAAAGAACAGTTGGAGAGCGGAGGAGAAATTGATGAAAGAAAGTGACTTGACAGCTCTCAGAAACTTTATAATGACTAAGAAACCTCACGTCGTCTGCATTGGTGGTGAATCCAGGGAAGCGCTCATGATAGCAGACGATCTTAAAGCAGTAATTGCGGATTTAGTTGATAATGAACAATTTCCCACTATCAAAGTCGAAATTGTAGATAATCAGTTAGCCAAAATATATGCCAATTCTAACAAAGGCACCAACGATTTTAGGGATTATCCCGAACTTTTGCGTCAAGCCATTTCCTTAGCCAGACAGATGCAAGATCCCTTGGTGGAATATTCCCAACTTTGCAACGGCGATGAGGAAATTCTAAGTCTCAGATTCCACAGCCTACAAGATCAGCTCGATAAAGAGACACTTTTGGAAGGCCTTAATCTGGAATTCGTCAACAGAACCAACGAAGTAGGGTTCAACGTAAACATAGCGGTACAATACGCCCACAAAAGCAATCTTATACAGTTCATATGCGGTCTTGGTCCACGTAAGGGCGCCGCCTTGCTCAGAGTACTTAAACAGACCAATCAGCGTTTGGAAAACAGGACGCAACTTGTTACATCTTGTCATATGGGTCCCAAGGTGTTCATCAATTGTTCCGGTTTCATTAAAATCGACACCAACAGCCTTGGAGACAGTACAGAAGCTTATGTGGAAATTTTGGACGGAAGTCGTGTACATCCCGAAACCTACGAATGGGCAAGAAAGATGGCAGTTGATGCTTTGGAATACGATGACGATGAAGGAACGAATCCAGCGGGCGCCTTAGAAGAGATTCTCGAAGCTCCCGAAAGACTTAAAGATCTGGATTTGGACGCATTCGCCGAAGAATTGGAAAGACAAGGTTTCGGCAATAAAAGCATCACTTTATATGATATTAGAGCAGAACTGAACTGCAGATACAAAGACCTGAGAACTCCGTTCAGATCGGCAAATGCTGAGGAACTGTTCGATATTCTAACCAAAGAAACGCCTGAAACTTTCTACATAGGTAAAATGGTAACTGCCAAGGTGATAGGAATAGCGAGAAGGAAACCAAATGGGGAGCAGTTAGATCAGGCGAATCCCGTCAGAAATGATGAAACCGGTCTTTGGCAATGTCCATTCTGTCTGAAAAATGATTTTCCAGAGTTGTCCGATGTGTGGAATCATTTTGATGCCGGCTCCTGTCCTGGTAAAGCAACAGGCATCAAACTTGCCTTAGATAACGGAATTTCCGGGTACATCTATATTAAGAACATAAGTGATAAACAGGTAGCTAATCCAGAAGACAGGGTGAAAATCGGCCAACTCATACACTGCAGAATTATGAAAATAGACGTTGAAAGATTCAGCACCGATTGTACCTCGAAGTCAAGTGATTTACTGGACAAAAATCACGAATGGAGACCAACTAGAGATCCCTACTACGATCAGGAACAAGAAAACGAGGACTTGAAGACTGAGTCGTTATCGAAACAGAACAAACAGAAGCAGACTTACATCAAAAGGGTCATCGTACACCCCTCCTTTCACAATATCTCGTTTATGGAGGCTGAAAAGTGTATGGCTAACATGGATCAAGGCGAAGTCATCATTCGTCCCTCAAGCAAAGGCGCAGATCATCTAACCATCACTTGGAAAGTCACAGATGGAATTTACCAACACATTGACGTAAAGGAAGAAGGAAAAACCAACGCTTTCACCCTTGGGAAGACTCTGATAATTGGCGGCGAAGAATTTGAAGACCTGGATGAAATAATAGCAAGACATGTAAATCCGATGGCTTCATTTGCCAGAGATCTTATATCTTTCAAATATTACAAGGACATGAATGGAGGTCAGAAAGATAAGGCAGAAGAATTCATCAAGGACGAAAGGAAGAAGAATCCGTCGAAAATCCATTACGTGATGAGCGCGTCGAAAACCTGCCCTGGAAAGTTCCTCCTCTCTTACATGCCGCGAAACAAATGTAGGCACGAATTCGTATCCGTTACTCCGGACGGATTTAAATTCAGACAGCAGATGTTCGACAGTATACCCGCTCTGTTCAAATGGTTCAAAGAGCATTTCAGAGATCCGATACCTGGAGGGGCTACCCCAGGCACTCCTAGAGCTTCGTCTACTCGTTCTTATGGTGCTGGAGGTGTTACACCTAGCTTCAACAGTGAGTATTTTTTTTTATACAAATTTTACAAAAACTTATATGTAGATAAAAATGATATGCTCGTGTCTTATTTTGAGAGTTGTAAACTTCCAAATGTAAAAATCTTCAAGTCATTCTTTCCATCTTAAAAACAATCACTGGACTCTTTTATCTATGATTTTTTAATATCTAATTTTTAATTTGAAAAAGACTAAAACCAAATTATCAAACAACCAACCATATTAAAAAGCAGGATGATTAAAATCAAAATTAATACCATGCCAAGGAACTAGTTATCGAGCAATTTTTGTACATTTTCATACAAATTGAAGCATTGTTCAGCAAGGGTGTGTCCTAGCGACCCAAATAAATAGATGATAATCGAACAGAACTAACTCTGCAGAATAAGCCGCATGCGCTAGTATTTCCCAACTGAACCCCTCTATCGTTTCCCTGACCCGTTTTGCAGTGTGTGATGAGGCATTATCGTGAAGCAAATGACTTTATGTTGTCGTTTTTTATATTCCGATCGTTTTCCACATAATGCTCAATATTAAAGATTTATGGGAAAAAGTAAGAATTGACTTGATTCATTACTTATATCTGTTATTTCAACATTTCTAAATACGAATTTAAATTTATGATAGATTGGGCCGTTGCTTGCTGGAAATCAGTTGTAATTGTCATTATAAAATAAAACACTTGTTTACATTTTCTACTTTATTTTTGGTATTGACGTACGTTTCGTCTTTGCTTGAAAGACTTCATCAGAATACGAAGTAACAGTTGTTGTACAATGAATTTATAAGATTTTTTTACAGAAGGTATACATGTGTTTTTAATTGTTCGTCGGGGTGGTTTTCTCAAAGAATATTCCCTTCAGAACCGTGTTCACTCGATCCCTTTTAAATATTGAATAGAGGGGTGTAATAAAAATCTATTTGTTCATTTACTAGGTTATTGCTGTTTTTATGTTTATTTATTTCGTAAATTTCCCATAAGTTCAATTTTAAACCTCTATTTTCAACATGTAGAATTTCTATTTCTTTTGTGAAAGAATGGTTATTTTCAAGAAGGTGTTTAGCATAATGTGAATCTTTTTTATTTTTATCGAAACTTCTTTTATGTTCTGTTAGGCGTGTACCGAAATTTCTACCTGTTCTACCAATATAAATCTTTGGGCAATCTGGGCAAGTGAGTTTGTATACACCTGATAATTGAAGTTTATCCATACTGTTTTTATTGTTTTTGATGTATTTGCTAATAGGATTGTTTGTCTTGAAAGAGACTTTAATATTTTCTTTTTTGAGTAGGTTTTTTAGTTGAATACTAATGTTTCCGAGATTTGTGAGGCTAACGTATTTGTGTTCAGATAGATCAGATGTTACTGGATAAATTTCTTTTATTGTGTTTTTGTGTATACGTTGGTTAATTAAATTATCTATTAGAGATGTATTATATCCATTGTTGTAAGCTATTTGTTTAATTATACATTTTTCTTTTTGGAAATTGACTTGGTTTAGTGGAATGTTCAATAAACGGTATATCATACTATGGAGAGCTGCTAGTTTGTGTTGGAATGGATGAACGTAATTCTTTTCATCCATTCCAACACAAACTAGCAACTAACTAGCAAAAATAAAGTAGAAAATGTAAACAAGTGTTTTATTTTATAATGACAATTACGAATTTAAATACGATCTCAAGATTTTCCTCTGTTTAATATTTTTCAATATAGCAGAGTTTCAACTTAAACGTGATAGTAAAGATGAGCATTTGACTATATCTATATTAAATTTTTTTTCCAGATATGAGTTCAGAAGCTATACAGAGGGTTGCTCAAAACCTGCCCAGTCACATGATGCAGACTTTGTCTGCAGTTGCCAGTCAAACACCTCACTACCCCCATACTCCAGGCGGTGCTTATGGTGCCAATTACATCAATACGGTAAGTTTTTAACATTACAAGAATTGCCAATACCAAAACAAATCATTCTACTATATGGAAATTCATATAATAGAAAGAAAACACTTCTGTTTAATTTCTACAAGAGCTTTTTTCATAATGAGTGTATGACCATTTTTAAGTATTTAAAAATTTGGGTTTAAAATAAAATGAATTTATAATTATTATTCATAATATTAATAAAATAAAATTTTATTAAATGACCAAACAGACTTGGAACTCAATCTGTCTTAGGAGTTTCTAAAAACTATCAAAATACTCTCACCCCTGTATTTATCTACATTGTATAACTAGTAAAAATTTACTAACGAAAAAATTGTTTTAAAATTTAAGAAAATAGGGTAAAATAAAAATTGAAATTCATTTCGAATTCAAGATTAATTTCGACCAAGTAAAAACAATCGAAGAATTAAATTTGGTTCTATAACAAATTTTTATATTTCCAGCCTTACACACCAAGCGGTCAGACACCATTCATGACTCCCTACGGAACACCTCACACCCAGCAGACTCCCCGCTACGGGCAACAGACGCCTAGTCAGACTCACATGAACGGTCCGTTCCTCCATCCAGGCTCAATAACGCCAGCTCAACGCACGCCACTCTATAGGGCGCCACCAGGATCTCAACCCATACCATCTCCCATTAGTCCTCACGAGTCTCCATCCAACCATTCCACCAGGTCTTCGGCTAGCTATCACTACCAAATGAATACGCACAGAAACGAAGCGCAGGACTGGAAGAGTGCTGCAGCTGCATGGGCTGCCAGATCGGCAGGAAGGAATGCTTCGTCGGGTACGCCGAGATCTGATATAAGCCGTGGCACGCCCAGATCTCAGGGTAACACGAAGTCTCCAAGATTCGAGGATCTGAGGGATAGGAGAAGCGTAGGTAAAAGTCCTAGGTCTGTCAGATCTACCCCGAGGACTAATACTTCTCCACATTCAATGTCATTGGGTGATGCAACCCCGCTATATGATGAAAATATATAGTAGAATATATAGTAGTTTTTTACACAGAATTGTAGATAGTTTTAGGTTCATTTTATTAATTCTTGATTTGGACATTATTAAACCAATTTATTCAAAGTTCCAAAAAAACTTTAAAATGTAGTAAAAATTTAAATATTATATGTAATTATGAAATATATTATTTTGTAATATGTTTATGTTGCATTTGCTAGAAATATCATCTTATATTTATAATTATATATATATTATATATATATAATTATGTTCAGGATAATCGATATCCTGAAAAATTACCTTTATTTACATTTCAATTGTTTCATCATTTAAAAGAATGTTGTCATATTTTATTACTTCCTGAATTGTATTTATCGATATATTAAAATAGATTTGTACGAGAGGTAACTAATATTTTATTTCTGGTATTTTCTTCCTGTGATAATAGACATTTTAAACTTTCCTACTTTACGTTTATGTAATGTAACAGAGATTTTAAATTGAACATTCACCTAGAGGGTGTTTTCAAAGGTAAGTTTTATTCACGAGATGGATTTTGTCAAAAATGAACAATTTCACTTGAGCACACGTATATGAAAGTTACCAAGACAAAAAGGTCAATTGCCTAATAAAAGTAAACATTAATTTCAGTTCAGAATTGAAGTGTCAGATACAGACTTCTTTAAATTGATGTAATTATCATCTGATACCTGTTTCCGATGTTTATAATTCTTCAGTACGTTTTCTAATTTTATTTACTATGAAAGAACGCCTTGAATTTTTGCTAATTTGGATCAATTCAGACAAAATCTGGCTATATTAAATTATATTACATTATATATTGAGTTTTGATTATATACGACTATTAAATGTAAGCGGTGCTTGTTTTAGACATTAATTTAATTCTAAAATATTTTTTTTGAATAAAAATTTTTTGAAATTAAAATTGTAGAAGATAAACATATTTTAATTTGTTTTGATATTCAAATTTTGTTATATTTCTTCTATCAAGTAAAAGGCCTTTCTATTTTATTTTATATATAATATATAATTATATTTTGGCTTCAATAAATCTCATAATGGAATGTCAATGAATTTAAGCAAGCCTTAAAAATAACTTACACTGTTCTTTGATTCTGTTAGAACATAGATCAATCTTGAATGATAAAGATGATCTATGTCTCGAAATATTATTCATTTACACGTGGTACGTTGTTTGATATAGGTTAGTTTTTTGATTTTGATATTTTGAATATATTTCAGGACTGAAGACGGACTTGCTTAGAATTATATTTGTTTTTTGAGGATATAGTGCATGCTTTGAGAGATTTCTGAATTTACTTATTCGAATATTTAAATATATTAAATATTTCTAATAAATTATATTCTTTGAGAAGTCCTTTAAGTGTGTTCATGTTTTTAAAAGGCAAATGGCGTTCTTGAAGGTAAGACCAGAAACAAATTTTGTCTCCTTTAAATAATTATTTATTAATTTTAATGACTTTCGTATATCTTTTGGTTTATTTATTCCATTTGACATTATATATTGAGTTTTGATTATATACGTCTATTAAATGTAAGCGGTGCTTGTTTTAGACATTAATTTAATTCTAAAAGTTTTTTTGAATAAAAATTTTTTGAAATTAAAATTGTAGAAGATAAACATATTTTAATTTGTTTTGATATTCAAATTTTGTTATATTTCATTTATCAAGTAAAAGGCCTTTCTATTTTATTTTATATATAATATATAATTATATTTTGGCTTCAATAAATCTCATTATGGAAAGTCAATGAATTTAAGTAAGCCTTAAAAATAACTTACACTGTTCTTTGATTCTGTTAGAACATACATCAATCTTGAATTATAAAGATGATCTATGTCTCGAAATATTATTCATTTACACGTGGTACGTTGTTTGATATAGGTTAGTTTTTTGATTTTGATATTTTGAATATATTTCAGGACTGAAGACGGACTTGCTTAGAATTATATTTGTTTTTTGAGGATATAGTGCATGCTTTGAGAGATTACTGAATTTACTTATTCGAATATTTAAATATATTAAATATTTCAAATAAATTATATTCTTTGAGAAGTCCTTTAAGTGTGTTCATGTTTTTAAAAGGCAAATGGCGTTCTTGAAGGTAAGACCAGAAACAAATTTTGTCTCCTTTAAATATTTATTTATTAATTTTCATGACTTTCGTATATCTGTTGGTTTATTTATTCCATTTGACATTATATATTGAGTTTTGATTATAAACGTCTATTAAATGTGAGCGGTGCTTGTTTTAGACATTAATTTAATTCTAAAAGTTTTTTGAATAAAAAAATTCTTTTGGAAATTAAAATTGTAGAAGATAAACATATTTCAATTTGTTTTGATATTCAAATTTTGTTATATTTCTTCTATCAAGTAAAAAGGCTTTCTATTTTATTTTATATATAATATATAATTATATTTTGGCTGCAATAAATCTCATTATAGAATGTCAATGAATTTAAGTAAACCTTAAAATAACTCACTTTGTTCTTTGATTTTGTTAGAACATAGATCAATCTTGAATATATAGTTGATCTGTAGTTCGAAGCTTAAGTCTTTTAACACGTGAGTGATGTAGGTTATGTTTTTGATTTTGATATTTGTAATATTGAATAAGGGCTGAAGACGGGATTATCTAGAATTATATTTGTTTTTTGAAGATATAGTGCACATTTTTTAGAGATTTTTGAAATAATTTGTTCGAATATTTAAATATATTAAATATTTCAAATAAATTATATTCTTTGGGAAGTCCTTTAAGTGTGTTCATGTTTTTATAAGGCAAGTAGTATTTTTTAAAGATAAAACCAGAAACAAAATTTTGTCTCCTTTGAATATTTATTTATTAATTTTAATTACTTTCGTATATCTGTTGGGTTATTTATTTCATTTGACATTGTATATTGAGTTTTGATTATTAATTAAAATTGTAGAAGATAAACATATTTTAATTTGTTTTGATATTCAAATTTTGGTGTATGCATAACAATTTTCTGTGAGAAAATCATTTGATTCCACTAAAGTTAGTAACTGTCACAGATGTTTTTGAGGATATTGATCTAATTATGGTTTTGTATTCAGTGGAGTCTCCTGAACAAAAAGGGTGAAACCACCATGCGGCGGTCTGTCTTAGTTTAGAAGTTATGGGCCCCCAAAACTCCAAAATGGTCCATCTTGAGGTCACTTTTTCCACTATACAAGTATCTATTACAGTTTTTCATTATAGGTAGAAGCTTATCATAACATACCAAGCTTCAGACTAAGGTGAAATCCACTGACGAGTCAGTATTATAAGTGTTTACGAAAAAATTACCTTATTACTAATATCATGATCGTGGATTTTAGATACAAATTAAAATGAGGTTTTTCTAATTTCCATATGTTTATTATATTAGGTGGACCAGAAAGTAATGTCGCTTATTTAAATTAAATTCAAACGAATAAATTATCAACAAGTTTTTATTTTTAATCAATAATTATCACTTTCGTTGTCAAAAACCTTTTGCCATCTAGTGTGCATATTTTCGAAATGATACCATGGTTTCCAGAAAAAAAAACTCAAACGCTTTGACCAAATTGAGGCCATTTATAATAAGTAAAAAACTGAACCAAATGATACATAAAAACTATTTAATTCAAAAGAAAAAACCGAATTTACTAATTTCCAATCAAATAAAACAAAAAAAGACAATTGTTTGATTGTCGGTCTCTACTTGTTTACATCTTTATGATTAAAGTAAAACAACTTAATTTCCGCTAATTCATTTAATTTCACAACAATTGTTTTGTCATGACAACATGACTTCGTCAGGTGAGTCTGGTACTAACTACATATTTCATATTTAAAGAACTCAATCTCAAATATGTAGTTAGTACCAGATTCACCTGACGAAACAATTGTTGTGAAATTAAATAAATTAGCGGAAATTAAGTTGTTTTACTTTAATCATAAAAAAAGACAATATACAAATTTAAATAATCTAATCATAATTTTTCTTCTAGATTCATGAATCTCTCTGATAGGTCAATTTAATGGAGCAGAAATTAATCTATTGTTATTTATTGGGAAATAACAAATAGGCATAGCCCAATACAGTTATCCACTTAAATTAAAATATACCTAATTAAATTAAATACAAAAAAAATTGAAAATGCAACAATAAAATTTAATTTTTTAATAATTAACATAAATATCAAAGAAACGGCAAATACTCTCTCAACGTCCTCCTCGCCACCTCCCCAGAGACCATAGATTAACAATGTTGATCTATGCCAGAGACACCAACAAGTCAATGTTTAAAGTATAGATTAGATAATCTCATCATCCCACCGTTGCCAACCGAAAATCCTGATATTACCGTATCAGAGACGAAAAATTACCGTATTTAGGACACTTTTACCGTACACCGTACCACAGAACTTCATAGAGAGAGAAAGCAACAATTCTTACTATGGTGTGTTCAGAATATTGTGGCCATACTCCAGCAGTGGTCTGCAGATCATTTTGTAAATAACAGTGGATGTTTTGGTTTTGATGTCTAAGTTTCCGAATATAAGTGTAAGTGACCTGAAGTGTCCGGCTCGTGTGATGACTGCTTTTTTCTGGGTTTTTATGTGATGCTTGAAAGTGATTTTGTTGTCTATCAGTATTCCCAGTTATTTGCTCTTAGGTGTTGGGCTGATGGATTAATTGCCAATTTTGATACTTAAAATTAAGGTTACAGAGATCGATTGTTGGATGGAAAATATTACTAGATTGACTTATTTACAAATGGGGTGCGAACCAATCCTAGTCAAGTGGTCCTAGGAAGGGTACGGCCTTCCCGAAAATGGAAGGTCTTTGAATTTAATAAATTTTCTCTGTGATAATGAAAATGATAATGAAACTCACTGGATTTTAAGAAGTATAATGATAAAGTGTGCCAAATTTTTGTCAATCCTAAACTCAGTAAAATCTAATTAAAGATGACACACTGAATAATTAAGGAGAGGGCGATGCGGATCCCTTAAGCACTATGAATCATTTTTATAATTCCTAATTCTGTCTAAATTCTTCAAACATAATAATTACGAAAAGATATGTCCACCTTCCAACTGCTACTTAGTTTCTGACTCTACTTTAATTAGACAATTTCAACTTGAATAATATACCAAAATTTTTAGATACTCCTTACCCTTAGACTGCAAGACCATACATTCAAAACAAAATTGGACACACGGGATTTTCTACGAAAAATGGCACTATTTAACACTGACAATAAACTATAAAGAACGACTACCGGTACTCTTCTTCTGACTAAATTCTTAAACGTCAAGACAAATTACTAATATCACTCAATATAATTATAATAATGCTAAATTCTGGGACTAATTCGAGCCTCACACCACGATCTTTTCTCGACGATCTTACTAGTTTTTCCGACAAACTCTTTTTTGGCCCTTTTAATATTTCGTACCAGTCGGTTTTCTCCTTCCTAGTTTTTAGTTTGTTCACACGCTCAATATTGCAACTTAGCACTTTTCGAAATTTCGGCTCTTTGTCGAGCCACACGTGTTAATTCCGCCGAAACTTTCCATTCATTAACTCATCTGAAGATATATATATATATATATATATATATATATATATATTTTTTTTTTATATGTTTTGTACAACCAGCTCTTATGAACTTTTAAATCTTTTGTTTGTTATTACAATATATAGGCCAGAGTAAAAGAATTTCCTTTCATGAAGCCTCCGTTCGTGCGTGCCTCGAAAGCGAATTCCTATAAGTTTAACATTAACTGGTCTGGAGATTAGAATAAACAAATTAATTCAGGGGCATTGAACCTCGCGTTGAATTTGCTTTTGTTCATGAATTCCAAATCCTGTTGATTTACCATAACTGATCCATGTGGAAACATTTTCTTTTTTGGTTACCTGAATGAGAAAAATCACAGAGTTGGTCAAAAACAGTTTATTAAACCTTTTACAATACAAACAGTCGAGTATTTCATTAGAATATATCATTAGTTTGAAATATACAAAAATAAATACATAAAGCCAATCACATTTCTTATAATTATAATATAATATTTACTAAATTTTTAATGTCATTTATATTAGTAGAGTGATGTGAAGATTATACTATATATTTAGTAATAACTTCGATGCGTAAGTCGCATAACAAAAATGGGTGCTTAATTTAACAAGATTACTATAATATATAATTTGTAATGTAGCGAAAAATTGAATTTAATACTGAAATACACTTAATGTTCAGGATGACTTATCACTAATTGGAGATTGGATATCTACAAATTGCAAGGAATTTTCACAAATTTGTTTCAGAATAGAAAATTAGAGAATGTAATGGATGATATTTCATTTCCAATATAAGGTTAGGCACCGAATTTAGCCCAAATTTCACTCAGTTGTCACTTTTGACAGACAGGAGATATGACGCTATACTTTTGACAGTTTATTTTTCATTTAAATACCTTACATAACACGCGTCTATTCGCCATAGTCGAAGTTATGATCTCAAGAGCAAAAAAGTCTGCGATAATCGCTTTATTTTTGAATGAGAAATGGACGAGTGAGATAGTGAAGAAGATGAAATATTAAAGAACAGAAAATTTTATTTATCGTATTTTATCCTACCTTCAAAACGCTATAATGAAACTGGCTCTATGGAACGTAAGCGTGGAAGTGGTGGACCAAAATCTTGTAATCCTGAGAACGTTTGTGAAGTTAAGAAACGATCGGAAATAAATCGAAATGGCAATAAATTGGCAAAAGATATTAGAATATCGCAACGATCCATTCGCCGCATATTGAAGCACTAACAAGTTAAGGCTTACAAAATAGAAAAATTTCAGAATTTAAATGATAAATAGAAAAAAGTTAAACCTGATAAGGTAAAAAACAGTAGGATGCTGTGGCCGCACATCATGAGTTGGATAATTTGGTGTTCTCGGGTGAAAAAATGTTTACAGTTCAGCAAGTTGTGAACAAAGGAAACGATTGTGTTTTAGAGACCATTTTTTTCTCGATCGAGCATATTAAAAGCAAAAGCCGGCTTGGCTAATAGTTTGGACAGCAATCACACGAAATGGACGTTCTCCTCTAGGTTTCATACCAGAAAGATTAAAAGTTAATACTTCAATCTATAGACAGTTAATACTTCAACCAAGACTATGGCTTTCGTATTCCCTATAGTTAAACCCACTGATTTATAGTGGTTACGTCGAAAATTAAGGATTTCGTTTTGTTTGTTAATCTATAAGTAATAAATAACAGAAAGAAATTTCGAAATCATTTATGCAATTTTATTTATTTTCACTTTATTTTCGGACAAATTCCGTGCCAAACCCTGTAAAATTTCAGGGAAGCAATAAACTGTAGTATGATTGATAAAGAACACCTAGTCGTAATACCGCATTCAGATCAAAATCTCGAGTGGGGGAATATTTTTTCAGTATTATTTGAAGAGCTATATACCTTTGTAGAAAATGTTTAGATAAACGACACTTCTAAGTGCTTTTTCTTCCATTTCAATAAGACCATTATTCACAGAGATATAACCTTGAATTATTTTCCAATATACAAGTTGAATTCCTGTTGCAATTCCGATATCGACTCTCAAATTAAGCTGTACATTTTGATAATCATTCATTTATATTTGCTTATAACAATTATAGCAGAACCGCCGCTAGCAATTCATACCAATTTTGGGCTTGACAAAATCTACTGATAAACATTATGTCCAAACTTCGAATTGTTGGTCGTCACTTGATAGAAATCATGTAAATAAAGTCAATTAAATAATACACAAATATGTTGATTTCTATTTATTACTTAAGAGTTGAATACATGAAGCGTTTCCTTATATTGTAACATCTTCTAATGCTTTTAACAACTGGTAAAAAACTCACGCGTTCTGTAAAAGGTTTCTATACACATGTGGTTATAGATAAGCTGCAAAAAAAACAAGTTCAAAAGGGGGGAATTTTTATGAACAAAAATATTTGAATGTCGTTGGCTCCAGACGCACAGGACAAAGAAAATATTTTATAATGTAAACATGTAAAATGAGACCTAACAGACAGTTTAGAAATGAATAAATTAGGAAATTCTGGGAATTTATTGAATGACCACACCGAGTTGTCTAGTTCACATCTATTAGGTTTATTCTCGCAGGGATCCAGTGGTTTTTCCAAGAGTAATAAAAACTTTCTTGTACCGTCTGAAAATTGAAACCATTTAAATATTTTATGTTGCTAAATTTTTGACTAGTTGTCCAAAATCATTTGAAGAAGTGATAATGTGTGAAACGTATCATGTGTTCAACTCAAAAATTATAAATAGAAATCAACATATATGACTATTATTTAAATAAGTGTAATAGGTCTCAACATTGAGAACAAGTAAGGATCTAAAATAAATGCACAAATAATTGCCTTTAATTCATCTGGTAAATGGAGCATCATTTCACAATGAAAAGAATTGGGAAAAAGTAGAGCTAGAGAAGCCGATTTACTCCAGATGGATTATTTATATTTTTTTAATTTGATTGATCAACAATACTGAAAAAAAATTTATTCGATAGTAATTCACATGTTTCATTTTGCGACCTTATTTTTAATTAGAATTAATAAACCTTACGAGGATGAAGAAGAAAATTCAACCATTTACTTTAAATTTTGATTGAATGTATGAAATTTTGATTTTTTTTTGGTATATCCCAAAGTGCTCAGAATTTAAAAACTTAAACACGATATTTGGCTCTACATCAAATCCTGAAACATTTCCATAATTCAACTCGTACTGTATCTCTTATTGTTATCGGAATAGTGAGGGGATCAGAAAGTAATGTCGTTTCGCCTCTTGTCAGTATTCTTTTGTCATTTATCAGCTTGTTATGTAGTTCAAAGTTGAAGACTTTTCAAAGTTAGAGTGCCTTGTTTACTCGTCAATAACCAGATGTTAATTTTTTGGCAATTCAGTGAACCGAGACCTGACAATCACATAAATATATTCTTGCAAATCTGCTTACGGCGGTCCTGATTTTATGTATATTTATATATATATATATATATATATATATATATAGTCTGAATGCATTGATCATTTACAGTCTGTATTCAGCAGCCAATTATCTGTATTCATATTATGTAATACATATTATCTAATTAGTATAAAATAGAGTATATAAAATGGAGATTAAAATCGCGATAAAAAATATCATTCCTAGTTTAGTCAATTTCTTTTGGGATATGGTTCACTTAGATTGGCACCATATTGTTTTTTAATCGAAAGGAAGAATAATTCGGCTTGTTTGACTCTTTCAAAGTATCATCGAATTCAGTTATATGACAGGCAGGAGGCATTTATACCACTTTTTGAATCATATTATACTATTAAGAAGTTCCTGTTAAATTTATACAAATTCCGAGAGAGTGTATAAAGACGCTTGCTCAGCACTTGATAAGCTATGTCGCCATTTACACCACAAATAAAATGGACGAATTCATCAATATTCAAGAAGAAATTAAACCAATTCACCTGTCACGTGTGTCGTAAGTTTTGGGTTGAAATTTGCACTGCTGCAGAGCTAGCGATTTTGATGAAACTACTTTGTCGAAAAAGTATCAAGAATTGTTAATTCAAAATTTCTTTGTTATCATGCCAACTGAATAGACCATTTAACATATAGCCTTCTACATATTTAATTTCAAAAAATTATATTTAATATTATAACTTCAGGAATTGAATTAATGTCATATGCGTACCACTTATATCGAACGACATATAAAATAAACATTCATTATAAGACATCCAAATGATAAAGCAAAATCCAATAAATATAAATTGTGGACAAAAATCCTATAAATTAAATATTTTGAGTAGACAAAATTTTTTGTTTCTGCTCATCTCTCTTATGAAAACAAATATCTTTAAAAAATGTTTAACATTATCTCAAGAATTTCATCATAAAACTATCTTACTTAGAATATTCAATATTATTGGATATCTAAGTTATTTTTCAAAAAATCTCAAGATATGTAAAAACATTACTTAAAAACAAGTTTTAAGAGAGACTTTGCTTCGTCAGTACTCAATCGTATTCAATAAAATATAACACTTATATGACATTAATTTAATTCCTGAAGTTATAATATCAAATAAAATTTTTTGAAATTGAATATGTAGAAGGCTAACCGAATACATCTGTAAATATTAAAATATTTAAATAATTTTATATACCTTCTATCAAGTATAAACCTCCATTCATTTTACTTTATTCATAATATATAATTATTTGGTTTCCTTAACATTCTTTATACAGATGGTCCTTGTGCTATAACAGAGGCCGTTAAATTGCCTTTAAATCTTTAAGATCAATGGTAAACCACAGAATTATTTATTTCGAGCCACATTAGACTCCATTTAAATGTTCAGTATTCATAATTCAAGAATTATTAAAGATGAGTGAATACTTTTTGTTGATTGATGTTATATTTTATTGAATACGATTGAGTACTGACGAAGCAAATCTCTCTTAAAACTTGTTTTTTAATGTTTACATATCTTGAGATTTTCTAAAAAGTAACTTAGATATCCAATAATAATGAATATTCTAAGTAAGATAGTTTTATGATGAAATTTTTAAGATTATGTTAAACATTTTTGAAGGATATTTGTTTTCATAAGAGGGATTAGCAGAAACAAAATTTTGCCTACTCAAAATCTTTAATTTATAGGATTTTTGTTAACAATTTATATTTATTTTTTTATTTGTTATATCATGTGGATGTCCTATAATGAATGTTTATTTTATATGTCGTTTGATATAAGTGGTACTTAAATGACATTAATTTAATACTTGAAGTTATAATATTAAATATAATTTTTTGAAATTAAATATGTGGAAGGCTAACAGAATATATCTGTAAATATTAGAATATTTGAACAATAAGAACCAAAACTTAATAACTACAATCTTCGCCTGATCTAGCCTGATTTGAATTGGCACTCTGGAAAATAATTTTCAGATTCATTTAAGCCCCAAAACAAAATTTAAAGCAGGAACTGAAATTCTTCTCTGAAAGACCCCACAAAAAATGTTTCCATGATTGAAAAAAACGCTGACATATTCATATAGCCTCAAATTGGGGCCATTTCTATGACCGAACATAAAATTCGTGTTCAACTTAACAATTCCTGTTACTTTCTGGACTAAAGTACCTATATGCAAAATATTTCAATCATTGTCAGATACATAAACTTTGAAACAGTAAACCTTGGGCTTTCACCCCTATTAAGTAAGTATGGAAGGGTGTATGATTGTTTACAACATTGTTTGTTTAAACTGAATAATCTTTGGATGATTCATTCGTAATGAACAATAAATAGGCAAAAAATCAAACTTCAATTCTTGGAAATGAAGAAGAAACTATTATACAACATAATTAATATAATTTGTCCAAAGAAATTTGAAAAGCAAGGATGTTTTAGCAATTTTATCAATCCTAAAATTTAAAAGGTCTTGAAAGTTCCATAATATACCTTGTTTATATCATATTCTTATATCTAGCACTAATATTATGAATCATAATCAGTTTAAAAAGAATTCTCACCTAGCCTCACGGTTTACCTAAACCATATTTCATAACACACTTTTAGTAAAAAAAGAATGTTAATTTTATTACATTTTACGTTTAGTTACAGTCCACGCCCGAAATGAAAATTTTATCTATCGCAATCTTTGAAACCTGTCGACAGCTACATTTTGAGAAGGATATGTGGTCACATATACAAGATGTAATAAATTCAAGAAATATGTCAGATTTGGTTGAACCATTGAAAAACGCCATACGATATTTTAGGAAAACAGCAAGTTTTGATCACAGCAATTCAGAATTTATAAATTAAAATCAATTTTAACTTCTGTTGATTTTAATTTAATAAAATAATAAGGAATATTTGCACATTTGCTTAATGACAATTTCTCAATACTGTGGCTTCTTCAGGTTTCTAAGGTTTCTGGTTGCGTCATATTGCCTTTCAATCATGACCGCAAAATAGTAAAACGACAATTACAATTTGAGTAAACTCAAGACGAACTCATTTACTAACAGTTTAAAATACTCAGTTTTCAGCATATTCTGAAATTCCGCTAAATTTAATATACCACCAATACTGTTGACTACCTAATTCATTATTTCTCAATGAAAAATGCGACAATGAATCTTTTTTGAAATTCTTCCATAGAAATTAATGTAGTTGGAATATATTCTTTAGAAACATTTGCGGCTTTCAATTCCTAAGGAAGTCGCTTGGTACAGAATAGAAAAATAGATTTGTAATAGTTGAGAATCTGAAAATAACAAATTTAAAATTGAAAATGTTGGTCTCGATGAGTTTTTTGCGAAGTCTGATCTTTCTGGCATGCTTACTACATACGTAAATAATTTTCATTAATTTTGGGAATGCACAAACCTAATATCAAGATTTGTATGAGGATTTGGAAAAAGATGAAATCAAGTATTTACATAAATCCTGAAGGTGGGAGATATAAAGAAATGACTACAGAAAAGTCTTGAAATCTGAATTTTTAGAGGAGAAATTTAGTTTCTTTTCCAGTACCTTTGAGGTAACGTTAAGTGAGATAGAAGATTTCATCTGTTTCCACCCTACTACAATCAATAAGAAGAGACATCAGACTTCTGCTTTGAATCACATGTTTTTTGAAGAAAATAATGTCTTTGTGCCTTTTTTTCTAAAATTCTGGAAGATATAAATATTCATATCATAAATATTATGCATTTGACTCATTTCTAACAAGCGTTGTGTTTTTAGATATTTTATTTTCCAATTTTTATAATTTACTTTGGAAACATTAGTAGAATTGTTTTCAAAAGGTTCTGTTGAGTGCTTGTTGTTAATTGGAAAGGAAATCAGTGGTTTCTTGAAACTGTGCGATTTTGATGTCCTTATAAAATTCCAAGAACTCAGGAACTTGAAATGGCCTATGAAGCAACTCGAATGAATATCTATATTTCCCCAGGAAAAAATCAACTAAATCTATATTTTTATGCTATATTCCTCTACTGAAATACTAAAAGAGGCGATTTAAAATCATCTACGTCTTACTACTTACTTGGGAAAATTTCAGAGATGCTTTTTGTACAGCTGTTGTACACTTAGTCAAGGTTTAAATATATTTTTCAATTTATGAATATCTCTAGAACCTAGGTGAAGATTAGATTTTACTTCAGATTCAAGATACTGTGTGATTTAAGTAAAATCTTAATGGCATAATGTACAGCATATATCAATTTCATTATATTATTCCTTCAAACAAAGAATATTTCAGAGCAAACAGTTATCTCTGAAAAATTATCAACAAAGAGATATTTTGATGAAAAATTGAAACGGATATTGGAAGAATATCACCAATATTTTTCGATATTTTTTTCCCATTTTGTGCCTCACTTGAATTAAATCAAACTTTTAATTTTTTCAACACTATTGATAAGTTATCGACTTCTTACATCTAGAGATAATCATAATGATATAATAATCTATTTCGTTATTTTTGAAAATTCAAATTTAAATTCTATTTTTGTCAACCAGCTCACAGAAAATTGTCATTCGATGAAAAAAGCATGACTGCTTGTAATAATATCGAAATATAATGAATTTTCAAAAATTACCATTCAACTATCCGAATTCTACTGAATACTATAACAAACAACCTTCCTTTAAAGATGTTAAAAGAATACATCAGATGCAATTGTAGGTAACAACAACAACAAGTTTTCAATATTCTTTGAATTATGAGTCTACATTGCTGAAGAATGATGTCAAAAAGAATGATGTCTTGTAAGATTTTTGGCAGAAATATTTAAACCATTATTCGGTATTCTTGCAACCTGGAACAGTCTGTATCTATCTCAAACCAAGCAACTTGTCTAATAAGGTTAAATGGTAGCTTTGAGATATCTTCAAAGCATTAAAATCATCAAAACTAAGCAAAAGCTGAGAAATAACTAATATTTTGCCCCAGCATTAAATTTATACTCCACTACCTTCTGACAAGCTCAAGCAAAAACGAGAAAAATCACTATTTTCAAGCTCAATACGAAGCCTATGTGCCACTGCTATTATTTTCTTTGTCAATGCTCTGTTGGCGACCAATCAAGGCATCTAATTCGGAAGGCGATGTTACCTGTAACAAAACAAAAGTATTAGATCAGTCAGGTCATCTCTAGAACCAAGCACCAAGCAAGTTTTGGAAGCAGCTGCTACTACATGGGCTGAAGAACTATAAATTTGTCAAAGAAAAATAACAAAAGCATTGTTTTTGCTTCGAAAGCTTTAGAGCGCTCGAACTGTAACAATTGAGTGAATTTCACTAAGTAAAGTTTATTTAAATATTCTGAAAATTCTTTATTTAACAATCTGTATGACCTCAAGCAGTGGTGCTAGTTTATAAGAACTGCAGCACCTGAAAATGAGAAACATATAGCTTTCCACTTTTTGTGACGTTTTTTTGTGTAATCATTGCATATTATTTTCAAAACAGGATGAATAATTTTATTATTTCGTTAATGTAATTTTTATCCAATTGCACTACCCGAGAGCGACTCGTACGTTGCCTTGGCACAGCTCTTCAACGTACAGTGTTTGATCTTGGAGTAACCAATCACAATGAAGAATTTTGTACAGGAATTGCAAGGCAGAATATTTTCAATGCAGGTTTTGACGTAAGCTGCCCGGCTGCATTCAAAATTGCTCGAATCGCCAGGATTGGCTCTTTTGTCTATTTCGTAAATTGACAAATAGATTTTGTTTCGTAATATAAGAACATTTCAAGATTGAAAATTGACGAAAAACTGGAAATTAAACGGAATGGACGACCTATACCTGACCCCAATTTCGAAGTTCTTCTACAAGCCGAGGAGAAACCTATGTAAGAAAATCTAACAGAAAGATTTATGAAAAATACGGGTGGATCTGTGGCTGTGAGGTGAAAAACCGATCATTTTTTTTTGTGTATGTACTTTTCGGTGGTGAAAAACATTGGACCAAAGAACATCTGGCAAATCAAATGCACCTGACTTTGTTAGGAAAACTGAACATTGCATATACTGGAAAAACATCACAGTTCATAATGACAGGGTAGCTGAAAACAGATTCTTGTTTTCCAAAATATAGAAGCTCGAAAATACCGTAATTTTTCAAGGTCTTATTAATTACACAGAAGAAATAGATAAAGAAATTCAAAATGATATATTGAATTGTATTTTCGAAGTTTATCAAGAAGTTGTTTTTACAGAAATACAAAAATGCCTACTTTCTAGGTGTCATGACAGATTGAACAACTGATCAGATACTGAACAGTTTCAGCCTTTACTATTTGGTAGTTGATCATAATTAAAACAAGTTGTGGAAATTACTATGTTTAACTACCATAAATTGATATTTTACACATTTAATTGTGACTCGAGTTTCAGGAATTAACTATCTATGTTATTCAAAATGTAATCTTGCCTGATGATGCTACTGTGATAGCGAAACGATTGTTGTAAACATAATAATAAAAGTTTGTGGAAATCAGAATAACCTTATTTAAATATTATTTAACTATCCCATCTTCAGATAACTGAACTTAACAAGCAGGACAGGGTATTTATACATATACAGAGGTAGAAGAGGCAATAAAAAGAGAAGATGCATAACAACTATTAAAATGTCGGCACGCCAAAGAAGATCGGTAAACAGATGTTACTTAATTTGGATATTGAAACATATTGTAATATGTTTGTTTTAATTTCAAAAAATTTTTATTCAAAAACTTTTAGAATTAAATTTATGTCTACAACAAGCACTGCTTACATTTAATAGACGTATATAATCAAAACTCAATATATAATGTCAAATGGAATAAATAACCCAACAGATATACGAAAGTAATTGAAATTAATAAATAAATATTTAGAGGAGACAAAATTTTTTTTCTGGTCTTACTTTTAAGAACACCAGTTGCCTTTTAAAAACATGAACACACTTAAAGGACTTCTCAAAGAATATAATTTATTTGAAATATTTAAATATTCGAATAAGTTATTTCAAAAATCTCTAAAACATGTGCACTATATCTTCAAAAAACAAATATAATTCTAAGCAATCCCGTCTTCAGTCCTAATTTAATATTCCAAATATCAAAATCAAAAAACTAACCTATATCTCTCACGTGTTAAAAGACTAAAGCGAAACACAGATCAACTATATAATTCAAGATTGATCTATGTTCTAACAAAATCAAAGAACAGTGTGAGTTATTTTAAGGTTTATTTAAATTCATTGACATTCCATAATGTTTTCTATTCTAGATGTTACTTATTTAAATATCTCAAATATTTTGGATTTACATAGATCCGTAATTCATTATTCTTACATTATTGTTATTGTGAACTAATTTTAAAATTTGAAGATATTCTAAATAATCAAGTTTCTTTCCTTTTGATTCTACATATAAAATTTTAAGATTATCTATTGTCGAAAAAGGATGGTCGTTTTGTAAACAATGAGTGGCAAAAGTATGTTTATTTTTCATGAAGTTCATTTTATGTTCGTTGAACCTCGTCTTGAAGGAACGTCCCGTCTGTCCTAACAAGATAACTCATAAACTCCCCTTTTGTGTATGTTTGGAGTTGGGTTCTTTGCGTTAAATAATACGGACCATAATTTGTTAAGTGTTTTGAAAGCAATATTAATATCTAATTTTGAATAACTTTTGGCCATTTTTTGACTTCTGCTACCGAAGTACGATAACGACATTTTCTCTGAATATGGGTGATTGGAGTCAATAGGAATACATATATTAGTGGAAGAGGGTTTTCTGAACACGTTAAATTCTATTTTACTATTCCAGTGTGATATCGAGAGGTCTAAAAATGTAATTCGTTAGATTCTTCTTGTAATTTGAATTTAATTTTTAGATGAATATTATTTAAGGAATTAAAAAATTGACTTAGTTATCTGGATGTTCCGGAAATACACGTGAATATATCGTCTACTTATCTGTACCAGAAATGAATATTCACGGGTAATTTTGAATTGAAGATTTTATTTTGTATTTCAGACATAAATATATCTGCTAGGAGTGACATTTTTATTAAATGCATTCACATCAACTTTTTCATATTGACGTAGGTATCTTTATTTCTTTACTTATGCCTTTTATCAGAACTGAATTTAATTAACCTATACCTTAAAAACTACAATTGACAGACAAAATCTGACGAGAACTTACAACCATCACAGTAAAAAATATTCTAAATCAGTTCTATATTTTTCAGCATAGTAAATTTTTGGTAATCGCTATTTGAAAAAGTGTATTTGGGTATTATATGTTTCATGTTGTATATTGATTGTTGATTATTGTATTTTGATGTTGAATGATGAATTAAAATCAATAAAATATATTGTTTTCGTCGAAAATTTCACTTATAACTTCGGGAGAAAAGTTTTTATTTATTCTCTGTTGTCAGAAGTAACCGGAAAAATTACTCATTGAGTTGCATTTTTCACCTCAAATTAAGGGATATAAAGGGTTTTCCAATAGGAGGTTTCAGTTTGAATAGCCCGCTATCTGGACAGCTGTCACATTTGAAGGTGTAATTTTTTGACATTTGAGAAGTTAAAACTACCCCAATACTAAAAATGGAACGATACAAGCTTCAACAACGAGCTGAAATTGTTTGAATTCACTACAAAAATGGTGAAAAAACGTGGAAGATAAGGTCTGGCTAATGCTTCACAATCGATTCAAGACCTTGAAGATTGAAGTTATCGAGGACATACACGAAGAGGATATGGTGCTGCAACCTTGGCGGCCATTTGGCTGATATCGTTTTCCAATGTTAATGGTATACCTTCCTCTTAACTATGAAATGAACAACCATTGGTTTTCTCTTGAAATCTTCGTATTTTTTAATATCAAAATGAAACCTTCCCATTTTCTACTATACCAGAAGTGGAATTATTGATGAAATCTTGCCAGAATCACCTACATCTGGTCGAAATATTATAAAATATTCGATACGAAAAGACTACCTAGATACGTAGAGAGTTACAACAATAGACTTTTAAAGAACAGAAGTGGTACAAATTCCCGTTTCATGGATTGAAGCTTAAAGAGGCGGAAAAACTGAAAACTGCATCCTTTTCTTTGAAGTACGTGGGCGCCATCCGTCATTTCCACAAAAATTGACGGGTTTATTAAAGTCTATTCCACTTATCTCTATTGCGTCTTGTTCGCCTAAGTGTCCCATTTATTTTTCCGAATGGAATTCTCCAGCGCCTACTAGATATGCGGTCCTTCTCCCGAGAACACTGCAGGATGAAGTGGATATCGATTGGTACAAAAATAGCGATGAAGTGTTCGAAGAAATGTATCTTTTGCGTTCTAGTGAGAAATACTGTTAACGGTAGCATCAGATTTCGTTTATACAGTATGTCAACTTTTAAAAGGGCCAAACTTCAAGGGAAGATCATATTTCCAACAAAAAATGTCATAACGCATGGTCGAAATGTTGATGATTATTCTTCAATTTAACATTTGTTGATTCCACGAAATATTTCAAGTTTTTAGATAAAATCAATTATACTTCAGTTATTCTTGTAGCCTCATAAAATTTGACCACATATCTGGAAACGGCATTAAATTTGCTACAAGATAAGAAGTTCTGTGTGCCAAAAAATTCTTATTGCGGGCGTGGTAAGGAGATGAATATTACGATTTTGAAGTGAACAAAATCAGTCATATTTTTCCAGTAGTTTTATCGATGAAAAATGTTTTCTTTTCAGCAAAAAATACCTCATTTGCGGATGGAAGTCAATGGAGGCGAAGTCTGAAGAATAGACTTGGCGCGAAAGCAATTCGAAGGGTATTTTGTGACAAAGTGGTAGATCACTTTTTGCATATGGGGCCGTTTATTCAGAATTTACTCTTTCAATCGATCCAGTTGGGCAGTGTAGCAATCGCTTTTGGCTGTCTTGCCCTTTTCAAGGTAGTCGATAAACAAAATACCGTACGCATCTCAAAAAACGAATGCCTTAGTCTTGCCAGCAGTCTGTTGCGCTTTTCGCCGCTTTGAACGAAGTTCACTGGCTGTTTTTCACTCAGCTGCACATAGATATCGACGCAAAATATTCTGTTTATTTACCACATGACAACACTCGGAATAATCCATTTCTTGTTGTTTGTGGTTCTCTGTTAGTAAACATGGCACCAGCTTCGAAATATTTCTCATAGACAAATGTTCGTGTAAAATTAAGTCTACACGTTCTTTTGCCATCTTTAAATAGTGATCTATTTCCTGGATCTTCACTTTGCGGTTAATCAAGACAATTTTGTGGATTTTTTATGTTTTCCTGTATAACCACTTCTTGCACCTTGGTACCTTATACCTATAGATCCAAGATGCGATATCATTGTGATATCACAATAGTACAAAAGTATCCATTAATTTTTATTCGATGCAAAAGCAGTTTTCAATATTTTCCATTTGCGAGAATAATTCTAAAACAATTATGTTGGGAAGCTTTTATGCGCTTCTTCAACAGTTCATTTCCTCTGAAATTTCCAAAGCTCTGAATTATTTGTAAAACACAGAATTCTGTATTCTGTCATCCAATTGTCAAATAATTAATAAATTTTAGAACTGTTCTCCCCAAGAAACGCTTCATACTTCTCCCTTTGATCTGCTGGCGTCTGGGAAATCGTGAACGTCGAGAAATTGATAAATTTTGGTCTTCACGAACACTTTCATGTACGGCAGCAATATTCTCTTCACTTCTTGCATTTCTTTGTCTCACAGGCACTGTAAGTTTATGAAGTGTAAAACTTGTTTCAAACTTCTTCACTAAACGTTCAACTGTTCTGCCCGAAATCAAAATAATGGAATTACTTCAACTTTAAGATTTAAAATGAATATTCATCCAATTCATCTAAGTCAGTAATTCGAATTGAAGCGAAAAACCTAAAATAAAAGAAATTATAGTAAAAATTAGAAACTATTTTATATCATGTTTAAAATGATCCTTCTAGTTGAAGCAGCTAAGTAGTTTATTTCACACTACCTACAGCAAAAGCTTCAAAAACCTATAACTAAACCGACTGCAGTGGAACAATGGATTCAGATAGATAAAAGGCTGATTTTTCGAAATAATATTCAACATAAGATAAAACTCAAACAGAAGTTTTCACATATTGAGTCCAAATTTCACACTGTAATCAATTTGTTTTGAACTGCTTTCAATAATTCAAACTCAATATTAGCAATGCCTATACGTACATCTATTATCACATCATCATCTCGTCTTTTAATTTTCACTGACTTCAATAATTTTGATACTCTATTTTTGAAGAGTGTTAGACCAATCTGCAATACATTCAATATGAATACACTTTCTGGAATGGTACTTATTATAGTCTAGTTACTTTTTGAAGAAACTGCTTTGAAATTAGAGGGAAAAATGTAAATTGGCTTTAATTTAGTCTAGTGATTGAACAAAAACCATTTTAAACTTTCCTGAAATCCTCACTGTATGGATTTTGAAATTTCATACCACAAAAATTAAAATTTATGAAACAAAAATATAGTCTTTTCTGCATTGATCCTAGAGAAAAAATCAAAATTGAAGCTTGATAGAAGAAAATCAGTTGTTATAAGTAATCGAATTTTTGTGATTAAAAAATCGGAAGTCCAATTGATTTCATCTAGAAGCTAAGATTTGAAGGCTCAGAAAATAATTTTTTGAACACTCCCAGTAAAAAAAACATGAATCACTTAGTCACTACTATGTTTTTGTTTGTGACGTATTTTTATATATTCAGTAGAAAGATTCCCAATCTAGAGTTGAAGAATTTTTTCTGTATTAGAAAAGTTGTGCAAGATCACATTTTGAATAACAGTTATTCAAAATGTGATCTTGCCTGATGATGCTACTGTGATAGCGAAACAATTGTTGTGAGTTTAACAATAAAATTTGTGAAAATCAGAATAACCTTATTTCAAATTATTTAATATGGATTTTCACCAAGTAAGGACTGATACAATTCAATATTTAAGACTTGAAATGAGCTTCATTTTATCTTTCTCCATCAGCAAGACTATAATTAGGAAATCAGTATAAGTAGAAAAAAATTAAGTCTGAAGACTATGTGACTTGGTTCTTGTAAACTTTACACAAAATTCATTTCATTCAAGATAACCGTGTTAGAGCTGCCAGAGCAAATTTGAATTTTTTAAAATTTTAACAGCTTGCATCGTTATACCTGAGCAGAATCTGGAAAAATTGCAAAAGAAAAAGTGTTTTACTTGATGAGAAGAATCCATGATTAGGATGAATGTTGAAGATTATTATATATCACGAATCTCTAAGTTATTATGAAGAAAATCTCATGAAACTATAGAGAAATTCCGCAGCTTTTCAACAATACATTTCCGTTTCCCATGAGAATTTCATGAATAAAAATACAGTTTTGTGTTTTGTCATCTGAAAGTCAAATAAACGTGAATTTTTGAGGAAACCCTCTAGATATTATAAAAATGTGACCAACAAAAATATTTGTCATTAAGGCTTCATCCGAGAACAGTCTACTTTCTTTTTTCTAAAAATTATAATCTCTTTACGAATTTATGTGAAAACAATTTTCAGTAAAATATATATTTTTTAACTTATTAGGACTACAAATAAGTTTCCGCCGTTTTTAACACAAATTAAATATTTATTATAGAAGAACGGTAATATAAATTCATTTAAAATATTGCCCATCACTTGCAACCACTTTTTCCCATCTCTCAGGCAGCATTCGAATCCCACGTCTGAAGAACTCCTTGTCTTTTGAGGCTATCCACGAATCAAACCAATTTTTGGTATCCTCATAAGATGTGAACCGCTGCGCCGTCAGAGCATGTGCCATGGACCGGAACAGGTGATAATCGGACGGTGTAATGTCTGGTGAATACAGCGGGTGGGGTAACACTTCCCAATCAAGTGTTTCCAAGAACTTTTTCACGGGAGCCGCAACATGTGGACGAGCATTGTCATGCAGAAGAATAATTTTTTAATAATTTTTTTGTGAGACTGCTTGCTGAGTGACTTCTAATGTTAGAGCAAGTTCTTTTTGTGTTTGAGATGAATCTTCCTCCAATAATTCCTCCAATTCTGCATCCTCGTAAATTTTTGGCCTTCCACTGCGATCTTTGTCTTCTACGTCGAAATCACCGTTTTTAAACTTTTAAACCACTCTCGACACGTTCTCTCACTCAAAGCACCCTCACCATATGCTTCTACGAGCAATTGATGCGCCTCAGCAGCAGATTTCTTTAAATTAAAGAAGTAAACTAATATTTCCCGCAAATGACGCTTACTTGGCTCAAATTTTGACATTTTCAACTTATAAAAATTATATTTTATCAATATAAAATCAATGATATTAATAAGTTATGTTGTTCTTGAATGTCCAAACAATTTTTTAGGCCGGTTATCATCTGCGAAAGCTAACCGAAACTCCGTGCCGCGCCATCTACAATAAAACGGCGGAAACTTATTTGTACTCCTAATACAATTTTAGGAGAAAAAGTCAAGACAGAAAGTTGCGTATTAAATTTTATTCCCAAATAATTTTTTTTTAATTTGGAAAATGTTGGAGCATCAAAAAGTTCTGATACAAAGTATTATAGAGATTTATTTGCTCACTGATGATGAATTTCTGAATTACCAAACTACTTTAAATTAACATGAGCAATCTGTCAAATTCTCTTCTTTTAAATAGGTCCCATTGAGAAAATGTTCGATAAAAACAAAGAAAATAGAGGAAGGGGCTTTAAACAAAAAACTATATTCATAAAGGAACTCAATTAATTTTTGCTAAATAACTACCTCTCAAAATCTTTCGCATCAATTTAGAAACACCCAGTATATTTGATCGTATTTGAGGAGAAAGTACGGTGGGATATTGATTTTTAATTAAACAGTATTTGGAAAGTAAGAATTGGAAGAGCGTTATTTTCAGATTTCGCTGGAAATTCTGATAACTGACTATTTTAATCGGTGTTTTGATGAATTCAGATCACGGAAATTCTCTTGAACTATTTCGTTCAGAAAAAACTCAAGTTGAAATATAATTGATGTCGTTTCTCTAATTATATGCAGGTACTGGTCGTAATTCAGAAATTAATTTCGCTAGAAAATCCAGAAAACAGAGCAACTCTCCACTCTATTAAAAAGGATTTTATTCCATGATGTGAATAAAATGACTGAATTTGCATTCAACATGACCCTTGAATATCCGGTATAATTTACATAAAACGAACATATATATAAGCTACGAATATTCATCAACACATTTCTCAGAAATTCACCAACCTTCATCGTTCTGGTTTTACATTTTTTCATGTGAAATTACTTGAAAAATCCGTTCTAGTGGTAATATTTAATTGCCATGCAGACAGCAGATATAAACATTCACAAAAGGATCGCATTATTACTGTTTATGACAACGGATCGATATGTGATGTGTTTATTCACAAACAATACACATATAGTACCTCTAGAAAGTATCCGAAAAAAACAAAAATTGTAATTATTAAGTATATATTTTTAATTCTTTAATTAGCAAATTATAACAAAAATATTCATCTCGTTTACTTACTACTCTCTCAAGAAAGTACCGGGAATTTTCAATTAAAACAACATTTTTACATTTAATCGTCAAAATTTATTGGGTCGCCTTCAAAATAGGCTCCATTTGCTCCAATACATCTATGCCAACGGCACTTCCAATTATCGAAACATTTTTTATAGGCGCTTTCCGGGATGGACTTTAGCTCTCGCGCCGAATTTTGTTTTATGGCTTCAATCGACTCAAAACGGGTGCCACGAAGGGGCAATTTTGATTTTGGGAAGAGGAAAAAGTCGCAGGGAGCCAAATCCGGCGAATACGGTGGTTGCTGAAGCACGTTTGTTGAGTTTTTGGCGAGAAAGTCAGTCACAATCGTAGCTCGGTGAGAAGGCGCGTTATCGTCATGCAAAATCCATGAGTTGTTCGCCCACAAATTTGGCCGCTTCTTACGGATACGCTCACGCAAACGTTTCATAACGCCTAGGTAATACTCCTTGTTTACCGTCTGACCCTCAGGAACGAATTCGTAGTGTACCACGCCACGGATATCGAAGAAAACAATGAGCATCACCTTCATTTTCGAGCGGCTTTGGCGTGGTTTTTTCGGTTTCGGCTCATTTTTTGCCACCCATTCCGATGATTGCTGGCTTGTTTGCATATCGTACTCGTAGACCCAGGTCTCATCACCAGTTGTAATGCGTTCCATGAATGTAGAATTGGAATTACAGCGATCCAGCATGTCTGAAGCAACCTGTTCGCGATGACGTTTTTGAAGAAAATTCAGGTCTTTCGGTACGAGTCGTGCGGCCACCTTTCTCATGCCCAAAATATCAATCAAAATCGTACGTGCGGACTCGTGGGATATCTTAAGATCATGTGCTATCTCTCTCCAGCTGGTACGACGGTTTTCCAGCACCCTTTCCTTAATTTTATCGACGTTATCTTCGATCGAAGCCGTCGATGGGCGACCACTTCACGACCGTCCTTGAAGGCTCTGTACCACTGATATGCACGAGTTTTCGATAGAGCATTATCACCAAAGGCCTTTTGCAACATTTTCAATGCATCGGCACACGAAAATTCATTTGCAACACAAAACTTTAAACAAATTCTTTGCTCAACGTAATCACCCATAGTAAAAATCGGCACGCACTCTGACATCGACTGACTTAATCAGCTGTTGCAAACACACTAGTTGACAGATCCCGCTCAAGCTTGGTATAGTAATTAAGGACAGTGGTACCAACCTAGGAAAAAAAATTTTTACCTGCCTCATTGCCCCGCCAGATTTAAATCGATAATTCCCGGTACTTTCTTGACAGAATGTATACAACCTCCAGTTAACTGTAAACACTTGACTAAACGTCGAGGTACACCTGAAACTAGATCACCTCCATAATTTTCGGTGATGTTAGTCACTGAATGAAATCATCTTTATTTTGTGGCGCTGCACGTTCAACTTCAATCTCCATTAGTCCTCATATGTTTTCAATGGGACTAAGATCTGATGAAGCTGCTGGCCATAAAATGGTTGTCACTTGGTGTTCTTGCATCAAAGCTTGAATATAGGTCGAAGTGTGGCATCTTGCATTATCCTGCTGAAAACGCCACGGTTCTGGGTACAAATCATGCGCCGTTCCAAGGAGAAAATCATTTAGTATGCCACAATACTTTTCACTATTAACTATACAGAGAGGCGTTGCACTATGCTGAGATATTGCTCATCAAACCATTATTTTGGTGGGAAGTTTGGAAATTTGAACGGTAACAGGTTGTTTGATAGGATTTTTGAGTGATTTCTACCAAGTTGGAAACAACTTTCATCAGACATAAAGACATTATTAAAATCATCTTCTTGAAAACGCTGACAAAATTCTATCCTTGTTTTTTTGTAAAGGTGTCATTATAGGGATTTTTTGATTTCCTGATATGTAGTCTTATCTTTTCAGTGACATACGGACATTTTCTATACATACTTCTATACTTCGTTGATTTCCAAATCTGTTAGCCAATTTGCAAAATCTCAGGTGCGGCTTGTGTCGTCCTAAAGCCAATAAAGCATTTAAATTGTTTCCTTTAATCTTACTGAAACTGGTCTATGCCTCATATCTATGCCGTTTTATAACCTCTCTATTGTCTCATATACAGCACTTTTTCCCAGTTCAATCAATTGCACTAATTCTTTAACGTTTCGAAAATCTTTTCCATACTAATATTCTACCTATTTGTTCTTTCTAAGTGCGACATTACTTCATAAATTGTATACCTGTTGACAATGAACAATATTTGACAAATAGTGTTGCCATTCAACTTTGGCCATAGCTGACTGTCTGTACAACCTATTTTATACATTATTTTATCTTAGAATGTTACAAAAAAGAAGTATATTAAAATTATGAGAAATAATAAATTCCGGATACTTTCTAGACGGACTATAGATACTTATTCCTAAATAAAAATATAAATAAATTTTGATACACACATTCAGAGTGCATTTTGCGTGTAAATGATTAAAATTTGGGCTAGAAAAACCGGTTTAAATAAATTATCTGTGATAAATTTAGAGCACTTGGTGTAAAGGGATCTCTCTGTGCATGGATATACTTTTATCTTTTTGGCCATAAGTTCGAAGTTTTCATAAATGACTTCACTTCTGATACATTCTCTGCTTTTTCGGGCGTCTCTCAGGGTTCCCATCTGGGTCCTTTGATATTCATTGTGTATATTAACGATATCATTAAATGTTTTCGCTACTCGAGATTTCTACTATACGCAGATAATCTCAACGTTCTTAGACAAATTTAATCTCCACTCGACTGTGTACTTATGCAGTAGGATTCACCCGCCTTTCGTTCACGGGGAATTGTGATCCTATCGGGTGTATTTTTTAGAGTGATAGAACTTTAAATTGAAATAAAACACATTAAAATCAAATTGAAGCCAAATTTTTTTTTAATTGAAAGATAACGACTAGCTCTGAGGAACCGCATTCGACCAGACCAATTTTGGACCACTTTTTCGAGTAATTCAGGCCTTATTCCATCAATAACACGGGTTTTGTTGTCTTGACATAACTCCAAAGAAAATAATCCAGTGGAGTTATGTCGCATGATCTTGGAGGCCAATTAATTGGAACATTTCTCGAAATAATGTTATGGGTAAATCTTTCTTTCAATAAATCAATTGTTACGGTATAGCAGCATGAGGTGTAGCACCATCTTTTTGAAACCAAAACACTTCTGACCATTCAAATTTTGAAACAAATAATCATTGATCAGTAACGAGCACCATTCACTGTAACATTAGCTCCAGCATAGTGTTTGAAGAAATATGGACCGATGATGCTTCTAGCGTGTAAAGCACACCATACAGTGCATTTTCAGGAAGCAATGGAACCTGCAGAACTTTTTGAGGATTCTTTTCACTCCATATATGATGGCAATTTTGCTTGTTTACATAGCCATTCAACCAGAAATGAGCTTCATCACTAACCACAATTTTACGATAAAAAAGTGGATCCACTTCAAGCTGTTCCAGGGCCCAATCAGCAAACAATTGACGCTTATTATGGTCAAGTGGCTTTTGTTCTTGAACCGGTTGGATCTTATATGGGTGTAGACCTAGATCTTCACGCAAAAAAAAAAATTTCCATGTGGTGGATGCACAGAGACCAACTTGTTGTGAACGTCGACGAATAGACAAATCTGCATCATCATTAACACTATGACTTACAGCAGCGATATTTTCTTCTGTACGTACAGTTCTTTGTCTTGTTGTTGTTGTTGTTGCATCGAGTAGAGAAAACGCTATCCGAAATCTATCGATAGCTCGACGAATAAGCTTGGACGATTATGGAAACCATAAATTTCACGAAGTGCTCTACAAGTTTTTCGAATATAACACTGATTTTGAAAATAAATTTCAACAATTTGTGAACGTTGTTGCGGCATGAGTCTTTTCATGATAATTTATTAATAAAATTTGAATATTAAAACAAATTAATATATGTTTATCTTCTACAATTTTAATTTAAAAAATTTTATTAAAAAAACTTTTAGAATTAAATTAATGTCTAAAACAAGCACCGCTTATATTTAATAGACGTATATAATCTAAACTCAATATACAATGTCAAATGGAATAAATAAACCAAAAGATACACGAAAGTCCCTAAAATTAATAAATAAATATTTAAAGGAGACAAAATTTGTTTCTGGTCTTGCCCTCAAAACGCCATTTGCATCTTAAAAACATGAACACACTTAAAGGACCTCCCAAAGAATATAATTTATTTGAAATATTTAATATATTTAAATATTCGAATAAGTAAATTCAGAAATCTCTCAAAGCATGCACTATATCTTCAAAAAACAAATATAGTTCAAAACAATTCCTTCTTCAGTCCTGAAATATATTCAAAATATCAAAATCAAAAAACTAACCTGTACCAAACCACTCAACACGTGTAAATGAATAATGTTTCGAGACATAGATCATCTTTATAGTTCAAGATTTATCTATGCTCTAACAGAATCAAAGAACAGTGTGAGCTATTTTCAAGACTTACTTAAATTCATTGACACTGTATAATGAGATTTATTGAAGCCAAGATATAATTATATATTATATATAAAATAAAATAGAAAGGCCTTTTACTTGATAGAAGAAATATGACAAAATTTGAATATTAAAACAAATTAATATATGTTTATCTTCTACAATTTTAATTTGAAAAATTTTATTAAAAAAACTTTTAGAATTAAATTAATGTCTAAAACAAGCACCGCTTATATTTAATTGCAAGACCAGAAACAAATTTTGTCTCCTTTAAATATTTATTTATTAATTTTAGGGACTTTCGTGTATCTTTTGGTTTATTTATTCCATTTGACATTGTATATTGAGTTTAGATTATATACGTCTATTAAATATAAGCGGTGCTTGTTTTAGACATTAATTTAATTCTAAAAGTTTTTTTAATAAAATTTTTTAAATTAAAATTGTAGAAGATAAACATATATTAATTTGTTTTAATATTCAAATTTTGTCATATTTCTTCTATCAAGTAAAAGGCCTTTCTATTTTATTTTTAATTTATTAATGCTTACTGAACAGAAATGTCAAAACAACATGGCTTCTACCTTCTGTCAAATCACAATTATCCCTATCGGAAGTTCTATCACACTAAAAAAAACACCCGATATAACTTTCAATTATCATACCGCTAACCATTCAATAATGAGAGTCTCCAAAGTAAAGGATTTAAACTTATTTTTGAAGTACACATAGACTCAATGGTCAGAAAGAGCTTTCAAATGTTAGGGGTTCATCAATATGCAAGCAAGAAATTTCAAAAGCACGAAATCCTATCTAACACTTTATTACGCATTCGTCTGTAGCAGATTAACTTTTGTTTCGGTAATACGGAATCCTTACTACTTAGTGTATAAAGATGGATAAGAATTTGTGCAAAATGAATTTCTGAGAACTCTTTCTCCCAAATCTTGTTAACTACAACAGTTATTCTGAAAGAATTTATTTTAAACTTTTAACATTGGAGAACAGAAGAAACTTGTTGCCTTTTTGAACAAGATTTCAAATAATAGTATCGATTTAACAAAGTTATTAAGGGACGGATTAGAACGTGAACGGGTTGTTTTATCGAATAACGATCTATTTTCCAGGAAAAAATCGAACCACAAATTGCCGCGAGGGCATTTATTTCAATTGAATTCTCCACGTAAATTTCTAAAAGTTTTAATTGAAGATTTCACCCATTTCCTTAATTTCAAATATTAAACTAAGAAAACACAAATGACCGAAATGTTTTTAGGCTCGAAATAACCCCTACTTCAAACTGCAAACTCTAGATGGCTCACCCTTCATCTCTTATGTGTATCACTCAGTTAACTCAAAGAATCTGAAATCTCCATACCTGAGTATCCCTTCTCTGAACTAACACATCAATGCTGTGTACAGTCTCCAAAACAGGGGGTTGATGGCTGTGGATAACTTCCCTGGGATGTCTGCACTGTAGACAACAACACCGTACTCCGGTTAAAGCTAAGCCGAGTACAAGAAGAAGACTTCCGGCACCTATGAAGATATATCGATGATCAGCATCAGCTGCATTTGGCACTAATTGGACTAATCCTACAACGAGGACGATGGCACCTAAGAGAAGTGAACCCACGACTAGTTGAAGTGTTGATACCTGAAGAAATCGTATATTAAATGATTAGATCGTTATTTGATCTACGAACAAGAAAGAGAACTCTCTCATTACTTGAAAAAAATTAAACATAAATTTCCGTAGATATTCTGATAAAATTATGAAATTTTTTGGCTTTTGATCTAAATAGTAATGAAAAAGAGATCAGACCTTAATAGGTAGTTAGAATTGACAAAAGAATGAATTGTGGACTGTCATTGGGATTTAAAAATTATATAACCTCCTACGAATTTTAATTTCAAAAACTTTTAAAATTAAATTAAATGAATGTTTTTAGAACACCTTGCGTCTATTATCAATGAATACGTAGGATTTTTAAAAGTTCACTTCATTCTAGTGTTTGTCCAGTAAACAGCATTCAGTTCGTTTGGTAAGATATTTTTTCTTAATTATTTTTATTTTTTAAATATGAAGTAGTGCTAATGATAATGGCATAAATGAAATTACTTTGCTACTATCATTATTTTATTTTGAGGATACCCGAGTTTCATAGATTATACTACATTTTCAAACTGGTGTACATTCTGTCAAGAAAGTACCGGGAATTATCGATTTAAATCTGGCGGGGCAATGAGGCAGGTAAATTTTTTTTTCTAGGTTGGTACCACTGTCCTTAATTACTATGCCAAGCTTGAGCGGGATCTGTCAACTAGTGTGTTTGCAACAGCTGATTAAGTCAGTCTATGTCAGAGTGCGTGCCGATTTTTACTATGGGTGATTACGTTGAGCAAAGAATTTGTTTAAAGTTTTGTGTTGCAAATGAATTTTCGTGTGCCGATGCATTGAAAATGTTGCAAAAGGCCTTTGGTGATAATGCTCTATCGAAAACTCATGCATATCAGTGGTACAGAGCCTTCAAGGACGGTCGTGAAGTGGACGCCCATCGACGGCTTCGATCGAAGATAACGTCGATAAAATTAAGGAAAGGGTGCTGCAAAACCGTCGTACCAGCTTGAGAGAGATAGCACATGATCTTAAGATATCCCACGAGTCCGCACGTACGATTTTGATTGATATTTTGGGCATGAGAAAGGTGGCCGCACGACTCGTACCGAAAGACCTGAATTTTCTTCAAAAACGTCATCGCGAACAGGTTGCTTCAGACATGCTGGATCGCTGTAATTCCGATTCTACATTCATGGAACGCATTATAACTGGTGATGAGACCTGGGTCTACGAGTACGATATGCAAACAAGCTAGCAATCATCGGAATGGGTGGCAAAAAATGAGCCGAAACCGAAAAAACCACGCCAAAGCCGCTCGAAAATGAAGGTGATGCTCATTGTTTTCTTCGATATCCGTGGCGTGGTGCACTACGAATTCGTTCCAGAGGGTCAGACGGTAAACAAGGAGTATTACCTAGGCGTTATGAAACGTTTGCGTGAGCGTATCCGTAAGAAGCGGCCAAATTTGTGGGCGAACAACTCATGGATTTTGCATGACGATAACGCGCCTTCTCACCGAGCTACGATTGTGACTGACTTTCTCGCCAAAAACTCAACAAACGTGCTTCAGCAACCACCGTCTTCGCCGGATTTGGCTCTCTGCGACTTTTTCCTCTTCCCAAAACTAAAATTGCCCCTTCGTGGCACCCGTTTTGAGTCGATTGAAGCCATAAAACAAAATTCGGCGCGAGAGCTAAAGTCCATCTCGGAAAGCGCCTATAAAAAATGTTTCGATAATTGGAAGTGCCGTTGGCATAGATGTATTGGAGCAAATGGAGCCTATTTTGAAGGCGACCCAATAAATTTTGACGATTAAATGTAAAAATGTTGTTTTAATTGAAAATTCCCGGTACGTTCTTGACAGAGTAGTACGCTACCACATTCATTATAACTTAATTTATAAACTCCTGAATTGTTAAGCCAGTTGTTTTTGTCTTTAGCATTAAAAAATAAATTTGAAATTATATGTGAAGGTGTGAAGGCTATTTTTATATTGTTTGCTGAAATTATTCGAGCTATTTTTTCTGAAATTAGTCCAAAATATGTTAGTTTTATAAATTTTTTGTCAATTTTTTTTCCGTTTTTGTAGGATATATCTGTTTGAGGATTAATTGTTTTTCTTTCCTGTGTATGAGTGAGTTTATAGTTTTTGTATCGAAATGATTGTTTTGGGCTATCTGTCTTATTGTAGTTAGTTCCCTTTTATGTGCAATATTACTTAAGGGAATGAAGAAGGCTCTATGCATCATTGATTTATATGCTGAAGTTTTTGGGAATTTGGGTGATTTGAAAAATTTGAAATGGTTCTATCTGTAGCCGTGGGTTTTCTGAAAATATCAAAGGAAAATTCACTATTACTCTGAATTATAGATATGTCCAGAAAATTTATTCGATTATTTAACTGTGTTTCCATAGGAACACTGTTTAAACTATTCAGATATTCTAATGTTTTATCAAGTTTCGTATATGTTTCACAGAAGCAAACCAATATGTCGTCTATATATCTGAACCAGAATTTTATATGCTTTGCGTGTGTGGAATCTAGAAATTTTTTCTCGAGGGATGACATGAAGATTTCAGCGAGGAGCGGGCTAAGAGGTGAGTCAATTGCTAGTCTATTTCTTTGTTTGTAAAATTTTTTTGTTATATTGCAAATAGTTTCCTTCCACGCAAAGTTCTAAAAATCTTCTAAATATCGAAGTTCAGATAGATCGGATTTGTAGTTTGGAAGGCATTGAGGAAATTTCCGAATGTGATTAACGGCGAAACCATTAGACTGATTTTGCCTTATAATCAATTTAACCGAGATATTCAGGCCTCAAACCTACATCGAAAGTTTCAAGTCTCTATCTTTCTCCGTTCGAAAGTTAAGTTTAAGGTAACTCTCAACTCTGATCCGCTGACAATTTTTTTTTTAACTTTTAATCATGCAATCCCCACGAAATTTCGCACGAACATGCGTTTTATTATTCTTCAGATTATTCGATTATTCAGATTATTCTTCTCACTCAAATCAGGTCGTATGTTTGCAATTACTCGTTCAATATTGATCTGTAAATCGCCTTAATTTGCTGGATGGTAGCTGTAAACCAATGACTCAATGTGGCCTCAAAGAAAGAAGTCCAATGGAGTTAAATAATTTATCTGTCCATTTCTTGAAATAATCGAATTCCCGAATTTTATTTTCATTAAAGTCATTGTGTTATTGGCGGTTTGACAAGTGGCACCGTCCTATCGAAACCACATACTCTGCAAGTTATTACGAACCAATTCAGGCCATAAAAAATCAGTCAACATTGAACGATACTGATTTTCATTGACAGTGACCTCATGAGCTTCGATAAAAAAAGGTCTAATGACTCCTCCAGCATAAAATCTGCACCAAACAGTAAGTTTATCAGAATATAATGGCAGTTCTTGATATTCAGGTATATCACCAACCCAGATAGGGGAATTCTGCTTGTTAACATAACCGTTCAACCAGAAGTCAGCCTCATAACTGAGAATGATTTTCTTATGAAAATCTGCATCATTTCCGATTTTTTCTAAGCACCAATTACTGAATACACGACGCTTCAAATGATCTCTTGGTTTGAGTTCTTGGGTTGAAACAGTTTTGCATGGATTTAAACCACGATCATTTCGTAAAATTTGCCACAAAGACGTCTGGAAGATGCCTAGCTCTTGTGAACGTCAAAAAATCGATAAATTTTGGTCTTCACAAACACTTTCACGTACGGCAGCAATATTCTCCCCACTTCTTGCATTTCTTTGTCTCAATGGCACTGTAACATCATGAAGTGTGAAATTTGTTTCAAACTTCTTCTCTAAACGTTCAATTGTTCTTTTATCCGCACGATTATTATGACCAAAAATTGGAGTTAAAGCACGTTAAGTCAGAGTAATAGATCACGATTTTTCATAATAAATTTAGATTATTTGTATGTTGTTGGAGTAGTGTACCTTTCCATGATTAAATGATGATACCTTTCCATGATTAAATGTTAGACATTGTCAAATAAAACTGTAAATGTCGCAAATAAACAATGGCGTCCATGCGTGAGTAATGTCAATTTAAAAATGGGGCGTTCCCGTTGAGAGACCCTTTATTAGAAAGAATAGAATTTTTAAACGTGAAATACTGCGGAACAATTGAACCGATATTGCCCATTAATGAACCCAGCCGAGATACTTAGACCTCAAATATTTCCTGAGAGCTTCAAGGCAGCAGCTCTTTCCGTTAGAATGTTAGCGTTTTTACGGACGGATCGACCAGCCAGACAGAGTTACTTATGATCGCGTATTCGTCATCAGTCAGTCAAACCTGGCAGTTTTGACTCAAAATTCGAAAATTACTGGCATTTGGGCGAACAGATAGCACGCTGTGCCCAGCAAAAAGCGCGCAACAAAGAAACAGAAATATAGAAAAGGAACCAAACGAGTAGGTGACGATGAAGAAAAATATTCTATTACTTTTCCGCAAATGTAGAACTCTGGAAGTCTATCACTATCATCGTAAGGTCCATTCGTACTTGGAGTTGGGCTGGGACTGTTTGGAGGCAGCCAGTGCCCCCCAATGTACAACTGACTCGGTCTTTTTGACCTCTTTTCTTGTCCCTTTCTTCTTTCGTGGCGTACTGCCACAGCTGGCATTGCTCCGATCATCCTGAAAATGAGAATTTTAAATTAAAGTTAATTTTGAAAGATTAAATGTAAAATTAAAAATATAATGAGTAGGTTTCACAAAGAAATACAAGGAAAACATGGTAATGAAAACGATTTTGATTACAGATGTCTTAAAGCATCAATGTATTGATAAATAGATCGATTCATTTAAATTTAAACAAGGAGGTTTTGAGAACGGAAGTTCGGAATTATGATTTTAGTGCAGACACAAAGGACTTCTAAGATTGGGAATTCTCAGTAAAGTCGAGATAAGAAATCGACAAGTCAAAAGATCTGGATGGTCTAGACGTGTGTAGGTGTTTTAAGCGATGGGAACTTCGAAAAAGCCGACGTAGGAAAATTTTGAGTAGGAGGAAAAAACTCAACGTTTTTCAAGTGGAAAAAGAGGAGTCGTCGTTAGGCATTGCTGACAGATAGTCACTAATCGATTCGTGGTCGGTATAGTTTAGTTTAATTCAGGTTGAAAAACAGAGGGCTAAAATATAGTGTTTGTTCTTGAAGGGGTGTTATGCCTTTGGGCTGAGGCTACACCCCCGCGTAGAGGATTCAGCTATTGAACATAGTATCTGGTTTTGGGGATCGGTGTCTCGAAATAGGTAGAATTTTTTTGTAACTTCACTAACAGTTCTTTATTGGTTTTGAATATAAATTGTGTATAAGCGAGAAAGAAAGTATGACTACAGCAGGGGTGGATAACTGCTCGATTGCGGTTATAGATCCCGTCGATCGCGGCAAGGAATGCAAGTAATATGCAAAACAGGTAAATGCCTCTCGAATCATTTCTCTATCGCACACCTGTCACTTTATTTACCCTCTTGTTTTTGCCACTATATGCAACATGCGAAACAAGTGTTGGGTGTACAGAGTAAAAAACACAGTTTTTTTCTCAGAGCAATAAACACAGTTTATTGTTGCACTCCCTCATCCCCTGAATCGTGATCAGTTATAAACCAGAGCTAACGGGGTTAGGGCGACGTCAACTGAATATATTCGTAAATAAGGATATTTTTATTCGAAATAAAATAATAAGAACCAGTTTTTTACTTGATAGAAGTATTATTACAAACTTTGAATATCCAAACAGATTCAAAATGTTAGTTTTCTACAATTTTCATTCCAAATATGTTATTCAAAAATATAGAACTAAATTAATGTCTTATAAGCACTGCTTATATTTAATAGACTGAAGCTCTCGAAGGAAATGCAGTGTTGCGAGGTAACCTCCTAATTTGGGAGACGGTGTTTCGTTCTTAGCATGCGCATCTGAAACTCTTCAGTCAGGCGTGGTGCGCATGTCTGACTGTGAAGCCACTGACCATGTGTTCTGCTTTAGAACGGTCGTAGAACGCTGTGTGCCTTGCCCTATTTGAACTCGGTGGGGACGGTCAGTTAGGAATCTTTAAACTGGTCGTATCCTCTATATGATACGCCGGTCAAGCTGCAATAGAGCAAGGCAGGTTTCTGGACGAGGAGCAAAGAATATGGTCGCTATAAGACGTATAAAATCAGAACTCATTCTACAATATCAAATGGAATAAAAAACCCAACAAATATAAATTGCCAATTAAAATTAATAAATAAATGTTTAAATGAGTGGCATTTCGTTTCGAGCATGCGCACCAGAACTCTTCAGACAGGCATGGTGCCCATCTCTGCCTGTGACAAAAATGTTTCAGATGCGCATGTTCGGAACGAAACGCCACTCATTTGAATATTTATTTATTGATCTTAACTGACAATTTATATTTGTTGGCTTTTTTATTCCATTTGATATTGTATAATGAGTTTTGATTTGTACGTCTATTGAATATAAGCAGTGCTTATTCTTATAGGCATTAAATTATTGTCTTCATTAATTCAATTTTTAAAGTTTTTGAATGAAATTTTTGAAATTAAAATTGTAGAAGACTAACTGATTAAATCTATTTTGATATTCAAAGTTTATAATTTTATACTCGTACGCAATGGTTTTTGAATAAAATTTTTGAAATGAAAATTGTAGAAGACTAACTGATTAAATCTATTTTGATATTCAAAGTTTATAATTTTATACTCCTACGCAATGGATAAGTGGTTGAAGAGATGCAATGAAGGAACTTCCAATGAAGAACCCTACGTTTCTGAAGGTTTATCAAATAAAGTATTATAATATATACTCGTTATTTATACTATTACAAACGAACTCGCCATTAAATTCACATTGAGTTGTTCGTAATTTTTCCTCTTTTCATTATCAAATCAAACAGGTTTTTTTTATATAAGCCATGCTTATAAGGCACTAATTTAATTCTAAAAGTTTTTTGAATTAAATTTTTTTTTTTATTAAAATTGTAGAAGACTGACAGATTAAATCTGTTTTGATATTCAAATTTTGTTATATCACTTCTATCAAGTAAAAAGCCTTCTCCTATTATATTTTATACAAAATATATAATTATATTTAGGCTGGAATAAAAATCTCATTATGGAATATCAATGGTTTAAAGAAACCTTGTAATACCTCACAGCTTTCTGTGATTTTCGTGACGAACATAGAATATCTTGATTTTAAAGTTAGTAGTTCAAGCAATCATTCAGGGACCACTTTTAAGTAAGTTATATTTATTGTTGGTTGATTTTGATTTTTAAATATGATTTGGGGCCGATGAAGAGATTATCGGAATTCTAATTATTTTTTGAAGATATAATGCATGTTTTGAGAGATTTTAGAATTACCTTATTTAAACATATTTCAATTTGTTTTAATATTCAAATTTTGTTATATTTCTTCTATCAAGTAAAAGGCCTTTCCATTTTATTTCGACATATTTATGTGAATCTGCGTTTTCGTATTTAAAACAGTTGAAGATTAAGCACCGTTCGCGCTAACAGACAAACATACTTTGGATACTTTAAGGTTGGCAATTTCGAACTACAAGCCTGACTACGAGAAACTTATTAAAGATGGTCAGGTACAGTGTTCGCATTGACGGAAAATGTAGAGATAATAGTTATCTGGTGAAGGTTTATCAATGTGATTTGTTTCCTCTGCATACGGTAGAATTATGCACTACAATAAATTTCCGGCCGATGTTACGGAAATGTCCTTTAGATATTTATGATCATGGGCACCATAGAAATCGATTTGCCTCCTCTGCTATACTGTTTTATTTGTAATTCAGAATTGTAATCAATTACATATGAGAATTGTCATCTTGTAAAGGTTGTTAAAAATATAATCGGTACCAAAAATTAATGACAGGGACAGAATTTGTTCCACAACTGGCATTTGAAGCCCAATCCAATAAAATTGCAGTTCATTATATTCAACAACTTACAAATTGAGCATTTAGATTTATCCTTGAAAGCTTCCTCAAAAATGAGAACGTGTTGTTCAATTTTTTAGAGCTTCATTTTTACCGAAGGTTAACTGTCATCTCTCAACGTTTCACTGCACGAATGGCGACAAATTCAAATTTAAGTGAATTTTTGGACTTTTTAAGCCTTGAATGAATATATCCTATTTGCTGATACTCTTTCCCATGAAAATAATGAAGGGGGTAGATTTTATACTCACCAATAGTAAATATAAAATAGTAAAGTCGATGGGCTCACGTCCTTTTATGTTAGTTTTCACAGGAATAGGACAGTAGTAATGAACGACCAACTTGAACTAATCCAACGTTTCGTCTATATATTTAGTCTTTATCAAGGATACAGAAAAAGAAAACGAAACATGATAAGTCAAACGTACAGAAATTATGTATAAATAAAATGTTAACAAATTAATAACAACCGTCTTATAAAGTCCATTAAATCGAAAAAAGAACGTTTACAGAGAATATGTGTTGTAAGAGTTAATCATGGAAACAACGAAAGATTGTATTGTCATGGTAAGAAATTCTTGTCTAAATAAACTGACATATGAATAATAATTAAATATTTCCATTCACCCACATGTATTATTTCATGATGCACTGTGGAACTCCCAATAGATTTGAATACTCCTGACTGAGATCTTGTATGTCGGTCCTAAAAATGACGGTATCATTTAACTTTATGAAAATCAATTCGCTGATATTGTTCTTTCTACCATTAATCTCATAATCCATGATTTTTGCATTTTCGAAGTCAAATTTGTGACCTTACGAGAAATGATGTGCTGCAAGGGCGGTAGAATTTTCCTGCTTTCGAAATCTACTATCGCAATCGTATTTATTTCAATAAATCAATTGTTACGGTAGCAGCATGAGGTGTGGCACCATCTTGTTGGAACCAAAACACTTCTGGGTCGATACCATTCAAATTTTGAAAAATCATCGGTCTGTAACGAGCACCATTCACTGTAACATTAGCTCCAGCATCATTTTTAAAGAAATATGGACCGATGATGCCTCCAGCGTGTAAAGCACACCATACAGTGCATTTTTCAGGATGCAATGGAACCTGCAGAATTTCTTGAGGATTGTTTTCACTCCACATACGGCAATTTTGCTAGTTTACATAGCCGTTCAACCAGAAATGAGCTTCATCACTAAACACAATTTTACGATAAAAAAGTGGATCAACTTCAAGCTGTTCTAGAGCGCAATCAGCAAACAAACGACGCTTATTATGATCATGCAGCTTTAGTTCTTGAACCAGTTGGATCTTGTTCAGTTCTTTGTCTTGTTGTTGTTGCATCCGATATCTATCGGTAGTTCGACGAGTAAGCTGCTCTGATGGACGATTAAGGAAACCATAAATTTCACGAAGTGCTCTATGAGTTTGGCGAATAGAACACTGATTTTGAAAATAAATTTCAACAATTTGTTAACGTTGTTACGGCGTGAGTTTATCCATGATAATTTGTCAATGCTTAATGAACAAAAATGTTAAAACAACATGGCTTCTTCCTTCTGTCAAATCACAGTTATCCCAATCGAAAGTTCTATCACTCTAAAAAAAACACCAATTAGCATTTCTGACGTCCTGTGCAAGCTATCTTGTACACCACGTTGTATCTGTTGTCTAGGGGTGTTAAATCTTTTAGGGGGGGAAAATAGCGATCGTATGGTCTTGAGGTTGTAAAAGACTAATTTAGTGTTTGTTGATTTCTCTTTCAAGGCACGGGCAACATTTTGTCTCAGGGACAGAATGTAGGGTATTCATTACTCAGGTCTTCTGGAACGTTAAAGACTGTCGGGTTGTAATCATCCATGATTTTATTCACTAACGACCTCGGATAGTTGTTCATCTTTAACAGGTGTTTAATCTTAGACAAATTTCCTTCGTCGAATTGATTATTAACAAGAAGAAAAGATAGCCTCACTATCTGAAATTGTTATTATGATATACTTTTCGGGTTTACCTATAAAGTTGAAGGCATCTACATTATGTTAAAATTACGCCATGCTCCAGAGCAACTCACTATGTTGATAGTACAAAATATTCAAAATCACATACTTTTCCGATAAGTCAAAGTGACAATTGAAGAACTTTAAATTATGATAAGGAGGATAAACTATGGTAAACAGATTTTTCGAATCGGGACAGTGAAACTTGCATCTGTATTACACTGCAAAACTCAAATACAGCCGAATAATTTTTGTTGATCGTAGGGGCAAAGGACATGCATGTTTCAAAGCTTTTTGGCTCATCTTCAGTGCAATGCTGTAATGACAACGAATGCAACACAGCCACGCACCTATATTCGCCCTGCATAGGGGCGCTAATGTTTAAACAAACAATAGCGCCTTCTAATGCACGTGTCCATTAGATAGATAGCAAAGAAACCGAGGAAATTCGTTGCTAAGTAATGGACTAAAACACTAGATTAGCGCATTTTGGAATTCAAAGTTGCCCCAAGAAAGTAGGAATTCTTGAGCGATTACAAAAAAAAGTTTTTTTTCATTGGTTCATTTTAAAACAGTTGAAAAAATATATCAATACAAATTTAAAGGCGTTTGTATTGAAAATGAAATTAATTGATGGTTTAAAGAAAAAAGAAATTATTCAGGTAGACTTTATTGAAATTCTGCAATAGATATATACAAAAGTAAGAAAACATTAAGATTGCCAAAGAAGCTACTGAATATTCAAAAACAAATATCACAATAGTTTTCAATTCTTTAAATGCTTAATTTATTTTATACTTGTTCTTCGAAGCTAAAGTATTTCAGATGCTAACGGTTCAAGTTAGCCCATCTACGTATATATAGTTAATAAATATTTAATTCAATGTTCCCTTAATGTGATATTCGAATCGGTTATATTTTATAAATATGAGGTAAACATCAAGAACATCTCAATGTATTCAAGAAAGGATAATCTCAAATGTCTAGGATCATTATGCTTAGAAACACAATATGTTTTTAGTTACAGGAAAAAGAAGGAACAGTGTGCAGCTCATGATACTGAAATCCAGTGTTCAATAATACCGCGATTATACTGAAAATAATAAAAAATTTAATTATATACTGAAATGAACCAACATAGGAAGAATCTTGAGAAATAATATCATAACAGCTACTAGTACTGGAAAAAAGATAAAATTATATTCGTTTATTTGTTCAGACAATTTTTATCGATATTTTGACGTTTTTTGAACTTTGAACGAATTTAAAAAAATGACAGAATTTTCTTGGTCTGTAAATTTGACTACAAGAGTTGATGATTTGAATAACAACAAAACAAATCGAACAGAGAGACTTGAAGGTAACAAGAATTATTTAATTATATATTCTCATTAAATTCTAATTGAAATTATGAATAAAGAATTTCAGTTCGTCAATAGCTGAAGGATAATAAGAAAATTACATTGCATGTTCACATCAACAGATACATTTAAAACTGTTTAACATGGATACAACCGGAATCATAATTTTATCGATAACATTCGAAGTATCTTGAGGTGGCAGAACAAATCGGTAGCTTCTAAATTGTGCGAAAAGAACATATATACGAACTCCTCATCAAAATCAGCCTTCATGAAAATCACATAATGATGCAGCATATCTTATTTCCTTTGAAATATTTTGCACAATTAAAAGCGTTTAAATTCTTCTTCTTAGAAATGAAAATGTTTAAATAGTGGATCTTCCTCGATAAATATTAGTAATAGAGAAGACGCTTCTCAAAAATTCCCCAGGAAAAAAAGATGTGCACATCAACTTCTATCATATAAACGAAGAAAGAAGTTTTATTTAAAGAATATATAAATAGCTATAGAGTAAAATATAAATCAGGGGGAAGTATGTAGAAAAATCAAAAGACAAATTCTTAGAATTGTAATATTGTTCAAAGATTTCGTCTCCCATTATTCTACATCTAAAATATCCTCTCTGTCCTTCCTCCTGATAAAACAACAATAAAAGTGGACATCAAACCTTCAAAGTTCCATATAAACTATGAAATATAAACGATCGTCTATTTCAGATCGGATTTACAAAAATTGTTGATTATATTAAGATCACAGTGCATTTGGAGTAGTGCTTTCAACTAGAAGAAGCTATCAAAGGTAATTTTTCACATAATCCATGAAGCCTGGTGGCTCTTTTCCGATACATCTAAAAATGAAACATTTTAACATCTACTTTTGATTTCAATTGAAATTTACTTACTGCTCTTATCGTGTAAGAGAGTGATTTTTGAATTAGTTACATGAACAAGAGGCATAATGCCTGTAGTTTTGGCAGCTCATTTCTGTTCGTTTTATGATTACATGAAAAGAGAGGCATTCACTCACAGGAAATGCAGTCAAAGCAGTTTGCAAGTTCGTTCGTTCGTCTCTAGACAAAATCTCCAAAACAGTTTCTACTGAATACGAAAATATCGTTTCCACTACTATCTTACCTAATGATTGAAATCCTTCAAGGGGTAAGTAAGAAAGGATTTCCTTAAATCCAATAAGTAGAGATATGTCGAATTGAATTTAATCGATGATAATTAGTATAGAATTCATATAGCTGGAAAATCTGCACCTATTTTCTCTCTGACCTTAAATTAATCCATTTACGGAAGAAACCATGTCAGCTTCTGACCTTTTCACAAGAAAGAAAACGTGTTCATCCATGCTACAGAGACTTGAAATACATGTGATAATTATACAGGGTGTCCGGATTCAACGTTCGTATATTTCAGGGGGTTATTCTAGAGGTCAAACTATGAAGAAAACTTCTATGAACTTAGGTCCTAAAATGCAAAATCCACTAAACTATCGATATTTTTCTCAAAATTTGGTGGATTCAAATTAAATTCATTACGTGGAGGTTTTTGAATGAACTTAATCATTTGGTGATTAAAAAACTTACTGATTCTCATCAGTGGCGGAGATAATAGGGAAGTCTTCCATAAAATTACTTCTAATTTTTGACTCAGTGATCAAAATGAAACTTTGATCAAAGAAATGAACTCCTCATGCATTTTTGAAGAAAGAAGGTACTTGTTGAGAGCGTTACGGAGCACCATTCTAGAGAAAACAGTGATTTTGTGATGATATGCATTCTAACTGAGCCATGCACTGCTTATCTCCAAAAACAGAAGTTTTGTCTGTCAGTTTCAATTATCAATAAAACACGAAAATTGAGTGGGCTTTTGTATATTCCTGTATCTAAATGATAATCTGAATTGATAGAAATGGTTCCATTTTCAAATCAAGAAATGGATGACATGCATTTTATGTATGGGAAAGCTGATGGAAACTCGCGTGCTGTCAGAAAATTCTATGAAGAAGCGTTTCCTGAACGAGTCCTTCCTTGTGAATCAGTCCTTACTCGGTGAAAACCCATATAAAATAATATTTAAATAAGGTTATTCTGATTCACAACGCTATCACAGTAGCATCATCAGGCAAGTTTACATTTTGAATAACTAAGCTTGTTTCCGAAATCCGTTGCTATTTATATTACAGTAAGTACAATAAATTTTTATTGAGCACTAAAACCCAAAAAAGGGTATCTGCAAATTCCAGCTTATCTGAATATATTTAAGAGAGGTGAGTTATTTAAATTTAATTGTTCGTTAAGTAATATTCCAATTTTATTGTGTTTATTTATCACTAGGGATTATAACAGGTTCAAGGCATAATTTTTACTTTCTATATGTATTATAGAATTTCAAAATTATGGTTGAAAGTATGTTCTGTTTCTAACAAATGGTTAGAATATGTGGAATTACTTTTATTATTGAGGAAACTCTTCAAATGTTCACAAATTCTATGTCGGAAAGCTCTTCCAGTCTGTCCTATGTAAACTTTAGGGCAATCACCGCAGGTTAACTTATAAACCCCCGATTCATCATATAATAATAATAACAATAAAGACTGTATACATAAAGATGATAAATCGGGAGTAAATAAGTTAACCTGCGGTGATTGCTCTAAAGTTTACATAGGACAGACTGGAAGAGCTTTCCGACTTAGAATTTGTGAACATTTGAAGAGTTTCCTCAATAATAAAAGTAATTCCACATATTCTAACCACTTATTAGAAACAGAACATACTTTCAACCATAATTTTGAAATTCTACATATAGAAAGTAAAAGTTATGCCTTAAACCTGTTAGAATCCCTGGAGATAAATAAACACAATAAAATTGGAATATTACTTAACGAACAATTTGATTTAAATAACTCACCTCTGTTAAATATATTCAGATAAGCTGGAATTTGCAGAGACCCTTTTTTGAGTTTCAGTGCTCAATACAAATTTATTGTACTTACTGTAATATAAATAGCAACGGATTTCGGAAACAAACCTAGTTATTCAAAATGTAAAATTACCTGATGATGCTACTGTGATAGCGAAACGATTGTTGTAAACATAACAATAAAAATTTGTGAAAATATTTTTTTTAAATATTGTTCCACCGGAGATTATATGAAAAGGGCGCTCTTATCCCTTCCAAATCTGAATGTGGTAGAGATTGTTCTACCCGTACTGTTGAAAATGAGGAATACGCGACGAATTTCGGTACAGAAAAGAATTCCGAAGAGCACTGTGTGGAAAGTTCTCCATGAGCAATTACACTATCCATATCACCTCCAAAGGTTCAAGCTTTGAAACCGGAAGACTTCCCAGCAAGATTGGAATTCTGTTATTTGTTAACAGAGCAGTTAAGACTGAATGGAGACTTCGGGAGCAATATTTTGTTCACTGACGAAGCCAGATTCACGAAAGATGGTGTAGTCAATTTTCATAATATCCACGTTTGGGCAGATGAAAATCCTCATGCAAGTTTAGAGTTGAACCATCAAGACAAATTCATCATAAATATCTGGGTGGGAATTATAAATGACTCTTTGATCGAGCCTTATGTACTGCCGAATCGTTTGATATTTGTATTTTATGCAACATATTTTACTAGATTTGATGGATGATGTTCCTTGCTTAAATAAACTGAATATGATTTTCATGCATAATGAGCGGTTTTGTCGGGGTATTAGGGAATATTTGGATCAAATTCAAAGATTAATTGGCCGAGGAGGACCTGTACACTGGCCAGCTCGGTCTCCGGATTCGAACCCCTTGATTTTTTTATGAAGATATTTGAAGGAATTTTTGATAATTTGCAAACGTCGATGCAAAAACGTAGTAGAAAATATGTTGAAGGTATTTTGGAAATTTACTGTGATTTATTTTATATCGTTCATGTTATAGAGGTTCTGCTTTTTTATTTTATCCTTTACCCAGTCAAACTTGTTGATTAGAATTATGTTCGAATACATTTTTTTCATCTTACTTTGGATTATTTATCTCAAATTTGTTCTTTTATTACTACAAAAAATCACTTTTTTCTCCAGAATAGTGCTCCGTAACGCTTTCAATGAAGCGCACCTTTTTCCTTCAAAAATGTATGAGGACTATTTATCTTATTATAATTTAAATTGATCACTCAGTAAAAAATTTGAAGTGATTTCATGAAAAATCCCCCTCTTAAATCAGCCACTGATGAGAATCAATAATTTTTTTTGATCACCGACGATTTAGTTCATCCAAAAACCTCCATGTACAGAATTTCATTTGAATCCACCAAATTTTAACAAAGATATCAATATATATATATATGGATATATAGGTGGCATTTTAGGACCCTAGTTGATATGAAGTTTTCTTCATATTTTGACGTCTAGAATCATCCCTTGAAATATATGAAAGTTAAATCCAGACACCCTATTTAATATATAAACCAGTGTGCTTGAATTCAAATTCACAATTGAATTTCAAAAGATACTAATCATTTAATATTGAAGAAAAAAGATTCAACGCTAAAAACAAGAAAACAATATATGATGATGAACATAAACTGAAAAAAATCCCGAAAATATGCTAATAGCGACCAGATATATAAATGGTAATTTTTCAAGAGGTGCGCACTTATAACTCCTTTGAAAACACATACTAGTATTGTCGATTAATCGATATTATCGATTGATAATAATTTTTCGGATAGTTTAATGAATCGGTGGCTCAAATAAACCACTACGACATTTACGGCGAGTAGGTGTCACTAATTGTTATCTGTTATCTTTGAAAAACGGACAAAAATTAAGAATTACCGGATTTTCTTTCAACGTAGTGAATGAAAATGCTTTTTTAAGACTTTTAACTTATCTTTGCACTTTTTTCGGGGGCTTATTGGAACAAAGCCTTTCGACCCAAGAAGAGAGCATTTATATATTGAGTCTTCCTCTTAAAGTCAACTCAATGATTTTCCATAAATAAATAACGGTGTTTCCGTATTTTACAGAGCTCAATAATTGTCAAACAAGAACTCTTAACATTATTTCACTTCCTATAACCTTTTACGATAATATAAAATGGGATTTTCCACTTTCTCTAATTACGATCCTAATTGCATTAATCTATGACTTCTCATTTAATTGATATGCTGCCCTACAGAACGCAAATCAACACACATTTCTCGGGATGATATATGATTATAAATTGGCATACAAAACAACTGAAATCTGATTCCCTGAAGCTCTTAAACATTATGAAAGTCCTGGCTAATAGTACCTAGGGAGTTCATGAGAAAACACTCCTTACAATAAATCGAACACTTATCAGGTCAAAACTTGATTTTGGCTCTATTTTGTACGCCTCAAACAACAAGTATTTATTGAAGAGTATAATACCATTACATTACAGATGATAAACAGAACAGGTCCCAACAAGGTACCTTGTGGAACTCCGTACGTTATAATCTCCTCTGAACTCCAGACGTCTCCAATTTCCACAACCTGCTTTCTGTTTGACAGATAACTCTTGAGTAGCTTATGTAAAGTCCGTATATTTTTGACTTTTTGAGTAATGCAATATGGTACACGGTATCGTATTTTCAGTATTGAATGAGAAGAGAAGCTCTCTAGTTATTATTTAGTGAAGAAGAACACTTTCACCATGGAGTATTCGAACAACACTAATTCTCTCAATTGTTTATGTGAGGATTTTGAACTTTCGGAAATTTTTTCCAATGTAATTGGGATTTTAATAAAATTTCAAACGACGAATCAAAATTTAATCTGATTCTGATGGTTTTATTTATAATTCATGTTATACTTCGAGTTTTGTTCAATTATCCGATGTACTGAAAATCAATACCGGAACGGATCACTGGCTCTCAGTGTGCCATGCCCGTTTGACGTTTTCAAAATGTCGTTCTGGTTATGCACATAACTTTACAGCTTTTGAGAATTAATAAGCAGGTGTTAAAAAACCTTTCGTGCTACGTTCCTGCGGGGAGGTGTCATTAAAGTATATTTAACATATGCGCATTGAATGTTATTCTATTGCATCATTAAAGAATTATGCAAATGAGGATAAGTTGATCAACAATTTGGTCACGCAATGTTGACAAGTGTGAGTGTATTTTTATACAGAGTGGTATTGTCTAGATCGGTTTGGTTTAGTTGATAAGAATTCGATTGGTTTCAAACCGCTAATGTCCTGAAATGAACAGGATATCGGATAATATTATATGTTTTTCAATAGACGGTGTTAGGGTTGTATTAAACATGTTATCACTAATAGTATAATTACTGTTAAATATTATTCATTAATTTTAAGTAACGATAAATGAAAAATCAACTAAAAATTTTGTCAAATTAATTATGGCCATTTGTGAATCCTCTTTTGAATCTTTCATATACCGACCAAAAAAATATTCGGTGATTAAATCATAAATATGTGAAAATGAGGCTTTGTTTAATAATTATTAAGACAGAATTTCGTCATAGTTGTATGAGTATTATATTGTAGTATATTTTTAAATAATTGTGACAGTTAAATACATTCTCGTTATTGTCTCGAAAAATTACAATGACTTTCATGAACAATTTCAAAAGTAACTAATAATTAAATGTTCACGAAAAATGGGGTCTAGTTTTCTGTGAATTTAAAAATATGTCGAATTTATAATTCTGTATTGAAAATTGAAGAAAAAGATTAATCAAAAAATTACTGTGATTGATACTGCATGACAATATTTTATTCAATTTTTCTCTTGAGCTCTTATTAATGCGTTAAATTATTCAATAAAATTATCAGGTTCATTAACTAGTATGAACCCATTAATTTTAATTTTAATTTATGGATTTTTACTGTGTACAGGTTGTTTCTTAGTTAAATAAAAAAAATCGGACATTATTCTGAGAATCTACAATAAACGTTTAGCTTTTTTAAATTAATACTCACTTGACGACATGTATGAATATTCACTCTTATAATATCCTAATGAAATTGTGAGAATTAAAAATTTTTTACTCGTCCAAATGAAATTCCAGACCAAAATGTAATACTTTCTCTAAATATTATTTTATCTTCATTGAAATTCCTTATTCAAATATAAAATATAATTGGGACTGTCGCTTTTCTGTATAGCTTCAAATTAAAATGAAACATAATTTAACACACCCTGTACGTTTTGTTGAATTACATTTCATGTTAATTTAAAGCTGTTTAGGAAAGCGACAGCTCTAATTATAGTTTATATCCCATTAACGAATTTCACTGAAGATGAATAAATATTTTGAGAAACTATTGCATTTTGGTCTGGGATTTCATTTGGATAAGTAAAAACTTTGTAATTTTTTCAATTTTATTAATTCTTTCGTTTATATAAGAATGAATATTCATATATGTCGTCAACTTTGAGATTTTCTTTTTCTCTTAAGTATTAATTTTAAAAACTTAACATTAGTTATGGGGTTTCAGATCAATTTCCGATTTTTTAATTTAATTTATTAATAACCTGTACACAGTAAAAAACCATAAATTTCAATCATCTCGAATCATATTTTCTATTCAACTTATACATTTCAAATGAATGAAATTATTAATTTATCATAAAAAAATAAATTTAATATTTAAAATATATTACCTTTTTATAACAAATTTCAATGAAGATAAATATTGATTCTGAAACAATGTTGTAATTTGATCTGGAATTACATTTAAATATATAAAATATTTTTATGAATTCCTTCGATTATAAAATATTGAATAATTATATATGTGGCCAAGTTAAAGGTACGAGTGTTAATTTCGTTAATTAATTAAATGGAATTCTTCTAAATTGAGTGCCTCTCCTATCGAAGGTTGGTTTCATTATTGTTACCCTCACTTGACTCATTGCTACTCTGGAAATGTTCAATGAGCTACAGTTAAACCACTCAATTAGATTTCCTAACCACTACTTCTTTCTTTTTCCTATAATACTTTTTACTTTTATTTTCCTTTGTATTATTGTTCACAATAGCTAATATTCATCTCCTGCCATGGTATCCCCTTAATTTCGTTGTTTTCTAATATTAATTCTTGATTATTTCACAAGCTTTTTCGATTAGCTTTAAACTTCCCCTTTCGTTCTTCTTTGAGTCCAAAAAATTTTCTCAATATGCCACATCTCGGAAGATTATAACCTGTTTAAATGTTTCTGCTTCAGTGTTAACTTCTCCAATAGATACAAAAGTACCGAAAATACATCGAAGTATTCCAAACAATTTCTTTCAGTGAGAGGTCTCTGTTATATAGTATTTTCTCCAATTTTGCACGAATATTTTTTGCTATCTCTAGTCTTGATCTTATCTTTGTTTATTATTTTATGTAATCCTTGTTTTCAAATATTTGTATTTTGTAACTTGTTCAATTTGTTTACTTTGTGAGCTTACATTTGCTCGTAAATTTAGCTTTTTATTGTTTTAGTCCATATTGTATACAGTGATAACTTAGCCTATATTTTTATTACTTCTGTCGAGTTTGCGAAAATTGCTATATCTACCTCTAACCTGATGATATTTATAAGTTTTCTATTTATTACTATTTCCATTTTTTCGGATAAAAGGGGTTCTTAAAAAATTACTTCTTTGTGCAGATTGAAAAACAGGGTCGATGGAACAGATGTCTACCTGCTCTTTGGATTTCAATTTCTAGAGTAGGTTCTTTATAGACTTCTACTTGTAATCTTTGGTTCTAGTATAAATATATTTTCAGCTGTAAATCTTTGTTGTTAAATTGTTTTCTCATCATTTCAACCAATTTTCAATATCGTACTTCTCAAAGGCTTTTTCAAAATCCATATAACAAATGTTATGTCCCTAACATTAAAACAAGTTGTAGAAATTTCTATGTTTTACTAACAATAAATTGATATTTTACACATCTGATTTTGACTCGAGTTTCGGGAATTAACTATTTCATCTTCAGACAACTGAAGACTTAACAAGCAGGACAGGGTATTTATGTAGAAGAAAAATGTAAACGTATCGATCGATGATAAATAAAGCTTCGCATTACCTTTATCAAAAAATAACCGCAAAGCTGAAGTCCAAACTATAAAATCAATAGCCACCAACAATATAATAGATAATTTAATTCGACAGAAACAATCTAAAATAGCTATAAGCCCAATTTATCCCATCATGAAAACTGAAGAAAAAAAATTCATTTCGTTATCGTACTTCAGTAGCAGAAGTCAAAAAATGGCCAATAGTTTTTCAAAATTAGATGTTAATATTGCTTTCAAAACACAAAACAAATTATCATCCGTATTATTTAACGCAAAGGACCCAACTCCAAACATACAAAAATCGTGAGTTTATCAGTTATCTTGTTCGACGTGTAGTAATAAATATATAGAACAGACGGGACGTTCCTTCAAAACGAGGTTCAACATAAAATAAAATCAATAAACTAAATAAACATACTTCTACTTTTGCCACTCATTGTTTAAAAAACGACCATCCTTTTCCGACTATAGATAATCTTGAAATTTGCAAATTAGTTCACAATAAAAATAATGAATGACTGTACGGATCTATGTAAATCCAAAATATTTAAGATATTTAAATAAGTAACTTCTGTTAACCAATCTTCTTTGGCGTGCTGACATTCTATTAGTTGTTAGGCGTCCTCTCATTTTTAACCTGTTTTTATCACCTGTATATGCATAAATACCCTGTCCTGCTTGTTAAGTCTTCAGTTGTCTGAAGATGGGATAGTTAATTCCCGAAACTCCAGTCACAATTAAATATGCAAAATGTCAATTTATTGGTAGTAAACCAGCCATTTCTACAACTTGTTTTAATTATGATCAACTACCAAATAGTAACGGCTGAAACAGTATCTGTTATTTCCTTGATTCTTTTAATTAATACACTCAGTGCGAATATCGCTTCTTTTGTTTAAAATCCCTTTCTGAAACCTGTTGACGATTCCATTTTCTAATTTCTTAAATATGCTTCTATGCATAATCTGAACAAATATTCTTGAAGTCTAACTATTTAAAAATATAGCCATGTAGTCGCCAAATTTTGTAACGTTCGCATTTCGAGAAATTCTGTGTGTTACTTTAAACATATCTTAAAGTATTTTCAGTGAATTCTCTACTATACCTTCCAATATTTGCTCGTAAATTTAATCTGGATCTATTATCTTCACATTTTTTGTATTTGCAGGCTTTTTTTCCACCAGTATTATTTTCATAACATCTTGTCTTCTTAGTTTGGGGTATCTATTTCTGTCGGTGTGTTGTCTTCGAAAAATTGTAATCTATAATCTACCTATCATTTGTACTTGTGGTTTTTCTATAACTAATTTACCCCTTGCATATTTTAATAATTCAGGTTTTCTTTTATTGTTTTTTTCTTCTTGTTCACGTTAAAGCTATCATCTTTTCTCCAATATTTTTCTATTTCCTTATATTGCTCTTTAAACCATAACTCCTTGGGTTTTTTATTTCCTTTCAATTTATTTCAACCACAAAAAATCTATTGAAAAGAATTTTCACGGCTTTCTGATATTTTTTAGACAAATCAAATTAGTAGTATGAAATTGTTATGAAAGGTTTAAAAAAATTCGAAGAAGAAATTTCGATCTGTTGACGACTTGCACGGTTTTGAAAATGCTTAATTATGGAATATTTTCTTGGAAGTTATTTTGATATGAACAAATACACCTACTTCAAATAGCAGTTTCAAAAATTAACACGTTCCGAAAATTTTTGGCTAGTACTGTATTTTTCTTTATGTTATTGGCAATATTTTCTTCCACTATATCCATCACTCCGATTCCGGAAAACAGTAGTTTTGAAATAAAATATAAAATACGTGATTGTTATTCTATTCCTAGAAATAATATTTTCCAGGAAGGTGGTTACTATTTTTATCTATTCTATTTCCTGTTCTTGTTCGAGAGTTTGAACCTTCACTCGACAAAACTCAGATAGAATTAAATAACAAATGAAAAAAAAAGTTTCATATTTCAAAATTACTCACTCTAAATTGTGATGGACATGCTATGAAAAAACAGATGGAGATTTTTAGGCTAATAAACCTATGAATTCTATACACTTGAATTATTTATAAATTAATGATAGTTATTTATGGAAGTAAAGGTTAATTATTCAAGCGTTAAGCGCGATAGTAAACTCTTTGACTGCTAACATTTGAAAATATAAAAAATAGAGAACAAATTGAGCTGATAGAACTATGCGTTACACTAATACTGCCTCGAATTGAAACTATACTGCCTTCCATTTATGATCAATTCCCTAGTTTCTGAAGGCGAACCTGGACTCAAACTAGCAGTGGTAGTATTCGATATCGTTTCTCTAAGATCAGTATGTTTGATATCTTCCCTTTCGAACACATCTTCTTCTAAGATTTTCTCTAAATGTGCCTCACCGTTTTGTATGTGCAAGGTGTGAGGTGGTGCATTTTTGTTGTGAGGTGAATGTACTGGGGTGACATCGACACCCCTTTCTCTATCTTCGCGCTTCTTCTCCATAGCTTTCCGGTTGCTCTTGGTCGTGAGACAACCAGTCTCTACGTCTCTCTCTAACCGGTGTCCACTACGAGACCTGGTCAGTTGTCTCTGGACATATTCGTTGAGGTCCTCCTCTTCCTTCTTACTCACTATCTTGTTGAGAATTATCAGAAATATCCCTATAAATACAACGAAGATACCTGTTCCGACGAGTTCGTTCCACCAACCTCCGGTGCTCCAGGACATCATGTCGTCTGGAAGAAGGCCGGAGCCGATGAGGAATAAGCCGAACACCAGGAAACAGACTCCGATGTGGAGCATGCCGATGCCGGAGGCCATGGTGGATTCTACTGGGGCCCTGGAGGAGACCTTCTTGGAGGGGAGATGTTCCATGCTGTCAATGCTGTCGGTGCGAGAAGATAACCTCCGCTCCCTTTCTCTCTTCTTGGCTTGCTCGCGGAGCCTCCTTTGGCGTTTGATGGCCATGGCCGAGTGTAGTCCAGCCGAACCATGCATCTGGAAGCCACGGATTTTATCAGTCTTCAATTGTCAGTTCACATGCACTGCACACACTGCACACAGCACTGCACTTTATACGCACTGCACTGTACAATGTGATCAACAAATAAGCACTGTAAAAATATCAGGCGTAACAGCAAAAATCAGGATCATTAAAATTTATATGTTGAAATGAGATTCAGATATTATCAATATTTCAAAGAAAACGTATATAGAATAAAATGTTTCATAAAACTAACCTACAAAAAGGACAAGTTGAACAACAATAACGTCAAATTACGTCATATCTGTATCTAAAGAGTCTTTCAATGGGAACGCCCCATTTTTAAATTGACATTACTCAGGAATGGTAACCATTGTTTATTTGTGACATTGACAGTTGTATTTGTCAATGTCTATCATTTAATCATGGAAAGGTACACACCACGTTTACAAATAATCCAAATTTATTATGACAAATCGGGATCTGTAACTCTAACTTTACGTGCTTTAATTCCAATTTTTGGTTGTTATAATCGTCCGGATAAAAGAACAGTGAACCTTTAGTGAAGAAGTTTGAAACAAATTTTACACTTCACGTTTAGTGAAGAAGTTTGAAACAAATTTTACACTTCATAATGTTGCCAGTGACACCAAGAAATGCAAGAAGTGAAGATAATATCGCTGCCGTATGTGAAAGTATTCCAGAAGACCAAAATTCATCGATTTCTCGACGTTCACAAGAATTTGGGATATCTCAGACGTCTTTGTGGCGAATTTTACGAAAACACCTTGATTTACGTCCATACAAAATTGTTTTAACCCAAGAACTCAAACCAACAGATCATTTAAAGCGTCGTGTATTCAATAATTTAATTAATTGCTGCTTAAAAAAAATCGGATGAAATGTACCGATAAATTATCCACCTCGTTCCTGCGATTTAACTCCATTGGACTTCTTCCTTTGGAGTTATATTAAGTCATGAGTTTACAGCAATCATCCGGCAAATTCAGACGATGTATAGGTCAATATTGAAGGAGTAATAATGAAATAAAAATTTCAGTAATTTCCAAATAAAAAATGTGTTTTATTTACAACTCAAAATGAACCCCTTTATGTAATCACGTCTTTCTACCGGGTGTTTCTTTAGAGTGATCGAACTTTAAATTGAAATAGAACACATTTAAATTAAGATTGGAGCCAAATTTTTTTTATTTGAAAGATAATTTTATGACATTTATGTTTTGAAAATAATTTCCGGCATATATCCACCACGACTAGCTCTGAGGAACCACATTCGACCAGACAAATTTTGGACCACTTCTTCGAGTAATACAGGCATTATTTCATCAATAACACGAGTTATGTTGGCTTCCAAAGGGTCTTTTGTTTCTGGTTTATCAGCATAAACCAATGACTTAAAATAACCCCAAAAATTTTTTTTTTCAGTGGAGTTATGTCGCATGATCTTGGAGGCCAATTAATTGGATCATTTCTCGATAATGTTATCGCCAAATCTTTCTTCCAATAAATCAATTGTTACGGTAGCAGCATGAGGTGTCGCACCATCTTGTTGAAACCAAAACACTTCTGGGTCGATACTATTCAAATTTTGAAACAAATAATCATTGATCATTGATCTGCAACGAGTACCGTTCACTGTAACATTAGCTCCAGTATCGTTTTTATAGAAATATGGACTGATGATGCCTCCAGCGTGTAAAGCACACCATACAGTGCATTTTTCAGGATGCAATGGAACCTGCAGAACTTCTTGAGAATTGTTTTCACTCCATATACGGCAATTTTGCTTATTTACATAGCCGTTCAACCAGAAATGAGCTTCATCACCAAACACAATTTTACGATAAAAAAGTGGATCAACTTCAAGCTATTCTAGGGCCCAATCAGCAAACAAACTATGCTTATTATAAACAAGTGGCTTTAGTTCTTGAACCAGTTGGATCTTGTATGCGTGTAGACCAAGATCTTTATGCGAAATTTTCCATGTGGTGGATGCACAGAGTCCAACTTGTTGTGAACGTTGACGAATAGACAAATCTGGATCATCATTAACCCAATGACTTACAGCAGCGATATTTTCTTCTGTACGTACAGTTCTTTGTCTTGTTGTTGTTGTTACATCGAGTAGAGAAAATGTTGTCCGAAATCTATCGATAGTTCGACGAATAAGCTGCTCTGATGGACGATTATGTAAACCATAAATTTCACGAAGTGCTCTATAAATTTGGAAAATAGAACAATGATTTTGAAAATAAATTTCAACAATTTGTAAACGTTGTTGCGGCGTGAGTCTTTCCATGATAATTTGTCAATGCTTACTGAACAGAAATGTCAAAACAACATGGCCTCTTCTTCTGTCAAATCACAGTTATCGAAAGTTCTATCACTCTAAAAAAAACACCCAATATATAAGCGAGACCGGATTTAAAATTAAAATAGAACCTTATTGATAATGAAAAAGATGTAACTTTACTATATAATCTTAATGAGGGTGAAATGGTGGACTATTTGAAGATTCTTTCAACCAAAAAAGGCGTTGAGAAAAAGAAGAATTCAACAAATTCTCAAATACTATTAGGCAACACCCCTATTTTAAATGCTATTACTTCCATGAGCCATAAAAATACAGACGTCCTACGTGTAAATTCACATTTCTAAAATTTGTACATGCCACTAAATATGACACATAACAAAATACTTTTCCACATATAACTTTCGTAACGTTTTCAAACTGATATAGTTATTTATAGGAGATTAATCTCAAACTTGCATAAGTGACATTTATTCATCTTTTTCGTCCAAGTAATAACATAAATCTAGTATCACTAATAATGCATAAAATTATTATTACCGACAACAGTATGCGTCAATGCGACCTAGAGTCGAATCGACCTGCTTTAAGCATTTTTCTGCATCAATGAAAATTATTATTCAACTTTCTTCCACTCAGTCCGTGAAGCAATAATTGGAAATAACTTTTTTGCTTCTGAAATATCCTTTTATAAAGATTAAAGAAATGGAAACGAGCCCAGAATGAGTACTCTCAATGGTACGGGGAATAAAAGCATCTAAGTAATTGCTCTTTTATATCGTCGGCTTCAGATCCTTTTACCGGCAAAATCAATGGCTTATGAAGACAATGAATTTTTTTCTGAATTCAGCTGTAAAGATGGCATTCAACTGAGTAAATAGAAAATGACATTAGTAAACAACGATGTTTATTAGGTCTTCTAACTTAAAGTTATTCTGGGTAATGTTATTCCAGAATGTTTGAATTGCTACCAAAATACTGAACGAGAAACAGAACATGATGAAAATGATAATTTTGAAACCAATGATATGACATACCATCCTATATTAATTAAGAAATGTTTTATTCCGCGACTATACATTTTACGAACTCATTTCCTGCCAACTGTAACAAATTTGGTTATAAGTATGAGTTACATTCGAAAATATATCAAAAATTTTAAGCGTGATATCAAAATAATTGTGTTTTTGTATATGAATATTTTGAATATGATCTAATCATAAATTTTCCATGAAAAATTTATATCTTTATATATATATATAAGAATGAAAATTTCCTCTTTGGAAATTTATACATTTTCAATCTTATTTAACAACTAAAAAAGAAACTTTTTATGATATATTTAATGATTTCGTTCAAATTTACATTATATTCATTCAAATATAACAATCGTTTCGTTGCAATATAGCTTCACCAGATATTACAGTATGATAAAAATGCTCATATGTACCGATAAAAATAAGTTTCCATTAAGTAAATGTAGACATGTAAACCGATTGAGTATTTTTTAACAGTTACTGCTCTGATCCAAAACAGGAGAATTTTTTACCTCGACCTTCTTCAATTAATACTATTCACTATATGTTAATATTTGTTAAAATTGGTCTTCTGTATAAAGAACGACAGCTCAATCTAAATATGGTTGTATCTTAAGTCCGTCTAGAAGGTATCCGGAATTAATTATTCTTCATGATTTTAATATACTTTTTTTTTATAACATTCTAAGATAAAAGTAATGTATAAAATAGGTTGTCAGATAGCCAGCTATGGCTAAAGTTGCATGGCAACACTATTCGTCAAATATTGATGATTGTCAACAGGTATACAATTTATTAAATAATGAAAAAAGAAAAAGGAAGAATATTTGTATAGAATAAGTTTTTGAAACGTAAAAAAATTAGTGAAATTGACTGAACTGAGAAAAAGTGCTTTATATGAGAAGATAAAGAGGATAAAAAAGACATGGAGGCCTTAGGATGGTACAATCCTGAGGTTTCGCAAATTGGCTGAAAGATTTGAAAATCATATAAAAATATGTCCAGAGAAAGTCCGTATGTCACTGAAAAGACAAGGTACATATCTACATATCAAGGAAACCAAAAAAATCCCTATAATGACACTTTTACAAAAGGATCGAAGGATATAGAATTTTGTTAATTTTTTCAAGAAGATTTATTTTATTAATATCTTCATATCTGATGAAAGTTATTTCAAACTTTGTGAAAATCACTTAAAAATCCTATCAAAACAACCTGTTATTGTACAAATTTTCTAACAAAATAATGGTTTGGAGGGCAATATCTCAGGGTGGTGCTACGCCTCTTTGTATAGTTAATGATATTATTGAAAGTGAAAAAGTATTGTAACATTCCAAAGGATTTTCTCCTTGAAACGGCGCATGCTTTATATCCAGAGGCGTGGCGTTTTCAGCAGTATAATGCAAGATACTTCGGCCTATACTCAAGCTTGGATGCAAGAACACCAAGTGACATCCATTTCATGGCCAGCAGCTTCACCAGATCTTAGTCCCATTGAAAACATATGGGAACTTATGAAGATTAAAGTTGAATGAGCAGCGCCACGAAATAAAGTTGATTTAATTCAATCAGTTTTACAGTCCTGGAATACCATCACCGAAAATTATGGAGGTGATCTAGTTTCGCGTGTATCTCGACGTTAAGGCGAGTATTTACCGTTAAATTTTCTAATTGGGGAATTAAAAATATATACTAAATAATTAAAATTAAGCTTTGTTTTTTTGGATACTTCCTAGAAGGACTATATATTCTTGAAGATATTTTCAAAAAAATAAAAAAGAATATTTCTGTATCAAACGGAAAAAATGAACCATAGTCAAAAATTATCCATTCACTATGAAAATACAGGTTGTGTTAATTTCATCAACTATGTATTAGTTTTGATTATTCATGTCTAGACTTCGAAATTCAATCCAGAATGTAACGAAAAAAAATGAATTTTTGTCAACAAATGTCAAAATGCTTGTTGGAATTTTTCGAATACTAGAAATAGCAGCTTAGAACTCAATAGACTTTTCTTTTGTTACTCCAGTTACTCTATCTTCAGTAAACTAAACAAGATTTCATGCAGAAATCTCCATTTAGTAGATATATATTTTTTTAAATTTCAAACACCCATTTTCTACCTCAAGGTAAATTGATTCGTTCAAAAAACTTGGAGGATCAATGCTAGATAATGCTCGATTTTATCGAAAGTTTCATGGATACGTATTTAATTAGTCTTATTTATTTATATTTATTTTTATTTCTCATTTAGATCCCACTTATTCAAGATCCTTCACTAAGAATGTTTTAGGGGAGAAGGTGCGAGAATTTATCATTGCTAGAATAGAATGGTTCACCATTTCAGAGAGAAATATTAAAGAAAGAAAATAACATTTTGAATGAATAATTGCAAAATGGCGAATGCGTCGGTTTCAAATAATTGTGTCGTTATTAAAATATCACGATGACTTTTTTAAAATTATTTTCAAAACTTAAGGAAATATCTTACCAGACAATGAATACCTCATTATTTCTGACCTTCTAAACACTCGCATTAAAAAGATTAATTGAATGTCACGAACGTCGTGCTGTGGCTTGCCGAAATACTTCATAGAAACTCATTCAGTTGGTAAATTTATCGTTGAATACCATCTGAAAGGCAAAATTTGTGTTGAATTCAAATCAGTAATTCGTGCTTCGACATACATTATAAACGACCAACGCTGTCATTTGATTGCAGAGTAGTGAACCCTTTCAACTTTATTGAATACTGTCTTGCTATTTCTGATCATGGCTAAAACAGAATATTTCACTTGAGTTTCAATACTCTTTTTTAATTTAATGGTATACGTGGGAAACTCTACTTGTGTAATATATGTAATCACGTCTTTCCCGATAACGAAGACAGGATTTAAAATTAAAATAAAACCCAGCAAATTTGGCAGAATTGAGAAATAAGCAGTGAAATTATAAGCAAAAATCGGAAAGAAATTCTACTTTAACCGTATTTTTTTCCACAGAAATATTTTTTGGGCATTTTTGGTCTAATCGTCATATGTTGGTCCGAATAATCTGTTTCTAGTCTTCGACCAAATAGTTATGATTCATCTTGTATAATTTTTGATGTCCAAACTGTTCAAGCAAATTTCCGTTGACTGAGCAGCATTTTCGCTGTTATTGTAGCTAATGTTGGCTTCAAGATTCCTCAGTTTTTAGACATTTTGACATCAATATGGAACATAGGTCTAGAAAAAATAGTATTTTATTGTTGAACAAGAACTGTGGACAACTGTAGGTGATTCGAGATAACTGATTAACAAATTGGCGAATTCGCTGGTTACCCGATAAAACTGAAGAACTGAGAATAATTACAGATTGCAAATTCACTGTTTTCAGTATTTACAAAAATTCTTCAAGGCTTGAAAGTGACCTCATGTCACAGACAATTATCCGAACAGGAAATGAACGAATAACGTATTTCTAATTATTCTAGGAGCGTCAAATCAATAAATATTCAAGAAAGATTAGAGCGTGAAAAACCATTAGTTGCTTTTTACGATTCAATTAAACGAACAAGTCTCCTTTCGAATTGTGACAGAATAACTCTCTGATTAAAAAGCAATTATACGCGGAATTGATCGGAAAAACCTCCTAAGCTGAAATCGATTTCCTGTCGAAGTTTGTCCCGATTGAGATACGATCGGCTTAGTGGCGTATCTTCCGAGCTTTTTCCTGATATCTCTTGATCTCCTTGTAAAATATTCAGGATGTTCGAAAAGAATCCCGGTTTACTAGCAAGCAGTGCACATGTTGATCAACAGTAAATTTGTGTAGGTGGAGAAAATACTGAATTATAGAGTAATTGGGTTTTATTTGAAGAATATTGTTTAATCTGGAAAATTCTTGATTAATGTAAGAATTTTATTCGGTAAGTTGGATTTATATTATATTATTTTTTGACTCATAATTTCTCCTTATCTAGAGAAAGGTTGTTTCCAAAAGTCAGGGTTGTTTCACGGGACGAAGTGATCATCAGGGTTAATTGTAATATCTTAAATATCTTACAGATTAATTCTACTAACCTCATACAAATTTTAATGTCATAAATTAGTTTTCTCAAAATAAAATTAAATGCCTTAGAAAACTCAGTGTCAATTTAGTAGACATGAACTGGCTCAAAGCATTTCTAAAGCCAATATCCATCAAAAAAGGTGATGTTGTCTGTTTGGTGGCATTTTAAAGGAATCGTTTTTTTTTAACTTTTACCGGATAACACAACAATTCATGCGGAAGTCTACTGTCATCACCTGAACAAACTGAATGATGTACTTCAACAAAAAAGGCTAGAATTAATCAATAGAAAAGGTGTGTAGTGTTCAACCAAGCTGATGCAAGACCTCATACAAGTTTGGTCACTCGCCAAAAGCTTTATTGCTTGAATGGGATACACTGCCACACCCACCATATTCTCCAGATCTGGCGACTTCGGATTATTATTTGTTCAGGTCAGTGCAAAATTTTTTGGACGGTAAAACCTTTACTTCTAATGAAGGGGCCAAAAATCACCTTTTTTGCCAGCAAAGACCAAAGATTCTATGAGCGTGGAATCATGCTACTACCAGAAAGATAGTAAAAGATGTTGGACCAAAATGACCAATATATAATTTAATAAAATTCATTCTATTAAAATCGTCTTTCATTTTCCCAGAAAAAAACGGAATTACTTTCCGAAGAACCCAGTACTTGGCAAATCTAAGAAAATTATCTTGAAAAAAGTATGAAGAGAAACTTCAAACTCAACATCTTGGAATTTGAAAACGAAACACTTGCGCACTGAAATTTATGAGACTCATTCTTTTCACCCTCTAAGTAATCACTCCTCTTCATTTGTACTTCCAATTCAGGAATATCCTTTATATAACACTCATTTTTCAACAAAATATTTGAATAAATAATAAAATTCAGGGTTACATTTACTGATAGTTCCACGGTTCCATGAATTACTAGTTCTTGGTGCAACATGACGTCTACTGAATGAAAGTAAATTAAGTGTACTTTTCCCATAAAAGGAAATTATTCTCAACAAATTGCTACTCCAAATCACCTAGCAACATAATTCAGCGGTTTCCCTGTGGGGACCTCAATAACAAAGTTTGGCGAGAATACAACATGTGGATATTATCTGGGTCAACAAGCAGAATATCCGTAAGTTTCACCAGAAGGGAATAGAATAGGATAGAATCGGTTCGTAGTTGCACTTGACCTATTTCTGATCATTAAAGCTTTTTGTCATCAATATATTTCATACAGTTGATTATTTCTTGGGTAAAATAACTATGTATATATTTTGCATTTTGCTCTTTAATTATTATAAATATCGGGTGTTTTTTTAGAGTGATACACTCTGTTCAGTAAGCATTGACAAATTATCATGGAAAGACAAATTTATGGTTTACATAATCGTTCATCAGAGTAGCTTATTCGTCGAACTATCGATAGATTTCAGACAACATTTTCTCTACTCGATGTAGCAACAACAACAAGACAAAAAACTGTACCTACAGAAGAAAATAATGTTGCTTTAAGTGAAAGTGTTAATAATGATCCAGATTTATCTATTCGTGGATGTTCACAACAAGTTGGACTCTGTGCATCCACCACATGGAAAATTTTGGGTAAATATCTTGGTCTACACGCATAGAAGATCCAACTGGTTCAAGAACTAAAGACACTTGACCATAATAAGCGTCGTTTGTTTACTGATTGGACTCTAGAACAGCTTGAAGTTGATCCACTTTTTTATCGTAAAATTGTGTTTAGTGGTGAAGCCCATTTCTGGTTGAACGGCTATGTATAGAAGCAAAATTGCCGTATATGGAGCGAAAACAATCCTCAAAATCCTCAGTGCAGAAAAATACACTGTATGGTGTGGTTCACACGTTGGAGGCATCATCGGTCCATATTTTTTCAAAAACGATGCTGGGGCTAATGTTACAGTGAATGGTGCTCGTTACAGATCGATGGTTATTTTTTTCAAAATTTGAATGGTATCGACCCAGAAGTGTTTTGATTCGAACAAGATGGTGCTACACCTCATGCTCCTACCGTAACAATTGATCTATTGAAAGAAAGATTTGGCGATAACATTATTTCGAGAAATGGTCCGATCAATTGGCCTACAAGATCATGCGACACAACTCCACTGGATTATTTTCTTTGGGGTTATGTCAAGTCATTGGTTTATGCTGATAAACAATAGACGCTTTGGAAGCCAACATAACTCGTGTTATTGATCAAATAAGGCCTGAATTACTCGAAAAAGTGGTCCGAAATTGGTCTGGTCGAATGCAGCTTTTCAGAGCTAGTCGTGGTTGACATATGCCGGAAATTATTTCTAAAACATAAATGTCATAAAATCTTAATTTAAATGTGTTTTATTTTTCATTTCAATTTAAAGTTCTATCATTCTAAAAAAACACCCGATAGTACAAATAAATGTTGATTTCAATTTATTATTGTGAATTGCTCACATGACGCGTTTCGTTACATCGTATTTCTTCAAATACTTATGAAAACTGATCAAAAATTTGGTCAAAATTCAAATGGTTTTGAGATGAGTATAAACTAAAATTATTCATTATATTTGGTAAAAAACTAGGAAATGAGATTCAATAGACCTTTAATTCTGTTTACAAAATCTTAAAACGCTCATCAAAATCATGTATTATTATAGATATTGCACACGTGGTATTCCACATATTATTGAGAAGAGTGCGCCGATGTTTATGTATTCTAGTATTAATGGACCTTCCTGTTTGTACAATATAAGTTTTTGGGCAGGTATCCATGTTAATTGGTAAACACCTAACTACTGTAATTTGTTCATTTTAGGTTTACAGTTTCTTCAAATTTCTTCATTTGTAGTTATTTTCCTAACAATATAATAGTAAAATGAATTTAAATTCAAGGTGAAGAATGATTGAGTAATCCGGAATTGCAGCTAAGTATATAGTTTAAGTATCTGTACTAAAAATGTATGTTTAATGGTAATTTTGAATTGAAAATTTTGTTTTTTATATCGGACATGCAGGTATCTTCAGGAAATGGTTAGCCCATAGCTATACCAGATAGTTGTTTATATATTTAATAATTGAATTGAATTGAAAGAAAGTTATTTGCAGATATTGTTTCCGAAGTGTGAAAAAATCACAATGTATAAGGTTATTCGGAAAGTATAGTCTATCTAGAAAGTATCTGGAATTCATTATTTTTCATAATTTCTATATACTTCTTTCTTGTAACATTCTAAGACAAAAGTAATGTATCAAATATTTTATTCAGATAGTCGGCTATAGCCAAAGTTACATGGCAACACTGTTTGTCAAATATTATTGAGGGTCAACAGGTATACCATTTATGAAATAATGTCACAACTAGAAAAAAGAAAACAGGTAGAATATTTGTATAGAAAAGATTTTCGCAACGTTAAAAAATTTGTGCAATTGACTGAACTGGGAAAATTGCTTTAAATGAGACAATAAAGAGGATAAAAAATGACATGGATGTGAGGCATAGACCAGTTTCGGGAAGAAGGAAACAATTTGAACACTTTCTTGGCCTTAGGATGACACAATTCGCGACACAATCCCAAATTGGCTAACAGATTTGGAAATCAACGAAACATAAAAATATTTTTATTTAGACCCAAAACCTACCCTGAAAGTTTCAAGTCTCTTTCCATTCGACAGTTAAAGTGTTCACTAACGAACCAGCTGGATATAACTACTTTCGATCTGGGATTTATCCTAGTGGTTTACGACAATTTCATGCTAAAAATTCGAAAATACTAGTTATTTGGACAGAATGATACCATGCTGTTTTCTAGAGCAAGCACGGAAAAACTGATTATACACAGTAACTGTATTCATGAAAATTATATGACGATTCCATAATTCAAATACAGTATGGACATTGAATAGTCATCGAATAAGTACAAAATATAATTTTGAATTTGACGCATATTTCAAAGATTTTCAACACTATACAGATCATATTGCATTTATAATTCCCACATTCCTTGTAGATTTTCAAGCTCACTGAAAACGGCCACGTCAATAAAAATGGAAATATCGGAGAGTGTTACTTCTGTATTATTTTCGAAACGATGATAAAGCTCATTTACCTTACTTTCCCGTAATATCCGTGACATTTTTATAGGAATATAAATTATTTAAAGTAGTGGTTTTTTTTAGCTTTTACCGGATAACACAACAATTGATTCGAAAGTCTACTGTCATTAGTTGGACAAACTGAACGATGCGCTTCAACAGAAAAAGCCAGAATTAATCAACAGAAAAGGTTTAGTGTTCCACCAAGATAATGCGAGACCTCAAACAAGTTTGGTCACTTTCTAAAAGTTTTGAGAGCTTGAATTAGCCAATATATAATTTAATGAAATATTTATTCATTATACGAAAATTGTCTTCTATTTTCCAAAAAAAAAAAACGAAATTACTTTCCGAAGAACTCAATAGATATCGTCCTTACTGTTCAACCCATTACACCAGGAGAAAACAAAATCTGCTTTAATCATTAATAGGGAGTATGAGCTATGGTAATAGAAAGTTCTAGAAATCGAGACTGTGTAACATACATCTGTATGTTTTTCTATTTTTCTATTACCATAGCTCATACTCCCTATTAATGATTTTTGGTACAGGTCAGCCGAATTAATTTATTCCAATATGAATATGCTACTTTTTGAGCATTAGGGCAAATTATGCTCTGATTTGAGCATGAGGAAAGTGTATTCTGCGTTGGTAACGTGAAAATATCGAGAATGCATTTCTTTACTTGAATGAATGAATTAACTCGCAAAGGTATGTCTTGTATGTATTTGAGTCTCTGTGTATGTATTTTTCATACTCTAAACGGCGCTAGTGTAATGTTAATATCTTGGAAATATTGGATGGAGTATTCCGTTACTTTGTGATAGTTCATTTTAATGGAATGAAATAAGAAATTACTTTGTTTTCTATCACTTTTTTATTATTACTGATATACAGTGACTCGAGTTTCGTAGTGTTTACTACATTTTCAAACTGAATGAACAAATTAGATCTCAACTATTATATATGCTGATTGTAGGCTTCGGCAGAGCTTCGAAGAGAGGGGTTTTTCAAAGTTCCGTCTGTTCGTTTAGTAGTTTTATTATTGGTACGTGCCTCTTATATTTTTCAATTTCTATGGATTCCAGGACTAATTCGTGAACAAATTTACCCCATTTCCAAATCAGATCATAATAACAATAAATTCATAAAACTTACATATTTTGGACCAATTTCACAAAAAAATAGCTTAAATTTTGTCAAAAATTAACATAGTAACAGCTTTCACACCCTCCCATAAAATTTCTAATCTTTTTTACTCCGAATGACAAAGAGAACCGACTGAATAATTCTGGAGTCTATAAATTGAGTTGTCAAAAGTGTAATAGTGTGTATATAGGACAAACGGGCCGACCTTTCCATGAAAAGCTACAAAGAGCATCAATCTGCTTTTAGGAACCGGAAGAATAATTCCAATTTTGCGAACCATTTCTTCAATACAGATCACACGTTCCCAGAATTGAACAACCTTGTGTTATCTTGCACGTGGAAGCGAAAGGGAAAAAACTTGACATCCTGGAATCCATAGAAATTGAAAAATATAAGAGGCACGTACCAATAATAAAACTACTAAACGAACAGACGGAACTTTGGAAAACCCCTCTCTTCGAAGCTCTGCCGAAGCCTACAATCAGCATATATAATAGTTGAGATCTAATTTGTTTATTCAGTTTGAAAATGTAGTAAACACTACGAAACTCGAGTCACTGTATATCAGTAATAATAAAAAAGTGATAGAAAACAAAGTAATTTCTTATTTCATTCCATTAATATCTTGGAGTCTCTGTGTATAGTGAATATAGATACTTGACAGATTTGGAGCCACAAGCATAAATTGCACTGACGAAAACCAATCAGTTTGAAACGTGCGCATGTCTGCAATTTGCCTCTGTGATCTACAAAACCTTGTCGAGTTTGTTTGAGTATAGAATTGTTATACAGATGTATGTTACACTGTCTCGATTTCTAGAACTTTCTATTACCATACCTCATACTCCTTATTGATGATTTTTGGTACAGATCAGCCGAATTAATTTATTTTAAAATTTGCTTTTTTCAAGAGTGTGTAGAAAACGTCCCATAATTTCTTAACATAAGGTATATAAAAATCAGCATGGAAAAAAAAGTATAAACAGGCAAGTATGGAGAATGTGACCATAAAATAGCAGTGTTTCGGCATAACTACTCGTATATATATATATATATATATATGTGTATGTGTATTTTCCTTTATCTGAAGCTATAGAGGAAGGAAGCCGTAAAATATGTAGCAGAGTTGCTGCATTACGCATCAGCTGTTCCTCTTGGATTTAGCCGTGCTGTCTCGTCCGTATATGCCTCAATTTTCCCTGATTTGAATTTATGGCACCAGATTTTCCGTTTGTCAGCGCGTGGCATCAAGGTTATCGGTATGTGAAAGGGGGTGTTAGTGGAATAAATGGAAGTTTTGACAACAGTGAATGATGGGTGCTTTTCGTCATTGATTCGCAACATGTCAAGTTGATATACGAGTGTGTCTGATGCTTGATTGGAAACAAATTAATTCAGTGAACTCTGCTAATCAAGTAAACTTAGAATTGCAGATTAGTCGCAATGAGATAAAATCATCTACTGGACTCAATTCCGTTCTGAACATAAGCGAAGTAATTACATCTAAAAGAATTGATTAATCAAATATTTACACGAAATATGTATTATTCATTCAAATTCGTTTTGTCAGAAGTTGTGGGTGCAAATCCAGCACTTGCCCATATAGATTGTATATTAGGTATGAATGATAAATGAAACTAAGCATATAACTAAGAACAACTTTAAATCCAGAATTATTTCTTGAAACTTCTATCGGGTTTTTTTTAGAGTGATAAAACTTTCGATAGGGATAACTGTGATTTGACAGAAGGTAGAAGCCATGTTGTTCTAACATTTCTGTTCAGTAAGCATTGACAAATTATCATGAAAATACTCACGCCGCAAAAACGTTCACAAATTGTGGAAATTTATTTTCAAAATCAGTATTCTATTCGCCAAACTTATAGAGCACTTCGTGAAATTTATGGTTTACATAATTGTCCATCAGAGCAGCTTATTCGTCGAACAATTGATAGATTTCGGGCAACATTTTCTCTACTCGATGCAACAACAACAACAACAACAAGATAAAGAACTTACAGAAGAAAATATCGCTGCTGTAAGTTATATTGTAAATGATGATCAAAATTTGTCTATTCGTCGACGTTCACAACAAGTTGGACTCTGTGCATCCATCACATGGGGAAAATTTGCATGAAGATCTTGGTCTGCACCCATACAAGATCCAACTGGTTCAAGAACTAAAGCCACTTGACCATAATAAGTGTCGTTTGTTTGCTGATTGGGCCCTAGAATAGCTTGAAGTTGATCCACTTTTTTATCGTAAAATCTTGTTTAGGGATGAAGCTCATTTCTGGTAAAACGGCCATGTAAACAAGCAAAATTGCCGTATATGGAGTGAAAACAATTCTCAAGAAGTTCTGCAGGTTCCATTGCATCCTGAAAAATGAACTGTATGGTGTGCTGTGCACGCTGGAGGTATCATCGGTCCATATTTCTTTAAAAACGATGCTGGAGGTAATGTTACAGTGAATGGTGCTCGTTGCAGATCGATGATCAATGATTATTTGTTTCAAAATTTGAATGGTATCGACACAGAAGTGTTTTGGTTCCATCAAGATGGTGCTACATCTCATGCTGCTACCGTAACAATTGATTTATTGAAAGAAAGATTTGTCGATAACATATATCAAGAAATTGTCCAATTAATTGGCCTCCAAGATCATGAGACATAACTCCACTGGATTATTTTCCTTGGGGTTATGTTAAGTCATTGGTATATACTGATAAACCAGAAACAGTAGATACTTTGGAAGCTAACATAACTCGTGTTATTGATGGAATAAGGCCTGAATTAGTCGAAGAAGTGGTCCAAAATTGGTCTGGTCGAATGCGGTTCCTCAGAGCTAGTCGTGATGGACATATGCCGGAAATTATTTTCAGAACATAAATTTCATAAAATAATCTTCCAATTAAAAAACAGTTGACTTCAATCTTGATTTAAATATGTTTTATTTCAATTTAAAGTTCTATCACTCTGAAAAAAGACCCGACATAATATATAGTCAGTTATTCAAAATGTAAACCTGCCTGATGATGCTACTGTGATAGCGAAACGATTGTTGTAAACATAACAATAAAAATTTGTGAAAATCAGAATAACCTCATAATATTATATATAGTCCGTCTAGAAAGTATCCGGAATTTATTATTTTTAATATACTTCTTTTTTGTAACATTCTAAGACTAAACAACCTGTTACCGTTCAAATTTCAAAATTCTGGGGAGCAATATCTTAGCGTTATGCTACGCCTCTCTGTATAGTTGATGGTACCATTAATAGTGACAAGTATAGTGACATACTTAGGCCTATACTCAAGCTTGAATGCAAGAACACCAAGTGACAACCATTGCATGGCCAGCAGCTTCACCAGATCTAAGTCACATTGAAACCATATGGGAACTAATGAAGATTGAAGTTGAACGAGCAGCGCCACGAAATAAAGATGATTTAATTCAATCAGTTTTACAGTTCTGGACTAGTTTCGGGTGTACTTCGACGTTAAATCAAGTGTTTACAGTTAAATGGAGGTTATATAAGTAAATAAGATTTTGTTATAATTTTTCAATTCAAGAATTAAAAAAATATACTAAATAATTACAATTGAGCTTTGTTTCTTCCGGATACTTTCTAGACGAACTATAAAACATCTGCAAACGAAAGGCGAGGAGCTAAACAGTCTGGAATCAATAAAGGTTTATATAAATGTTCACTACCCCGCAATTAAACTAAATGAGCAGACGTACCTTTGGTATTCTCCACTTTTCGAACTTCTACACAAACAGAAGCCTTCCATAAATATATAAAATCTTCGAATACTCGGGTCACTCAATAATATGAAAGTGATAGAAAATGAAGTGAGTTCTCATTTATTCCATTTTTCCAATGAAATATCACAAATTAAGAGCCTACCCTATCCAATATTTACTTATAAATATATTCATATCACTCTACGAAGTAATATACTTTATTGTAGATTGTAATGACTCTCATAAAATGATACCAAGTTTTCTGTGAAAACGTCCTAATATCCTACAATTTGTTCCTCTGTTGATACCAATTTCATTCATAGTGGTCTAGGGTCAAATTCAGCATAATATAAAATTTATAACTCGACTGACTTGCCTTGGGAAAAACTCCCAAAAGCACAATTTCCTCCTAATATCGAGCATAGGGTGGAAAGATCAAACGTTATGAGCACATAAAAAGGGCTGGTAGATTTAATATGAGTATTCGTTAATCCCTTCATGGAAAATATTATGAACTGCCGCTATATTCGACATAACTTTCTACATATATAGTAAATTCTAATCACGTTTGTTGAATGTATTGATCGGTTTTTTTGGGTGAAGGTTGGCAACAGAGGGAAAAATTAGATGAGGGCGACATGAGAGAATGGTCCGAGTATCTACGCAGTTTTTCTATTATTTTTTTTTCAAGAAATGTGCAAACTGGATAATTTTCCAGATAAAAGTCTTTGTTTCACCTTAACAAATAAAGGCTTCACTAATAGGAATTTCTAATGGTTATAATGACAATAATGTATACTATTTTTCACATTTCCTATATCAATTTCATTCAGTAGGTTATGCCATTTAATAATGAAAAGATACGCGCTTCAACAACGTTTAGAAATTGTTGAATTATTCTATCAAAATCAGTGCTCATTCTCGTACGTCATATGTAATAATTGGCGAATGCGCCGGTTTTCAATGATTCCTATTGATTATAGCAATATTAGGATGAAGTCGATTATTTTCAGAATTTCTTGTAAATCCTTGAAATAAACTACTCTGCCTGACTTAAATCTTCTCTTCTTCCCGAAAGTTCACGTCAACCAGATTAATTTAATGTCATGAATCGTGTTCAGGTCTGCCGAAACTCTTCATATAAACTCATCCAACTGGTAAATTAAACGGGGACTAGCGAATGAAAAGCCTCATTTGTGGTAAATCTGAACCAACAATTCGTGCTCCGACATACAATATACATGGCTAGAGTTATCAGTTAATGGATGGAAACCAATCCTTTTCAGCTTCATTAAATACTCGTAGACTCTATTATGAATCACAAATAGAACAGGATTTTTCTTTCATGTATTGATTTTTTTCTTATTTCAGGTAATAAGAGTACAAAGTTTAACCTCAAATAATGTAATATGCCCGGTCGTAACAGAACGCCGGTTATTTCATGCTCTTTTTTGAGAATTATGAGCCTTAAGGAATCTCAGTTTTAATTTTCTGTGGCATATAAATAACTGGAGTTCTTTTCTGTATTGCAGCAATAGGTGCATGGATTATTTCCATTTCTGATAGCAATTCGTTCAATTCTGTTTAATTCTAATTGAAAATTTGATTTATCTTGAGGTATATTTTTCAGTCCATTTATCATAGAATGATATACTGCTAATTTCTGTGAGTGTGGGTGGATGGATTGTTTGTGTATTTCAGTATCTGTGTGCGTGGTTTATGATATATGGAGGAGAAAGGTGTGTTATTCTCGCGCAAGATAATTAGATCCAAGAACGTTAGTGAATTATTATCGTTTTCTGTTTCTGATGAGATTTCGATGACGGGTTTGAGCTGTTAAAATAATTAAGGAAACTATTGAATCTTTTTTAACAACACTCCTATATTATTCATACTTTTTTCCGATATTATATACAAAAAATTTAAAGAAAAATTCATAACACTTTATGTATTTATTTCAAATTTAAGTACTTAATTTCAACTCTATCGGATTTCTGCTCTCGAAAATATTCGGAAAACAATATTTCAGATGAGAATAACAAAGAAAACATTAAGTCCATTTCGTCAGTTTTTTGAACGCAACTTATATATTCAGGTTCCAAACCCACCCTGAAAATCTGAAATCTCTAGGTATAATATCGTTCGAAAATTGACATTTTTATCCCAAGTGCTACACCTGGATGATAGATCGTCCCGAAATTTGGTATACATTTTTGTACTCTTATTATACACCTAATTACCAAATTTCATTTCAATTGTATCAGTCGTTTCGGAACTATTGGGAAAAATTAATTGGCCTCCAAAATCATGCGACATAACTCCACTGGATTATTTTCTATGCGGTTATGTCAAGTCATTGGTTTATGCTGATAAACCAAAAACAATAGACGCTTTGGAAGCCAACATAAGACTTGTTGTTGATGAAAAAAAACCTGAATTACTTGAAAAAGTGGTCCAAAATTGGTCTAGTCGAGTGCGGTTCCTCAGAGCTAGTCGTGGTGGACATATGCCGGAAATTATTTTTAAAACATAAATGTATCAGAATTATCTTTCAAATAAAAAAAAATTGGCTTCAATCTTAATTAAAATGTGTTTTATTTCAATTTAAAGTTCTATCACTCTAAAAAATTACCCGATACAATAAGTATATTCATGAAAATTATATAACGATTCCTTAATTCAAATACATTATGGATATTGAATAGTTATCGAATAAGTGCCGAATATAATTTCAAATTCGACGCATATTTCTAAGATTTTCAATACTGTACAGGTCATATTGCATTTATAATTCCCACATTCCTTGTAGTTTTTCAAGGTCACGGCCACGTCAATAAAATGGGAAATATCAGAGAGTGTTGTTGCTTCTGTATTATTTCCGAAACAATGATAAGTCTCATTAACCTCTCTATTACCTCTATATCTCTTTCCGTTCTAAAGTTAAAGTGTTTGAGGTAGCTCTTAATGCTGCGTCGCAGCATTTGCTTTGAAACTTCTGATCGAACGATTTCTACGAAATTTTGTACTGAATATCAAATTTTAGATCAATCGGATATGCAGTTTAGAAAATATTGAGGAATATTTTAAACTGTAAAACCCTAGGAGCGATTCTGCCCGAACTTTTCTGCAATATTTAGACCCAAACCTACCCTGAAAGTTTCAAGTCTCTCGCTCTTTCCTTTTTAAAGTTATTGTGTTTAGGATCGGACAGAATTACTTTTGACCTCGTATTTTATTCAGTGAGTCTAGCTCAGTCGTTTAAGATCATTTTCAGCTAGATATTTGAAAATAATAGATATTTGAGCGAAACGATAGTATACTGTTCCCTGAAACAAGTGCGCAAAAATATAGTCCGTTTAGAAAGTATCCGTAATTTTTTATTTTTCATAATTTTAATATACTTTTTTTTGTAACATTCTAAGACAAAAGTAATGTATAAAATAGTTTGTGCAGATAGTCAACTATGGACAAAAATGCATGGCAACACTATTTATCGAATATTGCTAATTGTCAGCAAGTATACAATTTATGAAATAATGTCGCAACTAGAAAAAAACAGGTAGAATATTTGTACAGAAAAGATTTTCGAAACGTTGAAAAATTTATGCAATTGACTGAACTGGAAAAAAGTGCTGTATATGAGACAATAAAGAGAATAAAAATGGCATGGATATGAAGCATAGATCAGTTTCAGGAATACAGCGTAAGATTGAAAAAAAAGTTTAAACGCCCTACTTCGACCTGAACTCAAGCTTGGATGCTACAACACCAAGTGACAACCATTTCATGGCCATCAGCTTCACCAGATCTTAGTCTCATTGAAAACATATTGGAACTAATGAAGATTGAAGTTAAACGGGCAGCGCCACGAAATAAACATTATCTAATTCAGTCAGTTTTACAGTCCTGGACAATCACCACTGAAAATTATTGAGGTGATCTAGTTTCAGGTGTCCCTCGACGTTTAGTCAAGTGTTTACAGTTTAATAGAGGTTGTATCAGGTATTTTTTGGAGTGATAGAACTTTAAATTGAAATAAAACACATTTTAATTAAGATTGAAGCCAAATTTTTTTATTTGAAAGATAATTTTAATTCATTTATGTTTCAGAAATAATTTCCGGCATATGTCCACCACGACTAGCTCTGAGGAACTGCATTCGACCAGACCCATTTTGGACCACATTTCCGAGTAATTCAGGCCTTATTTCATCAATAACACTGGTTATGTTGGCTTTCAAAGCGACTATTCTTTCTGGTTTATAAGCATAAACCAATGACTTGACATAACCCCAAAGAAAATAATCCAGTGGAGCTATGTCGGGAGATTTTGGATGCCAATTAATTGGACCATTTCTCGAAATAATGTCATCACCAAATCTTTCTTTCAATAAATCAGTTGTTACGGTAGCAGCATGAGGTGTAGCATCATCTTGTTGGAACCAAAACACTTCTGGGCCGATACCATTCAAATTTTGAAACAAATAATCATTGATCATCGATCTGTAACGAGCATCATTCACTGTAACATTAGCTCCAGCATCGTTTTTGAAAAAATATGGAGCGATGATACCTCCAGCGTGCACAGCACACCATACAGTTGGATCTTGTATGGGTGTAGACCAAGATCTTTACGCAAAATTTTCCATGTGGTGGATGCATTGAGTCCAACTCGTTGTGAACGTCGACGAATAGACAAATCTGGATCATTATTAACACTATGACTACAGCACCGATATTTTCTTCTGTACGTATATTTCTTTGTCTTGTTGTTGTTGCATCGAGTAGAAAAATGTTGTCCGAAATCTATCGATAGTTCGACGAATAAGCTGGTCTGATGATGATATATAAGTTTGGCGAATAGAACACTGATTTTGAAAATAAATTTCCACAATTTGTAAACGCTGTTGCGGCGTGAGTCTTTCCATGATGATTTGTCAATGCTTACTGAACAGAAATGTCAAAACAACATGGCTTCTACCTTCTGTCAAATCACAGTTATCCTTATCGAGAATTCTATCACTCTAAAAAAATAACCGTTACATCTTTTCTGTGTTTCATTTCATACAACTTCTTACATTCTTACATTTTCTATGTCATTAAATGGAAGAAATTTTGAAGAGACAATATTAATGTTATCATTAATCAAGGCTTATTAGAATCTGCTGATTTTATATTTTCCTTTACAACGAAAAAACTCAGAACATTTCATACATATCAGAAGAGTATAGAGAAATTTTTATTTTGTTTATTGGGTTCTGTATAGCTAGTTTAAATACCTGGTTAAGCCATATTGTGATGAAATATTCATTGCTCAATTAATCAAGATCAATTTACGTGGAGTGAACACCGAAACAATCCGATATTTGAATTAATATACTACGACAAATTAGCAGCAATAAGATATTCGATAATTACAGAACTTTATACGTGTATAATTGCATTAGTTTAGGCTATTAGTTGTTCAACGCCCTAGTCGGTTGTGAATTAATTAACTAACTACCGAACTTTAACCCGAAACTCTCCATTGAGATCAAGACCGTTCCCATATAGGAATTCACAATATTCAAAGTGGGCCATAACATTGCCGAAGTAATATTGTGGAGTTATGGGGTGGAAATTATTATTCCTAATGGATCTTGCATTTTAATTTTTAATGATAGATTGGGAAAAGAAAAATCCATTATTTTTTGGTAGATGGCTGTAGTGATCGATATATCGTAAATTATCGATCAAACAATTTCAGCTTTGAGCTCGTTGTCAAGGTGACATTTCACATTGAAAAAATTCTTTTGCAGTTTTTTGTTTGCTCCATCCTGTTGTGAGTTACATGGTGTCAAAATGGAAGTCAGCAAAGAGGAAATTCGGTACATTTTACAGTTTTAATAAAGGTAAAAATGCAAGTCAGGCGGCTGAAATTGTGAATGGTGATTATGGTCCCGATAGTGTAACAGCTAATTTTGGTTTCGTCGATTCCGTTCAAGGATTATGAATACGTACCTCGCACAGGCAGGTCGAAAATGTCGATAAAATCATAGAGATGATCGAAGTTGACCGGCATCTTAGTAGTCCGGGAGCTTAAGATCGACTATACAACATTTTTCAACCACAGTTTTCGCAAACCTGGGTTAAAAAAGAAGTTTTTTGTTTGGGTGTGACACCAATTAACACCAAAAAACATGATGGATTGAGTTTCCATCTGCGAAGCCTTGGCCAACCGGAAATCGACCAATTTCTTAAGCGGATGTAACTCGAGTATTGGGTCAAATACGACAATATTATTTGGAAACGATCGTGCAGCTCAAACGGTGGCCAAACCAGGACTCACGACGAGGAAGGTTCTACCATGTATTTGGTGGGACTGGAAAGGAATCATTCATTCATATCTCTACTGTTAACAACTGTAACGTTTGAAGCTAGCGATTGAGCAGAAACGGACAGAATTGAACAACAGAAGAGGTATTGTGTTGCAACAGGACGTCAGGCCACACACGTCTGCATTGACTTGCCAGAAACTCCAGGAAGTTGGTTCGAAAGTTTTAATATATTCACCATATAGTCCGGACCTGGCACCAAGCGATTACTATCTTTTTCTGGGATTCCAAAACTTCCCGACTGATGAGAAATTGGCATCAAGAAAAGATTGTGAAAATCGATCACTAGAGTTTTTCACCCCTAAGTACCAAGACTTTTACAAGAGAGGCATTATGAATATATAGTCCGCCTAGAAAGTATCCCGAAAAAACAAAGCTCAATTGTAATTGTTTAGTATATATCTTTAATTCTTAATTTAGAAAATTATAACAAAATATTCATCGGGTGTTTTTTTAGAGTGATAGAACTTTTGATAGGGATAACTGATTTGACAGAAGGTAGAAGCCATGTTGTTTTGACATTTCTGTTCAGTAGGCATTGACAAGTTATCATGGAGAGACTCAGGCCGCAAAAATATTTACAAATTGTTTAAATTTATTTTCAAAATCAGTGTTCTATTCGCCAAACTTATAGAGCACTTCGTGAAATTTATGGTTTACATAATCGTCCATCAGAGCAGATTATTCATCGAATTACCGATAGATTTCGGACAACATTTTCTCTACTCGATGCAACAACAACAAGACAAAGAACTGTACGTATAGAAGAAAATAACTCTGCTGTAAGTTATAGTGTTAATGATGATTTCTCTATTCGTCGACGTTCACAACAAGTTGGACTCTGTGCATCCATCACATGGAAAATTTGACGTAAAGATCTTGGTCTACACCCATACAAGATCCAACTGGTTCAAGAACTAGAGCCACTTGACCATAATAGCGTCGTTTGTTTGCTGATTTGGCCCTAGAACAGCTTGAAGTTGATCCACTTTTTTATCGTGAAATTCTGTTTAGTGATGAAACTCATTTCTGATTGAACGGCTATGTAAACAAGCAAAATTGCCGTATATAGAGTGAAAACAATCCTCAAGAAGTTCTGCAGGTTTCATTGCATCCTGAAAAATGCACTGTATGGTGTGCTTTACACGCTGGAGGCATCATCGGTCCATATTTCTTTAAAAACGATGCTGGAGTTAATGTTACAATGAATGGAACTTGTTACAGATCGACGATCAATGATTATTTGTTTCAAAATTTGAATGATATCGACCCAGAAATGTTTTGGTTCCAACAAGATGGTGCTACACAATTGATTTATTGAAAGAAAGATTCGGCGATAGCCTTAATCCGAGAAGTGGTCCAGTTAATTGGCTTCCATCATCATGCTACATAACTCCCCTGGATTATTTTCTTTGGGGTTATGTCAAGACATTGGTTTATGCTGATAAACCAGAAGCAATAGACGATTTGAAAGCCAACATAACTCGTGTTATTGATTTATAAGACCTGAATTACTCGTAAAATTTGTCCAAAATTGGTCTGGTCGGATGTGGTTCCTCAGAGCTAGTCGTGGTGGACATATGCCGGAAATTATTCTTAAAACATAAATGTCATAAAATTATCTTTCATATAAAGAAAAAGTTGGCTTCAATCTTAATTTAAATGTGTTTTATTTCAATTTAAAGTTCTATCACTGTAAAAAAAAATACCCGATACTTATACAACCTCTATTTAACTGTAAACACTTGACTAATCGTCGAGTTACACCCGAAACTAGACCACCTCCATAATTTTCGGTGATGATAGACCAGGACTGTAAAAGTGACTGAATTAAATCATCTTTATTTCGTGGCGCTGCTCGTTCAACTTCAATCTTCAGTAGTCCTCATATTTTTTCAATGGTACTAAGATCTGGTGAAGCTGCTAGCCATGAAATGATTGTCACTTGGTGTTCTTGTATCCAAGCTTGAGTGTAGCCTGAAGTATTGCATCTTGCTTTATACTGCTGAAAACGCCTTCCTTCTGGATATAAAGCATGTGCCATTTCAAGGAGGAAATCGTTTAGAATGCCACAATACTTTTCACTATTAATAATACCATCAACTGTACAAAGAGGCGTAGCACCACGCTGAGATATTGCTCCCCAAACAATTATTTTGATGGGAAAATTGGGAATTTGAAAAGTAACGGGTTGTTTTGATAGGACTTTAAAGTGATTTCCACAATGTTGGAAATAACTTTTATCAGATATAAGGACACTATTAAAATTATCTTCTTGCAAACGTTAGCAAAATTCTATTCTTCTTTCCTTTTAAAGGTGTCATTATATAATTTTTTTTTGGTTTCCTTGATATGTATATACTTTTATATCTCGTTGATTAACAGATCTGTTAGTCAATTTGCGAAGCCCCAAGCGCGGATTGTGTCGTCCTATGACCAATAAAGCGTCTAAATTGTTTCCCTTAATCTTACCCGATTTTCCTGAAACTGGTCTATGCCTCATATCCATACCAGTTTTTATCCTCTATATTGTCTCATAAACAGCACTTTTTCGCAGTTTAGTCAATTGCTCTAATATTTTAACTTTCCAAAACCTTTTCTATACAAATATTCCACCTCTCTTCTTTTTTCTAGTTGGGGCATTATTTTATAGATTGTATACCTGTAGACAATAACCAATATTTGAAAAATAGTGTTGCCATGCAACTTTGGCCATAGCCGATAATCCGCAAAACCTATTTTATACATTACTTTTGTCTTAGAATGTAACAAAAAGGAAGTATATTAAAATTATGAAAAAAAATAAACTCCGAATACTTTCTAGATGGACTATACCTTTGAAAGGGCAACAAATTATAAAATAAAATGGTGCATATTTGACCCAAATCAGACAATCCGAACTATGTTAAATAAAGTCTGGAAGTTCACGCAAAAATAAGGGATTTTTTCCCAACTTTCTGGTTTATATTATTTCCATGAAACTGACCGTAAAGTATAATATTATAAAATTTTCATCATTTTCGATGTTTCCCTTTTCCATTAGCCGACAACTTCATTCCGGGTTAAATCCTTTTGGCAGCCCAATTAGTTGGTTTATTACTGGAAGTTGGAAACAATATTGTTACACAGCATACTCTGACTTCTGTGGAAATTGAAAAACTCAAAGAAGCGACGCCCAAATGCTCGGCCAATTTTACCCCAAGCGGATGGAACGAAATCAATTACATCAACAGAGCACAGCTGAAATGAGTGAAATCTAATTTTCCCGTTTGCTTCCAAAAATTCGTCGACATGAATTAAATCATCCAAAGCAGACGTGATATTTCCTTCGGTTCGAGTATTCAGCCGATAAAACTCGAATCATATTTACCAGCACGTTACGTGGCGGAGACAGGAATTACCATTATACAAATTTTCTATAGGTATTTTCATACAAAGCAGAACATGTCATTGAAGACGTAAATATGAGCAATCTCTCAGAAAGAATATTCCTAAATTCCATGTGTTTATATCGGGTGTTTTTTTAGAGTGATAGAACATTGACAGAAAGTAGAAGCCATGTTGTTTTGACATTTCTGTTCAGTGAGAATTGACAATTTATCATGAAAAGACTCACGCCGTAACAACGTTTACAAATTGTTGAAATCTATTTTCAAAATCATTGTTCTATTCTCCAAACTTTTAGAGCACTTCGTGAAATTTATGGTTTACATAATCGTCCATCAGAGCAGCTTATTCGTCGAGCTATCGATAGATTTCCAACATTTTCTCTTCTCGATGCAACAACAACAAGACAAAGAACTGTACGTACAGAAGAAAATATCGCTGCTGTAAGTCATTGTGTTAATGATGATCCAGATTTGTCTATTCATCGAGGTTCACAACAAGTTGGACTCTGTGCATCCAACACATGGAAAATTTTGCGTAAATATGTTGGTCTACACTCATACAAGATCCAACTGGTTCAAGAACTAAAGCCACTTGACTATAATAAGCACCGTTTGTTTGCTGATTGGGCCCTAGAACAGCTTGAAGTTGATCCACTTTTTTATCGTAAAATTATGTTTAGTGATGAAGCTCATGCTCAAGCTGGTTGAACGGCTATGTGAACAAGCAAAATTGCTGTATATGGAGTGAAAACAATCCTCAAGAAGTTCTGCAGGTTCCATTGCATCCTGAAAAATGCACTGTATGGTGTGCTTTACACGCTGGAGGCATCATCGGTCCATATTTCTATAAAAAAGATGCTGGAGCTAAAGTTACAGTGAATGGTGCTCGTTGCAGATCGATGGTCAATGATTATTTGCTTCAAAGTTTGAATAGTATCGATCCAGAAGTGTTTTCGTTCCAAAAAGATGGTGCAACACCTCATGCTGCTACCGTAACAATTGATTTGTTGGAAAAAAGATTTGGCGATAACATTATAATTCGAGAAATGGTCCAATTAATTGGCCTCCAAGATCATGCGACAAAACTCCACTGGATTATTTTCTTTGAGGTTATGTCAAGTCATTGGTTTATATTGATAAACCAGAAACAATAGACGCTTTGGAAGCCAGCATAACTCGTGTTATTGATGAAATAAGGCCTGAATTATTCGAAAAAGTGGTCCAAAATTGGTCTGGTCGAATGCGGTCCTTAGAGCCAGTCGTGGTGAATATATGCCGGAAATTATTTTTAAAACATAAATTTCATAAAATTATCTTTCAAATAAAAAAAATGTGGCTTCAATCTTAATTCAAATGTATTTTATTTCAATTTAAAGTTCTATCACTATAAAATGAACACCCGATATGTAGGCTTTTATCAATCATCTAGGGATTGATTGTCGAACGCCTAAAATTTCTTCTTAACTCCTGCTTTTACCAATTGAAACACCTGATGTACTCAACGCAAATATATTTACACAAATAGCAAAACGTCCTAACTCTCAAATATTATCGGAGGTGAGATTACTCATTTTCAAGAACTTTAATCTCGGAAACTTCTTCTATAACATCACGTCTTCTTTTTCTTCTACGTCTTCTTATTCTTCTGGTGCCTATCTGTTCAGGATGCTGGCTAACATGATGGCTATACGGACCTTATCGACAGCTGTTCGTCTAAGTTCCGTTTATTCACGTCTATTCTACTTCCTCTTACGTCGTTCACGTCTATATACTTTATTTTGCGCCAATCACAACTCTAGACTTCGTTTTGCGTGGATTTGGTTTGTTTACTGATCTATTCACAACCGTCGGCACCAGTCCACGACTTCTACCTCCACCTCTACTTAGGATAGTCCACACCTAAGCTGACGTTTAATTCGACAAGCATATAAAATTACTATATAATATAATATAATAAATATAATACAATATAATATAATATAATATAATATAATATAATATAATATAATATGATATGATATGATATGATATGATATGATATGATATGATATGATATGATATGATATGATATGATATGATATGATATGATATGATATGATATGATATGATATGATATGATATGATATGATATGATATGATATGATATGATATGATATGATATGATATGATATGATATGATATGATATGATATGATATGATATGATATGATATATGATATGATATGATATGATATGATATGATATGATATGATATATGATATGATATGATATGATATGATATGATATGATATGATATGATATGATATGATATGATATGATATGATATGATATGATATGATATGATATGATATGATATGATATGATATGATATGATATGATATGATATCATATAATATAATATAATATAATATAATATAATATAATATATAATAGTTGTCTTCAACTTGGTGGAAATCACTTCAAAATCCTATCAAAACAACCTGTTAGCGTTCAAATTTTCAAATTTCCCATCAAAATAATGGTTTGGGCAGCAATATCTCAGCATGGTGCTACGCCTCTCTGCATAGTTGATAGTACCATTAATAGTAAAAAGTGTTGTGGCAGTCTAAACGATTTTCTCCATGAAACGGCGCACGCTTGATAAGCAGAGGGGTGGCGTTTTCAGCAGGATAATGCAAGATGCCATACTTAGGCCTATACTCAAGCTTGGATGCAAGAACACCATTTCATAGCCAGCAGCTTCACCAGATCTTAGTCCCTTTGAAAACATATTGGGACTAATGAAGATTGAAATTGAACGAGCAGCGCCACGATATAAATAGGATTTAATTCAGTCAGTTTTACAGTCCTGGATTACCATCACCGAAAATTATGGAAGAGATCTAGTTTAGGGTGTATCTCGACGTTAAGTTAAGTGGAGGTTGTATGAGTAAATAAGATGAATATTTTGTTATAATTCAAGAACTAAAAATTTATACTAAATAATTCCAATGTAGCTTTGTAGACGGACTATATATCCCCCTAATTTTCACGTTGCAACCGCATTTTTTGAGCCATTAGAATTATTAAATGAATAAATCTCAACACCCACTATTGATTCTGCTCTTTGCTTCATCCACACGCTCGTAAAATTTCTTCCGAAGTCTCAACGCAGGAGCCGTCTCGTATCCAGGTTAATGGACAATAAAGAGCAACGAAAACAGGCACTCAGAAAGAACAACAGAAAGAGTACATTGAATTTACCTTGTGTGTGTTTTTCCTCTCCTTGTGCTACGGACAGAAGGTCAGGCAAATCACATCGTCAGCGAATTATCGATTGGGCCAGAACCGCTGAATTGGTCCCAGACTGATTTAAATTCGACGGCAGGGCATAATTGTCAATTTCCTCCGTATAATTTTCAACGAATTTTCCTAAGGCAAGTTTCCCGATGTCGATGAGAGGACTCTAACTAGATGCAGTGATGCTTTCGTCCTTGAGCGTTCAGTTATTGATTGTCTGCAAGAAAAACATAGGATTATCAAACGAGAAATTATATATTAAGATATATATAAAAAATTGAATATGGTCACTTTCAAAAGTATTGCACCCTCGTTGTATTTGAATTATATAAATGAAATATATTAAAATATTTATCGTATAAACAGCTAGAAACATATACACAACTTAAAATGATTAAAAAGGGGGAATCTTAAATTGAATAATACACATATATACATTAAGTTATGTTTACTATAGTGGGTTGCCCACATGACGCGTTTCGTTTACATAGTAACTTCTTCGAATGTTCATAAACAAAAATGGTTGTAAATCCTCCTCATTTAATCATGAGCTTCGAATTTAACTGTTTAAGTTTTGCCTTGTAACGTTGTCGTAACCAGGTTATGTACTCTTTCCATTGTCAAGCTTCTTCATACTACAAAAGTTATCTATGAGACTGGGTCTATATTATTTGAATTTGCCGGTGTTCTGTGGTTTTCTAGTTGAGGTTTGAGGTTTTGGTCAAAAGTTGTGTTGTTCTTTGCGGTGAATGTATCTTAGTAATATTTTTTAAATACCAAGGTTATTTCTTCATATGTATTATATGTGTTCCGTCCCATTAGAGACGACCCTTTCTACGTCCGATATAATTCATTCTCATAAAATAGAAAGGCCTTTTACTTGATAGCAGAAATATAACAAAATTTGAATATTGAAACAAATTGAAATATGTTTATCTTCTACAATTTTAATTTCAAAAAAATTTTTATTCAAAAAACTTTTAGAATTAAATTTATGTCTACACAAGCACCGCTTACATTTAATAGACGTATATAATCAAAACTCAATATATAATGTCAAATGGAATGAATAACCCAACAGATATACGAAAGTAATTAAAATTAATAAATAAATATTTAAAGGAGACAAAATTTTGTTTCTGGTCTTACCTTTAAGAACACCAATTGCCTTTTAAAAACATGAACACACTTAAAGGACTTCTCAAAGAATATAATTTATTTGAAATATTTAATATATTTAAATATTCGAATAAATTATTTCAAAAATCTCTAAAAAATGTGCACTACATCTTCAAAAAACAAATAAAATTCTAGACAATTCCGTTCTTCTATCAAGTAAAAGGCCTTTCTATTTTATTTTATATATAATATATAATTATATTTTGGCTTCAATAAATTTCATTATGGAATGTCAATGAATTTAAATAAACCTTAAAATAACTCACACTGTTCTTTGATTTTGTTAGAACATAGATCAATCTTGAATTATATAGTTGATCTGATTATATATATTTTTTTTTTTTATTCATTCAAGTACTTAGTTATTCTCAATTTTTGATTTTTATTTTGTTTAGGTTAAGTATTATATTTTTAGGGAGCGGATATTCGTTTTTTTGTGTAAGTCCACATGCGACATGAATGGGTACATTCTGTGAGTTAAGTGTAAGAATAGTCCTCGACTAAACTTCGCTCCAGATTGGTCCTTGTAAGATCTACAAATTTGTTTTCAAATCTATGTATGCACATACTTTTTTTCTTAAATAAAGACGATTATTATTATTATTATTATTATTATCTGTATTTCGAAGCTTTAGTCTTTTAACACGTGAAAGATATAGGTTAGTTTTTTGATTTTGATATTTGGAATATTAAATGAGGACTGAAGACGGGATTGTCTAGAATTATATTTGTTTTTTGAAGATATAGTGCACATTTTTTAGAGATTTTTGAAATAATTTATTCGAATATTTAAATATATTGAATATTTCAAATAAATTATATTCTTTGAGAAGTCCTTTAAGTGTGTTCATGTTTTTAAAAGGCAATTGATGTTCTTAAAGGTAAGACCAGAAACAAAATTTTGTCTCCTTTAAATATTTATTTATTAATTTTAATTACTTTCGTATATCTGTTGGGTTATTTATTCCATTTGACATAATATATTGAGTTTTGATTATATACGTCTATTAAATGTAAGCGGTGCTTGTGTGGACATAAATTTAATTGAAAAAGTTTTTTGAATAAAAATTTTTTTGAAATTGAAATTGTAGAAAATAAACATATTTCAATTTGTTTTAATATTCAAATTTTTTTCCAATACATTCTCTGTTTTATTGATACTTAAGTCTTTCCATGATATCAATTTCAGTCTAGCAGTTTTGAGTTTTGTCATTCGAACTTGAAATGTTATTCGACACTTCAGCTTATTTGTTTTCTAATGATTATATATGGCCTTAGAAGACATGAAAAGTCTTTCAGAGCCTTCGATATATTTATTGTTATGTTAATTTCGTCGTCGAAGCATTCAGAATTGTAAACTGATTCTATCCTTATACTGTATGTTATATTCTGTAACCAATAAGAAGGTTTATTTCGTTCCTTCAGTCCACCTAAAAATGGAGCTTTCAATCAATTTCGTTAATTTCCCCCTTTTAGTTAGAAGGTATGCATTGAACACATCTAATGTTCAGTCAGAACAGATTATAAAATCATATTATTCTCATAATAGTCAAACTTGTCGTATGTAGCTTCTTCTTTCATTATCGCTCGGGTAGTTAAACTTGTCGTATGTAGCTTCTGCTACATTATGCATTATTATTCTTGTAATAGTCAAACTTGTCGTAGGTACAATAAAATAATAAGAAGAGGTTTTTACTTGATAGAAGTATTATTACCAAGTTTACATATCAAAACAGATTTATTCTGTTAGCCTCCTGTGGATTTTAATTTCAAAAAATATTTTTTACAAAATCTTTTCGAATTAAATTAATGTCTTATAAGCACTGCTTAAATTTAGTAGACATATGAAATCAAAACTCATTATATAATAGCAAATGGGAAAAAACCCAACAAATATAAATTGTCAATTAAAAGTAATAAATAAATATTGAAGAAGACAAAATTTTTGTTTCTGATCTTATATTTATGAAAACCAAATCTTTTTCAAAAATGCAAAACATAATTTTGAGAACTTCTCCAAAACTAATTCATTTGAAATATTTAATATATTTAAATAAGTTACTTCAATTTTACTCTTAATCCTAAATGTTTTTGAAATTGAAATTCATAGGGGGCTAACAGAACAAATCTGATTTAACATTCAAATTTTGTAATAATCCTTCTTATTATTTTATTGTATGAATAATATATAATTATATTTTTGTTTAATCTCATTATATAAATGTCATTTGGTTTTAACAAAGGCCATAAAATAACTACCAGCTTTGTGTGATTTTTGTGATGAACATAGAATACGTTGGATTTTTAAAGTTCTCTAATTTTAGTGTTTGTTCAACAAGGATACCACGGAATCATTCTGGTAAATTATTTATTGTTTATTGATTTTATTTTTTTTTATGTGAAGTTGTACTGACGAAGACCTTATTTCATTTCAAATTGTTTATTAAGGATGTGCTACATTTTTGAGAGATTTTTGAAGTACCTTATTTGAAATATTTAAATATATTAAATATTTCAAATAAATTAGTTTTAGAGAAGTTATCGAAATTATATTTTTCATTTTTGAAAAAGTTTTGGTTTTCATAAATATAAGATCAGAAACAAAAATTTTGTTTCCTTCGAATATTTATTTATTAATTGCAATTGCCAATTTTATTTGTTGGGTTTTTTCATTCTATTTGATATTTTATAATGAGTTATGATTTCATATGTCTAGTAAATTTAAACAGTGCTTATAAGACAATAATTTAATTCTAAAAGTCTTTGAATAAAATTTTTCGAAATTGAAATTCATAGGAGGCTAGCAGAATGAATCTGTTTTGATATTTAAATTTTGTAATAATCCTATTAAGTAAAAACTTCTTATTATTTTATTGTGAATACAATATATAATTTAATTTTGGTTTAATCTAATTATATAAATGTCATTTGGTTTTAACTAAGGCCATAAAATACCTTACAAGCTTTATGTGATTTTTGTGATGAACATAGAATACGTTGGATTTATAAAGTTCTCTACTTTTAATATTTGTTCAACAAGGATTCGACGAGATCTTTCTGTTAAGTTATTTATTGTTAGTTGATTTTATTTTTTAAATGTGAAGTTGGACTGACGAAGACCTTATTTGAATTGAAATTGTTTTTTAAGGATGTGCTACATGTTTTGAGAGATATTTGGAGTGACTTATTTGAATATATTAAATACTTCAATTTAATAAGTTTTGAGGAAGTTCTTAAAATTATGTTTTGCATTTTTCAAGAAGATTTGGTTTTCATAAATATAAGATGGGATACAAAAATGTTGTCCCTTTCAAATATTTATTCATTAATTTTAATTGACAATGTATATTTGTTGGGTTTTTTCATTCCATTTCATATTATATAATGAGTTTTGATTTTATATGTCTACTAAATTTAAGCAGTAATATAAGACATTAATTTAAATTTAAAACTTTTTGAATAAAATTTTTTTTAATTAAAATTCATAGGAGGCGAACAGAATAAATCTGTTTTGATATTTGAATTTTGTCGTATGTAGCTTTTGCTACATTATGCATTATCATTCGGGTAGTCAAACTTGTCACATGTAGCCGTTGCAACATTAAGCACTGTATCAGGATAGTCAAACTCGTTGCTTGTGACATTTCGGTCCAAACTATCGCGGTTATTTTTGTATTGGCAAAAATGTTTTTAATGTAATAATCATACCTTTTGACTTTATATACAGTAAACCAAGAATTATAGATCGTTGTTATTACGAGTATTATGAGTGTTTGTACTTTAATTCCTCATCATTTTCGTTGGTTTATCTTAGATATACAAAGGTAGTTCATCATCGAGATAACTACGTACAAGACCCTTGAAGTAAACTCTTCGATAAACTACGTCAAAATACAGTCCACTAAATCCATCGAAATTATTCATCGAGATTAATTAATTTTCAATTGCCTGGTATTTTAGAATACTGAAATAATGGGCAAAATACTGCGCTAAATTAACCGTGGTGCAAAACAGTATGTTTTTCGTAATTTGACTCATGTTGGCTTTTATATTGTATCCTGTTAGCTTCTTCATCTTTTGCCAATAGTTCTTGCCACTCATTTTATTGTTGAAATTTTTTATATCACTTCCAATTATTTCGGGAGGAATTGCACCTACTTACAAGCATAAACTCCATTATCTCCCCATACTTCATTCTCATTTTTGCAGTAATTTACCTAATTGGCCCAGACTAATTACTAACAATAATAATAGATCCCAGAGGCAATATTTTCTCAATGTGAAGTAACGCTGGGTAGGTTAAATCGGTGGCGACACGAGTTCGCAAATCGATCTTTCATCAAATTAACTCTAATGGAAGTACTCCTAGCAACCCAAGCGATCATTAAGTTCCCAGAATATTATTTTCCCTTCGATTGAATTATGGCCAATCAAAAATTATGTCACTGTTTGCTAAATCGCTATATTGTATTTCCCACAAGGAAATTTAAGAACCATTAAATCGCAAATGGGGGTAATATTTTTTGTTCGAAATAATGTCTTCGATTTAGCGCAATGGGTGTTAAAACATAAATCAATCTGATTTTCATTGGTTTTCGCAGCAAGAAACGAAACCGTTGATATTCGAGATTGTCTGCATTTTTTATGGGGAGATTTGTACTGCTATTAGTTCACCATAATAATTTTAGGTTGTTCGGTGCTTTGAAAAAACCGCAATTTCTCAATGGCAATGATATATTATCCTGATACTCCTAGATCTTTTGTGAAGATCCCTCAGAAGCTTGTGCGAGTTAGGATTTCAATTGTGTTCTGATTAAGCTTTGTTACTGTGACCTTATTCCACTTTTCCAAACTCTTCCCAACAGTGAAACACGTCCAACTAGAAAATTTCTTTCCTACTTGAACAGGATTTTAAGCTGGCACCTTTCGGTTTCCAACCCAAAACTCTAATCACTAAGCTATCGACACTCAAAATATTAATGATAAATTGGGTTGTACACTTTAGTTAAATGAAAAACATTTATCTGTAAATTTCTATTCATTATCTTGAGTTGTTCACGTGACGCGAAAACATAGTTAACTTTTTCAGATGCTTAAAAACAATCAGTCTGAAATTTTGTAACATGCATATATAAATATTTTCTGTTTAGAGATAAGGATACAATGAAATATTCCTAAAAGGGAAATAAAACGTCCCTTTTTGAAATCAATGTGGAACATTGTGATAGAATTTCTTATTCCTTAAAATCCACCAGAAAAACATTTGTCTTGGGTGATAGATTTGGATAATTTTGGTCAATATTTTATGTTTTTTTTTAATTCTTTATTAGTTGATTGAGGTTCATATGTGTTGACAATCTAGATGTCTATAAAGTGAAAAAGTGTTTTCGAGGGCATGTTATTCAATTTAATTCTAAAAATAAAATAGAAAAGGGCTTTTTACTTGATAGAAGAAATATAACAAAATTTGAATATCATAACATATTATATTTAATTTGTTTTGATATTCAAATTTTGTTATATTTCTTCTATCAAGTAAAAAGCCTTTTTCTATTTTATTTTATATATAATATATAATTATATTTTGGCTTCAATAAATCTCATTATGGAATGTCAATGAATTTAAATAAACTTAAAATAACTTTCACTGTTCTTTGATTTTGTTAGAACATAGATCAATCTTGAATTCTAAAGTTGATTTATTTTCGAAGCATTCATGTTACCACGTGTGCGTTGTGATATAGGTTAGTTTTTTGATTTTGATATTTGGAATATTATTTAGGACCGATAAAGGAATTACTTAGAATTATATTTGTTTTTTTTTGAAGATATAGTGCATGTTTTGAGAGATTTCTGAATTAGCTTATTCGAATATTTAAATATATTGAATACTTCAAATAAATTATATTCTTTGAGAAGTCCTTAAAGTGTGTTCATGTTTTTAAAAGGCAATTGGTGTTCTTAAAGGTAAGACCAGAAACAAAATTTTGTCTCCTTTAAATATTTATTTATAAATTTTAATGACTTTCGTATATATATTGGTTTATTTATTCCATTTGACATTATATATTGAGTTTTTATTATATACGTCTATTACACGTAAGCGGTGCTTATTTTAGACATTAATTTAATTCTAAAAGTTTTTTTGAATAAAATTTTTTGAAATTAAAATTGTAGAAGGGAACATATTATATTTAATTTGTTTTGATATTCAAATTTTGTTAATTCTAAAAAGTTTTTCCAGAGTTTTTTATATTAAATCTGTGAGGTTTCGAATAAATTAATCCAGCTCCTATTTGTAGTATTCAAAAAAACCTCTTCGTTGTAAATTCACAATATACCGGGTGTTGAAAAACAACATTCTAATATTTTGAGAGCTGATTCTAGAACTTAAAATAAGTAAAAAGTTTTATATAAACAACGGCAAATGAGCCGTTTTGGATATGAGCGATTTTCGGTTTTCAAAATATTAACTACTAGCGCAACCAAATACGATCAATTACAGAAGATATTCGATTTATTTTTGACTTCTTGTGTTTTACAGAAGATGTTCCATATGACCACCTCCCATTTTAATGCAGGAAGTACATCGTCGCATGAAGAAATTACGTATTCTTTCGAAATGACTGGTGGTGTTCGGATCGTTTGACAGGATAGTTTAATCCGATTTTACAACTCTTCGATGTTATTCACTGACGTTGCATACTCTTAACTTCTCAAATAACCCCAAATACAAAAGTGCAAAGGATTCAAATCGGGAGATCTAGCGGGCCATGGCACTGAACCTTCTCATCCTATCCATCTTCTGAGAAATATTTGATCTAAATGTTCCCTAACAGCAAGTGTATAATATGCCTAAACCAAATATTCATCCACTGAGAGTTAAAAGTACCAGGTCTTGATAATCGGGCAAGGTATTTTAAAGAAAGTTAAGGTATGCGGCTCCTATTAAATTCCGTGGTAAGACTACTGGTCCTAACAAACGATCTTCTAAAATACCTAGCCAGATATTTATACTAATGCTGTTGATGCCTAGATTCATGAATGGCGTGTGGATTTTCATCCGCCCAAATATGGCTATTATGGAAGTTAAAAATTACATCTTTAGTAAAGCCGGCTTCATCAGTGAAAAGGATTTAAGCAGTAAAATGCGGATGTTCAGCAATCTTTGTTAAATCCCATGGACAGAATGTCCTTCTGGATTGATGATCAAGGATTAAGCACGCGTTGAATATGGAATGGATAGAGAAGTTATTGATGCATAATTCTCCAGATGAGAAGGCCACTTATTCATACTTCCGCTGAAATTCTTCTTACACTTTTACCGGTATATTCAGTTACTATATTTAAAATTTGCTCTTCAACTTCTAGAGCACTTACAGATCTTGAAGGTCCAGTATCATGAGTATCAATCGTCTTAAAACTTGATTGAATGTCACATTAGAAGGAAGTTGATGATCGGGATAAGCCTCTACATAAAAACGACGTGCTTCAGGACCACTTTTGTTCATGAAAACCATATCACTCATTTCAATATTAGAATAAAGCATTTCAAATTCAGAAATATTAACTTTTTCTTAACAACAAAGTGAAAGAAAGTAAACAACTCGAATCGGATGCAAAATACTCATTAAAAGTACGTAAATGTCATATGAAAATCAAATGTTTGATGCCAGCTGTGATTTTCTTTAATCAACCGATTGAAAAACATTTTAAATGTAAGTTCAGTACAGAACACATCTGAAAAATGAAAATAAATCGAATATCGTGTTAGGTTGCGCTAGTAGTTAATTTGAAAACCGAAAATCGCGCATATACTACTCTGTCAAGAAAGTACCGGGAATTTTCAATTAAAACAACATTTTTACATTTAATCGTCAAAATTTATTGGGTCGCCTTCAAAATAGGCTCCATTTGCTCCAATACATCTATGCCAACGGCACTTCCAATTATCGAAACATTTTTTATAGGCGCTTTCCGGGATGGACTTTAGCTCTCGCGCCGGATTTTGTTTTATGGCTTCAATCGTCTCAAAACGGGTGCCACGAAGGGGCAATTTTAGTTTTGGGAAGAAGAAAAAGTCGCAGGGAGCCAAATCCGGCGAATACGGTGGTTGCTGAAGCACGTTTGTTGAGTTTTTGGCGAGAAAGTCAGTCACAATCGTAGCTCGGTGAGAAGGCGCGTTATCGTCATGCAAAATCCATGAGTTGTTCGCCCACAAATTTGGCCGCTTCTTACGGATACGCTCACACAAACGTTTCATAACGCCTAGGTAATACTCCTTGTTTACCGTCTGACCCTCTGGAACGAATTCGTAGTGCACCACGCCACGGATATCGAAGAAAACAATGAGCATCACCTTCATTTTCGAGCGGCTTTGGCGTGGTTTTTTCGGTTTCGGCTCATTTTTGCCACCCATTCCGATGATTGCTGGCTTGTTTGAATATCGTACTCGTAGACCCAGGTCTCATCACCAGTTATAATGCGTTCCATGAATGTAGAATCGGAATTACAGCGATCCAGCATGTCTGAAGCAACCTGTTCGCGATGACGTTTTTGAAGAAATTCAGGTCTTTCGGTACGAGTCGTGCGGCCACCTTTCTCATGCCCAAAATATCAATCAAAATCGTACGTGCGGACTCGTGGGATATCTTAAGATCATGTGCTATCTCTCTCAAGCTGGTACGACGGTTTTCCAGCACCCTTTCCTTAATTTTATCGACGTTATCTTCGATCGAAGCCGTCGATGGGCGACCACTTCACGACCGTCCTTGAAGGCTCTGTACCACTGATATGCACGAGTTTTCGATAGAGCATTATCACCAAAGGCCTTTTGCAACATTTTCAATGCATCGGCACACGAAAATTCATTTGCAACACAAAACTTTAAACAAATTCTTTGCTCAACGTAATCACCCATAGTAAAAATCGGCACGCACTCTGACATCGACTGACTTAATCAGCTGTTGCAAACACTCTAGTTGACAGATCCCGCTCAAGCTTGGCATAGTAATTAAGGACAGTGGTACCAACCTAGGAAAAAAAAATTTTACCTGCTTCATTGCCCCGCCAGATTTAAATCTATAATTCCCGGTACTTTCTTGACAGAATGTATCTCCAAAACGCCTCATTTGCCGACCCATGTTTATATGAAATTTTTTAGTTATTTTGAGGTCTATAATCAGCTCTCAAAATATTGAAACTTTGTTTTTTAACACCTGGTATATATTATTAAAATTAGTCTTGTTTGAAAGCATTTGTTCTATTGATATTACACAAACCTTCTTCTGAGAATTTCAAAGAACTTTCTTGGCCAATTTGTCAACTCTCAAATTAAATCATAATTGCTGAAATTGTATCGCTAATTGGGAATGTTTTTAGTTCTATAGTTTGTTACTCAGTAGCGAAAATCCGTAATAGAGAAAAACTCATAAAAAGCACCGACACTAACTTAATCCCGTCTTCACGCTCCGTCTTTCTCCGGAAAACTTCCAGGACGTGCCATATAAGTTCGCGATACGTATAACGATATTCCCGAACAGAACTCGCGAAAATCCCATAATCCTTCCTCAATTACCCCTTGACGATGTGGTTCAACTGAATTCAGTCGATTGTGTAATCTAATTTCGATACGAACAGATGTGTTCGTTACTACCGGCGTTAGGTCTGTTTAGATGGAAGGAATTGGATTCCCACTACCTTTGTTTAAACGGAATTTCGCATTCGATTCAGGCCGCAGATTCACAATAAATCCGCCTATCGCTGAGATGTTCGTTTATATTGGGACTTGATTTGTTCCTACTCGATAAGTTGTTCGTTTTCGTAGATAATTAGAAAGGTTGGGAAAAAATCCATTATTTTGTCGCAGGATGGTTGCAGTGATTATCTCGTAAAGTGTCGATCAAAAAATTTCAGATCTATGTTCATTGTCAAGGTGACATTTCAAAATTAAAAAATTCTTTTGCTGTTTTTTGTTTGGTTCATTCAGTTGTGAGTTACAGGGTGTTAAAAATTGAAGTCAACAGAGAGTAAATTCCGTACATTTTACAGTTTTTCTTTGATGAAGGCGAAAATATAAGCCAAGTGGCTGAAATTGTGAATAGTATTTATGGTCCAGATACTGTAACAGTTGATCACGTGTTATTTTGGTTTCGTCGATTCCGTTCAGGTGTTTACGATGTTAAAGATGCCCGTCGTCGAAAATGTCGATAAAATCACAGAAATAAACGCAGTCCACCGGCGTGTTAGTAGTTTTAGCATCGTACAGGAGTTAAAGATCGATCATAACACAGTTTTAAACCATTTCCGTAAAGCTGGGTTCAAAAAGAAGCTGCCATAGCAATTAACACCAAAAACATCATGGATCGAATTTCCATCTGCGAAGGCTTGGCCAAACGAAATAAAATCGACCCATTTCTGAAACGGATGGTGGCTGGGGATGTTAAATGAATCACATACGATAATATTGTGTGAAAACAATCAGGACTAACGGCAAGGAAGGTTCTACTGCGCATTTGGTGGGACTTGAAAGGAATAATTTATTATGAGTTGCTTTCAAATGGCCAAACACTACATTCGTATCTCTACTGTCATTAACTGGAACGTTTGAATCCAGCGATTGACCAGAAACGGCTAGGGTTAACCTACAGAAGAGGAATAGTTTTCCATCAGGACAACGCCAGGCCACACACGTCTGTAGTAACACGCCAGAAACTCCGAGAGCCTGGTTGGGGAGTTTTGATGTATTCACCATATAGTCCAGACCTAGCACCAATCATCACCATTTTTTCCCGATATTTTCGAGTTACCAACGCAGAAAAAACTTTCCTGTTGCTCAAGTCAGACCATAATATACCGTAATGCTCATAATTAGCATATTCTGACTTGAGCATGAGGCAAGTTGTCTTTGCGTTTGTAACGTGAAAAGGTAATATCGGGTGTTTTTTTAGAGTGATAGAACTTTGAAATGGACTTTAGCACATTTAAATCAAGATTTGAAAAATAATTTTTAGACATTTATGTTTTGAAAATAATTTCCGGCATATGTTCGCCACGACTAGCTCTGAGGAACCGCATTCGACCAGACCAATTTTGGACCACTTTTTCGAGTAATTCAGGCCATATTTCATAAATAACACGAGTTATGTTGGCTTCCAAAGCGTCTACTGTTTCTGGTTTATCAGCATAAACCAATGACTTGACATAACCCCAAAGAAAATAATCCAATGGAGTTATGTCACATGATCTTGAAGGCCAATTAATTGCACCATTTCTCGAAATAATATTATAGCCAAATCTCTCTTTCAATAAACCAATTGTTACGGTAGCAGCATGAGGTGTAGCACCTTGTTGTTGGAACCAAAACACTTCTGGGTCGATACCATTCAAATTTTGAAACAAATAATTATTCATCATCGATCTCTAACGAGCACCATTCACTGTAACATTAGCTCCAGCATCGTTTTTAAAGAAATATGGACCGATAATGCCTCCAGCGTGTAAAGCACACCATATCTGCAGAACTTCTCGAGGATTGTTTTCACTCCATATACAGAAATTTTGCTTGTTTACATAGCCGTTCAACCAGAACTAAGCTTCATCACTAAGCACAATTTTACGATAAAAAAGTGGATCAAGTTCAAACTATTCTAGGGTCCAATCAGCAAACAAACGACGCTTATTATGGTCAAGTGGCTTTAGTTCTTGAACCAGTTAGATCTTGTGTGGGTGTAGACCAAGATCTTTAGGCAAAATTTTCCATGTGGTGGATGCACAGAGTACAACTTGTTGTGGACGTGGACGAATTGTCAAATCTGGATCATCATCAACACTATGCCTTGCAGCAGCGACATTTCCTTCTGTACGTACAGTTCTTTGTTTTGTTGTTGTTATTGCATCGAGTAGAGAAAATGTTGTCCGGAATCTATCGATAGTTCGACGAATAATCTGCTCTGATGGACGATTATGTAAACCATAAATTTCACGAAGTGCTCTATGAGTTTGGCGAATATAACACTGATTGAAAATGAATTTCAACAATTTGTAAACGTTGTTGCGGCATGAATCTTTCCATGATAATTTTTCAATGCTTACTGAACAGAAAGGTCAAAACAACATGGCTTCTATCTTTTGTCAAATCACAGTTATCCCTATCGAAAGTTCTATCACCCTAAAAAAAACACCCGATACATTGCTTTACTTGAATTAGCTCGAAAAGGTATGTCTGGTATGTATATTTGGATACTCTAGATGGCGCTAGTGTATGATTAATACCCTTATGTCTCTGTGTATAGCGAATACAGATACTTGATAGATTTGTAGTCGCTGGAATTCATTGCACTGATGAAAACCAACGAGTTCGAAACGTGCGTTTGTCTGCAATTTGCCCCCAGGATCAACAAAACCTTATCGTGTTTGTTTGAGTATAGAATTGTTATACAGGTGTATCTTACACTGTCTGGATTTGTAGAACTTTCTATTACCATAGTATCTGAATAAAAGTAAGATTCGTGCATTTTTTCAAGAACTATAAATTCAAATACCAAAAACTGCATGCCTTATACTTTGATGAATTCATCAAATCTGGACGAAACGTACATCAGTATCATTAAAAAGAAGCAAATATAGAAACAAGTGATACTTTCCTAACGTCAATTATAGTTAGTAAATTTGATAATGATTATGTGAACACAGTTTTCGTAGAATCTCGTTGACATTTGATAGAACGCGAATATTCTTGCAAATTTTCGACATTCTTTTAGATTGACATCAGGAAAAGAAGAAATAAAATACAAGAATTGACTCCGATATGGTGAACCCCAAAGCAACAAATGATCCTATGCATAAAACATGAGTTGTTATGCAAAAATCTGGGATATACAGTCGGGAATATCTTAACGACTAGAAAAACTTTATGTTGCAAGTGGGAGAACTTTTGATTGCAAGCAAGAATAATATTGAGGTTGACGAATCTCATTTATTTTGAATTTTTAGTTTTTTATCCCAATCAGTTTTCATATATTTCGTGTTTGAAAATGGGAGCATATCCTTCGAAAGCGACATAAATGCAAATGGAAAATATAGAATTGAATTCAAGTGTGTATACTAATTGTTAAATCAGCAACAATTTGAATATTTTAATCATTTTTGGAATTCATGTTTTGATATAATGATAAAGTTATTAGTCCATTTTTGTTCATTGGTTTTTTAATATCTCACTTTCATAAAATTAACACAGTCGGAAAAACTATTTTGGAGATAAAAAATTGTTAAGTATCAAGAGAGTGCATTTTTTAAAATATATTTGAACTTTTCATTATGACTAGAACGAAACACTGACAAATATTACCTTTCGAATATGGACGGCTACGATTGAAGTCACTGAACCAATATTACTCGCAGTTTTAGATTAGATATTCAAGGATGTGATACTATATTTCATCAAATTTTCGCAATTTAATCCGTCAAAATTTGTTTCCACTGTTGCATAATTGTCAAGTGTTTGACACTTAACACTTGTATATCACAAATAGGGAATTTTCGATAGGGATAACTGTGATTTCACAGAAGGTAGAAGCCATGTTGTTCTGACATTTCTATTAAGTAAGCATTGACAAATCATCATGGAAAGACTAACGCCGCAACAACGTTTATAAATTGTTGAAATTTAAGTTTCAAAATCAGTGTTCAATTCGCCAAAATTATAAAGTACTCTCTGAAATTTATGTTTTACATTATCGTCCATCAGAGAAGGTCATTCGTCGAACCCACACAAGATTCAACTGGTTCAAGAACTGTAGCCACTTGACCATAATAAGCGTCTTTTATTTGTTTATTGGGCCCTAGAACAGCTTGAAGTTGATCCACTTTTTTATCGTAAAATTGTGTTTAGTGATAAAACTCATTTCTGGATGAACGGCTATGTAAACAAGCAAAATTGCCGTATATGGAATGAAAACAATCCTCAAGAAGTTCTGCAGGTTCCATTGCATCCTGAAAAATGCACTGTATGGTGTGCTTTACACGCTGGAGGCATCATCGGTCCGTATTTCTTTAAAAACGATACTGGAGCTAATGTTACAATGAATGGTGCTCGTTACAGATCGATGATCAATGATTATTTGTTTCAAAATTTGAATGGTATCGACCCAGAAGTGTTTTGGTTCCAACAAGATGGTACTACACCTCATGCTGCTACCGTAATAATTGATTTATTGAAAGAAAGATTTGACGATAACATTATATTTCGAGAAATGGTCCAATTAATTGGCATCCAAGATCATGCCACCGGATTATTTTCTTTGGGGTTATCGCAAGTCATTGGTTTATGCTGATAAACCAGAAACAATAGACGCTTTGGAAGCCAACATAACTCGTGTTATTGATAAAATAAGGCCTGAATTACTCGAAAAAGTGGTCCAAATTGGTCTGGTCGAATGCAGTTCCTCAAAGCTAGTCGTGGTGGAAATATGCCGGAAATTATTTTTAAAACATAAATTTCATAAAATTATCCATCAAATAAAAGGAAAATTTGGCTTCAATCCTAATTAAAATGTGTTTTATTTCAATTTAAAGTTCTATCATTCTAAAAAAGACTCCCGATATATTATACGTGAGATGTTTCTGTAATATTATAGCCCTGCCAATCTCTGGGGAATTTTCCCATAGTTTGATAGATGGCTATAGACCAAACTCTAAGAGATTCTAATTAATGTGATTTTCTTACCTTATTTATGGCAAGAAAGAATTATGAAGTTTTCTCCACAGGGCTTCATTTCAAATTTTTGTCCCAATGGTACCGTCCTTAGATGGGGTCATAATATCTGAATCAATGTGTCCAATTGAAAAACGGGTGCAATCAATTTGATGTTGATCATTAAATTATTTTTATGTTCATGTGTAGCTCCTCCTAACTACCACTGACGTATCATCAGCGAACAAGCTGATTACACACTTTCATTTCGGTGATGAAAAATGTTGATATGAATATCTTTTAATGAGCATATTCCGTAAATTAACGGGAAGATAATTAACAAAAATTGAAAATAACAGCGGTCCGAGGACCGACCCCTGTGGAACTCCCATAGCGGGTGTTAAAGAACAAAGTTTGAATATTTTGGGAACTGATTCTAGACCTGAAAATAAGTAGAACATTTCACATAAATATGGGTTCGTAAATGAGTCGTTTTGGAGATATAAGCGATTTTCGGATTTCAAATTAAGTAGTAGCGCAACCAAATACGATATTCGATTTATTTTCATCTTTCTTATGTCTTGTTTACTGAACTTACAATTAAAAGGTTTTTCAGTCGGTTCACTGAAAAAAACCACAGCTGGCATCAAACAGTTGGTTTTCATATGACATTAACGTACATTTATTGAGTATTTTGCATACGATTCGATTTGTTTACTATCTTTCACTTTGTTGTAAGGTAAAAGTTATTATTCCTTAATTTGAAATGCCTTCTTCTAATATTGATTGATATAGTTTTTTTGAATAGCCATGCCAACGGAAGTGGTCCTGAAGTACGTCGCCTGTTAGGACCAATAGTTTTACTACGGAATTTAAAAGAAGCCGCATACCTCAACTTTCTTCAAAATACCTTGCCTTACCTTTAAATCAGTGGATGAATATTTGATTTATGCAGAATGGAGCGCCCTCACATTATACACTTGCTGTTAGGGAACATTTAGATCAAATATTTCCCAGAAGATGGATAGGACGAGGGAGCCCAGTGCCATGGCCCGCTAGATATCCTGATTTGAAACATTTGGACTTTTGTATTCGGGATTATTTGATAAGTTTGATGTTTGCAACGTCAGTGAATAACATCGAAGAGTTGCATCGGATTGAACTATTCTGTCAAACGATCTGAATACAACCAGGTCTTTTCGAAAAGTACGTAATTCCTTCATGAGACGATGTACTTCTTGCATTGAAATGGACGGTGGTCATATGGAACATCTTGTGTAAAACACTAAAAGTCAAAAATAAATCTAATATCTTCTGTGATTTATCGTATTTGTTTGCGCTAGTGGTTAATATTTTAAAAACCAAAAATCGCTCATATAGATATCCAATTGCGGACCCATGTTGATATGAAACTATTTACTTATTTTGAGGTCTAGAATTAGCTCCCAAAATATTGAAACGTTGTTTTTTATCACCCAGTAAATTTACACCGTGCTCAGCAGATTATAAGTTTTTCACTTTGATCGACATCGATCTTTCCTTAAGATAGTTGCGTATCCAATACAAAAAAGCAGATTTTAACACTTGTCAATCATAAATATAACATAAAGGTTTAACCTTGGCCTTAACGAATACATAACAATATCATTCAAATGACCGCCACGACTGGCCGTAAAATGCCCCATCCGATCAAACCAATTTTTCAGTACATTGCCGATTATTTGGGGCTCAATCTCACGAAAATCAACTTTGATTTCGCGTTTCAAGGCATCAAACGTAACACTTATTGTTAACGGATACCCACAAAAAATAGTACTCCGAGGTGAAAATAAGCTTCATCGCTAAAGATGATTTTTCTGAGCAAATGTTAATCTTCGGTCATGAGATCATTAGCCCATTGAGAGCAGTGGAAGCGCATTGGATGTTCACGAGACTTCAGTTCTTGCACTAGTTGAACTTTGTATGCCTCCATATCGAGGTCCTTAGAAAAGTGCGACAAATGTTCAGTCCTTGAGCACGATGATGAGTTGATGTTGATTGATATTTCGCCACATTCTCTACACAGCTACAGCAGCAACGTTTTCAAGTGCGCTAACTGAACGAGAACTTTAATCAAAGAACGATCCAGTTTCATGAACTCGCTCCACAAATTTCCGTGAGAGCACTTCATTTCTATTGAATTTTCAACGTATATTTCTAACAGTTTCCATTTTGAAACTGATTTTTTAATATTTTCCAGTTCTGTTAAAGCGTAAATCTACCCATTTCGTGAATGTCAAATATTAAACTATCTTTCTGTCGAAACACGAAGGACTGAAGTGCTGTCGGACTCGAAATAACCACTACTTCAAAATGCAAACTCTGAATGGCCCACTCTTTATTAATATTGCAGAGATGAATCAAAAAATCTGACCGGAACTTTTCGAAGGAATCAAATCCAGTCAAAACCACCTTGTACGTGTATGCTATAACTAACCTTAATTATTCACTTCTGACGTTCTCTAATTAGAAACTAATTAATCACTGTCGAATTAAGTATTCGTTTCCTTTCAAACTGTTACGTCGCTTACTATAATTGAAAAATGTTCAAAGAGGGAAACTTCCTCATCTTATAACCGAAGTTTTCCAATGGTTTCATAAGTTGAAAAATGTTCGATTCATCAGGCAGAAATCTAGGTCTCATTTACTATTCCAGAATAATAAATTTATGAGAAATTCACATTTAAAAAATAAAATTAATCAACAAAAAATATCTCACCAGGCGGACCTTGTGGTATCATGTTGAACAAACACTAAAATTAGAGAACTTCAAAAATCCTACGTATTCTATGTTCGTCACAAAAATCACACAAAGCTTGTAAGGTATTTTTTGGAGTTAATTAAAACCAACTGACATTAATATTATGAGTGAGGAAAACTCAAATATAATTAAATATTATATATACAATATAATAGTAAAAAGGGGTTATTTATTTCATGAAAGGATTATATTTATAAAAAAATTCGAATATCAAAACAAATTAAATAATGTTTATCTTCTACAATTTTAATTTAAAAAAAAAATTTATTCAAAAAACTTTTAGAATTAAATTAATGTCTAAAACAAGCACCGCTCACATTTAATAGACGTATATAATCAAAACTCAATATATAATGTCAAGAGGAATAAATAAACCAACAGATATACGAAAGTTATTAAAATTAATAAATAAATATTTAAAGGAGACAAAATTTTGTTTCTGGTCTTACCTTTAAGAACACCAATTGCCTTTTAAAAACATGAACACACTTAAAGGACTTCTCAAAGAATATAATTTATTTGTAATATTTAATATATTTAAATATTCGAATAAGTTAATTCAGAAATCTCTAAAAACATGCACTATATCTTCAAAAACAAATATAATTCTAAGCAATTTCTTCTTCAGTCCTGAATAATATTCCAAATATCAAAATCAAAAAACTGACCACGTGTAAAGGACTAATGCTTCGAAACACAGATCAACTTCATAATTCAAGATTGATCTATGTTCTAACAAAATCAAAGAACAGTATGAATTATTTTTAAGGCTTATTTAAATTCATTGACATTCCATAATGAGATTTATTGAAGCCAAAATATAATTATATATTATATATAAAATAAAATAGAAAGGCCTTTTACTTGATAGAAGAAATATAACAAAATTTGAATATCAAAACAAATTAAAATATGTTTATCTTCTACAATTTTAATTTCAAAAAAATTTTTTTTCAAAAAACTTTTAGAATTAAATTAATGTCTAAAACAAGCACCGCTTACATTTAATAGACTTAAATAAGCCTTAAAAATAACTCACACTGTTTTTTGATTTTGTTAGAACATAGATCAATCTTGAATTAAAAAGTTGATCTGTGTTTCGAAGCATTAGTCCTTTACATGTGGTCAGTTGTTGATATAGGTAAGTTTTTTGATTTTGATATTTGGAATATTATTCAGGACTGAAGAAGGAATTGCTTAGAATTATATTGGTTTTTTAAAGATATAGTGCATGTTTTTAGAGATTTCTGAATTAACTTATTCGAATATTTAAATATATTGAATATTTCAAATAAATTATATTCTTTGAGAAGTCCTTTAAGTGTGTTCATGTTTTTAAAAGGCAATTGGTGTTCTTAAAGGTAAGACCAGAAACAAAATTTTGTCTCCTTTAAATATTTATTTATTAAATTTAATGACTTTCGTATATCTGTTGGTTTATTTATTCCATTTGACATTATATATTGAGTTTTGATTATATACGTCTATTAAATGTAAACGGTGCTTCTTTTAGATATTGATTTAATTCTAAAAGTTTTTTGAATAAAAAATTTTTTTGAAATTAAAATTGTAGTAGATAAACATATTTTAATTTGTTTTGATATTCAAATTTTGTTATATTTCTTCTATCAAATAAAAGGCCTTTCTATTTAAGATTATTATTATAAAAAATTTAAATATCAAAACAGATTTATTCTGTTATCCTCCTACAAATTTTAATTTAAAAAAATTCTCCAATTTTAGTATTTGTTCAAAAATATACCACGAGGTCTTTCCAGTAAGATATTTTTTGTTAATTAATTTTCTTTTTTAAATGGGAAGTAGAACTGATAACGATCCTATGTAATTTCCAATTTTTTTTGATGATGTACTGCATGTTTTGATAGATTTTTCGAAGTAACTTATTTAAATATTTGAATATATTAAATATTTAGAGTAAGTTAGTTTTGGAAAAGTTCTTTAGATTGTTTTGCAATTTTGAAAAAGATTTTAATTGATGATTTATATTTCGTTGATTTTTTGTACTCCATTTGATATTATATAATGAGTATTGTTTTTATATATCTACTAAATTGAAGCAGTGCTTATAAGACATTATTTTACTTCTGAAAGCTTATGAATGAAAATTCTTTGAAATTAAAACTTGTGGGAGGCTGAGAGAATAAATCTCTTTTGATATTTGAATTTTGAAATAAACATCCATTGGTTTTTCTCTAAATATACTCTTCTTTTTTATATCCGGTGTTTTTTTAGAGTGATAGAACTTTCGATAGGGATAACTTTGATTTGACAGAAGGTAGAAGCCATGTTGTTTTGACCTTTCTGTTCAGTAGTCATTGACAAATTATCATGGACAGACTCAGGCCATAACAACGTTTACCAATTGTTGAAATTCATTTTCAATCAGTGTTCTATTTTCCAAACTAGAGCACTTCGTGAAATTTATGGTTTACATAATCGACCATCAACAACAAGATAAAGAACTGTACGTACAGAAGAAAATATCTTTGCTCTAAGTCATAGCGTTAATGATGATCCAGATTTGTCTATTCGTTGACGTTCACAACAAGTTGGACTCTGTGCATCCACCACATGGAAAATTTTGCGTAAAGATCTTGGTCTACACCCATACAAGATCCAACCGGTTCAAGAACTAAAGCCAGTTGGCCATAAAAAGCGTCGTTTGTTTGCTGATTGGGCCCTAGAACAGCTTGAAGTTGATCCACTTTTTTATCGTAAAATTGTGTTTAGTTATGAAGCTCATTTTTGATTGAACTGCTATGTAAACAAGCAAAATTGCCGTATATGGAGTGGAAACAATCCTCAAAAAGTTCTGCAAGTTTATTGAAAGAGAGATTTGGCGATAATGTTATTTCGAGAAATGGTGCAATTAATTGGCCTCCGACATAACTCCACTGGATTATTTTCTTTGGGGGTTATGTCAAGTCATCTGGTTTATGCTGATAAACCAGAAACAGTAGACGCTTTGGAAGCCAACGTAACTCGTGCTATTGATGAAATAAGGCCTGAATTACTCGAAAAATTGGTCCAAAATTGGTTTGGTCGAATGCGGTTCCTCAAAGCTTGCCGTGGTAGACATATGCCAGAAATTATTTTTAAAACATAAATGTCATAAAATTATCTTTCAAATTTTCAATTTAAATTTCTATCACTCTAAAAACATTCGATATATCAAAATGGAACCTCTTATTGGAAAACGTTTTTAATTTAAAAGATTTCGAAATATGAAGGCATAGATCAATCAATAATGATAAAATTGATGTAAAGTTTTTTGGTTGAAACTACTAAAAATGCGATGAACTCAAGATAAACAAGTTTACGGAAAGATTTCAGGTAAACTGTGCATCTTTGTGTGGTATATCAAGAACCATCGATCATGGCATTCGAAATAAATAGCGTAATAAACAACATTTCAAAGGATATCGAATTCGGAAAACCTCTGAAACGTCATAAATCAATCAAAATGATTTATCACAGTGCGGTAATCGTTTTTCTTATACCGCATATGAGTTCCCGGATAAATAGTTGAAAATCTCACGGTCTGTCATTGGGTATCGAGAAGTCTGGGATAACGGAAACGTCTAAACGAAGGAGCATCGTCGCAAACAGGACGTTATCCTTGAATCTTCACGTGAGTGATTCCTTTGAACGATTGCAGGAACTGTTGTTTGAAATTTTGCACTCGCTCCGTTTCATCAGATTATGAACACCGGAAATCTGAACAAAACACCCGGGTTATTTTTAACGAGCATCAAGAAGCGGTCACCGGAAATTTAATGAACATCTGAACATAACACGGTCGGGGAAGTTCTATCATTTAGATGAAAATTTATCTTTCTATTTAGAAAATAAAAATTGATGAAATAATATAAAAATACCGAAATAACTTTGATGAAAACAACCCAGAACATTAACTGAAATATTCGCACCTTAAATAACTCAAATTAATAAAGATGAGAATTTAACTGTTGTCCGGAAGTAAGTTGAGGAGATTTTTAATGGGCCACAAGTAGGAATTGTTACTTATTTTATACAGTACTGGTTCTTTTTGAGAACTTATTATCAATTTTGTCCAGGAGTATTCTCAGGTATTTTGCCTCATAAGATGCACCTTCAATGTCTAGAAACGCTGTTATTGCTATCTCGAGATTGGTTTAATTTTTCGATAAAATTGTGTAATACAAGTTCTGCCATAATCATTGCCTACCTCGGAAATTTCAAGTCTCTAGGTCTTTTCCTTCAAAGTTAGCATTTGACCTCCAATCAACCGCCTGGACCGAGCCTCACGAAATTTGACGTTAATCTTTGTGTGATTATTGTACATCTACATACCGAATTTTATTCTGATCGGATTGTTAGTTTCGAAATTATTGGGAAAATGAGAAGAAGTTTCAAATATGAATAACTGTGGAACTATTGGACCGATTTCACCCATTAACAAATGAAGTTAACCCATATATTTGGCCTGAAAGTTTCAAGTTTCTAGCTCTTAACGTTTTAAGAGTGTTCACGGACAGAAAGAATGAATTGTTACTTCAAATTCTTCATCAGTGAGTCCTTTGAGACCATTTTTGACTCAACAGTAAAAAATATCTAACATTTGAGCAATACAATAGCAATCTGTTTACTGAAACAAGCGGGCAGAATATTCAAAAATACGTAGGTGATTTCTTGGTCGAGAATGAGCTTTTGAAAATGTGATATTATCTTTTTTCTATTCGATTAGTTTTCAGCATTGTCCACACATTAAAAATAAATTGAAAGACCGGTTGTCCAACATAATTCCATACTGCTCAAGTTCACACATTATCGGATTTCAACAAACTTCTGAAATTAATATTTTAAATTTTTAAATATACAGATTTATTCTGTTAACCTCCGACAAATTTTAATTTCAAAAAAATTTTTATTCAAAAATTTTTTAGAATTAACTTAAATGAATGTCTTCAGAATACACTGTCAATTTAGTAGACATATAGAATTAATACTTATTACACAGTACCAAAAATGAAAGGAATTCAAAGAAATATAAATTGTTGACTGAAAATTATTAAATAAATACTTGAAGAGTACAAAATTTTGTTTCGTTCCTTGTTTTATGAAAACTAAATTTCTATCCAAAAATGCAGAACATAACATCAAAAACTTCTTCAAAAACAACTTGCGCAAAATAAGTTCCTTTAGAAAAATTCCTAAAACATGTAGAACATCTTTAAAAAGCAATTTAGACAACGGTAACTCATCAGCTCAACTTCATATTCAAAAAATAAAAATAATTAACAAAAAATATCTTACCAAAGCAACTGAATGCTGTTTACTGTTCGTCACAGAAATAACATAATGAAGAAGTCATGTTTTGGAAAGGAATTAAGTTTTCATAAAACAAGGAACGAAATAAAATTTTGTACTCTTCAAGTATTTATTCAATAACTTTTAGCTGACGATTTGTATTTCTTTGAATTTCTTTCATTCCAGTTGATACTGTGTAATAACTATAAATTCTATATTATATACTAAATTGACACAAGGTGTTCTAAAGACATTTATTCAATTCAATTCTAAAAATGTTTTGAATAAATTTTTTTTTTTTAATTAAAATTTGTAGGAGGTTAGCAAAAAAACTCTGTATGATATTTAAAATTTTTCAATAATCCTTTTATCAAGAAAAAACATCTTTTCAATATTTTAAATAATATTCATCTAGCTTTATTGCACACTCATTGACGTAATTTAAGGATCTCCTTATATATACATATATCCTGTAATAAAAATTTTTGATGTACCTCCTCGTAAACCAAAATAATGGTTTTCCTGTAATCACTGGATTTTATCATTTTTCACATCACATTCCCGTTTTACTACGTCATTAAACACAATGACCTGGTAACTGAGTTGATATTATGACTCTGGCATATATCCTTTTTCACCGAACATCTGATTCATCCTCATTTTCCAAAGAAAAACTAAGGGTAAGTAGTGGCTATTTCGAGTCTGGAAGAACTTCTGTCATTCGTGTTTCGATATAAATTTAGTTTAATATTTGATATTCACGAAATGGTTCGATTTATGCTTGAACAAAATTGAGAAATATTCAAAACTCATTTTCAAAGTGGTGAATCTTCTATCCAAACTGTATGGCGTGGCGTGGGGATGAGGCCTAGAATCATAGAATGGTCTTTATTCTTCTTCTTTTTTCTTTATTGTGCTTGGAGGCGGGGTGGTTTTAGTAATTGGAGCTTATTTTCTTTGAAATTTTGTCTCGTTATTTCTGTACTATGTAAGGGAGTGTATGAGCTAATTACCAAATCATGAAAAAATTTAAAATTTTTGTATTACTTGTTATTTCTAAAACTCAAATTTCCAATATTTTCTAATTTATTTATATTTTTATTTCAAAGTTGTGTTCATTCTTACTAGCAGGCACCTAATTCTTTTTAGAAGTACTGATGCAGCAATAAAAGAATTGCAACAGTTTAGTATGAAACAGTAAATGATACTATAAAATAAATGAATACACTGTTTATTTCCTTATTAAAATTCGTGGAAAATTCGATAGAAATAAAATGTCCTCAAGGCAATTTGTGGATCGATTTGTACGTGAAAACTGCAACGGTACTTGATGAAACAACCCGTTCACGTTTTATTCCAGTGAGCACACCTGAAACATTGCTGATGTTGCCCAGAAAATGGCTGAACATCCATCAACATCAACTCGATATCATGCTCAAGAATTGCATATTTCCCGCACTTCTCTGGGGCGAATTTTGCATTAAGACCAGATTCTGGGCTACATCAGCAATGTTTTCATGTTACTTGGCGATAACGTGAACTGGTTATTTTATCAAATAACGATGCAGTTCTCAAGAACAAATTAAAATTTGAATTTTTCACGTAAATTTTTAACAGTTTTGATAGAAGATTCACAACCTTGGAAATAAGTGTTATCAGACTCGAAATAACCACTCCTTCAAAATGCAAACTCTAGATGGCCGACTCAGTCTTTCTAGCAGCTCAAAACTGTACACTTGCCTTGTTTTTGAAACGATGTTGGTTAAGCAATTATTTTCTGGGGCACCCGAATATTGATGAAGCAAAAAGGAGTCATCAGGATTATTACAATTACGTCCTTCCGGAAATCATGCAGGATAGTTTTCAAGAAATAAAATGATATTTTGGGAAAAAAGAAATCGTCATTCATGAGATCGAGCCCTAAGCAATCGAAAATGCACTGAAAAATTGGATTGATCGGATGCGGTACTCTGGCCAATCGTGGGGGGTCATTTGAATGATATTGTTTTTCAGTCGTGAATGTCAAGATTTAACCTTTCTAATGAACTCATAACTTCGAAAAAAAATTCATTAGTTGTTTATTCATAGTCAACCAAAAATGAAAATTATATCTTATTCGTAGAATTTATGAATGATTGAATGGAGTATTACAGCAACAAAAATTCAAGATGAGAAACTAAAACCGAGAAAGACCTACTGATTGATGTTGCTCAAACTTTCCATTCTAGAGAAATAAATTAACTCTCAGTTTAAAAAAGATTCAGTTCGTATTCTTCAATGAGATGGTCCATATGTATATACCATACTTTCAACTTGGTTCTCTCATGAGACAAATAATTTTTCTGGAATTTCAGACAATAGGTTACCGACATAAGCGTATTGTATAACGTGAAATGTCAGGAGCTTTCATGTAAGGTCAAAGGTAATTCTTTTCTCGCGTTTGTAGGGACGGCATTATTAAACCTTAATGTATCTCTTTTTCGAATACTCAGCCACACATAGTTTGAAAAATTACATTAAACCAGCAAATGAGTAAAATTCGAGGTGAAACTTATTTCTGCCTTTCCGCACGATAACTTAAAGAAGGTATTATAGACTTTGCAGCGAGTCTTAACGAAATAAGAACTGATATTGACGGATGGTCAAAATATGTGCGTTGCTTTCTGAAGGATATGTTTATGTCTACGTTATTAAGGAACTTTTAATTTGAAGAAATGGTTCACCGTAGTAGCTGAGAATATTGAATATTTTAACGGCTTTTTACATGGGTAATATTATCTGCCAACAATAGATACTGTCTATTATTGATGACGAATAACTGTGATAAAAATATTCAATTGAATGTCTTTCCTATATTCAATTCCGAAAATTGTTAGTTAGCTGTACCGCCACTTTTTTCAAGATTTCAGCTATACATTCTGTCAAGAAAGTACCAGGAATTATCGATTTAAATCTGGCGGGGCAATGAGGCAGGTAAATTTTTTTTTCCTAGGTTGGTACCACTGTCCTTAATTACTATGCCAAGCTTGAGCGGGATCTGTCAACTAGTGTGTTTGCAACAGCTGATTAAGTCAGTCGATGTCAGAGTGCGTGCCGATTTTTACTATGGGTGATTACGTTGAGCAAAGAATTTGTTTAAAATTTTGTGTTGCAAATGAATTTTCGTGTGCCGATGCATTGAAAATGTTGCAAAAGGCTTTTGGTGATAATGCTCTATCGAAAACTCGTGCATATCAGTGGTACAGAACCTTGAAGGACGGTCGTGAAGTGGTCGCCCATCGACGGCTTCGATCGAAGATAACGTCGATAAAATTAAGGAAAGGGTGCTGGAAAACCGTCGTACCAGCTTGAGAGAGATAGCACATGATCTTAAGATATTCCACGAGTCCGCACCTACGATTTTGATTGATATTTTGGGCATGAGAAAGGTGGCCGCACGACTCGTACCGAAAGACCTGAATTTTCTTCAAAAACGTCATAGCGAACAGGTTGCTTCAGACATGCTGGATCGCTGTAGTTCCGATTCTACATTCATGGAACGCATTATAACTGGTGATGAGACCTGGGTCTACGAGTACGATATGCAAACAAGCCAGCAATCATCGGGATGGGTGGCAAAAAATGAGCCGAAACCGAAAAAACCACGCCAAAGCCGCTCGAAAATGAAGGTGATGCTCATTGTTTTCTTCGATATCCGTGGCGTGGTGAACTACGAATTCGTTCTAGAGGGTCAGACGGTAAACAAGGAGTATTACCTAGGCGTTATGAAACGTATGCGTGAGCGTATTCGTAAGAAGCGGCCAAATTTGTGGGCGAACAACTCATGGATTTTGCATGACGATAACGCGCCTTCTCACCGAGCTACGATTGTGACTGACTTTCTCGCCAAAAACTCAACAAACGTGCTTCAGCAACCACCGTATTCGCCGGATTTGGCTCCCTGCGACTTTTTCCTCTTCCCAAAACTAAAATTGCCCCTTCGTGGCACCCGTTTTGAGTCGATTGAAGCCATAAAACAAAATTCGGCGCGAGAGCTCAAGTCCATCCCGGAAAGCGCCTGTAAAAAATGTTTCGATAATTGGAAGTGCCGTTGGCATAGATGTATTGGAGCAAATGGAGCCTATTTTGAAGGCGACCCAATAAATTTTGACGATTTAATGAAAAAATGGTGTTTTAATTGAAAATTCCGGTTACTTTCTTGACAGAGTAGTATATGAAGTGTTGTCTATTGTTCAGAGTTAGTTCAAGATGTAAACTTGACGAAGCCACAGTGTTGGCGATAAAATTGTTGTTAATAATAAATTGTGGAAATAATCTATTTCATTTAATTTTATTTACGGTTATAAGTGGCAATTTGTCTTATTAAACTGAATTCATGATTAAAATTTGTCGAAGACAAAGTAATTATTAATAATTTGTGTTGATTTAAATGTTGATGGCAAAGCGTTTTGATTATTATGATTTCGGACTCCCATTGTCTGAATTATTTCGGTATACTAAGTTCCTTAATGCTGACAACAAACTTCAAACAAAATCTTTAAAGATGAAAAAACGGTTACAAAAATGCGAAATGGAATACAAAAATTGTTACAATATATACTAAGAAGGGAACAATTATTATGGATTGGATGTGATCACACAATTAATTTAAATTGAATTTTTTCATTTTTAATTTTTGTTTATTTAATTTTTTTCATATTATAATATAATAGTAATATAAAATTCTAAAATTTTCTAGTTGCACGGATGCTGTGACCTAAAGTGGCGCAAGATCGCAGTAACAAAGCCTACCCAGAACACTGAACTCCTAACTCGCACAAGCTGAAAAAGCTGAGGGATCTTCACAGAAGATCTAGGAATGTCTGGATAATAATAATAATATATATATATATATATAAATAATAAAAATAATTGAAAAATATGGTTATAATTAAAAACGAATAATAAAAAAAGAAAAAAAAAATAAATAGAAACTATTTTTGTGATCATATTCAACCAATAATAATTGCTCTCATCTTGGTATCTCTTTCAACAATTTTTTGTATTCCATTTGGCATTCTTGTAACCCGTTTTTTGTTTTTGAAGATTTTTTTTCAAGTTTTTTGTCAGCAATAAGGAACATTGTATACCGAAAGAATTCAGGTAATGAAAGTCCGAAATTATAGTAACAATCAGTGTGTTATATTATAAAATGCTCACATCTTATGTTGAATTGGCTGAAACAAATTTTTGGGGATTGTTTTATCTGTATGAGAAGGTTTATGAAAAATTTTAAAAAATATGATTCTTACCCACTCTAATTATTGTTAAATCTAAAGAATTTAATGAGATCAATTTCTATTTCCACTGTGAACTGAATAATTTTATGCATTGAATTTATGTAATGGAGAAAATCATAAAACTAATTTGATTATATATATATATTAAAATATCTGCACCAATTAAAAATTTGTTAGTGTTTTTTTTCTAACTTTTTTCATTTTCAAACTTAAAAACAGAAATAATGGGTACCAAAATTGAATATTTTAAGAAAATCATTCCTTTGATTGATTCATAAATCACATCAGCATAGTTTTGCCACAAATAGAATGAAAATTCCCAAAAAAAGATATAAATTTAACATAAAAAAAAGTTTCAAGTTGAAGAAGAAAAACTCTATGTATTGAATCAGACTAGGTATTAAGAAACGTCCCTAATAATTGAATGGGTCCTTAATTGATGGAAATTCATTTTAATTGAATAAATAAATAATTTTCCACAGTTCATGGTGGAAATATTTTTTATAATTTCATTTAATTTTCTAATAATTTGAAAAAATAAATTTCAATACTCAGAATTTATTGAAAAGAATTTTTATGTGAGCAAACATTCACTTAATATTGAACAAGAATAGAAATTGATTTGAGAAAGAAACCATATCAAAATAATATAATATTCACAAAATCAGATAAAGGAAATACGATTGTGATAATCACATTATACATAAAAAATAATAAAATCAATCAGAAATTAAATTTTAAATCACTGAGAAAATATGTAACTGAAGCATTCAATGAAGAAATATAATCAACACAAAATATCCAATTAATCAAATTTCATATAATAGAATACCCAATGAGACCAGTACTTTTATAGATCACAGCACCAGTATACAAACTTTTTAAATTCCTCGTAAATATCATAAGTATTATTTATAATTTCCATACTCAATTTTCAATTAAAAACTCACTTGCACTCATTGACAAATTTGAAATCCCATTCAACTCAAAATTGTTCTCACTCGATATAGTGAATTTATTTCCGAACGAACCACCTGATGATGTAATAACCAGAGAAATGCTATTCGAAATTAGAGTGAATTCTGTAATAAAATAAGATATTATTTATCTACTATAAATTTGTTTCAATTAAAATTATTTCAGTTTTAATAGGGAGTTCTACTTCAACGCAGATAATTTAAATATGGGCAGTTCGTAAGCCCACCTTCAGCTGAAATTCTCACCAATAATTCGGAAAAAATATTCATAAAAACGAAAATAGAATTAATAATGAGATTATTCATTGATACAGATATGTGAATAACATAGTTTTAAGCTTTAAAAGTACCAGTAGACAGGTTGATGGTTTCCTGCATTTCCTAAATTCATCAAATAAAAGAAGCGAGTTCACAGTGGAAGTAGAAACTGATGACTCATTAATTATTAACAATAACTAGAGTCAATAACAAACATAATTTTTCCATTTTTCATAAACCTTCCCATAAAGATATAACAATCACCACAATCTCGTTTCTACCCATTCAATATGAGTTATCAGCGTATGATGCAATATTAATTATCAACAATTACTTTTACTTCGAGAAATTTCAAAAGTAAATTAAATTAAGTCAAATAAAAAGCAACAGAAAACAGTATGAAAGGTCTATTCACGAAATATATCCTGAGTTATAAATCGAAAAAACATTCAATTCTCTCAGCCACTATGGTGAACCATCTCTGCAAATGAAGAATTTCCTCAATAACGTTAACATTAACATATCCTTTAGAATCAATAATTCTTCAGGAAAAATTCAAAGAAACTCGAAACCAATTTTAAGTCAAAGCCAGAATTTAATAACCCGCGCATTCGCCATTTTGCAACAAAAAATTACATTGAAAATAGCTCGTTTCCAGGTGGAATAGTATCAGATCATCAATAATTATTATTAACTAGCAATATATATTGTTCAACTAGTTTGGAAAATATCAAATTGAATCACAAAGCCAGTTAAACCAAGAGTTTAATAGGTGCTTTCGCCATTTTGCAACAATTCGTTATATGAAATGCGGCTTTTTTGAGATGCAATCGTATCAAATCGTCCTCCAATTGTTTTTATGTCTGCAATAAAAGAGGTGAACAGTTATTCTGGAAAAAATCCGTACATTTCAATAATCCATGTAGCTGAGACCAATAATATTTTGTAAACCAATGCTAGACATAAAAATGCAAAACAAACCATAAGTAGAAATCTATGGAAAATAATGGAAAATTGGGAGTACAGATTAATTTGGTACATTTTTTAGCTCAATTTAAATATTATGCAATATACATTAAAATTTGTTTTTATCAACTAAAAACCCATTCAGTTAAAAGAATGAAGGAAAAGTTTTATTGACTGTTAACTGGTTAGAAACTCATCAGAGTAAAAACTTCTTCTACTTTGTTGAAAGTGCAGTATGTGAAACTCCGTTGATCTAGTTAAAACTTCCTACTCTAGAATAGCAAATCAACTTTTCAAACATTTCACCTCGTATCTTGCAGAATCCCAGGTGAAATGGACCATACCCTTTCAACTTGTTTATCCCTAGAGATAAAAAATTTTATTCGGAATTTCAGGTGATTTGCTGGGGAAACAGTTGTGTACCGTATTACGGGGATTTCCATAAGGTCAAAGGTTACTATTTCAATTATCTCCGGGCCATATCCGAACTCTGCAAATTCAAAATATTTAATAATTAATGAGATCCTAGGCGTGGGAAGCTTAACCTTGAACTCAAAAGTGCTGTGGGTAACCATCAAGTTATTAAATGCTATGGAAGGAATCGCTTTGTGTAGATCAGACCTGCTTTCTTCAGAATGGATGAATCTCAACATGAATAACTTCCACAGTTGAAAATTCCTAGTCACTCTACATACTATCCAGAATATAAGGTTGTTCGGAAAGTAATTTCGTTTTTCCCAACAGAGGATTTGATTGTATTTTTTCGAACCCAACTTCACACTTTAGCCGCATAATCATTTCTGTGTTGACAGTACGCCAATGCCAGAACTGGATTGCAAAATTTGGATCCGACAATTTTGATGTCGAAGATACACAATGTTCCGGAAGGCCGGTTGAAGCTGATAAAGGCGTTGGTTGATGCAAATAGGCGAATAACAACACCTAAGATCGGTGAGAGGTTAAATTTTACGAATTTATGACCACTTGAAAGGCTTATTTTAACCCCGAAGCTCGATATATGGGTTCCCCATGTTCTCACTGAAAGAAATTTGTATGGTGAGATTTTAAAGGAATCGTTTTCTTTGAGCTTTTACCGGATAACACAACAATTAACTCGGAAGTCTACTCTCATTAGCTGGACAAACTGAATGATGCACTTCAACAGAAAAGGCCAGAATTAATCAATAGAAAAGGTGTAGTGTTTCACCAAGATAATGCGAGAACGCATACAAGTTTGGTCACTCACCAAAGACTTTTTCAAGTTGAATGACATACTGCCACATCGACCATATTCTCCAGATGTGGCGCTTTTGGATTATTATTTGTTCCGGTTATTGCAAAATTTTTCAGACAATAAAAACCTTATCTTCAAATGAATAGGTCAAAAATCACCTGGATCAGTTTTTTGTAAGCAAAGATCAGAAATTTTATGAGCATCATGCTACTACCAAAAAGATGCCCATTCCCAATCTTTCGTTTACATATTCGGAATTTCTTATGACAACAGAAAATCAATAGAACCTTAAATATTTTATTTAGTTATTTCGATTAATATATTACGTGGAAGAATAAATAAGTAAAATCTATTTGATCATTAAATAAAATATGTCTATTGATCTCTAAAGTTTCTAACAAATTTAGTTTCTGACTTTTGTTTTCGATATGTAATATTTCATAGTTCATATTAAAATTATGACCAGTCTCTAACAAATGGTTCGCATAAGTTGAATTTGGTATATTATTAATATAACATTTTTCATGTTCTCGTATCCTTGTTTGGAATGAACGGCCTGTCTGTCCCACATATACACATGGGCAATCACTACATGTTAACTTGTAAACTCCTGATTCTTTGTTTTTAGGAATGACGTCATTATTATTTTTTATTAAGCTGCCTAAAGAATTAATGATTTTAAAAGAGATGTTATATTTTTCTTTTTTCTTTAAATATCTAGCAATCTATTCAGATTTTTGGCGTATGTAAGTTAATGAAATAAATTTTGTTTCGTTTGAATTTTGAAATTTTTTATATACAAGTGATGTTGCTTTCTTGTAATTCATTTTATCAAGTAAATTATCTACAATTAACGGATTAAAATTATTATTGAAAGCTATTTGTTTAATAGTTTTATACTCTTTGTCAAAATTTTCTTTCGTCATGGGTATGTTAACCAATCTATAAAGCATCTGTAAGCTGACAATTTTTGTGAAAATGTAATAAACCGAATTGAACTTATGCCAACCATTTGTTAGAGACTGGCCATAATATTAATATGAACTATGAAATATTACATATCGAAAACAAAAGTCAGAAACTAAATCTGTTAGAAACTTAAGAGATCAATAGATATAATAAAAGACAAATTTTATTGAATGATCAAATAGATTTAAACAGATCCTCCCTACTTAATAGTTTCCATTAATTGTAAACCATCTCTTTCCACCTCTCTATTTTTTGTACCAGAGCTGTGTATTTGAGGTCATGTTTTGCATTGTATACCTCAGTTTAAATACTCACCTGATGAAGTCATGGTTTGATGAAACAATTGTCGTGTAAATCAATAAAATATCGGAAGTTAACATTTGTTTTTCTTATATCAAACATAATTTTGTATAAATAAAACATTGCTATTCGATGGTTTAAAATAGCGATGAAATGAATGTGTTAACTGGCCCTCTAGGGAAACTAAAGGAAAGTTTTACCGCTTTGATAGCGGTAGGGTATGATGAAACTTGATTTGAAGTGGATTCTACGATAGCTAGCAGTGATCCAAAAACAGCAACGAGTCGGTAATTCCGAGAGCGATTTGGAGCGGTTTAAGCGGTTTAATTCACAAGATTTTTGCATCGATATGTGACAATGGATGAATAAAGATAGCCAGTTGAGTGGACAGCGGCCAGTGTACTTGGCTCAAAGCAACCCAAAGCGCAACTACTTGCAAGTTTACGAGATGGCATTTTCTGATGCTTATGGTATATAGTAATTGTTTATCGGCTACTTTGAAAAGGGAATCACAATATTGCCCAACTGTATCGATTGAACGAGTATATTTCGAAGAAACGGGCCCATATGCCGTATCTGAAAAAAATCTTGCACCAAGACAACACACTGTGTCACAAGTCGTTGGCACAATTGCATGAAATAAACTCAAAATTTCTTTCTCACTCTGTATTCTCTAGATTTGACCTCCTGTTTGCAAGTCTGAAAAACACTCAGCGGAAAGGATTTTGCTCGAATGAAAAGGTGACCACAGAAAGAAATGCCCATTTTAAGGCCAAATATGAATCGTTCTTCAAAAAAGATATGGAAAGCTTAAAAAATCTCTGAAATGAAATGCTCTAGAAGACCACATTAATGAATAAAGTTAAATTAGATCAAAAAACTTGTATTTTTTTCATTAAACCGAAAACTCATAAGCCGATATGTTGAAGGCATGAAAATACTTCAATTTTCATCCTCGTAGAAATTAAAGGGAGCGGACAAATATTCGATTAACAAGGAAACTCATTTGAATATGCGTGCAAATATAAATTCCTGAAATCGGCGAAATTATGGAGTATGTTGATGTTAAGTTTGGTCTCCGTGTTTGCTCCATTTATCGTAATCTCCTTTCACTTTAATACGATCCAAACTTAACTTTCATCATATGAAAGATTATACACGTTTTCGACTCGGATATTTCCTCATTCTAGCATGAAAAGTGCTGAACTATTATCCGACTATTTGAAACTGTCATAAAGTATACTAGGGGTATCATTCATTTTGTAGAGATGGATGAAAAGAAGCTTATCTAGTTCTCGGAAGAAATAAAACTTGGATGAGTAAGAACAAAAAGTCCACTTTTCACTACATTTTAGCATTTAGGTTAATTTGCTGAAACTATGTCTCTATTCATAAAAATTTTTCTTTTCACACATGCGCGTGGCAGCCTTCTGATATTGAATCTGTGACCATATCTTCTCTTCATGATATTTTCTGTGGAAGAACATAGAGTTTAAAAAATACTGTATGGCTCGCCTCACAAGATTTATTTAAGTTTGTGATATATTTTTCATTTATTGTTTTTATTCAACCTCCAAATAAATTCCGACTGAAGAGAATGGGTGGGAATTTCAAATGCTTTTCTGGAGAATATGTTATATTTTTTAAAAAAAATTTTTATTTATATTAAGAGTCTTTAGAGAATTATTTTTTATTAATAAAAGTAATTATAATTTATTCAATCCCTTAATACACCTCAGTATATAGAACAAGTCATGTGAACAAAAGCATATCAACCATCATCAATAATAAGAAGACAAACCCTATAAAATTCTTTGTAGAAAAATATTATTTCTTCATAACTTCATAAATAGAGGTTAATACTTGATAGAAGGTATATGAAATCATTTAAATATTATAATATTAGCCTTCTACATATTTAATTTCAAAAAATTATACTTAATAATTATAACTTCAGGAATTGAATTAAAATAATATGTCAAACGACATATAAAATGAACATTCATTATAAAACATCCAAATAATATAACAAAATCCAATAAATAAAAATTGTTAACCAAAATCCTATAAATTAAATATTTTGAATAAACAAAATTTTGTTTCTGCTGATCAATCTTATGAAAACAAATATCTTCCGAAAATGTTTAACATCATCTTAAGAATTTCATCATAAAACTATTTTACTTAGAATATTCAATATTATTGGATATCTAACTAAGTTACTTTTTATAAAATCTCAAGATATGTAAAAACATTACTGAAAAACAAGTTTTAAAAGAGACTTTGCTTCGTCAGTATTCAAATAATTCATATTCAATAAAATATAACAACAATCAACAACAAATATTTACTCACCCTTCAACAATTTAGAAAACTTCTGGTGAATGAATACTGAAAGATTTAAATGGAGTAAGGTTAACTACAAATAAACAATTCTGTGGCTTACCCTTGATCTAAAAGATTGAAAGACAATTTAAAGGCCTCTGTTATTATTTATTTGTAGTTAACCTTACTCCATCTTGAGATTTTATAGAAAGTAACTCAGTTAGATATCCTATAATATTGAATATTCTAAGTAAGATAGTTTTATGATGAAATTCTTAAGATTATGTTAAACATTTTTGAAAGATATTTGTTTTCACAAGATTGATCAACAAAAACAAAAATTTGTCTATTCAAAATATTTAATTTATAGGATTTTTGTTAACAATTTTTATTTATTGGATTTTGTTGGATGTCTTATAATGAATGTTTATTCTACATGTCGTTTGATATAAGTGGTACTTATATGACATTATTTTAATTTAATTCCTGAAGTTATAATTATTAAATATAATATTTTGAAATTAAATATGTAGAAGGCTAATATTAAAATATTTAAATAAACTAACTTCGTCAAAATGAGAATATCTTTTAACAATAGAACAAATATTTTAAATATCACAAATTACTATTCAAAACGGAAACATATCTCCATTCTGAACTCAGTAGATGGAATTTCAAAAGCATACAATTTTATTTAGTTGAAAAAATGATTTTCACTTTAAATGCAAATTGCAAAAAATGATTATGTCTGATTTTTCACATTTGTCATTGTTAAAAGTACAAGGGATAAATAAATGAAATATTTTTTCAGGTGATGAATTGAAATCTTTAACTTGAACAAGACTTTTTCGTGTATAAATAATATATTTTATAGAAGAAGATATGCGTAGCACAAAATACCTCATAATAAGCTTATATTACATCAGCCAAACTATAATAGTTCAACCAAACACATTTTAGCTAATCTGGTCCAACCTACAAAACTACTTTTGTCTGAAATATTGGTGGTAGATAAACACGATGAACAAATTAAACTTTTCAACCCGTTTATTTTATACTGTCAAAGACAAAAAGAGATATAAAATTATATATTTTTCACAATGAACAAAGTATGGATTCGAAATTTTCGCGCTTCCAAACCTATGAGTAAATTATATTAATAATACCGAAAATAAGTAACGAAATGGGGGCTTCTCTCAAAATTTCATAACTTTTTCAATTCACGTCTCGAAATATATGAAACTCAAAAATCTCTATAGAATCCTCCATTTTCCTCCAATTCAATTTCTATATAAATTTTATATATTTATTGAATATCAAAACAAATTGAAATATGTTTATCTTCTACAATTTTAATTTCCAAAAGAATTTTTTTATTCAAAAAACTTTTAGAATTAAATTAATGTCTAAAACAAGCACCGCTCACATTTAATAGACGTTTATAATCAAAACTCAATATACAATGTCAAATGAAATAAATAACCCCACAGATATACGAAAGTAATTAAAATTAATAAATAAATATTCAAAGGAGACAAAATTTTGTTTCTGGTTTTATCTTTAAAAAATACTACTTGCCTTATAAAAACATGAACACACTTAAAGGACTTCCCAAAGAATATAATTTATTTGAAATATTTAATATATTTAAATATTCGAACAAATTATTTCAAAAATCTCTAAAAAATGTGCACTATATCTTCAAAAAACAAATATAATTCTAGATAATCCCTTCTTCAGTCCTTATTCAATATTACAAATATCAAAATCAAAAACATAACCTACATCACTCACGTGTTAAGAGACTTAAGCGTCGAACTACAGATCAACTATATATTCAAGATTGATCTATGTTCTAACAAAATCAAAGAACAAAGTGAGTTATTTTAAGGTTTACTTAAATTCATTGACATTCTATAATGAGATTTATTGAAGCCAAAATATAATTATATATTATATATAAAATAAAATAGAAAGGCTTTTTACTTGATAGAAGAATTATAACAAAATTTGAATATCAAAACAAATTGAAATATGTTTATCTTCTACAATTTTAATTTCCAAAAGAATTTTTTTATTCAAAAAACTTTTAGAATTAAATTAATGTCTAAAACAAGCACCGCTCACATTTAACATTATATTTCTTCTATCAAGTAAAAAGCCTTTCTATTTTATTATATATTTATTGAATTTATGTAGAAGTTCTATATGAATTCTATATTTCTATATGAATTTATATAGGAATTGGAAGATTTCATGAATTCTCTAGTCAAATATCAGGTGTTTTTTTAGAGTGATAGAATTTTCGATCGGGGTAACTGTGATTTGACAGAAGGTAGAAGCCATGACATTTCTGTTCAGTAAGCATTGACAAATTATCCTGGAAAGACTCACGCCGCAACAACGTTTACAAATTGTTGAAATTTATTTTCAAAATCAGTGTTGTATTCGCCAAACTTATACAGCACTTCATGAAATGTATTGCTTACATAATCGTCCATCAGAGCAGCTTATTCGTCGAACTATCGATAGATTTCGGACAACATTTTCTCTACTCGATGCAACAACAACAACAAGCCAAAAAACTGTACGTACAGCAGAAAATATTGCTGCTATAGTTATAGTGTTAATGATGATTTCTCTATTCGTCGACGTTCACAACAAGTTGGACTCTGTGCATCCATCACATGGAAAATTTTACGTAAAGATCTTGGTCTACACCCATACAAGATCCAACTGTTTCAAGAACTAAAGCCACTTGACCATAGTAAGCGTCGTTTAGAACAGCTTGAAGTTGATCCACTTTTTTATCGTTCTGCAGGTTCCATTGCATCCTGAAAATGCACTGTATGGTGTGCTTTATACGCTGAAGGCATCATCGATCCATATTTCTTTAAAAACGATGCTGGAGCTAATGTTACAGTGAATGGTGCTCGTTACAGATCGTTGATCAATGATTACTTGTTTCAAAATTTAAATGGTATCGACCCAGAAGTGTTTTGTTTCGAACAAGATGGTGCTACACCTCATGCTGCTACCGTAACAATTGATTTATCGAAAGAAAGATTTGGCGATAACATTATTTCGAGAAATGCTCCAATTAATTGACCTCCAAGATCATGCGACATAACTCCACTGGATTATTTTCTTTGGGGTTATGTCAAGTCATTGGTTTATGCTGGTAAACCAGAAACAATAGACACTTTGAAACCCAATATAACTCGTGTTATTGATGAAATAAGGCCTGAAATACTCAAAAGAGTGGTCCAAAATTGGTCTGGTCGAATGCGGTTCCTCAGAGCTAGTCGTGGTGGACATATGCCGGAAATTATTTTTAAAATATAAATGTCATAAAATAATCTTTCAAATAAAAAAAATTTGGCTTCAATCTTATTTTAAATGTGGTTTTTTTTTCAATTTAAAGTTCTATCACTCTTAAAAAAAACACCCGATATATGAAAATTACTTAACGGGGGCTCCAATAAAACTCCCATTATATCATTTTTTTACGAATGATCCAATATTTCTATCATAACCACAATTTATGATTGGTGAAATATAAAAGAAAAGTTGACAAACAAATTATAGATAGAAATTGTATATTTTAATGATAAAAAATGAATCTTTGTTGTCATAATTTGTCACTAAGTAACTTTCCAATAAATTATAGAAATAATTCTTGAATCTTTCGTATTATGATTTGTTTCAATAATAATTTTCTGAAATCCATTAATTATTCAAATGTCATAATATCATGATATTCATCAATTTAAATAATTTGATTGCTCTATTAAAACGAATCGTTGTATTTTTCATCTTGGAATTCACGTACAACGCATAAGGAGTACAAAATAATGAAGAACTTTTATGAGAAAGAATGAAAACATTCCACGGTGAAGTTTATCTCATAAACATCCTCTTTTAAATAGTTCAAAAAAACGAAATTCCAATAAACAGTGTCCAAAACGAAAAAAACAACACCAACGAACGATATCCAGTGTCGACAACATCTGAGATCGGATAACAACGATGTAAACAAAGTGATATTCGAAAACGCACTCACCAAAAGGGCCCTCCCAGCAAATTCCGCCACTGGATAAGTTCTACATCTACACTGAACACAATCGAATAAAGTCAAAATATCAGTGCTTGCTATTTCGGCCTTTGTTTCTGTCTGCTGGAACTAACTTTGCCACTAGGTGAAATGGTAGCACGAGGTCTGTGTGTCTACTCTGTTTGGAGGGTGTTCTACAACTAATGGCAGGATGGGGCGGCTCCCCCGGTATTGATCCAGCAAGTGCCCCCAAACCCCTCCAGTATCACCCCAACAGAGCGGGGCATTGCACTTGCCTCCACGCTACAGGGATGCACTCTCTGCTGCGGATTTGTCGCTTTGACCGCCGGTTAAAGTCGATTCGAACAATTTAGTTTTTTAATCCTCTGGAGAAAGTTTGAAACATGGACTGGTCTGAAAATCTGGTTCACCGCAAAGTAATCTGTTTTCAATTGAAGGTCTAGGCTTCAATTACGATTGTGAAGCAAGTTTTTATTGGATTGGTGGATTGGAACAAACGCGGAAATGGGGACAAGGATGAGATAATATAATACACTTGAATTGTTGAACAAAATAATGAAGAATAATTTCTGAATATTCTTTAAATATTTTAATATTTACAGATATATTCTGTTAGCATTCTACATATTAAAAAAAAAACAAATTGAGGAAATTACTATGTTTTACTACCAAAAAATATATATTACACATTTTCTTAAGACTCGAGTTTCGGGAAATAAACTATCCCATCATCAGACAACTGAAGACCTAACAGTGGTACAGTGGTATTTAAACAAAAGTTATAAAATAAAATAGAATAGAAAGACCTTTTACTTGATAAAAGAAATATAACAAAATTTGAATATTAAAACATATTGAAATATGTTTGTCTTCTACAATTTTAATTTCAAAAAATTTTTATTCAAAAACTTTTAGAATTAAATTTATGTCTACAACAAGTACTGCTTACATTTAATAGATGTATATAATCAAAACTCAATATATAATGTCAAATGGAATAAATAACCCAACAGATATACGAAAGTAATTAAAATTAATAAATAAATATTTAAAGGAGACAAAATTTTGTTTCTGGTCTTACCTTTAAGAACACCAATTGCCTTTTAAAAACATGAACGCACTTAAAGGACTTCTCAAAGAATATAATTTATGTGAAATATTTAATATATATAGATATTCGAATAAGTTATTTCAAAAATCTCTAAAAAATGTGCACTATATCTTCAAAAAACAAATATAATTCTAAGCAATCCCGTCTTCAGTCCTCATTTAATATTCCAAATATCAAAATCAAAAAACTAACCTATATCTCTCACGTGTTAAAAGACTAAAGCTTCGAGATTTTTGAAATAACTTATTCGAATATTTAAATATATTAAATATTCCAAATAAATTATATTCTTTGAGAAGTCCTTTAAGTGTGTTCATGTTTTTAAAAGGCAATTGGTGTTCTTAAAGGTAAGACCAGAAACAAAATTTTGTCTCCTTTAAATATTTATTTATTAATTTTAATTACTTTCGTATGTCTGTTGGGTTATTTATTCCATTCGACATTATATATTGAGTTTTGATTATATCTGTCTATTAAATGTAAGCAGTGCTTGTTGTAGACATAAATTTAATTCTAAAAGTTTTTGAATAAAAATTTTTTGAAATTAAAATTGTAGAAGACAAACATATTTCAATATGTTTTAATATTCAAAAAGTTATAAATATTTTGAATATTTCAACAGATTCTCAGTAAAACCTAATAGTGGTACAAAGGTTTACAATCGGAACGTGATAAAAAACCAGGTTAAAAAAGAGGGGCCTTCTAACAGATATCGGAATGTCGGCAATCGACAAAGAAGGTTGTTAAACAGATGGTACCCATTTAAATATCTCAAATAATTTTTGGGGTTACATAGCTCCGTACAGTCATTCATTTTTTTTACATTATTTTGTTGTATATCTCAAATATTTGGATTTACAAAGCTCCATACAGTCATTCATTATTTTTTACATTATTTTTATTGTGAACGAATTTGAAAATTTCAATAATCAAGTTTCTTTTCTTTTGAATCTACATGTAAAATTTTCTTAAGATTTTCTTTTGTCGAAAGGAATTACTGTTTTCTAAAGAATGAGTGGCCAAAGTTGAATTTTTGTTTACTTTTCATTAAATTCATGTTATGTTCGTTGAAAAAGGTTTTAAACAGATGTTACTTTTTAAATATCTTAAATATTTTCGATTTACATAGCTCCGTACGGCCATTTATTATTTTTAAAGTGGCCAATCGTTTTTCAAAATCCGATGTCAATATTGCCTTCAAAACGCAAAACAAATTATCATCGGTATTTTTCAACGCAAAGGACCCTACTCCAAACACAAATCAGGAGGTTATGAGTTATCTTGTTCTACGTGCAGTAATAAATATATACAGGACGTTCCTTCAAGATGAGGTTCAACGAACATAAAATGAGTTTCATGAAAAATAAACAATATTCTACTTTTGTCACTCATTGTCTAGAAAACGGTCATTCCTTTCCCACAATAGATAATCTTAAAATTTTACATGTAGAATCAAAAGGGAAGAAACTCGATTATCTAGAACCTGTTGAAATTTTCAAATTAGTTCACAATAACAATAATGTAAAAATAATGAATGACTGTACGGAGCTATGTAAATCGAAAATATTTGAGATATTTAAAAAGTAACATCTGTTTAAAACCTTTTTCAACGAACATAAAACGAATTTAATGAAAAGTAAACAAAAATTCAACTTTTGCCACTCATTCTTTAGAAAACAGTAATTCCTTTCGACAAAAGAAAATCTTAAGAAAATTTTACATGTAGATTCAAAAGAAAAGAAACTTAATTATTGAAATTTTCAAATTCGTTCACAATAAAAATAATGTAAAAAATAATGAATGACTGTATGAAGCTTTGTAAATCCAAATATTTGAGACATTTCCACAATTTGTTTTAATTATGATCAACTACCAAATAGTAACGACTGAAACAATTCAGCTTCTACATATTTAATTTTAAAAAATTATATTTAATATTATAACTTCAGTAATTAAATTATTTTGGTTTCCTTTACATTCTTTATACAGATGGTCTTTGTGCTATAACAGAGGCCGTTAAATTGCCTTTCAATCTTCAAGATCAATGGTATACCACAGAACTATTCATTTTCGAGTTAACATTACTCTATTTAAATGTTCAGTTTTCATTTACCAAGAAGTTTTCTGAATTATTAAAGGTGAGAAAATATTTGTTGTTGATTGATGTTATATTTTATTGAATAATATGATTGACGAAGCAAAGTCTCTCTTAAAACTTGTTTTTTAGTAATGTTTTTACAAATCTTGAGATCTTCTAAAACGTAACTCAGTTAGATATCCAATACTATTGAATATTCTAGGTAAGATAGTTTTATGATGAAATTCTTAAGATTCTGTTAAACATTTTTCAAAGATATCTGTTTTCATAAGTGGTATAAGCAGAAGCAAAATTTTGTTTACTTAAAATATTTAATTTATAGGATTTTTCTCGACAATTTGTATTTATTGGATTTTGTTTTATCATTTGGATGTCTTATAATGAATGTTTATTTTATATGTCGTTTGATATAAGTGGTACTTATATGAAATTAATTTAATTCCTAAAGTTATAATATTAAATATATTTTTTTTTAATTAAATATGTAGAAGGTTAACAGAATATATCTGTAAAGATTAAAATATTCAAGTGTAAACCTCCAACAGTTTTTTCGCTGAACCGGGTAAAAATATTCGTAAAAACATGCAATACAGATGAAGAAATAGCCTTAGCATTCAAAGAATATTACCAAGGTATATTCAACGCAAAGGACAACAAAATTTTTGACAATAACTCACCCAAAGAACCACAGAAAAGCCGCAAACTCAAATAACATAGACCCAGTTCCAGAGATAACTGATGTAGAGTATGAAGAAGCTTTGCAAGCACCTGATTACGACAACTTAAAAAGAAAAATACTACGCCAATTAAGTTCCGAAGTTCATGATTAAATAAGAAGGATTTACAACCACTACCTGAACATCAGATATTGTCTAACAAAGTGGAATAACATTTAAAAAAACCGTGAGAATTCGTCTCGGAAGTTCAATTGGGCAAAATATTCTTCTTTCACAGTTTGAATTCAAAAAAAATCATTCAACCATTCACCCATTAGTAGCTTTTATATAGAACGTATAAGCCACAATGAAAAAAGGTCACAAGTCAGCAGCCATATTCATGGACATCAAGAAAGCATTCATAGTGTATGTCACGATGGTTTTCTGCGCAAACACCGGCAATTGGACCCCAGTTTACCTACATAATATTATAGGAATCTTTTTCTAACGTTACAAATGCAGAAAACTTTCCTCGTGCTCAAGTCCGTTCCTGTGGTGCTCATAATTAGCATAATTATTTCGGCTGATAATATATTGGTATTTCTGCGCAGAGCGAATATAGGTGCGTGGCAGATTTGTAGTCGTTGAAGATAAGGAGGCATTGACCAGAAACCCACAAATTTGGAAACGTTTGCATGTCTACTACTTATGTCCCAGCGATAAACAAAACCTAATCGGACTTGTTTGGGTCTAGAATTGTTATACAGATGTATTTTGCACTTTCTCAATTTGTAGAACTTTCTGTTACCATAGGTCATGCTCCTTATTATTGATAGTTGGTACAGATTATCAGCAGAATTAATTTACTTGCCATAAATTTTCATAATGGAAAGAGATTCGACAGAAACACGTTGAAAATGTTATAATATAATAATAATAATATATAGTTTATTGAAAAAGTACAGTTTCTATAAAAATCAATCAATACATATTCAGAAATATAGTTTCAATAAACCGCAAAAACTCACTAATGCATATTGCCTGTGCGTGAGTTGTTAAGATTTAGGATATTGGTTTGTTATACTCATACTAATTTTATTTTAAAAACAGTGTACAGATAAAATGAAGACAAGGTATAGACAAATACAGATAAAAAATGTACAAATACTAGTTATATAAACAAATAAAATGTATAGATAAAACATCATATATTGATAGAGTGTGTACAGCTAAAATGGTGTATTAATGAAGGTATGCATGTATATAATATAAAATATAGAAGGGAGTTATATAATTCAGTGTCACAAATATTTATTTTCGCATGTCTATTATTTTGACAAGTTCATCTCTCGGGTACTTTGTAATAAATTCATTCAATTTTTCTTGAAATGGCGTAGATTATGAAGCTCTGTTAGATCTTTGGGTAGAATCTGATACATTCTCGGTGCCAAATAAGCAAAACTGCGCTGGCCAACTGTCTTCGTTGAAAATGGAGTTCTGTAGCAAGTTCTATGTTTCCTCGTATTATACTGATGTAACGTAAATAGAGGTCATTCTTGATAGAAGGTATATAAAATAATATAAATATTTTAAAAAATTTTTAAACAATTTTAAAAAATTAGCCTTCTACATATTTAATTCCAAAAGATTATATTCAATGATTATAACTTCTGAAAATAAATTAAAATAATGTCGTATAAGTACCACTTATATCATGACATAAAATAAAACATTCATTATAAGACATCCAAATGGTATAACAAAATCCAATAAATAAAAATTATTAACTAAAATCCTATAAATTAAACATTTTGAATAGACAAAATTTTGTTTCTGCTTATCAATCCCATGAAAACCAATATCTTTCAAGAATATCCAACATAATCTTAAGAATTTTATCACAAAACTATCTTACTTAGACTATTCAATATTATTGGATATCTAACCAAGGTACTTTATACAAAAACTCAAGATATGCAAAACATTACTGAAAAACAAGTTTTAAAATCGACTTTGCTCATCAGTATTCAAATATTCATATTCAATAAATATAAAATCAATTAATAACACATATTCAAACTCACCCTTCGCCTTCGAGAAAAAGTTCTATTTAAAAATGGGAACCTTAAATAGGTATCCACTACCCACAGAAATATCTCTGTGGTTTAACCTGATCTAGAAGATTGAAAGACAAATTTAACGGCCTTTGCTATAACACAAGGACTATCTGTATGAATGTTTTGGGGAAACCATATAATTATATATTATAAATAAAATAACGTAAATAGAGGTCATTCTTGATAGAAGGTATATAAAATAATATAAATATTTTAAAAAATTTTTAAACAATTTTAAAAAATTAGCCTTCTACATATTTAATTCCAATTATACTGATGTGTTAAGGATCGTAGATTTGATTTATTTTTGAATTGATATACCGCAATGGAACGATAAAACGATTGCTTTATGTCGAAGATCTTTGTTTCTGTGTAGAGATTATCTGTCGAATAGGTATGAGGTCTCCTTAATATTATTTTCAAGATTTTTTTCTGTATTATACTAATTTTTTTAAGGTGTGTGTTCATTGCTCCACCCCACCCTATGATACCATAGTTCAATCGTGAACCCACCAAAGCATGATAAACCATTTTCAGTTTGGTTGTGTCTAGAATGGTTGTCAGAAGCTTAAATTTATAGATTAAACACCTGAGATTCCTGCTGAGGTTTTCTATATGTTTATCCCATCTCAAATGTTTATCCACAATAACACCCAAATATTTGATATAGTCGGTTCTTTTGATCACACAATTCTCATCAATTTTCAGTGTCTCATAGTCTGGTAAGTTTCTATCTAAACAAGTGAATGTGATATATTCGGTCTTTTCGAAGTTAATTGTCAATAAATTATAATCCATCCAATCTTTGATAGATTTCATGTCGTTTTCAGCTTGGTCTCTGAGTTCTTCCCAGCTATCATCATGATATAAAATGGCTGCATCGTCTGCGAAACTAATTATCTTCCCCTGGCTATTCAATTCAAGTAGACCATTCATATAAATAGTGAATAATATAGGTCCCAGTACGGTTCCTTGTGGGACTCCAAACTTAACCTCGAAAGCGTCACTTATACAGTCTCCTATTTTGACATATTGTTGTCTGCTAGATATATAGCTCTTTATCAGATTAAGCACATTGCCCCTTAAACCAATGTCTTCCAAGGCCTCGAATAATTGTGGGTGGCTCACAGTGTCGAAGGCTTTTGCTAAGTCCAAAAAAACGCACAGAGTTGGCTTACTCCTATCTAAAGCCTCATAAATGTTTGATACAAGCAGAGAAATCGCATCCTCAGTGGACTTGTTTGACTGAAATCCAAACTGTCTATTTGAGAGAATATTTTTATCTAACACATATTTCTCCAATCTCTGTTTTATAATTTTTTCGAAAATCTTTGCTACGTTTGAAATTACTGATACGGGTCTATAGTTCACCATTTTAGTCTTATCTCCGCTTTTGAATAGAGGCTTTATTATTGCTTCTTTGAGACTTTTAGGCCATTCTCCCATTGAGATGCTTTGATTAATGAGGTAGGCAAGTTGTCCACAGATGTGGCAAGAGATACATTTTGAGGTTTCTGCCCTCAGCCCGTCCAATCCAGGTGTTTTATTATTTTTTAATGTTTTTATAATTGCCTCTACTTCATGTTTATTAGTTGGTTCCATGAACATTGTATTTTGAGTAATATGCCGTAGTGGATGCGTCGAGGGTTTTATTATCTTGTTAGCGAGACTCTCTCCTACTTTTCCATAATATTTGTTGAATTCATTGCTCATAATGGCGGGATCTGTTACTATCGTATTATCTTCTAGTTTTACCTCGTTAATTATAGTATTTTTCTTTTCGTTATTACTTAGTTCATTTATTACGTTCCATAGTTGAATGAATCATGTAATTAGAAATATTCAAGTTTCTACTAGCTTCAAACGTGCAGAATACAAACAAAGACGTCTATTATAAGATGTAACAAAAGGAAATAGAAAAATAATGAAATTCATGTATCTAATTCATTTAAGAACTATTATGAAAAACAAATATGATTGGTGTTGTAAATGAACGAACAAAATCCCTTCATGTATTATTCATTGTATTTTCAAAGTAAACACATTGAGTTTTATTTCCAGATTAAGCGTTCACATTTTCGTTTCGATGGTTTCTTTGCAACATGCTGCGTAAATAATCTTTGTGACGTGATAATGGTGTTTCTTGTTCATTCGGACGACAGTGTCGAATTTCTTCTATCGATATCACCTACTTCAACGCAATATCCAATAACACTTTAATTCAAGGAGACGTAGAAGATCTTCGAACGGAAACTTCCGAGTATAGCTTTTATATTCCACTGAATCTATTGAAATTTGCTATGGACAGTATTTCTGTACTGAAAATAGTCCAAGAAGGTTTATGTTTTCATCAAAATATATCAGTTACAATATTTTTTTTGCATTTACAAAACTCCTTATTGATCATGAAATGCAATAAAATGGAGTAAGTAGTAAGCATTGTAATAAAAGTAAACTCACTTTACTCACCAATGGTTGGTAATCGTTGGCTAGCAAATGTAACAGTACCGGCTAGCTTGTGTCACTTTAGTGTCTAGCTTGTGTCACTTTACCGTCTAGCTTATGTCACTTTACCGTCTAGCTTCGTCATGTGAACAACTCTTTAAAATAAATAGTAATCAACATATACACCTCGTCAAAAGTCTTGCCCCCCTATCAACTCTCAACTTGTTGAATGTAACATGACAATTTTTTGTGTGTGAAATCTTCAATATCTTATCACTTGAATGAAAACAATAAACCACCAAAAAATGTTTCTTGTTCGGAAGAATACAGGTGTATTCGAAGTTGATCAGTTTTCAGCAAATAACGAGAGTTGTTATACCGTGGGAAATGCCGGGACATTCAATTTCTCAGTTTGACCGGGCACGAATAATAATAATAATAGTTTATTTGCCCATAATTAATATACAAATATAAAGAATAAAATTCCTTTACAAAAAAAAAATAAAAAAATTTTTATCTAAATAAATAAATGACATGGCAAACAAACAAGATGATGAACAGAGGCTTACTAATGTATAGTTCGCCTGTTAGTTCTAATACTAAGAAACCTAAAATATTTTACAAGCCGTCCCAAAAAATGAAAAAAAAATTTAACAAAGAATTTATACGCATATAGCGAAGCAGGATAACCAATCATCAATCAAACAATTTCACCCACAATAGAAGAGAGGTGCAGCAAGCATTATCTAATCTTGAGGACAAAGTATCATAATTGGTTCAAAATAATAGTCAATTTCGGGAAATTATTGTCAATTTTTGGGGAAGAACTTAAATGATAAATGTCTTAAAACTGTTTACAGCACTCGACACAATTGTCAAATCCGCTAAAACACAGCTTCTAGCAAACACTTGAAACCTCTTACTATGGTCCAGTCACAGAATCACCAGGTAAGTGATGCCACAATTTATTAAATCATGTATTTGTTTTCTATCAGTATTAAGAAGCCATATTTTAGTTTTCATCATGAATGATCTGTAGCTGTTTACTAGTCTAAGCTCCAAAGGTAAGAAAGCAAGCATCCTGGGTGCCAGAAACGACCAGCACCTTTGTCCTGCTGTTTTGAGGGCTCGATGTGTCTGAAAACTGGTAAGTTTATATCTTGTTAAATGAGTATGTTGTATTGGCCGGAGTAAGATCTTTTTCTTTTTTATAAGAGCAATAATTTTTGAGAAGTATAACTGTCTTACATCCAGCACTCTTGATATCTTATAAAGTTCATCAGTGGGGAAGAGAAGGCTCTTTCCATGTATGATCTTCGTAGCAGTCTTTGGACAATGCTGAGTATCTCCACATGAGCTGCACCCCAACCAACGTTACCATATGACAAGTGAGACTGAACTAATGCAAAATACACCTTCATCAACTGAGTAACATTCATTTCTTTTTTTAGGTTTCTGAATATATGAAGAAGACCGCGGAGTTTTTTCGCTACGTATTCACAATGATGATCCCAACGCATATGCCTGTCAATATGAATACCAAGATACTTAATGTGTCCTTCTGGATGTTCAAGAATAAAGTTTTGGTTATCGACTTTGAGGGGTCCTAAATTAGGAAGTCCCGATTCATATGATGTAAATGGTAGGTAAAATGACTTCTTTATGTTCAATGTGAGTTTATTCTTTCTAAGCCAATCCGAAAGTTTCTTCGAGTCTTTTTCAGCACTAACTTTGAGGTTTTCCCATATCCTGTCCTCGCAGATCACAGCTATATCATCAGCAAAACTTATGATCCTCCCAGACACCTTCATGTACAACATATCATTCATGTAGATAACGAACAGGAGTGGACCTAATATCGTACCTTGGGGGACTCTATAGGTTACAGCTTCCTCTCTACTACTCATTTCCCGAATTTGTACTATCTGCTTTCTATCTGTTAAGTAGCTTCTAAATAATTCTAAGGCAATTCCTCTTATACTTATACTATAGCAGCCCTACATCAAGTAGCTTTGTCAAACCACCAGATTGCGCAAGTTTGAATATTCCAAGGACTTCAGTAAGGCGCATAGTGGCCCTTTTCCTGGAAACCGGCAGCGTTGCCCGGAGACTGGTGCCTGGTCGGCCCAGAGTAACATCTGCAAGGGAAGACCATTATATCGCAAATTTTACTCGAAGGAATCGAACGGTATCTTTCCTTCGAAGTCATTTTTTGAGGAACTATAGACGGGTAGTCTCAACCAGTACCATAAGGAAATGGTTGCATTCCTCAAATGTAAGGGCAAGAAGACCTTTAAGAGTACCTCGGCTATCATCTGGACACAGAGCCACCCGTAGGCAATGGGCAGAACAATGTGGCTTTTACCACAATGGCGCAACGTACTTTTTTCGGACGAGTCACGATTCGGTTTACAAAGTGATAGTCGAGATGAAAGGGTTTGGAGAGGTCCGGGCAGACTAGAGCGACTCAAATTCGCCCGCGAAGTTGTGCCCTTTCAAGGTGGATCAATAATGTGCTGGGGGGTATAATGTTCTGTCGCCGTACCCCTCTTATTATCGTTGAAAGAACAATGACTGGTGCCATCTACGCAGAAAACATCATTGAACCAATCATTGTTCCTCTGCGCAACGAATTTGGGGATACAAGAAGGTTTCAAAACATTCTTCAAGAGAAAATGAACTGGCCACCAAATTCACCAGACATGAATCCAATTGAGCACTTATGGGATTACCACCTTCAACTTTTCAGGAATTGAGTTTGGCCCTTCAGGAAGAATGGAACGATATGCCTGAAAATTTCATAAATTACTTGATTCGTGGGATGCCTAGGCGTATTGGGCAGTTGATTGAAAGAAGAAGTGGTAATACGGACTATTGAATTTGGATTCAGTTGTGGAATAACTATAATTAATCAAAAATAAATAATCCATAAATTTAGATTTTTTCTCATTTTTCCTATTTTGTCTGATCCTGCATAAAGCAGGGTGTAACAGAAAAAGATTTTCTATCAAATATATTGCAGTTAAAATAGAGGAAAGTATTCATCTCATTTTTCAGAACATAAATTGTTTATCTCTTGAGAAACCTAGGGGGCCAAGACTTTTGTCGATCTGTGTATATGTGTATTGATTAATTGAATGTTATTTAATAATATTGTATGTTTTGTTGTTGTGATGTGATCGAAAAAAGTGGATTGGTCATCGGAAGATACATGTTCTTTTAATAGTTCTTTAGTGACTTTTTCATTTCGAAATGCCCTACTGGTAGATTTATGGTGACTGAACAAGATATCAGTAAGGAATTGGTATCCACCTAGCCTACAGCGCATTTCTGCCCCATTAAATCTCGTTCTATTGTTCACTTGTTCACAAGCCATCTAACAGCAAACTGTGAAATATCTCTTGTATTACATGAGCAGATTAAACACAAAACCAGTCTTCAGATGGGGTCAATTAACTTTCATTATTAAAATGTTCCAGTGATCTAATAATCATTCCTTTATATTTTCATTAGGAAAGCAGCAGGCGTCTTTCTGGTCTGGTCAATTGAAAATATGAATCTGAGCAGTTTATGCACGCCCATCCGGGTGAAAACGGGCTGCTGACAAAGTCAATTCAAGAAAACGCTGCAAATGTTCATTATTACCGCTGAAAATATACAAAATAGTGGAAATAGAATCATTTCGTCCAGATTATGTTGCGGATGATTTAGTTTCATACGAACCTTAATAATCTCCTCGATATGAATATGAAGTCAAAGCAGGACGCTTTGTTTTAGTTTGGAAGTTATAGGACTTAAAATTTAAAACTGCTCCATTTCCAGAGCAATTTTTCCATGATGAAATAATTCACTTCACACTTTGATAGTTCACAAATATTTTCTGAACCTTTTTCTCAACGATTCACGTTGTTCTTTTCTTTAAAATATGGAATAATAAAAAGGGAGATTTCATACTTGATAGGCTTTTTTGTTTGAAAGAATCTCCAAATAGTCCATCAATTTACCCTTATTAACATTATATAGTATAGTGACATCCTTCTCATTAAAAAAATGATTATTTTCTATACAAAACCGGTTGATTTCTGGTTTTTCAAAATAGACATCCTATGTTCTTTGATTCTATGTTGTAAACATCGGCCTGTCTGTCTTATATATGTAGCATTACATTCATTACAATTAATTTGATAAATCTCCGATCTGGAAAAGTTGGGATTCCTTTTTTATTGTTCACCAAAATCTTAGCTACATTATTTCTATTTACTGCTAAAGAAATAATTCCCATTTTATAAATACCATAAGAGATCCTACTACTGAAACCTTTTATATAAGCCATTGAAAACCATATTTTCTATTCTTCATAAGGATCATATTTATATTGATATAAATTTCTTTTAAATATTGTGGTAAGTTTTCTTATTAATCATTTTGTCAATGACTCCATTTCTACAGCCATTGTTCACCTCTATAGTTTTAATTAAATTGACTTCTTTTTGGAAATTGACTTCGTTCAACGAGATGCTTAAAAGCCTATGAATAAAACTATGGAATGTTGTCATTTTAATTTGCCATGACTGATGACTTATATTAATCATTAATAAGGAGTATGAGCTATGGTTATATAAAGTTCTTATATTAAGATCTAAAAAGTTAATTGAAGAATTTCTCGATTTCGATTGTGAATTTAATATTTTCATTTATGCTATTCAGATAATTCAAAAATTGTGATAGCAGCCTGTCAGTTTCAGTACAAATGCAAAATACGTCATCTACATATCTAGCCCAAAAGTAAACGAGTTTTACCAACTTATCATTTGTAGTGTTAGAAAATAATAATTTTTCGAAGTAAGACATAAATAATTCAAATAAAATAGAAAGGCTTTTTACTTGATAGAAGAAATATAACAAAATTTGAATATCAAAACAAATTGAAATATGTTTATCTTCCACAATTTTAATTTCCAAAAGAATTTTTTTATTCAAAAAACTTTTAGAATTAAATTAATGTCTAAAACAAGCACCGCTCACATTTAATAGACGTATATAATCAAAACTCAATATACAATGTCAAATGAAATAAATAACCCAACAGATATACGAATTTAATTGGAAATTAAAATTGTAGAAGATAAACATATTTCAATTTGTTTTGATATTCAAATTTTGTTATATTTCTTCTATCAAGTAAAAAGCCTTTCTATTTTATAATATATAATTATATTTTGGCTTCAATAAATCTCATTATAGAGTGTCAATGAATTTAAGTAAACCTTAAAATAACTCACTTTGTTCTTTGATTTTGTTAGAACATAGATCAATCTTGAATATATAGTTGATCTGTAGTTCGAAGCTTAAGTCTTTTAACACGTGAGTGATGTAGGTTATGTTTTTGATTTTGATATTTGGAATATTGAAAAAGGGCTGAAGACGGGATTATCTAGAATTATATTTGTTTTTTGAAGATATAGTGCACATTTTTTAGAGATTTTTGAAATAATTTGTTCGAATATTTAAATATATTAAATATTTCAAATGAATTATATTCTTTGGGAAGTCCTTTAAGTGTGTTCATGTTTTTATAAGGCAAGTAGTATTTCTTAAAGATAAAACCAGAAACAAAATTTTGTCTCCTTTGAATATTTATTTATTAATTTTAATTACTTTCGTATATCTGTTGGGTTATTTATTTCATTTGACAAAATACAAAATATAAATAATTCAGCTGAAAGTCAACTTACTGGAGTTCCCATTGGTAAAGCATTGATTTGCTCAAAGAATTTATTGTTGAATTTAAAATAATTCTGTTCTATACACATTTCTACAGTTTTGATAAGATTCTCTTTATTATTTTGTGATAGATGACTGTTATTGATCAAAGTTTTCACGTATATCACGTCGAATAAGATGAATTTACATTTGTTTGGTAAGGTACTATGTTCTAATTCCTTAATTAATTCTAAAAAAAATTTAACAGTATACGGAGAAGTACAATTTATTATGGACGGAAGATTTGTAGCCAAATCTTCACATAAATTTTAAGCTGGTTCATTTATATAAGAAACAACAGGTCTCATAGGAATGTGTTCTTTATGTAATTTTCGCATTCCATAAAGAACAAGTGCTGTAAGATTCATGACATTTAGAGTTTTTAGTTTTTCAACCCTAAAATATTCTTGTAATCATTAGACAATCGTTTAACCGATCTGTGAACTGATTTCAGTTCACTGAAAGTTTCTGATTTTATTAAGTCTTTCATTTTGGTTTTATAGTTTGTGTTTGACATAATGGTTAGGATATTTCCTTTATCTGCTTTTCTTATAATTAGATCATTAGATTGAATTTTGTTTTTTATCTGTTTTATAATTCTATTTTCAGAGTTGTTGAATCTTCGCATATTTTTCACATTGCAATTTTGAGCTATTGAAAATTTATCACCGAATGATTTTTTTTGATGAGTCAAATATTAATTCAGTTTTGGAAGCCAACATTTCTATGTTTTTTAAATAATACTTTTCTGGGCAATATTTCAGTCCTTTCTTTTACACATTCAATTCTATTTTATCAAAACTTATTTCCGTGAGATTTTTTATACTATCATAAAAAAATAAATTCACAATTTAAATATTCTTGGGTTGTTTTTTAAATAAAATTGTTATAATGTTTCACCTAGAGCCAACGCGATACTCCATTCATGTAATTATCTTTACACTCACAATGATGTATTTATTTTAGGAAAGTTACACTTTAATAGAATAATAAGGAACGGTTTTTACTTGATAGAAGGATTATTACAAAATTTGAATATCAAAACAGATTTAATCTGTTAGTCTTCTACAATTTTAATTTCAAAAAATTTTTTGAAGAAACTTTAAGAATTAAATAAATGTCTTTATAAGCACTGCTCATATTCAATAGACGTATAAAATCGAAATTCATCATACAATATCAAATGAAATTAAGAAAAACCAACGAATATAAATTGTCAATTAGAATTAAAATATAAATAATCAAACATTTTTTGTTTCGTTCCAGGCAAGCGTACTGAACTCTTCAGACAAACGTACGAAGCCCTGTTTGTTACAAAATGTATTTTTTTCTGATCCTATATTTATGAAAAATAACTCTTTCTCAAAAATATAAAACATAATTTAAAGAACTGTTTGATTTTTTGTAAACATAGAACATAGAGTACCTTGGATATTAAATGTACCTATGTGCATGTTTCTGAAGATCATATATTTCTGAAGATTGCATTCGGTAAGTCTATTTATTGTTTAATTGATTTTATTATTTTTTATATGTAAAGTTGAACTGATCTTATCGTTATTTTAATTATTTTTTGAGGACGTACTACATGTTTTGAGATTTGTTGAAGTAATTTATTTAAATATATTGAATATTTCAAATAAATTAGTTTTTGAGAAGTTCTTGAAATTATGTTTTATATTTTTGAGAAAGAGTTATTTTTCATAAATATAGGATCAGAAAACAAAACATTTTGTAACAAACAGGGCTTCGTACGTTTGTCTGAAGAGTTCATTACGCATGCCTGGAACGAAACAAAAAATGTTTGTTTATTTATTTATTAATTTTAATTGACAATTTATATTCGTTGGTTTTTCTTAATTCCATTTGATATTGTATGATGAATTTCGATTTTATACGTCTATTAAATACGAGCAGTGCTTATAAAAACATTAATTTAATTCTTAAAGTTTCTTCAGAAAATTTTTTGAAATTAAAATTGTAGAAGACTAACAGATTAAATCTGTTTTGATATTCAAAAGTTACACTTTATCTTGATGAGACGTATGACTGGGGCGTGATAAACTTACGCATTATATTACTTAAGAGAAATAACGTTAGTTGATGACTATTTTCTAATTGGAAATTTTCAGCTGATCCGTTTTGGGTGAGCATAAACGAGATTTTCGCGATTGTGATCAATTGCTGACGAGAAGTTCAAGGACGAAGCGAAGATAAAGTGGGATGTGACTAGAGATCTGGATAATCCCGGAGGAATTACTTTTTCATTCGAATGCATTCTCCACTGCAGAATGTGCAATAAGGCGTGAATTTTAATTGAAAACTAAATTTTTCTGTGACCAGAGAACATCCCTTCGCTTGGCGTGTGGCAAATCTACCTACCAATCTACTATTTAAAAGAAGAATAATGATATGCATATTCGTGCAAAATTTCGTGAGGCTCGTATTATTATAAGTTGAAAAAAAAGCATTATTTGAGACGAGCAGCGTTGGGCGCTAACTTAAGCACTCTTACTTACGAACGAAAAGAGATAGGAAACTTCCGGGAAATGTTTGGGGCCTGTATATCTCAGTTGAGTTCGTTAATGGGCAAAATCGGACTAATGGTTTTGCATTTATTCACATTTGAAGTTTTCTCTAATTTTTCTCAGTATTTTCCAAACTGTAAATCCGATCGATGTAAGCGGATCAGCGCTATGAAACCATAGCAACAGTCCTACGATACAGTTTAGTTTAAGCATTTAGATGTAAATGTTTATAAGTTCACTTTATTCTAGTGTTTGTGCAGTAAACAGCATTTAGTTGGTTTGGTAAGATATCTATGTTAATTATTTCTATTTTTTTACTATGAAGTCGAGCTTATAATTTACCGTTGTAATAATTCTAAATTGTTTTTTAGAGATGTTCTACATGTTTTAGGATTTTTTTTAAAGGAACTTATCTTGAGCAAGTTATTTTTGAAGAAGTTCTTAAGGATAGGTTTTGGAAAGGAATTTAGTTTTCAAAAAACAAGGAATGAAACAAAATTTTGTACTCTTCAAGTATTGATTCAATGATTTTTAGTTGACAATTCATATTTCTTTGATTTTGATTTTTTTGGCTTTCTCGGGGTGGTGAAGACCCAGGAAGGCTCGGATATTACTAAAGAATGAATCGAACACTACCTGAAGGCTCACGCAAACTAATCCTGAGGATATCACAATACTTCGGAACAAGGATCTAGCAATCACTCACACATTCTCTCAGTAGCGTTGGATATCCGGAGCTATTTATTGCCTCTAGACGATACGTCGTCCTCTACCAGGACTACTCAGTGATTTACCCTAAAGAACGCCACTGGTTCACAAGGAATACAATATCTCACAGTAAGCGGAAACAAGCATATGACGAACAGATTACACAAACTGACTAAGACATTATAACATAGATGCAGTACCCCATCACCTGGGCGTGTTGATGAACGTTACAAGAAATGCAAACAAAAAATAGGTAATTGGGAGATCAAACACGAGCAAATCAGTTACATATCAGGCTCTGCGAATACCATGAACAGTACAAATAAAGAACCACTATTAATAAATACGACAAACAGTAACCAGGCACTGAAAGAAAGTATACAATACAAATAGATAACTTATGAGGGTTATGCCGCTTTAGTTATATACCAAGGAAATGCATTTTAGTAAAACATCCCGGTCGGATTAAATAACACTGAAACAAAAATACAAGAATGAAAAACAATCACTGAGACTAAAACTTAAAGTGGTATTCAAAAATGTGAAGCATGCAATTCCTCAGAAGCATTTTCAACAGTTACCAAGGGGAGCTGTTATGAGTACTATTATATCGAGTATGTTTTTAAGTCGCTCAGGAGAAGAACCAAGAACCTTCCTCTCTGCCGCTTCAAAATATAATGAGAACGCCATAAGGACGTTGTTCTTTTTGTTATTGTCACCGATCACATACGTGTCAAGTTACAGTGCCACAGAATATTTGACACATGAATAACGCTGGTAAATACCGTGTTGTAATGATGTAATTTATATAATCTATGAGTGATTGTGCCACGCGTATGATTCCTAGAGAATACGGATCTCTTTACGATACTTTGATACCATACCATACGCATATTAAACATAGGATTTTGATGATAACGAATCACAAACAAAATGAACAAGAAATGTGTGGATCTTTCCTCCAAATACAAAAATGCTTTCATTGTAAAATTCCGATAATGCGACATAAAATAGTTCTGCTTTAAGGTGACGAAACGTATATTTGTCAGAGTGAAATTAACTCCATTTTGATGTCAATTTAATTTATATGTTTTAGTCGTTTATAACTTAACAACTAAGTTCGTTTGAAGATTTGCGAGTACAAGGTTGAGGGAAATTATATATTAAAAAGTGATGTTACAATTCAGACAGCACTGTAAGTTCGACAATAATATGGCAATGCATCGGCAAACTTGTAGTACAACTGACCATCTAGAAAACAAGCGAATGGGAGCATCAGGCAACTCAGATCAAAATCTGGAAAATATTTTGCTATGAGTTCCAAAAAATACTGGTAAACTTTAGATATTCTTTGGAACTCTTCATAGTTACTACCGCTCAAAGCCAACATTTTCTCTGGATGTAGCAACTTCGTATCTAGTGCTCTCATTGATGCTAACGTCTTTGCTATAGCGGCATCCCTTCTGCTTTTATCAGCATGATCGAGTAACTTAGACGTTTCATCGATTTTAGATTTCACCAGCTTCTCTTTTTTTGCTTCTTCCTTTTCACCATGTTTTTCTGATTTCTTTTTTTCCACTTTCTTTCCTATCTCTTCCTTCTGCTTCTTAATTTCTTCCTTTTTGCTTGATTCGGTCTTCTTTTTCTCCGATACCTTCTTTTTATCCACTTTTTTCGTCATCCTTTCCGCGCTTTCACCGGTTTTCTTTTTTCTACTTGGTGAAATCTTGGAAGGACTTTTTGGAATTTTTTTGCTTTTATTTTTGATGTCCACTTGAGTTCCCGCCTCTTTTCCCTTAACTTTTTTTTTACTTCTGTCTTTTCTCGTCATAGTTTTTCTATCATGTTTGCTAGAATCGCCTATACCTTTATCCTCCATTCCTTGTTTCTTCACACCTTTATCCAGAGTACTCTCTGAAGGAATTTGCTTTTTTGAAGATTTTGTTTTCTTCAATTTTTTTTCGTCAAGTAACGAACTTTCTGATCTAGTCTTCAATCCATCGTCTTTAACTCGTTTCTTTTTTTTTAGTGCTAATGCTATGGCTTCTCTTCTTTCCTTTTCCTTTTTTACACCTTCTTTTTCCTCAACTTTAGTTTTTGTTTTAGTATCTCTTTTTTTGCTTTCACTCTTACCAACGTCACTGTAGTCACCGGGCAGTTTTTTATACTTTAGCTTTTTTTTTTCTTCATCGAGAATCTCTTGATCTCTTAGTATTTCTATATCTATATCATCAAGTTTTATGCGTTCCGATATTATGCTTTTTCGTCTTTCATCCTTGGCGAAGGTTTCCATAAGATTATCCAGTTCTTCAGCTTCCCTGACTTTTCTTTCTTCAGCAGACAGTGCACCTCCGTATATCTCACTTAAACTGTAATGTGTAGAGATCCTTTCTTCACTTTTCCGTGGCGATTCAAAGATCAGGTCCCTCCCATCTTTGAACTCTAATGATTCGTGATCTTTTTTATATAGAGGATAACACTCACAGAATTCCTGTTCTCTTACAATATTGCCTTCATCATCAAGATGAACGTCTGGTATAATTTGACCACAGTGAAATCCACAATTGAGTTTCCTCGGCTGTAATTGTGCCATTTCATCGCATACAAAAATGGCGGAGGGTTTCCTACAACATATCTTGTTTTTCGACTCTGGGCCAGTTGATGCTAATTTTTCTATTGCTGTTTTTGATTGTGATTTCCTTGCGTGAAATGTTAACTGAGAATCTTCTTTTTGCGATTTCCGAAGTTGCTTCTTAAGTTTTTCTTCTTCTTCGGCCTGTCTCCTCATGAGTTCAGCTAGTCGTTCTTGCTCCCTGGTCAATTTAGCTTCATGCATCAGCAAATCTATTCCAGTAAGAGGAATATCTTCCTTAGATGTTTCGTGATCGCTCTTTTTGTCGTCATAGAAAAGGAGTTTGCAGGAATGTTTCGTATCTAATTTGTTGTTGTATTTATTGCACATTTCCGAACAAAATTTTACGGAACCACAGCAAGGGCAACATAACAACTTCTTATCTGATTTCCTCATACAGTGAAAACAAACCTCATATTTTTCTGGATTACTGTCCAACGCGTACATCGCTATATAGTGAGGTACTTCAAACTTCTTATTGAGGTTTGAAACTTCTTCTTCTAAAAGCAGTTCTGACTCAGTTGTTGTAGGTAAATATTTATGTGGACTTTGTTTGGTAATCTTAGAAGTGCTATCTCTGATAAAAGTCAGTAACTTCATTATAATTTTCTGATAATCAGAATCAATTATGATCTCATTTTGATTGATGAAAATTTTCAAACAATCCAATGCTTCCCGGATTGTGAAAAACTTAGCCATGTTCTCTAAACACTTATGGTACAAAAGATCCTGAGCTGCAAATTGAAGTAAGATTTGTATTGATTTATACTGACAGAGTCTCAATAAAATATTTCGCCCAATTTCTTTCATATATGCCACAGATAACTTGTTACAGTTCTTATTGATTGTAGGGTTACTCGAATATAGACTTCTTCGAAAAAAAACATCTTCCGCTTCTAAATTAGTTCTTACCCTAGGTATGTCAAAATCCATGTCATGGGAATACTCGTAAAGGAAAAATTCAAAAATATTCGAAAAATCATAAACAGGATTAAAAGGATTCATTCCCAAAGTAATCAAGTCATCAATGATGTTTTTACAACAGCTGAACGTCTTCACGGTTGGAAATCTGCAGAGTCCTAATATGGTCAGAGCGTTCCCCATATTTTCACCTAATGTTTGTCCAAACTCAACATAACGATGTAGAGTTTCTATTAGTTTTCTATTTCCTCTCAACACTGCCAACGATAGTGGCGTATGGCCTAAATAGTACTGATCATACAAGGCACCATACTCAATCAAAACCCTCACCAAGTCACATTGATAGGTGACGTTTTCCTCGTCGAAATCTTTTCGCATTGCTATCATCTGGAGAGGAGTCTTTCCTTCGTAGTCCTCGTTTTCAGCCAAAGGATTCGCATAAGTTCCGATCAACTCCTCATTCTGTTCCAGCCAAAAGTCATTTCCAGATTTTCTGTTTGGATCGGATGAATATTTCAGGAATTTCTCAGCTATTTGGACGTTCTGAGAACTGAAAGGAAGTGTAGACAAAATATGCAAGGCTGTTAAATTTTCTTCAGAGGCAGTATCTGGGTTGGCATCATGTTGGAGTAAATTTTCTATTAAATTTATATTCTTGGTGAAGATTGCTAACAGGAGTGGTTTCATAGGTAGATCACCAATGTTGGGATCAGTACCGTACTGAAGCAATACTTCGACTGTTTGTCCTATTGCCTCCACATCCTGGGCTTTCACATCTTCAATTTTCCTGCCAGCAAGAGCCTTCTTATATTTTTCATAATCATCGATGAATGACGTAGAGAACAAGTAGATCAAATTAATCTTTGCAGAGATAGAATTACTCTTGCTGGATAAAAGACGACTGCGTATCTTTGCCGTCATATCTTCAGTGCTCTTCTTCACTTCGTCGGTGAAGGATCGATGTCTTTGGGGTAGATGAGAAGAAGATCCTATGAACTCTCTAAGGCTTACTAAGGATTCATGAGGTCGCCACTGGGTTACCTGGTCCAATTCTCTGGAGGTCAAAATAATTTCTGAAAGAAATGCCTTATCCCAAAAACCAACTCTATTCAAGGCAGCTATATATCTTAAGAGGCTGAGAATTAATGGAGTTAGACATTCGTCATTGAAGGCATCCAAGTTGGCACCAATATTAGCCAACTGCCTTATGATCTCATGGCAGTCACCAGTAACAGCAAAATGTAGAGCAGTATTACCTCTGGCGTCTGCCAAATCAGGATAAACATTATGATGAAAAAGGTCTCTACGTACTTCGTATAGCTGATTGTTGACACAATGTTTTAGAAAATTTATACAAGTAGCCTCCATACATCCCACTTTTCCAAAAGCTGTTCTATCACCTATTAGTATAGATTTGATGTTGAAACTCAAAATGTTTTCAAAATTCCTATATCTGAAAGAATGTTGAAGAATTTCGATTGCAGTCTTTCCATTGTTCCAAGTGAGTAAATTTTCAACTTGTAACTTTAGAATCTTCGAAGAACTAGATTTCTTTATTGTAGAAAATTCTTTGTTTAAAACACCGTTCAAGAAATCGAGGACTCTTTGATAAAACTTCTCCTTTCGCTCCAGTTTTTCCAACTCTCCCATGAGAAAATCTGCGTCAGGTATTTCTTCGTCCATACATGTACAAGCGTATTTTTCGATGGCGTTGAAGATTGTCTCACGACCACTGTTTGATGATTGATTGCTGTGAAATTTTTTTCCACTAACGAAAATTTTGTTGATACTTTCTTCTTTCTTTGGATTTGGCATCGTGATAACCGACTCTTGGTCGATGGGTTTACCACCCGTATCTCCAATGGCATCTAGAATACTCATTCCTAGCCTCATCTGATTCAAATTCTTCTCAACTCCCTGTTTGGAGATAACCTGAATATCTTCAACGATACTCGCTTCTGAAGGATACTTTATGTGTTCACCGGTTTCTGTCTTACTACTTGAATTCGCCGATGAACTTTCAGGTCTATTACAGTAAGGTGAAATATTAAAGACGTCACAACATGTTTTACACTTTTGTAGCTGTTCTTCGTACTTTGTTTTCATATTATGAATTCCTAACAGCTCCGATTGTATTTCATTGATTTGTTTCGTGATGTGGATGCATCTTTCATTACTACATGGGCAGGCAGCATCTTCTGAGTCGGTTACTTCAGAAATCCCGTCTACAAAAGCTTCGTCTTCTAAGACTTCGATAAGAGTGTCCTCTGAACCTAGTTGTGCAAGGTCGTAGAGCCTACGATCAAAAAACAGCGATTGTTCATTACGAACATGTAGATTGTATAACTCAGGGTATTTCTGGGAAAAGCATTCGTCTTCAGTAAGTCCTCTCATCAAATCTTTGGCTACATCTTTTCTCTTTGGTAAGGCAGGTACGATTTTTTTGAAACGAAGCAATTTTATTTTACTAACTGGATTGTTGCACAAAGAAGGCACTATGTCAGAACTAACTGAAAGGCTCAATCTTATTAGATAATTGCAGTTCCACAGTCCAACATCTTGAGTCCCATCAGGATATGATAAAATTCCAGGACCAAATTTCCTGTTATCCTTAAAGAGCCCCTCATGTACTTTACCGTCACTGTAGATGACTTGCCCGTAACCTTCGAGCTTATTGTTGTAAAACTGACCGTCATAAAATGAATTTCCATCTTCCTGCTTTATGAAATAAAATCCCTTGTCATGCATGTTGTTGTAGAGAAAACACCCGGCATATTTGTGCCCGAATGGTCTGCCCCAGGTTTGACAACCATAATTAACGCGGAAACCTTGCTTATCAAAATGTCCCGTATAATCGACCTTCGCATTTTGTAAATCGTCTACTCCAGAATCGTTGGATGTCGAATCGGAGAAAATATTAGTGTCGAACTGAACATAATTCATTGCCTTGAAAAAAAAATATACGTACTGTCATAGAAGACAAACTGGTTGACAAGGTTAAATGACAGTTAATGTTCTATTCAAGAAACATAGACGACCAGTTGTGGATATCATGCAGATCAATTAAGTAGTGACAAGCACTGACTTGAAGTCAAGAGCTCTTGCGCGCTGGTTTTGCAAGCCTTCTTGTTGTTATCTTACCTAATGAAAAGTCCCATCAAGCTTCAGGATTTTATGAATATAAATTTATTTAAAGGCATGCCACATGCATTCCCGAAAGGGTGGTTTTTCAATCAACACGCAAACATTCAGTCCTTTCAGAATAAAGTATATATATTGATACATAATACAACATATAATATATAACACAACTATTAAATACTATGTATATCGACTGAAAATAAATTATACCTATTCAAATAAACAAAATGTAAATCTTAGCCCATAGAAGAAGGACATACTACAGTATTATCATCAAAAGACTGATAAAAATAGGTAGAATCACCAGGTATACAATGAAAAATTTTTTCTCCGCTATAGCAAGTGAAAGGCATGAACATAGATTCTACATCTAGATCTTCATGTCCATCTAAAAAATACTGGTACATTTGAATCGCAATTTTTTCATTAGAATATCCTTTTTGTTCATACAAGGATGTTTCCAACGGTACACTCGATGATCTTTGCTCCAAAATCAAATTGAACTCATTCTTTTTTCTTTTTCCTTTATTTAGAATTTCGTCGAAATTATTAGATATGATCTTGTACTTCATTGAATGCTCCCGTCTTCTGAATTTTCCTTGAAAAATTAGTGGAAAATTAAGCTTTTTTGATATCATTGCTTTTTTCGTCGGGTTTTTTCCTTTCATATGTGCACGGAGATGTTTATTTTTTTCGATGAATGGCAACAGTGAAGTGATTTTGGCGTCATCTGTACATTTTTTTTCTACTCTGGTATCTTTTTCGATTATTCCCTCATCAGGAAAAATTCCTTCTTCATTTTTAGTCTTATTTCTCAATAAAAAGTGTTGAATTTCACTCAAATTAAAATCCCTCTTCTTTTCAGCATTCAACTCGATATTTCTTTTGAATACTTGTTTTCCTGTAGTTTGTTCAATGCCAACAGAACGTTGGTGGGTTGTCGATGATATTCCGTTTTTCCCCACCTTATTGCATTCATTTGAACTATTTTGTATAATACTTTGATTATTACATTTATTCTTCCTATTTCTGGTCGGATTATCTGGATTTAGTCTCATTATATATGGTGAAAGAAAGAATGTCTTTTCTTGTATTACATCAGCTCCTCCATGCAATCTTATTTTTACAGATTTTGAATTGTAGCTTTTCATTGTATCATCTTCATACTTTACTGAACTTGTCTGTGAATTCCTTCGAGTCAACGAAAACACCTTCTGCTTTTTCCTCAAATTATCAAATGCCAAATCTATTCCATAAATGGGTAATGGTGATCCAGTCTCTATCAATTCTCTATATTCGTTGTAAATATCTTGGTAGAATATCCTTGGACATGGGTGGGAATTATTGAGTTTCATACTCAGGTAGTTGCATCTCTTAGAGCAAAATTTGACGATCCCACAATCCGGACATCTCAAAAGTTTTTTCCCAGTTCGATGCATGCAAAAATAACAGACGTTACATTTGATCAAATATTCTTCAGTCACCCACTTCTGAATATCTTCAAAGCCAGCATCATCAGATTCTTCGAAACTGGTTTCATCCAGTTGTTTCTTATATTCGTTTATGTCGTAGTCTCTAAACAAAAGTCTGCCCTGGCCCTGTTGATATGATTTGGTGCTACCTAGAGATGTCTCATCTGACTTAGCGAGACTTTTTCTCGGTACCAGACTGATTTCATAAGAATCATTCAGTCTCAAAGATTTGTTTTGAGGTTCGAAAAGACGTGCGGACATTTCGTCTAGCTTTACCTCGATTTTTTTCCTCACGTTATTGACGTTATCGACATGTTTCATCAGTTCAGCTACGTATGGCAAAGAGAAATATGAGCGAGGCATCCTTCCGTTGTTGAAGATGAACCGTATATATTTAAGGGCTTCCTCCGAGTTACCGATCAGTTTAGCCAGGTTGCTTGTATATTTATCGAAGCATCCTTCTCTGATGAAGCAGTACAGATAGAAAACCGCCTTGAATCTATTAACTATATCTAGTATCTTTCTCGATTTTTCTTGTATATAGATCTTTGACAGCTCACTGGATCCCTTGCCTTTGTCTTCTTGCAAGTGACTCTTAAAGTATATTCGAATGTTTTTCACATAATGCACGTATTCTTTCCAAACCTTTTGGTTATTGTTTAAATCTGGGGGAGAATCAACATCCAGGAACTCGAAAATACTGCAAAAAAGGTACACAGGTTCGAAAGGTGAAACTTTTTCGAACAACAGTAAATCTATTATTTTCTTACATATAAAGAAAGGTAGTACATCCTGATATCTGGACAAGGCCAAAACTGTTAATGCGTTTCCCAAACCGAAACCTAAAGGCCTTTTCAGGTCCAAGTACCTCGATAAGCATTCCACTAGGGGCACATTGCCCTTTATGATCGCCATTGTTATATGTGTATGACCAAGATAAAGTCCTCGGCTGTTTAGCTTTGCGTTTATCAATTTTTCAGCCATATTACACAAGTAATAATTATTATTGTCACTAAAGTCTTCTCTAAGACATATAAAGTGCAAAGCATCTTTGCCTCGAGGTTGGATTTCGCACTCGAGCTCAAAATCACCAAGTAAGTATTTATCACATTCCTGCCATATGCAAGCGTCTGATAAGGTGTTAGGGTTAGAGCAGTTATCTATCAATATTTGCATAATTTTACAATTTTCTTCATTTGGTTCCAGACAGGCAACTACTTGTAAAGGTGTCATTCCGTATAGATTACTGTTAGGATCTGCTCCAGCCGTCAAGAAATACTGCACAATTTTAGATGATTTCGAGAAAAGTGCCATGAAAAATGGTGAATAAGGAACTCCTTCCTTATTTGGGTCAGCACCGTAATGGAGCAAACTTTTTAACGTACTCATCTCTGTCATCCTAGTAAGCGACGATTGTTTATATGCAACCGAATAGTCTGTCATTGAAACATTTTTTCCTCCCTCCAAAGAACGTAAATCTGTTTTTGGTTCTGTAGCAAACCTTCTAGGTACAGAAACGAAATTCAAGATGAATATGAAGTGATTTGGAGACGTACATCTTCCATCCAGGCTAGAATGTGATGATCTATTGGTTTTCTTCAGCGAAGCCTTCTTTTTTATACTATGTCTAGATGCCATGGATCTACGACTATTATTCCTTACTAAGGAACGTTCGGAGAGGTTAAAGTGCGTGTGCAGTATATTCCAAAAAGAGTCACGTGGTCTCCATTGGGTCAGATTCTCCTGATCGACAGCTAACTTTTCTAAATACAAGAATGAGGTTTCCCAGTTGATTACTTCGTGGACAGATTCAAGATATCTCAGCAGGCACAAATTCAATGGGCTAATGCCTTCGTCATTGACACCGTCTAAATTTGCTCCGTGATTAGCCAGCATTCCTATCATTTTCGTGTCGTGGTTCCATGTTGCCAGATGTAACCCAGTGTTACCCTTGGAATCGCAGACGTTCGGGTTGATATTTTCGTTTGCCAGAAGCTGGAGAGCACCAAATAAATTAGATGACACGCAGGTTTCTAAGAATTTTATACAATTTTTCTCGTGTGGTCCTGTAATTCCGAACTGCCTTCTTGTCCCCATAAGTACATGTCTCACATTGAAACTGACATTATCTTCGCTTTTTCGACAAATGAAGGAGTGTCTTAGTATATCAATCAATGTGTCGTCGTTATTCCATGTGAGGATAGAATCTATCATAACCTTTTTCGAATCACAATCGATTCCCTCTGCATTCTTAGTTTTCTTTAGCTTGAAACGAAGAAATTCCAGCACGTTTTTGAAAAATAATTCTTGGTGTGCCAAGGAATATACTTCTGTTTCATCCTGCAGATGGCTGTTTGAACTTTTTCTTTTGCAACGTTCTAACCTATCGTTATCATATTGCCATTGTATTCTCAAGCTCTTGATCTTTTTCTTCAAAAGATTCAATTCCTTCTGAATCTCTTCTTTGTGTCCCATTTCCACCTTGATCTCTTCGTTGAGTCTTTGAGGTAATTCATCTTTTTTTACTAGAATAAAGTCTGATAAATTGGCGGTAGTATTAATAACATCTATATTACAATATTCTTGGGAAAAATAAGAATTATCGTATTGGCATTTGTTGAAGAAAATGCTGTTAATGTTTCGCACGTGAGGGTTGTAAAGCTCTTTGAATCTCTTCTTCAAATCTTCGTCGGCATCTAGATCTTCTATAATTGCATATGCTCTATCTTTAGGTTTTGAATTCAATGGTATTACTTTTTTATATTCTATTAATTTCAGTTTTCCAACTGTGCTTCTACCAAGAATTGGAATACATTCAGAAGTGTATATGCTTAATCTTATTATGGACTTGCCGTACCAAATACCCACGTCTTGAGTTCCGTCCTGGTAGGACCATATGCCTGGCCCAAAACGTGTATTATCACGGAATAAACCTATAAAGAAATGAGATCAGTAAACAGAAATAAATATTATTGAGAAAATTGTAAAAAAAAATATACCTGATACATTTCACCAAGAGGTTCATGCTACATAAAGAAATGTCCATGAACTAATTACTTAAATGAAAAAACCTGACTTAATAAATAAAAGGAAGACAGTAGAACCTTCAAATTTATCACCGTTGTTATATATGATCTGACCATAACCATGTAACTTATTGTTGTAAAATTTTCCATCATAAAAATTGAAACTACCATCTCTCTTAATGAAGTAGTATCCTTCACCGTGCAAACAGTTATACTGAAAATATCCACAGTACTTCCGTTTTTCGTACGAGAGCCATTTCAAACAACCAAAGTTTGTTCTTAAACGATTCTCATCATAATCTCCTTTATATTTATAACTAAAACCATCCTTGTATTCGTAGCCATCTAGAATACTGCTACACACACCGGAGTCCTCCATTTCATCGGCAATAGAATCCGCGTTTTCTTTTTTAGAATCATCCAAATAAATTTCTATGGATGATTTTGAGATAGTAGGTTTACTTAGGTCTTCAACAAGAAAGGGTTGAATTGAATTCTTCTGAACTCTATGTTGTTTATCAACAAGTAATTCTGTATCATCTTTGAACGCAACTCCTTTATCTGCATCCTGGTTCAAAGAAGATAAACTTGATTGACGAAAGACTTCAGGAACGTCTCCTGGGAGCTGATTAAAAGGAAGAATTTCCGTGACATTTCCAGTATCTTCATTTGTACTGTACAGTTTTTGGAATTCCTCTTTTCCAGTCTCAACTATTTCATTCAACTCAAATATCGATTTCCTTATATTATTATCTACAACCTCGTCCAAATGAGGTAATAGGGTTTTTAAATCGTCTTCTGAATATTTTCTACTTGATAATGAATTCCTTCCTGTATATCTGTGATCACTAGAACTAAACACTGTAAGGGAAGTATCTGAGAATCCTGTTGAATTTCTTTGAAAATCTTTGATTGGAGCTGAAACTGCTTGTTCGAAAACTGTAATTTGCTTTCTGGTAGGTTTAGAGTGAAGAAGTGCACTATTTAAAATTTTTGTAGGTTCTACCACCTCTTGTAACTCTTCTTTCTCTGACTCATCATTTCGCCTATAGTTTTGTGATACTGAATGCACAGAATCAGCATCTTGTATAGAATTTCCACTATACTGACTCTTCAATGATTTTTTTTCCGCTATTTCGAGTGATAAATTAGTCCAACTCTTTATTATGGATCCCTGAGCATCCAATGACTTTCTTTCGGTTTTTTTAATCGAGAAATTGGATCTACTTTCTCGTATAAATTGTCCGTCATCTTGACGTCCTAATGATCCCTTTTCTGGTATTTCAGCTTGTTTTCTACTCTTCTTCTGGTTTGATTTTATATTCAGAGAGGTAGTTTTGTTTTGATTAATTGGTAATTTACTTTTGGCAAGTGTTAGAGAATTATTTCTTTTTGGCTCTTCTACGGCTACACTTCTACGGCTCCTTTTCATTAGTTTGTCTTCGTTAATTTCACCACTCTTATAACCTTTATCGGTTTTTGATAAATCGAAACCAACTGACTGTCTTGGAATAGCACGTTTATAGATATCTATCAATTCTAACTTATTATCACCTTGCTCTACCACAGGTTTGAAATGCGTTTCGGAGTTCACTGAAATGGAGATTAATTGCCTCGTGCTGGACAAGCTTGAACTTATGGAGTCACAATCATATTTTATTGTATTTTTTAAATCATATTGTTTTCCATATATATTCTGATTTTTTTGTGGTGTTACTGAATCGATTTGAGTATCACCGATCTGCTTTTTCGCAACTTTATTGATCAATTTCTGACTGGGCATATTGTCATCTGTCTTTTTAAAATTTGATGAAGTTTCACTAAAATTTGTGCTATTTTTAGATTCTACTTGTGGCATATCCATTTGAATTGATATTGCATTATTTTCTGGAATTACTTCTATATTTGCCATATATATTCTGCGAGTTTTAATTCAAAAGACGATTTATTTTCGAAAACTTAATTTAGACATTTATCAAAAAATAATCTGAACTATCAAATAGCACACAAATGAACAAATTTCAGAAGATTCAAATTTTTTCTCCTACTTGCTACTAATATAACAGAAATTCAATGAAAACGTCGTTTTCAAACCAGATTGTGCCTGTGCATTTATTCACAATATACAAAGAATTATGTTACCACAGTTTATCAAAAATAATTGGGCTGTCAAGTTAAATCTAAAAAAGCACACAGATTCAATCTTCTACTTGAATACAAAAGGATACCAGAAACTGATCAAAAATTAACGAGAATAGACGAAAATTCAAATAAAACTCAAAATGTTGAACACCACTTCTTGCACTCATTAATTTTCTTGACAACGGATCTAGTAATTTCTCCACTGAAAATGATAATGAATTCGAGCAAATGCGAAATGCCGAAAAGCATTCTGGAATCTAATATCGCAGTGAAAATTTTAAGAATGAATGTACCAGGGTGATGAAAAGTAAACAAAAGACCTCTCTACCGCGATAGTTCATTTCTAAATAGAAACAATAATAACAAACTTTTCTGTAATGGTGCAACCAAAATTGTATACCTTTTTCAAAACATTAATACAAATATTCAAGTACGAAAAAATGTTGGTTATGTAAATAATAAATACATATGAATAAATAGTAGAAATTTATTTCATTCCAATTTATTTTATCACATTTAACAATTCTTATATTTCCAAATTATATGTTAAACATTATAAATAACTACCTCGAGGATAATTTACTGATTTAAAATATGCCTGATCATTAAAAAATCAAATTTGATAAAAATTATACAAAAAATTACAGGCATAAAATTAATTTACATATTTCATAATTGAGACATATGGAAACCAATTTTCTTTTATATCAAACATTATTGTACTGGATGACCAGAGAAGAAAATCACATAGTTGAGGTTTTGAAGTATAAAAGACTTCAAAACTCCAACAAAAAAATCCGTCCATAAGCTGTGGTGAGCTTCTCTTGGAAACTACTTGACAAAGACTCGTGAAACTTGGTACAAAGATAGAATGTTGAACGTTAATGATCCCGCAAGCTTTTCAACCACATCAATTCACGCTAAGGGTCGCAATAAAACAAAATGATTTAACAGATTCCCGAATTTCTTCATCGTAAAATCCTTGTAAAAATTTAAAATGTTTTTAACTGAATAAGGGATGCGCCAAAAACGTACCTCAAATGTTGTTAAACACTAAATCAATTATACATGAGTGCAAAAACTTTTAAGATTTATTGATATTTTCAATTTAAAAAATATTTTGTTTCTTATAATTTCATATAGAACTTAATATATATTTGATAGATTCGGTCTTTACTTGGTGGAAACTCATTTTAATTAAAAAAAATGTATATATGATACATATATACATTAGAACTTAATATTATTAAATCTAGAATACTGCTAGCCCTCACAAAATGAAATCCTCAATAAAAGAATGATAAAATGGAATATATGAAATTTTTGAATTCTCTATAAATTAAGATCTTATGTATAACTTTAATAATTGCTTCGATTTTAATTTTAATGAATGGAGCATGCTGTTGGCTCTTGGTGAAACATTATACCAATTTTATTTAAAAAAATTTCACACAGTTTAAACTATGAAACATAAAAACTGTATGAATTTTTATTTTAATTTTGTAACGTGTACATATAACATCATAATCTTGGCTGTGAGTAATGTATTCAATTTGCTGCTTTCAGCTAATAATATTTGAAAAATATAAAAGAAGATGAGATGTTTTCAATTTTTTTGTATTCACTTGATAGCTTTTCTACAAATTAAAAACAAACTAAAATAATTGCAATAGTAAACAATGGTACATACACTTTAAATTTAAAATGTTCAAATTATCTATGAGCATTTTATACTTATTTTTTATTGAAACTGCTCCATTGCCAATATTAGTTGGTCAATAATTTGTAATTAGAGCTTCTTGTCCTTTTAGGTCATTACCATCTAAATATTTTATCTATTGAAAATCCAAGAAAGCTTAAATTTAAAGGTGTTAGCGTAATGATCGTTGTATTATAATAATAATAAAATTTTTGAAAATCAGAATAACCCTATTTTATATTATTTAAATTTGAAGGAGTCAAATCTTGAGAACCTTAGGAAAGGAAACTGAAAATTTGTTAAACTTACTTGCAGTACTTGAATTCCTATATTGAGTGATGAATATTTTCCAAAAAATTTATATGAACCTCTGTCATTGATAGAAAAAAAACTAGTACGTTTATGTGCATGGAAAATTTTCTATCAATCTAAAGGAATTAGTGGGATTCTGTGTCCTATAGAATTCCATTCATACTGTCGATATTTAAGCTACAAAGGGACAGTTCCTTCTTTTCGTATTCTGTGTAATTATTGCTTACTCTTCAGATTATCACAGAATTTTACTGTTCAAGGTAAAAACGTTACTTCACATCTAGTGACATTTCTCTTCGTTTCTTTTGTTTCCAATTGTGATCAACTATTTTTATTTTAATCTCATTTGACAGTTATCACTACTATTCTACAAGAATGGAAGTTTGTAGCAAATAAGAAGGGACAATATTTAGACTTTCCTTAAAATATTTCAACAAAGAAAATAAATCGAGATATATTTAAAAAATATTCGCATCAAGGAAATTACGAGAATTAAATAAAAATTTCTACTTCTTAAAATTATTTCAATCTGAACAAAAATCAAACTGTTTCATCTATATTGAAATGGCTTTTCAATATTAATCTTGGATCACATTATTTTATTTATATTTAAGGCTGTTGCTAGTCGTCCGCTAAGCGGATGAATGAAAATAATTAGTCGTCCGGTTTGCGGACGAATATAATTAATTAGTCGTCCGATTATCGGATGAATAAAATTAATTAATAGTACGCTAAAATGGATATAGGTGTTTATCACAAGATCAGTACCTTGTCATTTTTAACGAGTAGTTATTGTTAACACTAAACATTAAATGTTTCATAAGTTTAAACTGTGCATAAACGGCATGTTCAGAAAATCTCTGTATATATATATAAGATAATTTATTTTTCAATGTAAGATTTTAAAATTGAAATTTTTACAGTCATTAATTAAAAGGTTAATTAAAAAAAAAGCTATATCATTCACTCGAGATTTTTTTTTGAAGTCTCCCTTATGTGATGTGATTATGCGTACACATGAAAACGCGACAACAACAGTAAATATACTGTAAACCCGTCATAAGTTTTGTATACTTATAACAAATAACAATTTAATTAAAAACTTTTCACTTAAGTTAAAAATGTAAAATGTGTTGACATATAATTCTTGGTGTATTGTAACATATACTTGGAAACGAGCGTTAATTTCCAGTTTACAAATATTAAATTTCAAATTTAATTGAATGAAAAACTGTAAAAGTGAATTAAAAAAGAATTAAGTAAGTATTACCTTATTAACTCACCTTACAAAACATATCATTTGGTATTGACTTTGTTGTTAAAAATAGAAATTTTTCTATGTAAATTTGAAGTAAAATAATATTTTATTTACAGTGGCTTGATTATGGATGTTTGAAGATGAAAAAGAGGATATTTATTCGACAAAAATTATTATTCAGCCGTATTAAAAGAAGTATAATTATCATTGTTAATTAACGAAAACTTCATTAAACCAAGCTTACAACATGAAACAGGTACAACACGATAATGATTACTTTAATTATATTAAGAATCAATTTTTATTAGAGGTTATTTTTTTTAAAGGTTATTCATTTTTATAGGAATTATCTTCATCATAAAATAGTCAATGGATTTGAAGAGAAAAAAATAATAATAAGCAGTAAAAAAAAAATTTAGTGTATACTATCAAAGTATTGTGTTAACTTTTAACGTTTACAATCGCTACACATCCATAATTTTGCTTTTGGTCTTCTAAGTCCAGCACATTTTAAGTGGTACCATTCCAAGCAATAATCACATCCTATGCTTACTTTAACTCTTCCATTCTTCTTCAATTCATCGTCGTCACTGTCAATCGTCTTATCTAAATCTAATTTGCAGGATTTACATTGCCATTCTTGTGATTTTTTTTTGTTACACATTTTTATAATTTTTTAAAATAAATTTCAAAATTCATTTCTAAAAAAACGTTTAAATTTATATCATTTTGATGTATTTAAGTGCCAATGTAATTGTTTTTTTTTTAAATAGCGTAGAGGGGGGACGTGTTGCTCCGGAATTTTCGGACATCTAGCTTTAGCTAGATTTATTTATTTATCGGACGACTAGTAAATTTTATTCGTCCGCTAATCGGACGACTAGTAAATTTAATTCATCCGCTAATCGGACGACTAGACAATGGTATATTTAAATGGTTTTTGAACATTAAACATACCCTCATTCATCTTCCTCGCACACATCACAATGAGCACTTCATGGTGTTCAGCTCTTATTCTCAATTTTTAAATGACAACAATATTGACACTTCACAAAAAATGACACAAAAATAATTTTTTCAACCTTAGCTTTAGAAAGCAACACATGCTCGTTGTGATGTAATTCAGTGTTTCAAAGCGACGATGATAGTGCACAGCATGCGAGATGTATAGAATTGAAGCGATATATAGAATGCTACAGGATACAGAATCCCACTGCTGAATTTTCACACCTCCAAAATCTATAATTTGGAGAGTTAGCATTCCTTTTGGAGGCAACTACCAAATAACTCCTTCCACGATCAATAAAAGTGCAGTTTCAAAGACACTTCAATTAATATCTTCTTTTCCAAGAGAAAAACCACAGCTCATTTTAATATGTCATGAAGTAAAAAATCACTTTAAAATTCAATTGACCATTGTCAATTTAATTATGACAGTAATTACTGTCAAGGATGGCCAATAAAAACATATGAATAGTAACTACAATATTAAAAAAATTATGCAATACCTTGTTATAACAATCCTACAAAAATATCTACTTGTAAATATACTTCTTTGTCTCTTATATTCTAGTGCATTTACTTACAAGTTCAATTACAGTTACTGTAAGAACTGCATATGCAAATAACATTCACTACAAGTCTTATAACTATGTAGCTCTACAACCAAAATGAAAGAGTTCTTCCCTATAACACCTTTCAAGTAATATCAGTCTCATTACTCAGTAAAGTGATATTTTCAGGGATTCATAAGATAGCATATTTGCCTTGTTTACAGAGAACGACTTCAGAACATTTGAAGGCAATATTAACAGAAATCTAAATTGAATCTCCCATTGTCATGATAATGGAGGAAATTGCTTATCGTCTGTGAACTGACCAGAAAAGTCTGGTTCCCAAGGTTGTTCCCATAGTGAAGTTGATTGAGGGAAATCACGATAATTAAATGGTTTAAATTTCTTCTTTTTTTTCATTTGTTTTTCTGGTTTTTTATGAGAATCATTACTGATTTGTTCGTCCTTCGAAACATCGTTTTCGCATTTTAAAATCTGTTGGGTTTCTTCTGGTCTATCATCATGCAATGGAGTGTGAACAATTCTGTTGTCATTATGAATATCATGCTCCTAAAATGATATCATTATGAGAAGACAATATATAATTCATGTTTAATGAAAATGAAACAAGAATATTCTAGTACAAAAATTATATATAATACTTGAATTATTTAAATTTTAGAAAAAAATTAAAATTGCTTATTAATCATGACGATTTGTAACATTTACAAAATAGAAGAAACACTTAATGTCTGACCTGCGAGGAATCTTCTAGAATAGGCCCAGATGAAACTTCTTCTATTAAGTCATCATTATATCGTTTTCCCTTTTTAGGTATCAAAATTCCTTCTATATCATGTTCGTCAAAGATGCCTCGGGGTAGGACTTCAGAAGTACGAGCAATATATTCGGCAATAGAAATAGGTGGCGCTTGTTTGAAATTTTCTTCAAGTAATTCTTGTCGCATGTAATCATAATTATGACGATTATAATCGTAGCAGTCTTCCGATATCCTTTCGAGTTTCCATTCTGGGGTTTCGTCTTCCATTACATGCATAAGATTATTATAAGAATACGTTATACAAAATATTTATTTAACACAAAATAGGAATTTTGAACGAAAATATAATCTCAATAACACAAACACATTCCATAAATTTCCACTACTACATACAAGTACACAAAGACAAATAAATACTTAAAACATCTACTTTAAAGAGTCATTTGCAGCTGTTTGAAGAAACAGTTGAAATAAACAAAAAACCCAGGGCATAGATAAACAAGACTATATTATTGTTAATCTATGACCCAGGAGCAATGATAACATCATTCACAAAAAAACAGATAAGGGGATTTCTAATCTGTGCACAGCACTGTGTATGATAACAATTCATCTATGATAAAACCACAGATTAATCTAATCATTAACCTTCTAGAAATCGATTTTTTATTCAAAGATAGAAACTATAGAATAATAAATATCTTTATTACTCTAAGGTCTAGATATTCTGTCATGGATCAACAAGATATCATTGTTAATCTATGCATTCTGTGAATTGTGGTATCAGAGATGGACAGAAAATCACTTTACCTTTGAACGTAAAATCACCGTCAATGGATTTATTTATCTGATTTGTTTAAATAAATTAATTCGGCTGACCTGTACCAAAAATCATTAATACCATAGCTCATACTCCTTATTAATGATTTGTTTGATACTCTTAAATCTCCTGTGAAGAAGCTGTTAGTGTAGGTTGTATGAATTAGATCAGTTACGTTCTCCTAATTTTTTTGACCCAACAGTGAAATTGTGACCGGTCATGCTAGCGAGATAATTTCTTCCCCCTTCAAAATATAAATTCGCACCGAAAAGAAAAAAAATCGCTTACGACTCGTGCGTTTTTTTTGCTTACTTAAAATGATTTTAGTGTACCCAAGGCTTCCCTCGGGGCCGTAACTTTAAGATTTTAGTTTGAATGAGACGAAGAGAGTAATTCTACGAACTCTGGGCGACACGATTGACGCTACTTTGACTAAGGTGAGATTACATCATTTGACTAGTGCAAGCCACTAAGCATCTGCAGATCTTTGTGCAGCATCTACAGATGTTTTATGAACAGTTAATTTCATCATGTCACCTGTAATAAAGCCTGTATGTAATATTTGGGCATACAGAATTAATTTTGATTTAAAGAAGTTTATTAAATAAAGCTCGGGAATTAAATAATGCAGTATGGGAATGTACCCGAGTTCCAGCATAAAACAAAGGGAGATAAACCAACAATGGATCAACACATTTAGGTTCGTACCACGAGGTTTTGGAAAACGAAGTCCCACAATAGATAAGGGGAGTTAATGTGAAACATCGGCGAGGCCGGACGCGATTATGATTTTAGTGCAGATCACGCAAAGAAAAATCTTCAAGGCTAAGATTAGGTGTTCTCAGTAAGTCAGATAAGAAATGTACAAGTCAAAAATTCTGTTTGGTCTGGATGTGAAGGTGTGTTGAAGCGATAGGAACTGAGAAAAAGTCGATGTAGGAAAATTTTGAGTAGAGGGAAAGAACCCAACGTTTTGGAAGTTAGGAAAAAAAAAAGAGTCGTGTTTGGGACTAGTGAGAGACAGTCACTAATGGTTTTCTGGTCGGTATAGGATTATTATTTAGTTAATTTCATACTGATACATTATAAATAAATAAACCCTTAGTTACTGTAACTATAAACATGGTTATAACTCCCTTGGGAGTTATACCAAGCAGTAAAAAATCTTTAACTCCCTCTAATGTATTTACAAAAACAAACCGACAATTGTTGAATTTTCCACTGAAATTGTTTCCTGAATTGCAAGGATTTTCCATGGAATTGTTGTTACTGTTTATGACTGTAGTCAAACATGAAGTTGGTATTTCCCTTCTTTCATCTGAACACTCTGTCCAAACGGAATTAGGACTGTAAGAACTAAACCAATTCACTTAGACTAGAACATAGAAGCATGAATACATACTGTGTCTTGAAAGTAAGGCAACATTATAGTTTAACTCGTACTTTTGCTTTTAATAAGGTCAGCCGCTGCAGGAATTTGTTATATGTTTTTTTTATACTCTGGTTCCGACTTTGTTGGTATTAGTACGGCACGAGCTTTCTCAGCCTTTTGCAACAAATTGCTTGAAATCTCAATTCTCTACAAGCTTTCATTCATTTTCACGAATTAATAAATTTCACAAATATTTACAAACTTGTCAGTTGATATATCCGTGGTAATCATGGCTACTTAATTCTTGAACATGTGTTGGATTTTGAAAACCAACAAAACTTGGTTTTCATATTTCATTTAGTATGAAAATTAATTATCTATCTCGTGAGTTATTGGATTTTAACCTCAGGACACTTGACTGTTGCTATCTGTAATTAACATCCTCCTCACTCCCTTGATACATAAATAACTATCGATCCTATTTGAAGAGAGCTAAAAATATAGTGCTTGTTTTTGAATGGGTGTTGTGCCTTTGGGCTGAGGACAACTTGTCTATGTCGATAGTTCAGCTATTGAGCATGGTACCTGGTTTTATAGATAGGATTATTTTTTGTTTGGTTTGTTAACATCAGTTACATTATTTTTATTGGCCTCAAAGCGAAATCAGTTCAGACAGTTCAGTGTCCTGAAGTCTTCCAACGATATATTTAAATGATAACTATGATTTGAGTTCAGAATGTCGTTTTACATTTTTCTCTTTCAACTGATTGTAAAAAATTGTGATAATTCAAAATCATATCAATTGACACCTTTTTAGTTCATTATATGTGATATCTCTTTTAAATGTGTTCTCCTCAGAAAATACTTGGGAAACAAAAAACTTGTCACCTATGGCAAAAGCACAAACCCAAGTTCTGTCCAAAAAAGATTTTTGTAAAGTATGCGATTTGATGTAGTTGGGTATTAGATCCAGGAACTATGAATAGAATGTAGAGAATGGTGACAGTGGTAAGATCCAATAGTTGGAAAAAGTTTATATTGAATATTTTGGAATGTACTGAGTACCTATAAGGGTATGCATTAGGTTGATTATAGGAAAGGGATAATTCGAAACAATTAAAACTATTAATTCTAAAGAACTAATCCCCTTACGAATAGGTCAAATTTTGATATTTGTTGACAGCATTTGGGATTTTTTTTTTAATTTTGTGAGAGAAAGGATATTACTTTGTTTTTTTATCTTGTAATCTTTGGGAATAATGTTTTATTATTTAAAAAGTGAAATTTACTTTATTTTTTGAAAGTAGGAAAATAAAGTTTCACAAATATCAAGGGTAAACGACTCGGTGTATTACACACCTTTAAACGACCATATCCTGATGGAACTTTTGGAAAAACAAATTATTCTTCCTCACATACTATCTGTACAAAATATTTGGTAGTAATTAAGACCATTGTCAAGGAATCAAAGAACAATTTAAAAGTAAAAATCTTCATAATTTCAATTCAAATGTACAAAACTATTTTGTGTTCACACATGAATTTCAAATCCTGTTCAACACAATAACAATCAACAACTTAAAAATAGTATAAAAACGTTTTGCCTTTTTTACAGAGAACATTTTCAGAACATCAAAAACCAATGAAGAGTTGAATGTAGAGTGCAGCTTCGAGATCTTTGTTTTAATTGTATAAATATATTTCTTTTAATACTGTGGTGTGATTCTTTTAAACAACTTTCATCAGGAAAATTTTCTGTTGCAAAATCTATGAATATAAGAAGAAAAAATTAATGTCACAATCAAAACCTTATTTCATTGACAAGAGAAATATCAACATTCAAATATGACTATCCTCTACATTCGTTTGTCAAGGATTTTCTTAAATTTTTTTTTATAAAATGCAGTACAAAAATATGAATATAATTTCTCTTTAAGTAACAAGTAACATTTTTAACTCGAGGATGAAGTACTTGAACACATTGTTTGACCATCATCATCTTCAAATTCAATCTCTTCTACCTTCTTCTGTTTGGTTTCTTTCTTTTCACTCTTACTAAGTGTCCTTCCACCTTTTCTTATGAAATGTCTTGGAACTGAATGTTTTGGTGATACAATATTGGAACTATTACCAGGTAAATCAATTTTCTGGATTTCTCTTCGTTTTCCAGGACGTAATTTCAGATTTGGTAAAACTATTCCTCCGTCATCTTCTTCTTCATCGGAAGCTGTAGATCCCTGTCTATATATTTGTTCAATGAGTTCATTACTGTAACCCGGACCGGAAACCTGAAATATGTTTCTTTATGAATGCAGCTTTGCGCAAATGGTTTAAAACTGTTTTATGGTGGATCTTTAGCTCCTGGGCAATGCTACAACTACTAATAAGCTGGTCAACTTCGATTATTCCTGTGATTATATCGACATTTTCAACAATGGGCCTGCCTGTGCAAAGTGCATGGCTAAATTGAAGTGAATCATTGAAAACTTAAATGAAACAAAATATATTTCTTGCAACTTATGTAGGACAGAAAACTGAAATTATTGCTAAATATTTAAAAAAGCAACTGTAATATATATATATATTATAAATATATATATATATATATATATATATATATATATATATATATATATATATATATATATATATATATATATAAATTAGCAAAGCTCTCGAAGGAGACTATGTCGATGATTTAAAAAGTTATTAATTGTCTTCGATAAACTGGGAGCTTATCAGCAGAAGTGTTACAAATCATTAATCGCTCACCTCTCGAATTTTTCTTCTTATATCCATATCTTCTTCTGGAGTGGAAAAGGCAGGTTCTCCAGGTCGAATGATCTGACCAGGATGATGTTTACCCCGACCACTGAGAAAGATTTCTTTGTATTCTGGTTCCTCATCGAAAAGCCCTGGATTCCTACATGATTGAGTCCTAGCTCGATATTCTGAAATTGACTTAGGTGGAGCTGGGGTCATAGAGTCTCCAGGATATTCTAAATGCGAATATTCAAAGAGGTCTCTTTCAAAATCCTCTTCGGTTTCCCATTGTGACGACATGTCGGCGAATTCTTGTCTGATAACTTCACAACAATAACCTGAATAATCAGAAGGTATTTACCACAACATACTTCCTTCAAAAATGGAAAGTAACAGAACCAGAGGTTAACAATATAATATGTATATAATAATTCATAATAAGTGCAACGCCTTAAATAAAAAACAAATATATGGGATGATTGAATAGGTAGTAAAAACGCTTATGACAAATTTGAAATAGGTCAGCTAATATTTGAGATACTTTGTGATTATAAATAGTCATTTATGCTTAATGTATATTATTCATAAGGTCGAGATAACCTGAATTAGTTCTACCATTTCATGCTTCAAGATAAGCCTAATAGATTTCACTAGTTCTTTAACTAATAACATTATTGCCTTATCTTATCCGTTCATGTATGTGAAATTATATTTACCTCCACGATTATGTGTGTGATTTTCGACAATCTGCGACTCAGAATATAAGGAATACGCGAAATATGTTCTAACCAAACAAAACATAATCTGAAAAGATATATGAATTGTTGATATTTTTAACGAATCAACTTACCTTGTAAACGAAAAGGAGGAAGAAACTGGTTCATTTAACCACTTAATCAAATTTTATGGTTAGGATTGTTTTAACATCGGTGACATATGCCGCGGAAATTGGCGGGCTCTTAGTGGATTACTCCGTTTATGATTACTGTCTTGATATTTTGATTGTTTGGTACGGTTTTTAGGTTGGTCGTGTGACTCGACCTTACTTATTCGGAAATGAGGCTGGTGAATTGGAAGATAGTTGTCAATCAAAGGATGTTCATTTCATTGTAAAGAGGAAGGTATGCCAGTAAAAATGGAAAACGATATCAGCCAAATTGCCGCCACGCTACTGTTGCAGCACTAGGTATATACTTTTCATGAAATTTTCCATGACGAATTCACACCTCGATAACTTCATTAATTTCATCTTTAAATTCTTGAATCGGTTGTGCAGCATCGGCCTAGACCTTATCTTTCACGTGGCCCCAAAGCCACGTCATCAACTTAGTTCTTGAAGGTCAGGAACAGAGAGAGTGATTGATTTGATATCTCGTCTATCCGTTCCACAAAAACATACATACTGCGTTCTGATCACAGAACTCTTATTCTTTATCATTTCTACATATATCAGACTTGCGATTTTAATATAAAATTATTTGGGAATTTATATTCATATAGTTTTAATGAAATTAATTAATATTGTATTTGAATTTATGTTTAAATGATTTTAGTTAATATAATTAATATTATATTTGCCTTTACATTAATCCCCTCCCAGGAGCTGCAATTGGTCAAAACAAAACATATTAAAAAAAGAAATATTGCAAGTGACGAAACAACAATGTTAAATATTAGGAGGCTTAATTAGAATGAGAATAAACAAACTTGATAAACAATTAAATGTACAAAATATAAAAGCAAAAATCTGATCAAAATGATATAGGGGAGGTAACACTATAATAATAATAAAAATAATAATAATTATTTACAGAATTTTTATAGACACCATATCACTATAACGGGCAGGAAAATGAACATGTCGTCCACTACGAGTAGTTTTTGGTAATGCTAATGGAATCATAGGAAGATCGTTTGAAACATTGGGAAGTACTTGACTTTCTGTTTTAGTAGTGAGGACAGGGGATACCTCCTGATCATCTTTCAATAAATATTCTGGTTTTAATCTATCGATAGAAATAGTGCATTCTTTGTTATGTATTTGGACTGTGAAGTATTTGTCATATCGTTCGATAACCAAAAATGGACCTTCATAAGCAGGTTCGAGGGGTTTTCTAACTCTATCGATTCGTACAAAAACATGTGAGCATATCGACAAATCTTTATGAACAAAAATACGTGCCTTAGTCTTATCCTGGATACTACATGGTCTTACTGTACGCATTTTAATTTGCAAGTCCGTCACGAACGATTCTGAGTCTATTTGGGTCACAGAGTTTTCAAAGAATTCACCTGGTAGTCTTATGGATATACATATATACATAAAAACCATATGTGCTGTGGTAAAGTTGGAGTCTGGCTTCAGAGGAGCTCGAATACCTAACAGTACTGTTGGCAGAGTATCTGTCCATTTTACAGAATTATGCGCTCGTATGGCTGCTTTAATTGTGCGGTGCTGCCGCTCTATTTTTCCGTTGCATTGCGGATGATACGCCGTGGCAGAATTTTACTCCACAAAGGGACGTAAGGTGATGAAAAAGGGAAGAAGTAAATTGGCTTCCTCTATCTGTTATAACACATGATGGTGCTCCAAACCTCGTTATCCAATTTTGGTAAAAAGCACGAGCAACTGTTTCTGCAGATATGTCCTGTAAGGGAATTGCCTCAATCCAATTCGTGTATCGATCTATACATGTCAAAATATATGTTTTTCCATCTGATACAGGTAAGGGTCCAACAAGATCTATATGAATTGTTGAAAATCGTTCATCTGGTTAAGAGAACTTGGCTACTTCGGATTTCGTATGTTTGTAAATTTTATTTTTTGGCAATTCATGCAGGATCGAGTCCAATTTCTGACATCCACTTTCATTCCAGGCCAAACAAATCTGGCAGACATGTTTTTCACCGTTGCTTTTACTCCTTGATGTGCACAACCATGAATGTGGTCAAAAACTGATTTAAGGAATTTGTTTGGTATGTAAGGCCTAATGCGTTCTGTTGAAGTGTCACACCATAGAACTATTCCAGATGAAGTTGGTGTTGTGTGAACTGCAAAGCAGTATCACTCCTTTTTAATTCCGAAAATTCGGTGTCACTATTTTGTGCATCTGCGATTTTTTTTAAATCAATTGCTTCAATACTATCAATTCGAGACAACGCATCTGCAACGATGTTATCGTTGCCACTGATGTGTTGTATATTAGTAGTAAACTCTGAAATATATTGGAGCTGTCGCAGTTGCCTAGAATTAGCTTTTTCATTCTTCTGACGAAAAGCAAAAGTTAGAGGTTTATGATCAGTATATACACTAAAATCTCTACCTTGAACTGCTTGACTGCCAAATGCACACCTAAAAGTTCACGGTCATACGTACTGTAAAACTTTTGAGCTGAATTTAATTTTTTTGAAAAAAATGCAAGAGGTTTCCACTCTGATCCGTTAAACTGCTGCAAAGCTGCGCCAACTGCGCAATCTGATGCATCAGTAAATAGTGCTATTGGCAGGTTTGGATCGGGAATAGTTAATAATGCCGCATTGGCAAGATCCGATTTGCATTTTTCAAAATTTTTTTCTAATTTTGAAGTCCAATTAATTAGTCTGGTATTTTTTTTACGCGCAGAGGAAGATGCTATAAGGAGATCGTCAATATATGAAAATACGAATTCTAAATCTCTAAAAACTTCATGAATAAACCGCTGAAAACTAGAAGGGACGTTTCGAAGTCCGAATGGCATAACAGTAAATTCGAATAACCCGAATGGAGTTGTAATAGCAGTTTTATGACGATCTTCTTCGGCTATCGGTATATGGAAATATGCTTTATGAAGGTAAATTTTTGAAAAATATTGTTTTTTACCTAATATGTGATTGAAATCTTCGATCCGAGGGATCGGGTATCGGTCAGGAAGAGTTCTTTCATTCAATCGCCTATAGTCTCCACATGGACGCCAGGAGCCGTCTTTCTTCTGAACCAAATGCAAGGGACTAGCCCATTGAGACTCTGATGGCTGAATAATACCATTATCTAGCATAAATTGAAATTCTTTTTTAGCTATAGTTAATTTTTGGTTATCAAGACGCCTAGGTTTACAATATTGGTTGTCCTGTTGTAATGATATGGTGTTTTACATTGTGCTTAATGTTGTTAAGAATAAAATTTGGTCGAGTTAGCTCACAATAATTGTCCAACAGTAAATTGAATTCATTAAGATTTTCACTGAATAAGGTACTCACTAAGTATTTTGATGAGATAGACATCAATTCACCTGTTTTTCTTAGTTTCGTGTTGCTATCAACCAACTGTTGCCTCTTCAGATCAATGAGTAGGTTGAATTTTCTTAGGAAGTCAGCACCTAGAATATCTCTTGATGTATTGGCGATGATGAAAGGCCATTTGAATGAACGCCTTAGACCTAGGTCAATTTCCATTAATTTGGTACCATAGGTGGGTATCCTAGTACCATTAGCAGCATAAAGATAAAAATCATCGTCCTGATTTACTCGTGCTTTAGGTTTCTGCTTATATGGCACAATTGATACATCTGCACCGCTGTCGACCAAAAATTGCAATCCCGCGTTCCTGTCTACCATGAATAAACGAGAATTGCAGCAGGGGACCGAGTCAGTAGCAGAATATGCTGCACTCTCTACTACTGATTGGAGTTTCAATTATGGATTGATGGTATAATGATAAAGTGTGCCAAAATACAATAGTTTTATCAATCCTTAACTCAATAAAATTTAAATAAAGATGACACACTGAATAATTAAGGAGAACGCGATGAGGATCCCTCAAGCACTTCGAATCATTTATATAATTCTTAATTCTGTTTAAATTCTTCAAACGTAATAATTACGGAGAGATATGTCAATCTACTTCTTAATTTCTGATTCTGACTTTAATTAGACGATTTCAACCTGAATAATATACCAAAATTTTTAGATACTTTTTACCCCTAGACTCCAAGACCATCAATTCAAAACAAAACTGTGCACACGCGATTTTCTACAAGAAACGACCTATTTAACAATAAACGATAAAGAACTACTACCGGTACTCTTTAATTCCTTGGTCCCGGAACTTAGCACTATATCCAATTTCTCTAATTCTTCTGACTCAATTCTTGAACTTAAAAAAAATTACTAATATCACTCAATATAATTATAATGATGCTAAATTCTGACACCAATTCGAGCCTCGCACAGCGATCTTTTCTCGACGATCTTACTAGTTTTTCCGACGTCAAGACTCCCCGAAAAACTCTCTTTTGGCCCTTATAATACCTCGTACGAGTCGGTTTTCTCCTTCCAAATTGTTGATCCGTTCACCCGCTCAAAATTGCAACTTAGCACTTTTCAATATTTCAGCTCCTTGTCGAGCCACACGGGTTAATTTAGACGTCAGCGTTTTTTTCTGAAACTTGCAGTTCCTAAACTCATCTGAAGGAATATGTTTACGTTTTGTACATTCAGCTCTTATGAACTTTTTAATCTTTACTTTGTTATTATGATATATTGGCCAGAGTAAAAGAATTTCCTTTCATGAAGCCGCCGTTCGTGCGTGCCTCGAAAGCGAATTCCTAAGTTTAACATTAACTGGTCTGGAGATTAGAATAAAAAAATTAATTCAGGGGCATTGAACCTCGCGTTGAATTTGCTTTTGTGCACTGAATTAATGCCTGTATCATTACAGCCCTTTCATGAATTCTAAACCTTGTTGGTTTACCACACAGCCTTATTTTCGGATAAGTAGGGTCTAATCAGACTGCCAGCTCAAAAACGGCACCGAACAGTGACAATTGAGGATGGAGAGGCTTTTCAACAATCATTTTTGGATTTTCGGAGCCCCAAATGCGACAATTATTCTTATTAACGTAGCCTCCGAATGATTTTTCGATGAAAATCCGGATCACTTTAATGCATTTCAAGGACCCAATCAGAAGATACGACGTTGCTGGTAAACGACCGGCTTGAGTTCTTGTGTTAACTGAAGTCTAAAAGCCTTAAGACCTAAGTCTTTATGCAAAATACGGTGTTTGTGGAATGCCTAATTCCAAAGATCGACGAGGAATCGACAAACCTGGTTTTTCGTCAACACAACGGGCTGCAGCAGCAATTTTCTCAGTTGTTCTTGAGCGACGGACACGGTGTCGATTCTTCACATCACTAACTTGTCCCAACAACTCAAATTTTTCCACCAGTTTCACTATTGCCGACCCAAAAGTGTATTAATTTTGCGAACTGTGACTGCAAAATTTTCACCATTTTTAGAGTGGATTTGAACAATTTTAATGCTTTGCTGGAGTGTGTATCGTTCCATTTTTAGTAATGGCGTAGTTTTTACTTGTCAAATGTCAAAATATGACATCTGCCCAGATAGCGGGCTATTCAAAATGAAACCTCTTATTGGAAAACCCTTTATATCATAACTGTTCATTTCAATAAGATTTTTACAGTTGATTTGAAAGTTTAGGCACTCATCTTCGTATCGAAATAGACTAATTTATTACGTCATAATAATTTGAATAATATTATATCATTTAGTTCGATCTGAATTACGTATATTCATGGATATTTTGAATGAATTAATTTTAAATCCGAAACTAGGCTTTTTATTTTACCTTCAATTTATTAACATCTTGTATTTACCTAAGTATAGCATTTACCCAGTTGCCATGGATTTGAAGTAGGCAAATAGTGTTTCTATTTATCTAGGGCTGTTAGTTGATTTTAAGAACATATCACCACTTTGAATTTTTCCATTTAACTTCGTTAAGTATTATCGATTCGATTTATAATTCCATTAGTTGCTTGACACCAATTTTTTATACATTTCAGCTATTCACAGTTGCATTAAAACTCCTACGGGACACAATGTATCTAAGAATTTTAGTTATGGCTATGATAATCGGTTTACTTCAAGAAACTTCGAGCTGGGAGCTTAACGAAAATCCCATCATAAAAAGAAAACTTCTGGAGTTGCTAGAAAGCGATCGGAGCTTCAAATTTTGCACCTATGTCGATATACGTACTTTTTATCCACATATAGTGGATAAAGATTTCTTCGACGAAAATTTTTGCCCTCACATCAGTTTGGCGACAAATCGAGCAATGGAAGATTTTCCAAAAAACGTCAGTATTTCACCAAGCCGAGTGCTAATATTTTCAAATGATCAGAAGGATACTTTCGAAAAAATATCGTTTTTATCTAATATTGGACTCTACAATCCTACCCTACCTACGATATTTTTCTTCAAAGTTCCGGTGGAGAATCTGGTTTACATTGATGGTTTTTTGGAGAAGATATTGATGTTTGGTATTTTCAATTCTTTGATAGTTTTCTATCATAATAAAGTAGAGGGTTTTTCTTATGACCCGGGTTCTAGGAAGTTTTATGGGATAGATGCATTCAGGAACTCCTTCATCAATGAGGCAGAAATTGCCAATTTTCATCGTTACAAGTTACGACTAGCTATGTTTCAGAACCCGCCTAGGATTTTCAAAGACATAACTGGTGAGTGGCACTCAGACGATGAGTTTTTCTGGTCCAAACTAATCTCCGACATGAACGGCACTATTGAACTAGTTGAGACACCTCCTTATGATCTAGATGCTGCGAAGATTGCGGTTATGAACGGCTTAGCGCATTTTTGTCCACTCAGTTACTTCAGAACTAGCATTCCAGAAAATTTAGATTTTTCTGCACCCCATTGCATAGAGTATTTAGTTGCGTTGGTGCCTAATTCAGACGTTTTTCCACAGTATATGTTCATGTTGAAGACTTTCAAGCATCGCGTTTGGATTTTTATATTCTTCACTGTACTTTCTATGACTGTCTTCTTAATTGCATTAGAAAGAATTCAAGAACCTCATAGGGTAGCAAGAACCTCCGTGGTACTAGATATCATAAGAATATTGACCGGAAGATCCATACGAATATATTCAGATAACAGTTGGTTGAAAAAGAGCTTTTTGTGTTTCTGCCACATGAACTGTATTGTAATTATTGCAGGATTCCACTCAGCCTTGATTTCCACAATGCTTGCAGTCAGATACAAACACCAAATAAATACGCTCGATCATCTAGTCGAGTCCCAATTGACTGTTTATGCTCTACCTGATATCAAAATTTACGTCGAAGAATTCTCACCTATGTTCAAGAAGCAGTTGGTTAAAATACCCAGAAGGCAGTACCAATCTTTACTGACCAACCAGGTATATGGACAAGCTTTAGTGATGCCATATTCATTGTCAAAGCAGGCGTTGCAAACAATTAACTTCGAAGGCTCTGACGTTCGTTATAGGATTATGCCCGAGTCCATGATGTCTGGTTTTTCCACCTACTTCTTCACGAAAAGCTCACCGTTTTTGAAGAAATTTGATAATATGATACTGAAGAAATATCAGTACGGCATTGACCGGAGACCAACGCCAGTGATGAAAGAACGCCCAACTTCACCGGAAAACCATAAACCATTATCGTTGGCTCATCTTGGAATAATTTTCGCATTTTGGGGTGTTGGAGTTGTTTCATCAATAATATTGTTTCTGTTTGAAAGATTCCACAATGTATCTTAATTATTAATGCTATAGGCTCTTTGGATTCATTTGGTCGATGCTTAATGGAAATGATTAATAACTGCTTCATTAATGGAGCACAAGTTTTTATTTGTACGTTATTTTAATGATACTAATGCACTTTTCGTCCATTTTGAAAAACTTCGTCATAGTACAAGGTATATGATTTTTGTTTCGAATTTATAGTTTTTGAAAAAAGTAAACATAGGTTATTTTCAGTAGTTTACATGGTAATGTTATTCCACTCACAATCAGGTTTCGGACTAATCTCTTCAAAATGTTAAAGAGTAGTGTAATAAGATGTTTAAAAGAGTGTTTGTATCTTAATAATTATTTATTTCGTATATTTTCCATGAAGTTAGTTTCAGACCTCTTTTTTCAACATGTGAAATACCAAAATTATTTGAAAAATACTGATTATTTTCTAAAGAGTGTTCCGCATAATCTGAGTCTGTCTTATTTTTATCAAAACTTCTTTTGTGTTCAGATAAACGGATTCCAAAATTTCTACCAGTATGGATTTCTGAGCAATCCAAGAAGCTGGGTTTTTACTAGGTCGTTCGGTATAGTCCGTCTAATAAGTATCCAGAAAAAACAATGCTCTATTGTAATTATTTAGTATATATTTTTATTTCTTGAATTAGAAAATTATGACAAAATATTCATCTTATTTACTTATACAACGTCCATTAGCTGTTAACACTTGACTAAACGTCGAAACGAGATTACCTCCATAATTTTCGGTGATGTAGTCCAGGACTGTAAAACTGACTGAATTAAATCATCTTTATTTTGTGGCGCTGCTCGTTCAATTTCAATCGTCATTAGTCCCCCATATGTTTTCAGTGGGATTAAAATCTGGTGAAGCTGCTCGCCATGAAATGTTTATCACTTGTGTTCTTGCACCCAAGCTTGCAGAGAGACGTAGCACCACCTTGAGATATTGCTTCCCAAACCATTATTTTGCTGGAAAATTTGGAAATTTCAACGTAACAGGTTGTTTTGATAGGATTTTCAAGAGATTTCTACCAAGTTGGAAACAACTTTAAAGATATTATTAAAATTATCTTCTTGAAAACGTTGACAAAATTCTATCCTTCGTTCCTTTTGTAAAGGTGTCATTATAAGGATTTTTTTTTGGTTTCCTTGATATGAAAACCTTGTCATTTCAGTGACATACGGACGGTTTCTGGACATACTTGTATATTTCGTTGATTTCCAAATCTGTTAGCCAATTTGCGAAACCCAAGGCGCAGATTGTGTCGTCCTAAGGCCAATGAAGCTTTTAAATTGTTTCCTTTAATCTTACGCGGTCTTCTTGAAACTGGTCTATGCCTCATACCCACGCCAATTTTATCCTCTTTATTGTCTCATATTTGTCCCAGTTCAGTCAATTGCACTAATTTTTTAATGTTTCGAAAACCTTCTCTATACAAATATTGTACCTGTTTTCATTTTTCTAGTTGCAACATTATTTCATAAATTGTATACCTGTTAACAATCAACAATATTTGACAAATATAATAGTGTTGCAATGCAACTTTGGCCATAGCCAACTATCTGCACAACCCAATATATACATTACTTTTGTCTTAGAATGTTACAGAAAAGAAGTGTATTCAAATTATGAAAAATAATAAATTCCAGATACTTTATAGACGGACTATAATTTCGTTTTTTTTTTTTGGGAAAATGAAAAAGAATTTTCGTATAATGAATAAATATTTTATTAAATCAGGCCATTCCGGTTCAACACCTTTTGGCATCTTTTTGGTAGTAGCACGATTCCACGCTCATAAAGGTGTAACCGTCAAAAAAAATGTTGAATGACCGGAACAAATAAGAATCCGAAAGTGCCAGATCTGGAGAATATGGTGGGTGTAGCAGTGTATCCCATTCAAGCTGTTAAAGCTTTTGACGAGTGACCAAACTTGTATGAGGTCTCGCATTATCTCGGTGGAACACTACACCTTTTATGTTAATTAATTCTGGCCTTTTCTGTTGAAGTTCATTATTGAGTTTGTCCAGCTGATGAGAGTAGACTTCCGAAATCCGGTAAAAGCTCAAAAAAAAACTATTTCTTTAAAATCCCACCAAACAGACAGTATCACCTTTTTTTAATGGATATTGACTTTCGAAATGCTTTGAGCATGATCTCTTGCGTTTGAAATTGTTATATACAACCCATTTTTGTCCCCAGCAATGATGCGCTTCAAAAATGGATCATTTTCGTGACGTTTGAGAAACGAATTACATACGTCAACGCGACGACTGAACTTTCTCTCCGTGAGAACATGGGGAACCCATATATCGAGCTTCGAGGTTAAACCCAGGCCTTTCAAGTGGCCATAAACAGTTGAATTCGATAAATTCAACCTCTCACCGATTTCTCGAGTTGTTATTCGCCGATTTGCATCAAGTAATGCCTTTATTATGTCTTTATCAGCTTCAACCGGCCTTCCGGAACGTGGTGTATCTTCGACATCAAAATTGCCGGATCGAAATTTTGCAAACCAGTTCTGGCACTGGCGTACTGTCAACACATCTTCTCCATACACATCAGTCAATTTCTTTCTGGATAGAACAGCATTTTTACCTTTTCTATAGTAAAAAAGTAAAATATGATGAAAATGCTGTTTATTGCTTTCCATATTTAAAAGGGTACCAATCAAAGACTACTGCATAGAATTAATTGAACTTTTTCACACACGAGCCTTGCTATATCAGCTCTCAAAACATATAATGATCATGCGGCTCAAATGTAAAAATGGGTTCGAAAAAATACAATTAAATCCTCTGTCATGAAAAAACGAAAATACTTTCCGAACAACCTATATAATTTATAAAGATAATTTAAATGTATCCACTTTCGTTTCATTATTTTTGATCTGCTTATATTGTTGTTGGTTTTGAAGGCAACTTTAATCTTCTTTTGAGTGTAGCGTTTTTAACTGTAAACTGATATTTGTTAAATAAGTTAGACTTTATTTATTTACAAAAAAACACATACAGGTAAATCAATACCGAGATCAGTGCTCACTGCTTAATTATAACAATTTCATTTACCTGCTTAAGTGAATATGTTATCGAACTGTAATTCATTATACACTATAATGTATTTTGTTAACACTGCTGCTTCTTCAGACTATAACTGTTGTTTCGAAGACATAATGCCTTCCTCTTCAATAGGTTTCAGATTGTAACTCACAAAGTTGTATCATTACCTTTTTGGTCCATTTTAGGGACCCAGAATATGTAATGTCTTATTCATATTTTGTTTGTCACCTTTTAAAGAAATAAACTGCTCCACAAAAATTCAAAAATTTCTTAATGTATTTCAATCGACGTCTGGTGTTGATATATGATGAATTCAATGTTTTTTGGATAAAACCCTTCTAATGATGGTTTTCAAGTGCTCAATTGTTTCTGGTTAATCGATATAGATATGCGGCTTTACATAGGCCCCCAAAAAAATCTAATAGCATTAAATAACTGAAACAAGGGGGCCAGTGTACAGGTCCATTTGATGAAATGAATCGGTGTTCAAATAATTTTTTCAGTGAATTAATTGTATCATCCGCTGTTGGGCATGTGGCACAATCCTATATAGGCATCATTGATGCCTTCCAACTAAGGCACGAAAAATTTATTGTGACGTTTTGACAATCATCATTTCTGAAGATATGCTGGAATCCTGTTCACTGACATGATTATTCAATCAAAATTTTGATTCATTACTGAACAAAACATTAAAATAAAATTGTAGCTCAAATGTGAACAATTTGTAAACATTGTTCTGGAGTGAATCTATTCATGATGAATTGCCAAACCGAACTAATCTTAAAACTTGAATTGGGTTTTCCAAAAAACAATATTGCAAAATTAATGTTCAGCTTTTTCTTTATACAGGGTGTATATATGAATAGTTGCGAAAAAATTTAGGGGTTGATTCCTTGTCAAAAAATAGGGTGGATCTTTCATATAAACTTTATTTTTTTGAGCTCCCCCTCCTTAGTTACAGCCCGCTAATCAAAGTTAATCAAAACTAGTCAGTTATCATAACAAAATGACATCCGCTATCATGTTGATAAATTTTTTTTTCTCAAAAACCTTGAAATTTAGCAAGAAATTACAATAGACCTTATTTTTAAAGAAGGGATCAAGCTATCCAAAATAATTTTTTTTATTGTAAAATAGGAATGTGGAAAAAAGTTTCTTGTGAAATAAGGTTAAGGGGTGGCTTTTTCTACCCCTTGCAATCACAGAGGGACAGCACCAAAAATTTTTTGAGTGCCTTCTCGTCCGCATAAAATGTCTGCTTAGTTTTATTCTTGTCAGTTTTTTGGTTTTTAAGAAAAAAATTAAAAACTGTTTTTCGGGTGCCCTCTTTAGGGGGTTGTAACAAAGCAGGGAAGCCTCCCTGCTTTGTTACCTAAAGAGGGCTGTAAAAAAATAAAGTTTATTTGAAAGATCCACCCTATTTTTTGACCAGGAATCACCCCCTTAATTTTTTCGCAACTATTCATGTACACCCTGTATATTCCTGTATATTCCTCAACCCTCAGCACTGAAATTATTTTTGAAACTTACCATTTCTACTTGTTCGTCACTAAGTGTAATATTAAATAAGCATTCTCGGCTCAATATTCGCAAAATGCTAGTGAGCAAACATTAAATGAACACTTCATATGCAACGAAACACAAGGATTAAGGATGGGGAAAATATTAAAGATCAGTCAATAAAATTTACTTTTACGAACAATAATTTTTATATACCTAAATTTACTACTCACATAATTCCTTCAACCAATACTTAGAGACACGAAAAGATTTTTGTCAATATATGCAACCCGTAAATACAAAAGTAAATACGAGTAATGAATTACGAGAATTTTATCAGTCAACGATCACATTAAAATCGTTAATAATACTGGTATACAGAACTTATAAGTACGTAGATAGAGATTTATAAAATACAAAAATTTTTTCGAAATGTTAATATAAATGAATATACAGGCATATTTGAGAAAGTAGGGCTATACCAAAACTCATAACATAAAGGAACCAACAGTGGTGGCACGTAGTTCAATATTTTGGGGGTGCACAAACATAGAGATGGAAAGAAATTATTAAAAAATTAAGTAGATGATTTACCTGGCTAAGTACCTCGATCTCGCCAAACAAACGTTTTTATAGATGAACGGGTATAAAGATACATACAAAGTCCAATAGAGTCAAAAAATCTTCAGTAATAGATTGGGTGATTTAGCGATCAGTTATATTCAAAAGAGACAGCATTGAAAAATATAATCTCTTTCATTTCCCCTTTATCGATCAGCAGATATTCGAAACGCTGCGTCTCAAAACTCATATTCTAAGAAAACCGTTAATCAATTAGAATTCATTCATCATATATTTAGTCAACCCACAAATATCATTTCCAATCAATCCGTTCTTTTTGTCTTGACGAAATAAATGAATTCTCCTTCACCCCTATGTGCGAAAAATCTGTAACACAAGTTAAAATCATTATTATTCTAGTAATAGTCAACTTTGTCCCTTGTGGCGTACGGCCCAAGAATTATTTGCATTTATTATTTCCAACGTAATTCAACTCATAACTTGTCGAATTGTTGTCAAATTCATTAGCATTGCTGTTAAAGTATTAACAATTCTATTTTTAGCTGGGTGTCATCAACATTGATACCTAAAATACATTAGTTATCGTTAAAGTGTTCCAGTTTCATTACCTTTGCTGTTTATCTTATTATTAGATAGACGAAGCTAGTTCATCATAACTGGATACAAAGTGCACCATTAGTATTATCAAATTTGCTATTGTTTGTTGTTTTAAATACTGGAACAATAAACAAAGTACGGCGGTAAACTAATCGCGGTACTAAACAGTTTATATTTTGCAAATTTGTTTGTACTTACGACTTTTGCATAAAGTTGCATTCTTAATTAACGAATTTGGTTCTGGATGACCGGCATTTCTGAATGTAGCAATCCAGAGGTATTTTTATTGCTCGAATAATTGAGGACCAAGCTTGTAAGATACATTATTACGCATGGTTCAAAGTTTACTTTCACTAAATTATCTTTTAGGTTTGGTTGTAGCTTTTTCTCAAATATATTGCTCCAGTAACACTTCGACTATAAAAATATAAGTACATAAATCCTTCATCGATAACCTCATACAAAATTTTCGAAAGAAACTCTTAAAAGGGGTAGAACATCTCAACAATATCAACAACATATATCCAAAAATACGTTTAGATTAATATTTTTCTCCATTCTCATATTTCAATTTCTTGCTTGGTGGTTCCTTCGCTACTTCTTCCATCAGCACTGGGATCTTATATTCCAGCAGCATATTGTTGTCCGGAGGCAACCCCAAGCAGGCTCTCATGACGTTTTCGATGCACGCCCGCTGTTTGAAGAGGGCGTTTACCACGGGAGTACCATCTGGTACCAGAGGTGCTTTACAGAGGTAACTCAAGATGGAGAGAACGGAGTGGAAGCCAGTGAATTCTTGGTCCGTTTGGCTGGACTTCTTCATCTTGATTCTGGTGCAGAGTTCTGTTAGAACGATGAGGTCTAGAATGATTGGCGTGGCTAGGAGGGAATCTTCGCAGGTGTTGTGGATGGCTATTGTGTTGAGTCCTCCCATCATAATCTCAGAGACGTATTCGTCCATGGCACGCTTGGAATCACCTGGAACCAGTAACAAATTTCCATATTTTTTACTTTTTCACAAAAAATAATTATTCTATTTCGTAATTTCCATCATAATACTTCATTTTCTTTTTTTTTGTTTTAGGTTTTGTCACATTAAAGTATATTGTGTTAAAAATTTCAGGCAATGTATCCAATACCAAAATAAGAATCTGTTTTGAACGTATAAACAATGTACTGGATTGTACAAGAATATTGTGAAATCTTTGAACTATTATGACTTTTTATCTAAGTTCAATCTGGAAAAATTACAGAGAGTTTTACTTGATGAGAGAAATCTAGCTTGATATTATTTTACAATTTGAAGACTTAGCCTGTATATTTAAAAAAATATATAGTTAATTTTGAAGAATTCAAGCAGTTGTTAAAAAAAGTATAGAATATCAAAGAAATCCTTCTACATAGCATATACTTCATTCTCATAATCAATGCAATCACACAAGTGAAAAGAGGAAACCGTCAAAAAATATAACAACTTCAACAAGATCTGAAAGAATATTCCAAAAATTCCCTAATCGAATATGGTTCTATATCTAATCTTAGGTATTTCGATTCAAAATTTTCTTAAATGGGATACATTGATGAACTCCTTAGGTAGTACATTGAACAACCTTATACTCATATATTTTGTGTTTTTTTTTTCAGTAAGTGTCAAGGAATGCCTCGGAAAGTGGTATGAAACAGTACGTCTCATGTTGTTTTTATTCAACTGATCATTAAAATATTGGGGATGTTTTCTTACAAAGCAGATATTCCAAAATATATAGGGTGAGCATGGAATTATTTCTGAAATGACCTCTGCACGAGTCTTTATATTTCAATCCTATTATTACTCTCAAGGCGTACATTCTGTCAAGAAAGTACCGGGAATTATCGATTTACATCTGGCGGGGCAATGAGGCAGGTAAAAAATTTTTTTCCTAGGTTGGTACCACTGTCCTTAATTACTATGCCAAGCTTGAGCGGGATCTGTCAACTAGTGTGTTTGCAACAGCTGATTAAGTCAGTCGATGTCAGAGTGCGTGCCGATTTTTACTATGGGTGATTACGTTGAGCAAAGAATTTGTTTAAAGTTTTGTGTTGCAAATGAATTTTCGTGTGCCGATGCATTGAAAATGTTGCAAAAGGCCTTTGGTGATAATGCTCTATCGAAAACTCGTGCATATCAGTGGTACAGAGCCTTCAAGGACGGTCGTGAAGTGGTCGCCCATCGACGGCTTCGATCGAAGATAACGTCGATAAAATTAAGGAAAGGGTGCTGGAAAACCGTCGTACCAGCTTGAGAGAGATAGCACATGATCTTAAGATATCCCACGAGTCCGCACGTACGATTTTGATTGATATTTTGGGCATGAGAAAGGTGGCCGCACGACTCGTACCGAAAGACCTGAATTTTCTTCAAAAACGTCATCGCGAACAGGTTGCTTCAGACATGCTGGATCGCTGTAATTCCGATTCTACATTCATGGAACGCATTATAACTGGTGATGAGATCTGGGTCTACGAGTACGATATGCAAACAAGCCAGCAATCATCGGAATGGGTGGCAAAAAATGAGCCGAAACCGAAAAAACCATGCCAAAGCCGCTCGAAAATGAAGGTGATGCTCATTGTTTTCTTCGATATCCGTGGCGTGGTACACTACGAATTCGTTCCAGAGGGTCAAACGGTAAACAAGGAGTATTACCTAGGCGTTATGAAACGTTTGCGTGAGCGTACCCGTAAGAAGCGGCCAAATTTGTGGGCGAACAACTCATGGATTTTGCATGACGATAACGCGCCTTCTCACCGAGCTACGATTGTGACTGACTTTCTCGCCAAAAACTCAACAAACGTGCTTCAGCAACCACCGTATTCGCCGGATTTGGCTCCCTGCGACTTTTTCCTCTTCCCAAAACTAAAATTGCCCCTTCGTGGCACCCGTTTTGAGTCGATTGAAGCCATAAAACAGAATTCGGCGCGAGAGATAAAGTCCATCCCGGAAAGCGCCTATAAAAAATGTTTCTATAATTGGAAGTGCCGTTGGCATAGATGTATTGGAGCAAATGGAGCCTATTTTGAAGGCGACCCAATAAATTTTGACGATTAAATGTAAAAATGTTGTTTTAATTAAAAATTCCCGGTACTTTCTTGACAGAGTAGTATATCTGCAGAATGAATAATCAATTTCAATCACTTCTTCCAGCCCATATGACAAGCCCGTACCTCAGAAGTGAAACAAAATTTGTATGATAAACTGTTGTTAAAAGTTCCATGTCCACTCTCCGTGACAATACCCTCATCATGTACAAAACTTTATTGAGTTTTTTGCTGATCTGACTCACATGATCATTCCATTTCAGGTGACAATCAAACGAAATTCCAAGAAATTCTGTTGACGACAAAAATCTGGCCAGATTTATTGACTGAGGATACATATTTTTAGACTGAATCGTTCTAAAAATGACACTCAGTCTTACTGACATTGAGAAGTAACTCATTTTGAGTGCATCAATGCTGTACTGAAGCGAAGGCTACTCTTGTTTGTTCGATACTAGAATTAAGATTCCTGCTACACAGCAAAACACTCGCATCGTCAACAAACAAGAGGTCGAGTTCATTGATATCTATCAGAAATAAAAGAGGGTCCCAAGTTTACTTCCTTGGGGAATTCCCACGTTGACATATTTATCCTCTGAGATAAAAACTGGTCCTTCACTATCAATCTGAACTCAATCAGACAAGTAGCTCCTGAGCAACTCCAGTTGACAATCGCGAACACCACATAAAGAGAGTTTCGTCAAAAGGCATTCATGATTCACGCTATCGAATACCTTAGATAAATCTTGAAAAAGACCAACAGGCACTTCATCACTCTCTAAAGCATCAACAATATCACATACTATTCATGCATCGCTGTAATAGTACTTCAGTTTTTTAGATAGCCATGTTGTTTCTCAGAGAAAATTTTGAACTTATGCATGAATGAGCAAAGCCTACTATGGTTATAGTCGGAGAATTTTCCGAAATTTTCATATTGTAAGAATAAGAAATTATTTTATAGAAGAATTAGCTCTGGATGTACAATCATCCCTTCATTGAATTTCAAATAAACTATACTCACCTACATACGGTACATATTTGATAACAACGACATGATCCGGTTTTTCTCCAGGCTTGTACAAAATTTCGTTTGATTCCACCATATCATCCACAACGTTACTTTTAGAGATCTGCAATTAAGAAAAGGTCTCAAGAAAGAAGAAGTTATAATTATTATAAATAATTTAAAAATTGAAAAAGAATTTTAACGATTGAACTAAACCCTTTTTTGTTTTGGACATCTCCATCTTACCTCTTTAGACCTGAACTGTGCAGGTGCAGATAGATTTTTCCCGTCATTATTCCCTAAATGATTATAACTAACGATGCTCACAGGCTTGATGCCTGCAGAGACCAAGAAGTCAACAATGACGCTCTTGATTTTGGTCTGACCAGACTTGAAATCGTCGCCACTGATGTAGACGTTTTCGTTCTCGGCGAATTCGACCAAACCTGGTACGAATGTGTTTTGAGGAGAACCGTTGATGTATGCACATCCCGAGCTGATGGCAGCGTAAGCGAATAGGGTAGAAGGAGATATTTCTGCGTGGTTTTCGACAATGGATTTTTTCAGGTTCTCGGCGGTGTCGTTAACTCCAGGAATGATGTCGCAGAAACGCTCTGTGTTGGCAGTCCAAAGGATTATGACCTTCTCCAACTTTTCCTTGGTTCGGAAGGACTCGATATCTTTGCAAATCTGCTGCACTTGCTTCTGCTTGCTACCTTCAATGATGTTGTCCGCACGGGAGGACTGAAACAAGAACATGTGGGTGTTGGTTCTATTTTGAATATAAGCCATATTATCAAAAGTTGCAAGCTATCCCATGTTATACGGAGTACTCTAAGAGATCTGGGATTTTAAGGACTACTCTAAAAGATCCGGGGTTTTACGGAGTACTCTAAAAGATCTGGGGGGTTATGGAGTACTCTGAAGAGCGCTAACCTTTTTATCGTGATCGTCTAGTTGTGGGATAATAGGACGTTACGTTGTGTAGACAACCCAAATTCACCTAACGAGAGCAAGGAAACAGTGACGCGAGGTTTAAATATTCAAAACACAGTAACGCCAGAATAATTTATTTCTATTAGTAATATTATAAAGCAACAACCCTCAATGAATGAAAACAAACATTTATCAACCTATGGTTAAATATCCTCTACGCAGTGAGCTCCACAGTGAACCTGCACAAAGCTCCACAGTGAACCTAATAGCGCCCCGGGTCTAAAATGACTCATTTATACATATCGTTTGGTCGGTAACTAGCTCAAATCGGATATCATTTTTATGCAGCGAAAGGGATTAGAAGGGACAGGATACAGCCTGCAGCACCTACAACTGCACTTGTAACCAGTGCAGAACCTAACCGTTACAAGGGGCAAGTTTAAATGGACAGTAAGGTAAGGGAAACTGTAGCATGCCCAGGTGATTTCTTTGAAGAAGGGATCTAACATAATTCGAGTCGACCGAAAAAGTTACTACCAAATGGACTGTATCTGGCCTCCTTGGGGTGGCCAAGACCCAGGAAGGCTCAGATATTACTGAAGAATGAACCGAACACTACCTGAAGGGTCACGCAAACTAATCCCTGGGGATATCACAATATCTAGGAACAATGATCTAGCAATCACTCACACATTCTCGCAATAGCGTTAGATATCCGGAGCTATTTACTGTCTCTATACGATATGTCGTCCTCTACCAGGACTACTCAGCGATTTACCCTAAAGAACGTCACTGGTTCACAAGGAATAGAATCTCTCAAAGTAAGCGGGCACGTGCATATGGCAAATATGTAACACAAACTGACTAGGACATTATCAAATAGATACCGTACCCCATCACCTAGGCGTGTTAATGAAAGTTACAATAAGAATAAACAGATAAATAGGTAACCAGGGGATCACAACAGAGTACATGCAACTCAGTTACATATCAGGCTCAGCTAATACCATGAACAGTGCAAACAGAGAACCACTATTAATAAATACAACAAATAGCAACCACGCACCGAGAGAGAGTAAATAATACAAATAGATAACTTGTGAGAGTCGTGCCACTTTAGTTATATACAAAGGCAATGAATTTTAGTTAAAACATTCCGATCGGATTAAATAACACTGATGCAAAAATACAAGAATGAAAAGCGATGAATGGAAGTACAATGAACGAGCGTGCAATCACTAATTTCACATTAATACTAAGGTGGTATTCAAAAATGTAAAGCATGCAATTAATCATAAGCATTTAATAGAAGTTTACTTACTAAGAGTTATCAAGAGGGACTGCTATAAGTATTATTATCTCGAGTATACAATACAAATAGATAACTTATGAGGATCATGCCGCTTTAGTTATATGCCAAGGAAATGCATTTTAGTACAAAATTCCGGTCGGATTAAATAACACTGAAGTAAAAATACAAGAATGAAAATCTATCACTGACACTAAAACTAAAGTGGTATTCAAAAATGTGGAGCATGCAATTCGTTCAGCATTTTTAAGAGTAACCAAGGGGGACTGTTTTGAGTACTATTATATCGAATATGTTTTTAAGTCGCGCAGGAGGTTTATTTCCAAGATCCTTCCTATCTGCCGCTTCAAAATACAATGGATACCATAAGGACGATCTTTTCTTTGTTTTTGTCACTAATCGCCTACGTGGCAAGTTACAGTGCCACAGAGTATTTGACACATAAATAATACGGGTAAATACAATGACGTTATGGTGGAATTTATATAATCTATGAGGGATTCTGTGACTCGTATGATTCTTTAGAGGATACGGATCTCTTCAATTGGAGCTCAATTTCCGAACTTTTAAGTTGAGCTCAGTAGGACATTTGGTATCATTACTAAAATCTGTCAAACTCATGATCATTGGTAAAATATACAAACGAAAAGAGAATTCAATCATTGTTGTTCCAATTAAGAAGTTGATGCTACATTCAAACGATATTATTATGCATTTCTCGATTTAAATTTAACTTGAAAAAATTGATCACTTTTGACAACTAAATTATTGACCTGGTGTGTAATTATCCATCGTTTCTATTGGCACGTATTTGTCCGAATCGCAGCAAAGAAATACACCTTTCCTGAAGAATCTTGTTGCTGGAGTTGAATCGTGATTGTTGTCAAAAGAAAGAAGGTTGCCTATCTCTAGGCAAAACAATGAAGAGTTTTCTATAGTATGAGAGGTATGTGACGTGTCTGGTGAGTCATAAGCTGGAAAATTATCACAAATGGCATTTAATTGATAGAATGACGATGATGGGAGTCAAAATTGGCGAATTCAGGACGGAAACGACATATGGCAATTCAACGTCAACAGCGACTTCTACCTGGCTTAATTCGGATGTCTACACCCAGCAATCGGCACGAAAAGACCGCGCAAAAATATAACACGATAATGTACGTTCAAATGTTGAGCATTATGTCGTGGAATTCATATGCTAAAGCTTCTACATCTATCACGTTAATCGGTCGCTGAAAAACGGACAACTTACGACAATTGGGGTGAGTTGGTGACCGATTCTAAAGAAATTCCACTGACATGGAATCGACTATCTGTCTGCCAAGTAAATGAGTAACCGTTTAATTGAAGTAGAGGCTGAATTCGCACCAGAACAATAATAATTTTCATAATAAACTTTAAATAAACGATGGATAATTATCAACGGGGATTATTAGAAAGCTGATCTTTGATCTTTAACTTTAAAAACTCCCTTCAATCGATTTTTGTGGTCACACGCTGTGATTCAATTGGCTGGAATCTCGATCTTATCCACGTTTACTATTTTCTCCTAATTGTTAAATGCTTTGGAAAGTTTGTTGTTAGTATTTCGTCAAATTACATTATTTTCAATTAATTGGATTAACTTTATGGTTAGCAATCTAACCAGCATGAAACTTACACAGTTTTTCCTCAAAATATTCTTTACTTCCACTCACCTGATTCGCAGCAATGAAGTCGTGTACGTATATCGAAGCCCTTGGCTTGTACTTCTTCATATGTGGCTTCAGCAAATCCTGTAGACTTGGCTCCAACACTCCAGCCCTCTCCATCGATTCTGCCAGATTCTTACTGCTTATATCCCAACCATCGACCACAATATCGTTGGGATTTACCGTCGGGAGTAGTTGTCCCATTGGTACGTTCACATTTCTACCCAGATTAAGTGTGCTGGCTTGTGTTATGGAACCATACCAATTGGCGCTTTGTGTTCCTTTTCTGGTGGGCCATGAAAGACCTAATTTGTTAGCGATCAAGGCGGCTGTGAAAGTGCTTCCGTTGTTTCCTCCCCAGCCCACTAACATCACGCCTAACCGTGGCACTTTTTGCTGTGTGCGAATTATTAAGTGTTCTGCTTTCGGTGTCACCTAGGGGGAAAAACCGTTTAAAAAATCATGTTTGTGTACAGAGTAGATATTTTCTGATAGTGACCTTTTTAGATAGTTGTTCCTATCTTTTGACATTTTAAATTAACTTATTCTAATTTCTACATACTTATTATGGATATAAAAATCATTCAATATCACTATAGCATCGTCAGATTTTTAACATTTTGAATAACTAATTTTATTTCGAAAGTGTCCCAGAATAGGTGTAACAAACTAATTGATAGAAAGTACTAATGAAAATAAGAACAAATTATGAAACACTGGTCATAACTCTTTTAACTTCTGAGATACAGGGTGTTAAGGTAGGAAAAAATTAAGCTTTTTTGCAATAATTACAGAATGGCCGAAGATATTTCGATGCAATTCAAAACCATCATACTGCTTGTTCAAAGTTAACTTTCAAAGGGAGTGTGAACTATGGTAATAGAAAGTTCTACAAATCTAGACAGTGTAACATATATCTCTATAAAAATTTTAAACTCAAACAAACTCGACAAGGTGTTTTTATCACAGGGTCAAATTGCAGACATGCGTACGTTTCAAACTTGTTGCTTTTCATCAGTGCAATGAATGCCAGCGATTACAAATCTGTCAAATATCTTTATTCGCTATACACAGAGACACTTAGGTATTAATCATACATGAGCGCCATTTAGAGTATGCAAACATACGTACAAGACATATCTTTGTGAGCCAATTCAAGTAAATAAATGTATTCCCCATATTCAGGCCCCTCTTCCCCACTGGGCACTATGGGCACGTGCCCAGGGCCCCGCGATCGAATGGGGCCCCCTTAGGGGGCCCCATTCTTTATCTATTGTAACTAAATAGTGTTTTCTCAAGGTCATAGGGGCCCCATGATCCTAATGTGCCCAGGGCCTCAAATAGTTTAAAGACGGCCCTGCCCATATTTTCACATTACGAACACAGAAAAACTTTTCTCATGCTCAAGTCAGACCATAATAAGCCATAATATTCATAATTAGCATATTCATATTCAAATAAATTAATTCGTCTGATCTGTACCAAATATCATTAATAGGTAGCTATGGTAATAGAAAGTTCTACAAATCGAGACAGTGTAACATACATCTGTATAACAATTCTATACTCAAACAAAGTCGATAAGGTTTTGTTGATCACGGGGTCAAATTGCAGATATGAGCACATTTCAAATTTGTTTCGAATTCAAAACTTAATTCACCAAACAAGAAGTAAACTCGAAGTAAGAATCCAAAATAAAACAGAAATGATCAACGTGTTGTTACGTTTAACCTATAACCATTTGTACTCGGAGCACAGAAAAATATAACAAAAATTATTCACCCCAAATAATGTCCCATGACAAAAAAAAATAACCAGAATTTCAAAAATAATAGATAATTAAGGAATATATTGTGAATATTTAGACTGTCCAGAGGGAGAGAGGGTAAATTAGAAATTTTATTTGAGTGTACTTCAGTATTTGTGTAATAGTATGAAGATTTAACGAAATTTTCAATATTCAAATTGCGAAGGCTGTAAACATCACTTAATTCTACATTTGGATCAGATGTTGGTTCAAAGTTAGTGCTATTTGGGATTACCTAGTGAATTTTCTAGGTAGAATATACACATTTTCTCTATTAATTGAAGAATATGTTGCCGTTTTGTTTAATCCGTCTAAGAAACAATGGTCGGTCACTTGGCTAAGAAGAGTTACTTTGAGAGACCTACGCCAGCATAAAAGATGAATTTCTCATTTCTCTTAGTTTAATTTTAACTTATATTTCTAATTTCATAGTCATATTTTCTGCTTTTTCGTCTATAATCAAGTTTGCCTAAGAACACTTTCGGTTCAGATACCAGAATTCAGGTATCTTCTCTAAGTTACTACGTAATTAATTGTTCAAGAATGTTTGGTAAAAGACTTCTAGTTTCATCATGCTGAATCCAAATTTTATACCGCGATATTCTACAACAGTTAGCAAATCAAAAAAAGAATTAGTGAAGGAAAGATAAAAATAGAAGTTATATACAAAGTACAGATAAAAAATTGATTTGGTCTTTGCTTGATGAAAAATCATGTTAATTAAATAAAATAATAAAGAATAATTTCCACGAATTTGTGGAAATTACACAGAGTATACGTAAGATTGGTATATTTCGTGTAAATTTTTAGATATTTTTGACTGAATTAACACAGTTATTATGAAATTTAGATATCTTAACAATCTTAAAATACGTTTTGATATTTAAATTTTGTAATAATCCTTCTATCAAGTAAAAACCTCTACTTATTATTTAATTGTATATATAATATATAATTATATTTTGGTTTTTTTAATCTCATTATATAAATGTCATTCGGCTTTAACTAAGGCCATAAAATACTTTACAAGCTTTGTATGAATTTTGAGATGAACATAGAATAAGTTGGATTTTTAAAGTTCTCTAATTTTAGTGTTTGTTCAACAAGGATACCACGAGGTCTTTTTGGTAAGTTATTTCTTGTTAATTAATTTTATTTTTTTAATGTGAAGTTGGATTGACGAACACCTTATTTGATTTCAAATTGTTTTTTGAGGATGTGCTGCATGAAGGCGCGATTAGATTCTCTTCAATTTTAGTTAATTTATTCTATAATAGAAACAACTCTGGTTCTTTGAAAGTGTCTTATATCATTACAATCAATATTTTCAAATGTTATGAATCTTTCATGAAGTTGCATTTTCCTCTCCAAATATAAAAACCCGGACAAATCAGGACTGCTACATCCTAAGATATATGGTAGCTTTAGAGTGAAAAGATATTTTAGCAAATCTTGACCTTAAATTTTCACGCGCAGTGCTTGTTTCAGCTTTTTTCAGATTTGACCTGCCCCAACATCAAAACCACGAAAAAAAAATTGTACCAATTCAAAAAAATTATAGAATGAATAGCTGCAAGCAAATGGGGTTCTTTCTCACCGTTATTTTATTTCCAACTTTTTTTGCATCTGTGTAAGTGTAATCATACTTGCTTTCGATGTAACCGTCACCATATCGCACATTTTCACTATCGACAAATATTTCCATTTTGACACAAAAAATCCAGCTGAAATCTAGGTGAAAATTTCCGTGTGAACTGAATAAAAAATTACTTTAGATCAATGGATCAACATATACACTGCACGAACTTGAACTTGAAACAGCACACCGGTATATCAATGAATATAGTGAACTTTATTCATGAAACTCTGAGGACCTTGTGTGTGAACATACAAAAGGCAAAAGCTCTGGATAGGATAGGTTTGTTTTCAGTCGATTGGAGCCTGCGCAGGCTCTTGGGGAAAACTCTGGAATATGACGTGAAGCCATTTATATCTTGTTGGAAATCCCAATACATATACAGGGTAATTCAAAAAAAGGTGACCCCGTCTCTAGGATAGGTAGAAAACTGAAAAATAATTGGGATTTGTTTAGTACAAAATTTTCGTAAAGTCATCCGATTTCAAGTTGAAGAAAAAAAAATTACACATTTTTTATGATTTCGCCGAAACTACTGGCAACATTGTAATGAAATTTTATACGAATATGTTTTGGAAGCTGATACAATTCATGAATTTGTTTTTATATCTGACTCTCATACAGGGCGCTAGTTACACGGTTCGTACCAAGTTGTATTGAACATTACTTTCTTAAGGTAACATTTATTATTCAAAACTTCAAGTGAACTTAAACATGATTCAGTTTTACACCAAAAAGGTACTTTTGGTAAAACTCAATACTGTGTACCGTTCTCCGAATATTTTGATTTTGAAAATTATGAAGTAATAACCGATGCTGGTATAAAGTAATGATAAAGTTATTAATTATTATGCACTTTGTGGAGTTAAATTATTTTTTAGCGTAAATGAGACCTCATCGATAGTTTCATCCGTTTGGATACATCTTAAAAAATTGGGATTAAAGGCTTTCCTTTCTTGTAACTTGTGACAAAAATCCAATCTAGTCGATATATCTTGATTTTCTCTAAGTTTTCCATGGAAAACTGTTATTTATTGATAGTTAAGACGATAAGTCAACAATAATTAAATTTTTGAAACCTTGTTATTTATGAAATTAGATATTCTTGATCAAAATGTAATCAAACGTTGAATACACCGACATGTTATTAACCTTAAGCGAGTGTCTAGGAAACTCTAATGTAGCTGTTACGCGTTTTGCAGAAAAGTTTCCTCGAATAAACTTACCAAGTAAAAATACATTTAGAGCCATTGAACGACGTTGTCAAGAAACTGGAAATGTGAGACCAAGAAAAATGAATTCTGGGGCCAAGAATAACAAGAACCATTATTAAAGAAAATATTGTTTTAAATTTAGTTGATCAAGATCCAACATTGAACGTAAGGAATATGGCAAGACAAACAAACACGTCTTCTTCAAGTACTTGGAGGGTACTTAAAGAACAGCAGCTACATAATTATCATTACAGACAAGTTCAAGAGCTCAACCATGCGATCTACCGGTTAGAGTGGATTTTTGTCAAACATTACAAGAATGGACAGCCCTCAATCCAAATTTTTTTAAATAAATTCTTTTTACAGACGAGGCCACCTTTACGTCCCATAATGCACACTAATGGTGTGATGAGAATCACAAGTCAAAAGGCTATCACAATACCAACACTCATTTAAAGTTAATGCTTGGGCAGCAACTTTAAGTAACAAATTAAAAGGTTATCAGATTCTACCGGGAAATTTAAATGAACCTGGATTTTTTAAACAATCACTTATTCGAGATATTAGAAAATTTAACGGTAGACGAGCTAAGATCTCTATTTTTTATGCACGATGGAGCTCCAGATCACTTTGATAGAAGGTGTCGTTATTGATTGAGTATCTTAAGGAAAAAGTCTACGCTACAGAGGTAAATTGGCGTCAAGAATTGGAAGGTAGAATTCAACGTCACTTTAATGACATCATAGCTGATTCTCAACCGTTTAGAAGATTATTGGATTCTTTAGAAAAAAGGATAGACTTGTGTATTAGTGAAAACATGAATTAGTGAACATGAATTTCATTTCATGTTCTAAGTCTTTATTTTAATTTTCTTCATGTGATGTTTTGTTTAATCAATAACTCCATCATTACTTTATACCAGCATCAGTTATTACTTCATAATTTTCAAATCAAAATATTCCGAAAACGGTACACAGTATCAAATTTTACCATGAGTATCTTTTTGGTGTAAAATTTAAGTTCACTTGAAATGTTTATTGATAAATCCAACCTTAAAAAGTTTATATTCAATACTCCTTGGTACGAACGTCAGATGTAAAAACAAATTCATGGGACGAATCAGCTTCCAAAACATATTCGTATAAAATTTCAACACATTGTTGCCAGCAGTTTCAGCAAAATCGTAAAAAATGTGTATACATTTTTTCCTTCAACGCCCTTTATCTTGAATACGGATGGCGTTACAAAAAATTTTTACTGAGCAAACCCCAATTATTTTTCAGTTTCCTACCTATCCTAGAGACTTGGTCACCTTTGTTTGAAACACCTTGTATATCTTACGATACACATTTTGTCAAGGAAGCACTGCTCTAAGAATGACAAATTTTAGATTTTTATCCACTGAAATATAACAATCAAAATAAAAAATCAGCGAAGCAATTCAACATAACACCGATAAAAATGCAAATTTCAAATAATGTTTATATTATTTCTGATTGCGTTAGTGTTATTGTGTTGACAGTTAAAATGGATCGCCTACATCTGCTAATTAAGTACTGCAATCTTCCACGAACGAAGCTCAAGGTTGAAGAGCTAAAGAATGTTGCTGGAAAGTCATAACAAACTGAGATCGTCCACTGTGAAATCATCCATCTCAGTTATTTTCATAACAAATCAAAGAATTTGTTCGCTTCACTCCTCACTTGAAGGAAATTCATATTCACCTGAAAAGGAACACAAATAAAACAGTGAATTGTATTGGGGTTAATTATTGGAAATTTTAAGACTGACTGAACTTTACTTTCGTTATGGATAATTTCATAGCTTTTGTTTAAATTATGTCCAATTCTGTCGAGTGTGCTGTGTTTGACCAGTTTGACCATTATGGTGTTCATACCAGTTTGACCATTATGTACCATAGAGCAATCATTACAAGCCAACTTATAAACTTCAGATTTATTGAATTTATTAGTAATATCTTTGTTGTTTTTGATAAGAATTCGAAATGACTAATCGTTCTAAAAGCTTCATTACAGTCAAATTTCCTCTTAAAATTTTAAGCGATATTCTATTCACATAAGGAATAGAAATTTCCAGTAAAATCTTTCATAACAGAGTATACCGGGTGTACCAACAGTGCGCATTTGCTCGATATATCGATAAGGCTGATTCATATGAAAAAAAGTCTTATATAAAAGTTACACGGTAGCAAAAAGACCATATTTTGAAAGTAGTTCAAGATGTACAGGGTGTTGCATTTTTCCGTAATAGCAAAAACAGTATTTTTTTATGGAACAACCATTTGTCATTGAAATGGTCCCTTCGTTTCCTATTCAGCACTGAATTTTTTTAGCCACAATGCGCCGGTACCAAGTTATTAATTTTTTCTACAAAATGGGGAGTGATGCAGACTGAATGAAATAACTCTAATTAAGCTGTTTCTTCAAAGATCGGAATTTTGTCTGGTGAAGTGACGTAGAAAACACCAAAGTTGGCGATACTGTTCTGATCATGTATGTTCATACAGGGTGCCTCAAATGTTACGTTCATTTTCGTCCACTTCGATTTAAGTTTATGCGATTTTTTCAAATGGAACACCTGTATTTTAGTTTGTCTTCGCAGTCTACATGAAATGACCTATCTGAGAATACCAACATGTTATATGTTATTCCTAACAGTTTTTTGATTATTTGTGTTTGTCATCCCTCATCCCTCTTATGAAAACAGATATCTTTCAAAAATGTTTAACATAATCCTAAGAGTTCCATCATGAAACTATCTTACTTAGAATATTCAATATTATTGGATATTTAACTACTTAATACTTTTTAGAAAATCTCAAGATATGTACAAACATTACGAAAAAACAAGTTTCAAGAGAGACTTTGCTCGTCAGTACCCAACCATATTCAATAAAATATAATATCAGCAACAAAACATATTAACTCACCTTCAACAATTCAGGAAGGGTCTTGGTAAATGAATACTGAACATTTAAATGAAGTCTAATGTTAACTCGAAATAAATAGTTCTGTGGTTTACCATTAATCATAAAGATTGAATGGCAATTAAACGGCCTCTGTTATAGCACAAGGACCATCTGTATAAAGAATGTTAAGGAAACCAAATAATTGTATATTATGAATAAAATAAATGGAGGTTTATACTTGATAGAAGATATATAAAAGTATTTAAATATTTTAATATTTACAGATATATTCTGTAAGCCTTCTACATATTTAATTTCAAAAAATTATATTTAATATTATAACTTCAGGAATTAAATTAATGTCATATAAGTTCTACTTATATCAAACGACATATAAAATAAACATTCATTATAAGACATCCAAATGCTATAACAAAATCCAATAAATAAAAATTGTTAACTAAAATCCTATAAATTAAATATTTAGAGTAGACAAAATTTTGTTTCTGTTGATCAATTTTATGAAAACAAATATCTTTCAAAAATGTTTAACATAATCTTAAGAATTTCATCATAAAACTATCTTACTTAGAATATTTAATATTATTGGATATCTAACTGAGTTACTTTTTAGAAAATCTCAAGATATGTAAAGACATTACTAAAAAAAGTTTTAAGACAGACTTTGCTTCGTCAGTACTCAATTATATTCATATTCAATAAAATATAACATCAATCAACAACAAATATTTACTCACCCTTCAACAATTTAGAAAACTTCTGGTTAATGAATACTGAAAATTTTAAATGATGTCCAGTGTGAACTCTAATAAATAATTCTATGGTTTACCATAGATCTTAAAGATTGACCGGCAATTTATTTATTTGAGTTCACATTGGACATCATTTAAATGTTCAATATTCATTTGCCAAGATGCTTTCTGGATTGTTAAAGGTGAGTAAATATTTCTTGTTGATTGATATTATATTTTATTGAATATGATTGGGTACTAACGAGCAAAGTCTCTCTTAAAACTTGTTTTTTAGTAATGTTTTTACATATCTTGAGATTTTCTAAAAAGTAACTTAGTTAAATATTATCCAGTAATATTGAATATTCTAAGTAGGATAGTTTTATGATGAAATTCTTAGGATTATGTTAAACATTTTTGAAAGATATCTGTTTTCATAAGAGGGATGAGCAGAAACAAAATTTTGTCTACTCAAAATATTTAATTCATAGGATTTTTGTTAACAATTTATATTTATTGGATTTTGTTATCTCATTTGGATGTCTTATAATGAATGTTTATTTTATATGTCGATTGATATAAGCAGTGCTTATATGACATTAATTTAATTCCTGAAGTTATAATATCAAATATAATTTATTGAAATTAAATACGTAGAATGCTAACACAATATATCTGTACATATTAAAATATTTGAATAAATAAAGTAAATACATTTTATTAACATACATAGAATTCAAAACAAATAATTCCTTCTTTCCAAGAAATGAAGAGAATATTGCTGCCATACGTGAAAGTGTTCGTGAAGACCAAAATTGATCGATTTCTGGACGTTCATAAGAACTAGGCATCTCCCAGACGTCTTTGTGGCGAATTTTACGTAACGACCTTAGTTTTCATCCATATAGAATTGTTTTGAACCAAGAACTCAAATTGCCAATGACACAATGATTTTATCGAAAACAAAATTCGGTGATTCGATTATTTCAAAAAATGGATCGATAAATTATCCGCCTCGTTCCTGCGATTTAACTCCATTGGAGTTAAATCTTTCTTTGGGGTTACATTGAGTAATTGGTATACAGCAATCATCCAGCATATTTAGACGATTTGCAGATCAATATTGAACGAGTAATTGCTAACATAAGACCTGATTCGTGTGAGGGACTCATGGAAAATTAGGTTCAACGACTTCATTCCTGCCAGCGTTTCGGTGGTGGACATTTAATTGATGTTTTGTTTCATATAATGGTATCCATTGTACTTTATAAGTAAATAAAAATTTCAATAATTTTCAAATAAATGATATGTTTTATTTACAAAACAAAATGGGGCGCTGTTAATGAAAAACACTTTACATAGTTTATTTCATTAATCGATTTCTGGTACATTTTTTCTTTGTAGTATTAAAGTTAGGTAGTATATTCGAAATAATTATACCACATATTTTAACGACGAGTAAATCGTCATATCAGTAGATATAGCAACTCTAGTAATTTATTTTGTCGATAAAACCGTTTCCTATTTCGGAAAATACATGTCAAATTTCTTTATCTACCAGTAGGAGTTTGATAAAATAATCATTAAGAAGTATTCATTGTCCCCATGGAAAAATTTAGGAAATATAAATGTTAACGTTTTTAAATTTTTTTCAATGGCGAAAACTTAAAGTATGGTTTTCAAATTATGTCTCTAGGTTGCAACGATAAGCTCCATTTGAAAAAGTTCTGATCTGTGTTGATGTATACATTTGAAGTAGTATCTTGTTTGACTGACTCAACCGTAACTGATAAAATAAATGTTTATTATTTCTCATTCAATGTGTACCGATTTCAAGAATGCAACTGAATCGATCCATGTGGGTGGAAACTTGAAAAGAGGTATTCAAATATCAGTAAAATATATCAATTATCGGAAATACCTTACTTAGTTGAAATATTCAACAAAAGAAATCTGTTGATACTTGTTTGCTCATTCGGAAGAATTTTAAGGGTTTTGCACCTGTTGATTTCGAATGCTTCTAACATTATTGGTCTGGTTCTTTTAATTTCATTATGGATGAGTTCATTGTTGTTTAAATAAATTTAAAGGGTATATTCCTTGGAAGAGGGTAATATTTTGAAATTTAAATATTAAAATAGAATAATTCTGTAAAACCTCTACATAATTTGATTACAGTGGCCGACAAAAACCAGAATCAGAATAATTTCTGGTTGTAACATAAAGCTGAATAACACATTATGGCAGAATGGACATATCCAAATACGAAAATGAAAAAAAAAATGTAAAACCACATTTAATGTTACAATATCTGATGTTTATTCAAAAAAATGATTTCAGAATTTTTTAACCGTATATATCGTCTTTATTTACTTTTACATCTGTTAAACGTACCTTACATTTAAGAAAAACACAAAAAATAAAATTGTAAGTAAACCAAAAACTATAGTTCGTTGTTATCATAGTGTATAACGAGTGTTTTACTTTAATTCCTTACAATCTTCGTTAGTTTATCTTATTGGACAAACAAAGCTAGTTCATCATCGAGATAACTACATAATTGCAGAAGTCAAGTTGGAGTGGTATACTTATTTGATCAGAGGTATACTCAGTTGCCTAATATTTCACAAGGTACTGTGTCTAAAATTCATGCAGAATTCAGAGAACTTGTACATGTCAAAGCATTAAAAAGAAAACCTCAATTCCTTGAAAATACTGTGAAATTGAATATTTTGTTAGTTATTGCAGAGGATCCTACGACAAGTACACGTAAAATTGCTCGTGAAAAAAGTAAATCATACAACTGTCATAAGGTGTGAAATAATGTCATATAACTACCACTTATATCAAACGACATATAAAATAATAATATCATTATAAGACATTTATCAGAAGCTTCTGAATTGATGAAAGGTGAGTAAATATTTGTTGTTGATTGATGTTATATTTTATTGAATATGAATTATTTGAATACTGACGAAGCAAAGTCCCTCTTAAAACTTGTTTTTCAGTAATGAAAATATGAATAAAAACAATATTCTAATTTCCGCTAATGTTTTATTAACACTACGATCGTTACGTCATACCATGACTTCTTCAGGTGAGTATTACAAAATACTTAGTATCTTGTAATACTCACCTGAAGAAGTCATGGTATGACGTAACGATCGTAGTGTTAATAAAACATTAGCGGAAATTAGAATATTGTTTTTATTCATATTTTTAAGATGAATTTCCGTCAAGTAAAGACCGAAACAATCATAGATTTTTCAGTAATGTTTCTACATATCTTGAGATTTTATACAAAGTAACTTAGTTAGATATCCAATAATATTGAATATTCTAAGTAAAATAGTTTTATGATGAAATTCTTAAGATTATGTTAAACATTTTTGAAAGATATTTGTTTTCATAAGATTGATCAGCAGAAACAAAATTTTGTCTATTCAAAATATTTAACTTATAGAATTTTGGTAAACAATTTTTATTTATTGGATTTTGTTATATCATTTGGATGTCTTATGATGAATGTTCATTTTATATGTCGTGGTATTTATATGACATTTCAATTTAATTCCTGAAGTTATAATTATTAAATATATTTTTTGAAATTGAATATGTAGAAGGCTAATATTAAAATATTTAAACAGAAGACGATCCAGATAGTAGAATGGATTTCTGCGAAATAATGATGGATAAATTGAACAGAAATGAAATAACTGTTGGTACGTACAATTCTTTTTTCTGATTAATCATCATTTACATTGATCGGGGAGGTGAACCGACAAAATTGTAGATATTGGTCAGCGGACAATCCTCATTGGATTCGTGAGACACATACGCAGTATATTCAAAATATGAACGTTTGGGGTGACCATATTATTGGTTCTATATTTATAGATGGGACTTTGAGAGCCGAAAAATATTTGAAATTGATTGGAACGACGAAGTTGTTCCTGCGTTAGTCAATTTATTTCCTAATGTAATAGATGCGAATGAAAATGTCTGGTTACAGCAGGATGAAGCGCCACACCATTATGCTTCAATGGTCAGACATTAAAAGCAATCTTCCCCAATAAATGGATTGGACGAAGAAGTACTACTGAGTGACTAGCTAGATCGCCAGGCATTACGCCGTTGGATTTCTAACATAAGTGGTTTCCACACTGTTTATATGCAGTTTGCTTTCAGAATGTGGTTTTGAATACTTCAAAAAATCTCATTTTAATCAAGGAGTACAAATATTTATTTTTGATAAAAAGTTTTCATGATTATCCATTCATTATCCTTTCCATTTTTCAATGTAGTTTCCCAACATTTGTAAATGGAAAACAGTACAGAGTTTGCTGGTTACTGTTATATTCGAATTAAATTTTATTATCTGACAGCAGTTTACATTTTCATTTCGAGCTGTAAATTAAACGATGTAATGAACTGAAAACGATTCCCGATTCCTGAAAGTTAGGAATTTAATGAAACACATTTCGGAAACATGATAGTCCAAAAATAAAACGGTTCTTGAAATTGAGAATAAACAAACCATTTATTCCAATATTGATGTATCACGCAACATATTAATGTAACGGAAGATAATTTCATAGTTCAAGGATTCAGGAAACTATACAGGGTTTCCCAACGAAAATTTGACCCCCCCAGAACTCAGAAACGAAGAATTTTCAAAGTTTTTAAAAAAACAGGTCTACTAGTGTTTTGAGGTGGACGAATTACCATCCGAAAAAACTACCCCCAACATTTTTTTAGAGAGAAGAGATGTCGAGTGTTGGTTAGTCTGAAAGTAATTTATGTTCTGTACACAACCTAGTAAAAATGTTCAAAATCGGTTCATTACTCACGAAATAATGGAATATTGAATTTACCGTCAAAGATGATGTTGAACAGATTGATGAACCGCCCAAACTCAAGAACCTAAGATTTTTGAAGAATCCAAAAATAATTTTCAAGTTCTGTATTAGGGAGAAAGAATTCGTATGACGACATTGTTCCGAAAAACACACCAGAGGATGGCAACATTTTTCGAATAGGGAGATGTTGGATGTGGTTTAGTTGAGAAGATTTTTCTGTTCTCTAAACATCGCAGTTGAAATATTCAAATTTGTTTATTTAATGGCAGAACAATTTGAGTTTTTCAATGTTTTTACTCTAAAAACATTCGATTTTCTTATCGTTTATGATGGGAAAATATGTGAAACGCATGAAATCCATTACAATGTAAGCTATTTTTTTGAAGATTCTTTCTCAAATGTATTTCAGTCTTTCTTTTCTGCATCATAATTGGGTTTGAGACTTACTTACGTGGGCGAAAATGGTCTATTCTATAGAAGAAAGAGTAGAAATTCTCAAATTATACTATCAGAATGACGAAAATTCTAGATTAACTGTAAGGTATTTTAATATCAATTATCCAGAAAGAAATGTAAGTCACCAAAATGTGTAGCATTTGATGAATAAATTGGAAACTACTGGTTCCATTCAGAATAAGAAACTCCAGTCCGAAATGAAACTACTGAAGTAGCAGTATTGGGACATTTACAGATGGATAATCGGCAATCTATAAGAACTTTAGCACGAGCATCTAATCGTCCGAAATCTAGCAATCATTGAACTGTGAAAGCTCATAAATTTCACCCTTACAAGATAAGGCTGGTGCAATAGTTGAATGAAGATGATCCTGACCGTCCGACTTAGTTTTGTGAACAACTTAGTTACTGAATAATAACCCAATCGATTCTACAATACAATATTTTCTGACGAGTGTACCTTTATGTTGAATGAGGAAGCCAATAGACATAATTGTCGGTACTGGAATGATAGTAATCCTCATTTATTCATGGAGACACATACACAAATTTCCCAAAAATTAAATGTTTGGGTAGGAATATTAGGAAACCATATTGTTGGACCAATTTTTATCGATGGGAATCTCGACGAAGCAGTTTATTTGAATATCTAAAATATTATAAAATAATAGGAAGGAGCTTTTTGCTTGATAGAAGGAATATAACAAAATTTGAATATCAGAACAGATTTAATCTATCAATCTTCTACAATTTTAATTTCAAAAAAATTTTTATTCAAAAAACTTTTAGAATTAAAGTAATGTCTTATAAGCACGGCTTATATTTAATAGACGTATATAATCAAAACTCAATATACAATACCAAATGGAATAAATAAACAAACAAATATAAATTGTCTATTAAAATTAATAAATAAATATTTGAAGGAGACAAAAGATTGTTTCTGATCTTACGATTATGAAAACCAATTCCTTTTCAAAACTACAAAACATAATTTAAGGACTTCTCAGAAAATATAATTTATTTGAAATATTTAAATAAGTTACTTCGAAAAGGAATATATATTCCTTCTATCAAGTAAAAAGCCTCTTCCTATTATTTTATTTTATACATAATATATATATATATATATATATATATATATATTTAGGCTTGAATAAAAATCTCATTATTTAATATCAAGTGGTTTAAAGAAGACCTTATAATACCTTACAGCTTTCTGTGATTTTTGTGACGAACATAGAATATCTTGGATTTTAATTTTCAATTTAATTAATTAATAATTAATTTTTTAATATTTGTGCAAAGCGATGATTCCAGAAGGACTTTGAGATGAGTTATATTTGTTGGTTGATTTTATTTTTTAAATATGAAGTAGGTCCGATGAAGACCTTATCGCAATTCCAATTATTTTTTGAAGATATAATGCAGTTTTTCAGAGATTTTTGAAGCAACTTATTTAAATATATTAAATATTTCAAATAAATTATATTTTCTGAGAAGTCCTTAAATTATGTTTTGTACTTTTGAATAGGAATTACTTTTCATAATTGTAAGATCAGAAACAAAATTTTGTCTCCTTCAAATATTTATTTATTAATTTTAATTGACAATTTATATTTGTTGGTGTATTTATTCCATTTGATATTGAATATTGAGTTTTGATTTTATACGTCTATTAAATATAAGCTGTGCTTATAAGCCATTAATTTAATTTTTGAAGTTTTTTGAATGAAAATGTTTTTGAAATTAAAATTGTAGAAGTCTGACAGATTAAATCTGTTTTGATATTCATATTTTATCCAATATATTCAGTAACAGGATAGCAAAAGTGGCTGAAGAATCATAATATTGCTACTGAAAATGTAAAATTCTAAGCCGCTCAAATTCCTACTTAAATTATATTCTTAAACTGTTTAAATTGTTCAAATTACCTTCCATCCACTAGATACATATTTATAATTGAATACTACCCCACCTCGAACAAGGGCTAGCACAGTATTGATTTATGAGTCTTTCCAATCCACCCCCTCTTTTATTACCTTTGTACCCTTGTCGTCCCAGACTCCCTCAATGACACCGAACTCGCACTTTTCAACTTTCAAGTGTTTTTTCCGATTTTTATTTCCTGCGATAGAAAGAGTTTAGTTAGGCAGAAATAGAGAAAGACTAGTGGGAATTTTTATTAACAATTTTTTCAGACATCTTTCATTTTTCGAATTGTGTTGGCTTTTAGTTGACAGAAAAATGTACAATAATTTAATGATACACATTTATTCTAATATTAAAGTATTAGATGGAGTAGTCTGTGATGGTTCATTTTAAAATGGAATGAAATAAGAAATTACTGAGTTTTCTATCACTTTTTATTAACTGAATATACAGTGACTCGAGTTTCGTATTTTTTACTACATTTCAAACCAAGGGTGCACCCATGATCAAACTGTGCAAACCATGGTCGGGAACATTTTATCACGGAATTTTTTTTTTCGAAGGTGAATGAAACCAAAATTTTTAGAAAAATATGTATAATTATAACCGTGCTTTATCAACTAAGTTATTACAATTATTTGCTTGAAAAAAAATGTATTCTAGTTATATGCCTTATACTATTATCATTTTTCTTGGATTTGTAGAAAACTTGTTCAAAACTCCTCCAAAAGAGCAGCTACTTCAATATTCTTCCATTTCTCCCCTGCTCAATCTTTCTTTTTCCACAGATTATATCACAAATCTAATTCTGCAGAGATATCACCCAACTTAAAAAATTCCATGAAAGATTTTGCGTTTTTTTCCAAATCTTTTGAAGTACTCTTTAGCATGTTTGAAGGATGAAGATGAGATAAGGCAAAAGCAGGTTTATTCTCGTATGGGAATCTAACGTTCAATGATAAGGTGATAAGGTTAAAGAGTCAAGATAAGGGATAATCAACGTCTCCAGTATTCAATCGCAGTCTCAGATGGCGGATTACTTCTGTGTATTTGGTTTTAACAATTCGTGGAATTGTTAAGTCAACGCCGATTTTCTCCGCGATATTATGTGATTTTTTAAGTACTTTCTCAGAAACATGTTCGATTTCTTGTCGATCCTTCTTGATGACATCAAGGATTTCACCAATGTGTTTCCTCACCATAATCAAATCCATATTTTTACATTGTAGAACGTTCACAACGGGTTCCAAAATCGCAGGGTACTTTGCAATCATGACTAAATCTATAATGAAAATTGGTTTACTTACTGCACAGTGCAATTGATAGGCAAATTTTCTTGTAGCATACTTTTCTTCGATCGAGAGAAGTTTTAGTGCATTGACAAGCTGTTTGAAAACTTTCTGATGCTCTTGTATTTTTCAGACCATCTGGTCTCACAGAGCCTTGATAAATTAGGAACCGAAGTCCTGCGGATTGGCGACTCACGAAGAAGTATATTGTATCCTTAAGAGTTGCAATCAAGTATCTTATTTCCGGTAGTTTGCTAGTATCATTGACCAGAAGATTTAGTTTGTGGCTTGAGCAAAGAAAAAATAAAGATTTATTGTACTTTTTCCCCAAAATGGCCTGTTGACCACCTTCTTTTCCAGCCATCGTAGAACATCAATCAAATCCAAATCCAAAACAATTCTCCGCTGGAAGATTTTGATTTTGAACTAAAAAACTCTGAATTGGGCTAGCGATTGTAGAGTCATCTTGAGATTTCAACTCAACAAAGCCTACAAATTCCTCTCTGATTTTTGTTGATTCTCATCATAAAACCGCAATCCGATAGAAAGCTGTTCGTTTCCAGCGATATCTGCTGTTTTACCGGCCATTACAGCGTAAGCTTTTGCTTGTTTACAGTCATCAATAATTCTTTCTTTGACAACTTCACCACATAATCCTATAATTTCATTCTGAATTTTTGGTGAAGTGTAGACTGCATTTTTTCGACATCTATCCAAGTGACGCTTTACCTTCAGATTACCACAGTCAATTCTCAAATTTAAAAGGTCAAAGAAAATCCCCTCATCTCCTCCCTTCCCTCTAAGGGGCAAATCATGAATTCCACAAAATATGATAGAAGAAAAAATTGATGACAATATTTGTTTGTTTTCTCCAATCATCTTGTGACCACTTTGCAACTGTACAGCAACTGGAACATTTTCTAGGAATGCTTTTGCAGCAGCTGTTGAAGTTTTGTGGTAGTGACTGCCGACGTGTTTTCTACAATCTTCATGTATATCTTTAAACTTCGTGTATGACCTTACCATGAATGATCCCAAAACTCCTTTAGCAATACTAGGAGGAAAAAGAACAGAGTGCATACATAAAGCACCTTTCAAACGACTTGAGTAGACTAACCAAGGAGTATATTGATCTAACCAGCGGCGGTTAAATTTTCGTTTTTCTGATTAAAATGATCTATCACAAAATAACGGACTACATTATCCAATATTTTTCTTATTATTAAAATGGTTATTTCAAGAATTGTAATGTATTCCAGCAACAAAATTTTATTACGATTAATTTTTTTGCTTCCAGGAGGGGGCAAGATTCAAAGAGTCATCAAAACAAAATGATTATTCTGCCATACATAGGATTTCCGTTATTGATTGTCAAATATGATGAACTTGAAATTGATATTTCTCGATTTTTTCAAATGTAACGCTCTATTTATTTTTTGTCTTTAAAGCAGAGAATTGAATGCTTCATATTTTTTCAGAAACAACCTTAGGGTTATTTCCACTCCTGCGTCTGGCAAATAGAAAATTGCCATCCGATTAGACAATTTGATTTGCATAGTCAGTATAGAAAGTATCCGGAAAAAACAAAGCTCAATTGTAATTAAAAATATATACTAATATATTTTTAATATATTTAATATATTTTTTAATATATTTTTAATTCTTGAATTAGAAAATTATATTCATCTTACTTACCTATACAACCACCATTTAACTATTAACACTTGACCAAACGTCGAGGTACACCCGAAACCCATAATTTTCGGTGATGGTAGTCCAGGATTATAAAACTGACTGAATTAAATCATCTTTATCTCGTGACGCTGCTCGTTCAATTTCAATCTTCATTATTGTCCATATGTTTTCAATGGGGCTAAGATCTGGTGAAGTTGCTGGCCATGAAATGGTTGCCATTTGGTGTTCTTGCATCCAAGCTTGAGTATAGGCCGAAGTATGGCATTTTGCATTATCCTACTGAAAACACCATACCTCTGAATATTAAGCATGCGCCGTTTCAAGGAGGAAGTCGTTAAGAATGCCACAGTACTTTCTACTATTAATGGTACCATCAACTATACAGAGAGGGGTAGAACCACGCTGAGATATTGCTGCCCAAACCATTATTTTGATGGGAAATTTCAACGATAACAGGTTGTTTTGATAGGATTTTTAAGTGATTTCCACCAAGTTCGAAACAACTTTCATCAGATATAAAGACATTACTAAAATTATTTTCTTGAAAACGTTGACAAAATTCTATCCTTCGTTCTTTTTGTAAAGGTGTCATTATAGAGATTTTTTTTGTTTTCCTTGATATGTAACCTTGTCTTTTCAGTAACATACTGACCGTTTTCTGAACATTCTTTTATATTTCGTTGATTTCCAAATCTGTTAGCGAATTTGCGAAACCCCATGCCATTTTTTATCCCCTTCATTGTCTCATATAAAGCACTTTTTCCCAGTTCAGTCAATTGCACTAATTTTTTAACGTTTCGAAAACCTTTTCTGTACAAATATTCTACCTGCCTTCTTTTTTCTAGTTGCGACATTATTTCATAAATTGACAATCAACAATATTTAACAAATAGTGTTGCCATGCAACTTTGGTCATAGCCGACTATCTGCACAACCTATTTTATACATTACTTTTGTCTTATAATGTTACAAAAAAAAAATATATTAAAATTACGAAAAATAATAAATTCGTGATAATTTCTAGACGGACTATATATGAACAGATAACAACTGAAGGAATTCAAAAAAATGATCGAAACCATGGAACCTTGGGGTTATTTTAACTCTTGTAGGCATAAAAATGCCTACAGGACACTGAAATAACTGACAATATCATTTGAATATTGGACGGATTACTTACGGACGTTAGAACAGTCAAAACGATGAACCCTGCAGTAAAAATTATTCAAGGTTTATTTTGTAGAGAATCATTCCATCACTCCAATATACAAGCTGTCCGAAATTGATCGCAAAATAGGTGAAATTTGGCACGGATATTTACCGATCTAACATTCGGTTCTTTTATGCTTAACTAAATATTGAAAATAAAATAATATGAAGCGGTTTTTTTACTTGATAGAAGGATAATTACAAACTTTGAATATCAAAACAGATTTAATCTGTTAGTCTTCTACATGTTTTATTTCAAAAAAATTTTTTCAAAAACTTTTAGAATTAAATTGATGTCTTATAATAAACACTGCTTATATTTAATAGACGTATAAAATCAAAATTCACTATACAATATCAAATGGAATAAATAACCCAAGAAAAATAAATTGTCAATTAAAATTAAAAATAAGTAATATCGAATGTTTCGTTCCAAATATACGCACCTGAACTCGTCAGATAGGCGTGGTATTTTTTGCCTATAACAAACATTTGACAAAATGTTTAGTTTCTGGTCTTATATTTATGAAAACTAAATATTTTTCAAGAATACACAACATAATTTTAAGAACTTCTCCAAAACTAATTTATTTGAAATATCTAATATGCTCAAATATTTAAATAAGTTACTTCAAAAATTCTCAAAAACATGTAGCACATCCTCAAAAACAGAAATCAGATAAGGTCAGTTCAACTTTACATTTATAAAATGAATTTAATTAAAAATAAATAAACTTGTAATCTTACCAAACAATTTCTGGAAACTCTGTGAATGCGATTAAAACTTGGTAGGTACATCTAATATCCTAGGTACTCTATGTTCTATGCTAAACACAGGAATTACACAAATATTGTAAGGCATTTTATGGCCTTCATTAAACCACAATTGTAGAAGACTAACAGATTAAATTTGTTTTGATATTCAAAGTTTATAATTATCCTTCTATCAAGTAAAAAAACCGCTTCTTATTATTTTATTTTATATATGATATATAATTATATTAGGTTTTTGAAGAATGAAATTTATTATACAGTTTCCAGTGGTTTAATGAAGGCCATAAAATGCCTTACAAACTTTGTGTGATTTCTGTGTTTAGCATAGAACATAGAGTACCTGGGATATTAGATGTACTCACCTAGTTTTAATTGCAGAGTTTCCAGAAATTGTTATGTAAGATTACAAGTTGGTTTATTTTTAATTGAATTTAATTTATAAATGTAAAGTTGAACTGACCTTATCTGAATTCTAATTGTTTTTGAGGATGTGCTACATGTTTTTGAGAGTTTTTGAAGTAACTTATTTCAATATTTGAACATATTAAATATTTCAAATAAATTAGTTTTGGAGAAGTTCTTAAAATTATGTTGTGTATTTTTGAAAAAGATTTAGTTTTCATAAATATAAGACCAGAAACCAAACATTTTGTCGAATGTTTGTTACAGGCAAATATACGTACCATTCCTATCTGACGAGTTCAGGTGCGTATATTTGGAACGAAACATTCGATATTACTTATTTCTTAATTTTTCTTGGGTTTTTTATTTCATTTGATATTGTATAGTGAATTCTGATTTTATACGTCTATTAAATATAAGCAGTGCTTATTATAAGACATTAATTTAAATCTAAAAGTTAAAAAAAAAAATTTTTTTTAATTTAAATTGTAGAAGACTAACAGATTAAATCCAATAAAATGTGAAAGGTTACAAAATAGTAGAATCTTAAATAACTTTACAACAAAAGATAATTGGACCATACTCTTTAGGAACTTTTGTGTTGAAAATTACCTTATGGTATTTGGCCAGTGATAACTTGGGCACCCCGTATATCGAATGAACCGCAAGATCATTTCGAACAAGAATAAAGAAACACGAAAAATGTTTTATCAATAAAAAATAAACTTCAACCTATGCAAATTATTTGTTAAAAACAGCACATAATTTTAGTAATTTATTGAATATAACATATTGAAATTAAAAGTCATAAGCTTGATCTTTTGAAAACTCCAGAGATGAATAAATACAATAAGAAACAAATTCTATTGAACATTTTTTAACATTTTAAATTCCCTAATTATTCTTAAATATTCTTTTCAACCCCCCAATATTTTGTGAACACAGTTTAGTGTTAAAGAATGTATTTTTGCATTGTATATCAGTTTAAATATTCACTTAAAACTTAAACTTTTTTATTTAGTAAAGACAATCGACGATTCGTTTAAAACAGTCAAGTTGCGGATTTCTGAATTAACTCTACTAGTAATTATAAATAGGTGAGATTTATTCCATTTTAAATGTACGGGGACCCCGGAAATTGTTGAAACAAGTCGATTGATTCATAAATTTTTAAAGATTTCAATTCCGCCATTTATATATCAATAAAACGTACAATTGTCAAACTGACAATATAAAAAAAATTCATCTGGTTCAAGTGAAAAGTTTAAAGCTTCTAATAGAAATTTTCCCGAATTCATTTGGAAGCAGGTAAATATATTAAATAATCCCCAAAATTCCAATCAATGCCGAATATTCCGTCGAAACTCTTAAAAATAATTTAGCCGAAGTTCTCCCTTTTCGTCGTTATAAAACCCATCTAAAAATAAAATCGCCAGGGGTATAACCGTCTGATTCACGAGGGTACAAAAGCCGAGAGGGGGCAGAAACACCGGCAATAATCAATATGCGTCGCTGCCTGGAAGGGCCCCCCTGCTTGGTATGATGCAGTCAGTGGGGTAAGTTCGCAACGCACGGATCAGTGTTACAAGGGATACTTTACAGTCGGTTATATTAAAGGTAGGGGCTTGATATCCACTTTTTTTAATATTTACCGTATTTTTGTCGATTTTTTGTTTTCGTGCGGAAATTAGTTGATTTGTGTGAAACTCCCGGAGATGTTCTCTTGGCGCTGTTGAGCGGTGAAATGTTCTGTTCTTGTTTCGGCTTTGGCTAATACACGGTGACTCGTAAACATCTGTCGTTCTTCGGTTGGAACCTGAAAAGTAGAAGTTGGGACGTCACTTCCTATGCCGCTTTCGACAAAAGACAAACGCAAGTAGCTAACGGCTTTCCTCGTCTTTCATTTGAACGCATTTGATGGGCAGTATCATTTTTATTCACAAAATATATGAATAAGCATATTGGTACCCCGAGCAATAAGGAATTAATAAAATTAAATTGAAATTATGAATAAAAGTAACCAAAGAATACAAAGAAGTCAATTGGCGCCGAAAATGATTGAGACTAACCGAAGTTAAACTGCAATTATCAATAAAAGATACCTGGTGTTCCAGTTGCGTTGTTACACAAGGATATTAATTTAAATTCATTAATAATTAATTAACGGAAATTAAGTAATTAAATTTTACTTTTAATAATCAATATGTATTGATAAGGTAAATAAATACACTTGGCTTAAGTTTTACAAAAGTTTAATTATGTTGTTAATATACGGGGTGTCCCAACGATGCGCATTTGCTCGATATATCCATAAAGCTGATTCATACGGAAAAAAGTCTTATATAAAAGTTACACGGCACCAAAAAGGCCATGTTTTGAAAATAGTTCCAGATGCACAGGGTGTTGCATTTTTCCGTAATAGCTAAAACGGTATTTTTTTAAATGGAACAACCAGTTTATTTTTTTGTCATTGAAATGGTCCCTTCGTTCCCTATTCAGCACTGAATTTTTATTCAGCCACAATGCACCGGTAGCAAGTTATTAATTTTTTCGACAAAATGGGGAGTGTGATGCAGGCTCTGAATGAAATAATTGTATTTAAATATTTTAATATTAGCCTTCCACATATTTGATTTCAAAAAATTATATTCAATAATTATAACTTCAGGAATTAAATTAAAATAATGTCATATAAGTACCACTTATATCAAATGACATATAAAATAAATATTCAGTATAAGACATCCAAAGGAGATAACAAAATCCAATAAATATAAATTGTTAACAAAAATCCTATAAATTAAATATTTTGAGTAGACAAAATTTTGTTTCTGCTCATCCCTCTCATGAAAACAGATATCTTTCAAAAATGTTTAACATAATCCTAAGAATTCCATCATAAAACTATCTTACTTAGAATATTCAATATTATTGAAATGAGTGTGGATAGCTCAGCGGGAGAGCATCGGACTCGTGACCGGGAGGTCCAGGGTTCGAATCCTATTCAGGTAGAAAAGAAATTTTCTAGTTGGACGGGTATCTGCCACCATTTCACTGTTGGGTCAAAAATTAACAGTGCTGTGACCTAAAGTGGCGCAAGATCGCAGTAACAAAGCCTACACAGAACACAACTGAACTCCTAACTCGTACAAGCTGAAAAAAGCTTCTGAGGGATCTTCACAGAAGATCTAGGAGTATCAGGATAATAATAATAATATTGGATATTTTGTATGAAATAAAATAGAAAAGGGCTTTTTACTTAATAGAAGAAATATAAGTTTGAATATCAAAACGGATTTAATCTGTTAGTCTTCTACAATTTTAATTTAAAAAAAAATTGTATTAAAAAACTTTTAGAATTAAATTAATATCTACAATAAGCACCGCTTATATTTAATAGACGTATATAATCAAAACTCAATATACAATGTCAAATGGAATAAATAAATCAACAAATATAAAAAAGGCAATTAAAATTAATAAATAAATATTTGGAGACAAAATTTTCGTTCTGATCTTATCATAATGAACACCAATTCTTTTTCAAAAACATAAAGCACAACTTAGGGACTTCTCAAAAAATATAATTTATTTGAAATAAATTCTTGATTGTTTCGGTCTCTACTTGACGGAAATACATCGTAAATGATTTGAAGTAAAACACTTTATTTTCGCTTATTTTTATTTTTCAACGACAATTGTTTCGTCAATTACATATTGACTTCGTCAGGTGAGTTAACTCAGTTACCATATTCCAATTGACATTGTATGTTGAGTTTTGATCATATACGTCTATTAAATATAAGCGGTACTTATTGTAGACATTAATTTAATTCTAAAAGTTTTTTGAAAAAAATTTTTTTTTAAATTAAAATTGTAGAAGACTAACAGATTAAATTTGTTTTGATATTCAAATTTTATTGGATATCTAACTAAGTTACTTTTTAGAAAATCTCAAGATATGTAAAAACATTACTAAAAAACAAGTTTTAAGAGAGACTCTGCTCGTCAGTGCCTAATCATATTCAATAAAATTCAATATCAATCAACAAAAAATATTTACTCACCTTTAACAATCTTGGCATCTTGGCAAATGAATACTGAACATTTAAATGATGTCCAATGTGAATTCAAATAAATGAATTGCCGGTCAATCTTTAAGATCCGTGGTAAACCATAGAATTATTTATTTGAGTTCACATTGGACATCATTTAAATGTTCAGTATTCATTTGCCAAGATGCTTTCTGGATTGTTAAAGGTGAGTAAATATTTTTTGATGATTGATATTATATTTTATTGAATATTTGGTTACTGACAAGCAGTCTCTTTTAAAACTTGTTTTTTAGTAATGTTTTTACATATCTTGAGATTTTCTAATAAGTAACTTAGTTAAATATCCAATGATATTGAATATTCTAAGTAAGATAGTTTTATGATGAAATTCTTAGGATTATGTTAAACATTTTTGAAAGATATCTGTTTTCATAAGAGGGATGCAAAATCCAATAAATAAAAATTGTTAACCAAAATCCTATAAATTAAATAATTTGAATAGACAAAATTTTGTTTCTGCTGATCAATCTTATGAAAACAAATATCTTTCAAAAATGTCTAACATAATCTTAAGAATTTCATCATAAAACTATCTTACTTAGAATATTCAATATTATTGGATATCTAACTAAGTTACTTTGTATAAAACCTCAAGATATGTAGAAACATTACTGAAAAATCTATGATTGTTTCGGTCTTTACTTGACGGAAATTCATCTTGAAAATATGAATAAAAACAATATTCTAATTTCCGCTAATGTTTTATTGACACTACGATCGTTACGTCATACCATGACTTCTTCAGGTGAGTATTACAAAATACTTAGTATCTTGTAATACTCACCTGAAGAAGTCATTTTCATTACTGAAAAACATTACAAAAAACTGTTAGGAATAACATATAACATGTTAGTATCCTCAGATAGGTAATTTCATGTAGAATGCGAAGACAAACTAATATACAGGATGTTCCATTTGAAAAAATCGCATAAACTTAAATCGGAGTGAACGAAACATTTGAGGCACCCTGTATGAATATACATGATGATCAGAACAATACCGCCAACTTTGGTATTTTCTACGTCACTTCACCAGACAAAATTCCGATCTTTGAAGAACCAGCTTAATTACAGTTATTTCATTCAGTCTGCATCACTCCCCATTTTGTCGAAAAAATTAATAACTTGGTACCCGCGCATTGTGGCTGAAAAAAAATTCAGTGCTGAATATGGAACGAAGGGACCATTTCAATGACAAAAAAATAAACTGGTTGTTCCATTTAAAAATAATACTGCTTTTGCTATTACGGAAAAATGCAACACTCTGTACATCTGGAAATACTTTCAAAACATGGCCTTTTTGCTACCGTGTAACTTTTATATAAGACTTTTTTTCATATGAATCGATTGGCTTAAGTTTTACAAAAATTCATTTTGTTGTTAAAATATATGTCATACATATTAACAACATAATTAAACTTTTGTGAAACTTAAGCCAAGTGTATTTATTTACCTTATCAATATCCAAAATGTTTCATCAAGTGGTTTGCGAGAAATCAATATATTTAATCAATACGTATTTCCGATAAGAAATGACAGAAACAATCAGATATTAATTTATTATACAGAATCCACCAATATGGACTAACTAAAATTAAATCGTTATTATTAATAAAAGTTAACACATACATATTATACCGGATGTTTCAGTTGTGTAACATTTAAAGATATTAATATGATTATAAGAAATTCGAATGAACGAATTGACTCCCAAAATGATATAGACTAATTATAATAAAATTAAATTCCAATTATGAATAAAAGTTGCCCCATACATACTATACCAGGTGTCACGGTTGTGTAACACTTCAGGATTAAAATTTTGACATTAAGAGGCAAGAAATTATTCAGCCGAATTATATTTCAATTCATTATCAATTTTTTTTTCGAAAAATAAACCAACTGCAAAGTAAAAAATCATTTGAGAGGGCTGGTGAAGGTTGATTAAAATTTCTAGAAAAGTTGTAACACTCAAGGATATTCATTTTTGTAAAATTTCGAGATTAACATTAAAAAACAAGACAACATTTCAGCAAAACTATCTTTCAATTGATCATCAATTTTTTCTTCGAGAAATAAACCAACTTCAAAGTAAAAATCATATTTACCAGGACATTGAGAGTTGAATAAATTTTATTTTTAATACCGCTGGTTAAGGTTCATTGAAATTTTTAGAAAATTTAACTTAACAACTAAATATATTTGAAATTTGTATAACCGTCCAGCAGACCTCATATTTTGAAAAATATATAGTATATATAATTATATATATATATATATAATTATTTTTTTTTCTATTGAATTTCATTAAATAGTGACCCGAGATATGTTATCGAAATAGCGGTGGACCATTTAAAATTTGCATTTTTGATCAGGTTTAAATGAAAAACTAATGAATATTTTTCCAAAGCATCAGTTTATTAGAACCTTGCCATTTACGAATAAAAAACAATACCATGCAACCGCCACGACTGGCCATACAGTACTCCATTCGATCAACCCAATTTTTCAGTACATTGTCGATTGTTTGGTGCTCAATCTCATGAATAGCAACTTCGATTCCGCGTTTCAAGGCATCCATCGTTTCTGGATGGTTAATGTAACACTTATACTTAACGGATCCCCATATAAAATAGTTCTCCGAAGGGAAAATGACCTTCACCACCCATGTGATCATTAGCCCATTGAGCGAATTGGAAACGTCGGATGGTTACGAGGCTTCACTTCTTGCACTAATTGAACTTTGTAGGCCTTGATACCAAGGTATTTATGCAAAATTCTCCTCAGACAAGTGCGGGAAATATTCAGTTCTTGAGCGGGATGACGAGTTGATGTTGATGAATGTTCAGCCACATTCTAGACTACAGCAACAATGTTTTGAGGTGTGTTCACTGTACGGGAAGGATTGTTTCATCAAATAATATTCACAAATTGAAAACCCGAAATAGGCCAAATTAATACATGAGATAATTAATAACTATATCAAATTAAATTATAAATTTACCTTACTGCATGATATACAAAGCCATAACATACTATATAGAGAAGCCCAAGACTCACTCATTTATGGAACTATTAAAACTTTTAGTTTCGAATTAAGACAATCAGACAGCCAAAAAAAAAAGAATTTACTACTCAAATAATTTACAGTTCCCACATTTTAGAATTTCCGTCTCAATAAAATATTTCCATTTCTGAATATTATTTCTTTTTTTGATTTTCTGCATGTAAGATCATTCGGAATGAAATATCCAAAGGGGTAAACATAAACGTTGTAAATATTATTATTGATTGATGTGCGGTTGGCTAAAATGGATCACTCAGATATCAGAGGTGCCAATGAACGAACAAATGCTTCCCCCACAAAAAATGTAACAAAAATAAATGGAAGTGGATATTTAATTCCAGCTTACCTGACTTGAAAGGTCGAATAGAAAATCAATAATGAAAACGTTTGAAGCCATAAGAAAAACAAAAAATTTGTCTTTAACTATAATTATAACTGGTATAAAGGCTAAATTAACAACAGTTTGAAAGGATAAACAATGGTATTATGCAAAATTCTCATTTAGCTTGGATTACTCGGGGTCTTTTTGAATTTTAAAATGCCAACATTTCTTATTTTCAGATGGAAACGCCAGATTCAGTTCAAGTCTTTTCTGACAAATATTTAGAAAACATAAGTGAAGCTTTTAAAACTTTATACCAAGAAGAGCAATTATCGGATGTAACAATTTACTGCAAGGAAGGATCTCTGAAAGCCCATAAATTAATACTAGCTGCTAGCAGCCCTTACTTCTGTAAAATATTCAGAGAAAATAGGAATGAATTTCCCATTGTTATTTTGCACGGAATTTCATTGAACCAAATGAAAAATTTGATTGAACTTTTGTACAGTGGAATTACTGATGTAAAGAATGATGATCTTGAAGCTTTATATACTCTAGTCAGAGATTTTGAAATTAGGGGAGTTAGTTTTGGACCTCAGACATCGTCGAACAATGTGAGGTTGGAAATGGTCAGTACGAAAATTATTGCAGATAAAATAACTGATACTAAATGTTTTGATATCATTTTAGAATTCCAGTAATGTTTCTCCAGAGAGTTTGCATAACAGGGATACAAGATTTAAAGGTCAAAAACGAGTTGCAGTTGATTATGTACATGATGAAAATTCTCAAACACACTTGCCGTCTACCTCTAGGCCTGACCAAAATGAGATTTCTCTACCGAAAAGAGCTAATCTTGGTAAGGAGTTTCTAGAAGGATGGTGTAGTTGAATAATACGAGTCAAATTCAGGCATACTTATAAGATGCTAATCTATTCATTTCAGAAACTATACAAGTGGAAGAACCACTTTATTTTAAGAGAGAAATAGCATCACCCGTACCCACAGAAAGCACTGTTCTATCTTCAAGTGATATCACCACTATATCTAATGTAAGGTTTAAACTATTGGAAATGAATTACATGATGTTATTTCATTTTATGATTTTTAGAGAAGCTCCCACATGATTCGTTCAGAAAGTAAACTAACTGCTTGGGCCAAGAAACAGAGGAAATTTAAATGCGATTTGTGTCCTAGCAGGTAATAATTTTGCATCGCTACAAACATATATTTAAAAATGGTTTGAAACATACAAGGAAGTGATATTTTTCATTTATTTTTCTTCATAGTTTCACCTGGTATATTATTTTTGTAATGCTATCACATTAAATACTATGGAGTAAATAATATTTGATAGAATTTCACAATGTTCTACTAGACTTTTATATATTAGGAGTACAAATAAGTTTCCACTGTTTTATTGTAGATGACGCGGCACGGAGTTTCGGTTAGCTTTCGCAGATGATAACCAGCTTAAAAAATAGTTTAGACATTCAAGAACAACATAACCTATTAATATCATTGATTTTATATTGGTAAAATATAATTTTTATAAGTTGAAAATGTCAAAATTTGAGCCAAGTAAGCGTCATTTTTCATCTCAAACACAAAAAGAACTTTCTCTAACATTAGAAGTCAGCAAGCAGTCTCACATCGTTTAAAATCATTAGGAATTATTCATAAACAAGGAAATTGGGTTCCCTACGAATTAAAGCCGAGAGATATTGAACAATGCTCGTCCACATGTTGCGGTTCCCGTGAAAAAGTACTTGGAAACACTTGATTGGGAAGTGTTACCCCACCCGCCGTATTCACCAGACATTGCACCATCCGATTATCACCTGTTCCGGTCCATGGCACATGCTCTGACGGCGCAGCGGTTCACATCTTATGAGGATACCAAAAATTGGGTTGATTCGTGGATAGCCTCAAAAGACAAGAAGTTCTTCAGGCGTGGGATTCGAATGCTGCCTGAGAGATGGGAAAAAGTGGGGGTGATGGGCAATATTTTAAATAAATTTATATTACCGTTCTTCTATAATAAATATTTAATTTTTGTTAAAAAACGGCGGAAACTTATTTGTACTCCTAATATAATTATTAAATTATATATAGGGTCTCAGAGTAGTTTTAAAAAACTGATAGGGTAGATAGTACTAATGAAAATAAGAACAAATTCCCTGCAATCATGGTCCTAACTCATTTAACATCCGAGATATTTAGTGTTAAAGTTGAAAAATAACTTCTTTTACAGTTATTCCAAAATGGGTGCAAATATTTGGATACAATTCAAAACACCCACACTACCTGTTGAAAGTTAACTTTTAATGTTTCTTGCATGTTTCAAATATTTCAGTGGCATAGATAAAAATGTAACTTGATTAATATTACAACTTTAACAGCACTGAATTTCTCGCAAATTTTTGACAGAATTGAAATTCCTTACGATCATTTTTCTAAAATGGTACTCTTGGACGAAAACTCTTAGCCCCCCACCGTTTTTGAGAAAATCGGACTCAAACATTTTAAGATTTGATTTTATAGCGGAATACAAGGACACCAAAATCTGATTGTTATCTGTATGACACCGAACTTTTTTCTCAAAAGAGAATTTTTTGCTTTTTCCAGTTTTAAAAGATCGTCTCACCTTTCGCGCCATCAGCTAGTCCATACGGGTGAAAGGCCTTTCTCTTGCAACAGATGTGACAAAGCTTTCTCAAGGCACGATAAACTGAAACACCACATAAGAAAAACTCATGAATTCATACCTGATTCCATGTACGAAAGGATAGACATTGACCATATCGACAGTGACGTAGATTCTAAGAACGTAAACTATGCTAGTCCTAACGATAACGGCTCAGAAAACGGTCTGAATATGGATCATTCTGGCGTAGAAACGCCAAATAATTCACAGAGAGATACATCCCCATTGTTTGTAAGTTGCATTTGGATTCCGAATTTCAAAATTTGAACGTTTTGTTTTACAGACAATTTCTCATATAAGTTCGATATTGGAAGACTCATTTGTGGGCCCTCCGAAAAAAGGGAGGGGGAGGCCTAGGAAATACCCACCACCGAGTAAGTTGAATTTAGTGTGATAAACACCTACACTAATCAATTGGGACCAAAAACTGCTTTAACATATTACAAAGAATTTTTACCGCTTGTCATAAATATTTAGGATTTTTCGTTGAAATTTTCCTTTTCAGCTGCCTCTCCTGCAGTGCTAAACAGCAATCAGGAACTTCCTGTTTCGAATGATATGAAAGGTAGATTTGATAGTGGTGTTAGTTGTTTGGAATGCTTCTTCTATTCTAACCTCTAGCTGCTTTTATTTGTTGCATCTGTTATTTATAAATGTTCATTTCGTTTTGTCCATTTTCAGCCACTGAAAAGGTTGATAATTTTGAAGTTGTCCAGAATAGTGAGAGAGGTGAAAACTTCTCAAAATATTCTAGACAACTTTTTTTCAATTCCTCTGATTTCAGCTGGTAAAGAAAAGAAAAAAAAGGTTGATATACTCTCGGAAGGTAAATTGGTTTCATATTCAAATTTGAAATGAAAACATTTGACTTCAATATTTCAGAAAGTGGAAATAATACTTTAACCAGGAGGTTAAGAGAAAAACGAAATGTCAATAACAATGGTAAGAATTAGAGTTTGTAAAATAATAAAAAAAAAACAATTAAAACAATTTTTACTATCGTTAATTTTCAATAATTACACAAAAATTGTTTCCTTTTACATGACTCCATTTAAACTGAGTATACAAAGCAAAAATATGTTCTTAAATACTAAACTTTCACAAAAAATAGAGAGATGAAAAAATAGTTTACAATTGTCAAGGGATTCCTCTATTGAAAGATGTTAAGTAAGGTGATCTATTTAGGTCTATTAGGTGGTTCAATAGAGTTTTTATTCTTTCTATCCATTGATCTATAGTTTCCAGAAGATTAATTTATTTTCAATATGTGATATAGTCATCATTGTGTGTTTAACGAATGCAGACGTGTTGAAAATTATCGCCAGCGTATTTAAGTATTGTGAACACAACAGTAATAACCCCTTTAAGCTGCATAATCGAAAGACAAACTGGGATGAATATAGGAGCATAGTCGAGGAACTCATAAATATCGATATCGGTTTACAAAATACAAATAAATGAAACACTAGAAGAATCCAAAAGAATTCTCAAGCAAGCTGTTGAACAAGCTACTCCAGACCAAAGAAAGAAAGAGAATACACCATATTCCAGAAAGTATAAAGAAAATCTTAGCACAAAAAAAAAGATAGAATGAAATGGCAACGGACACACTCTCCAGGAAAACAACCTTGAATAGAATTAAATACAAAATTAAAGAAACAAAGGAAAAATCATTCAATGGGTATGTTGCGCAACATAATAGGATTAACAATGAAACGGACAAAGACCGACCAAGAAAAGGCACAAAATTTTGCTGAACATTTGGATAAAGTATTCACTCCAATTGATGACGATCTTGAAAGAGAGCTGCTGGAAATTCTTGCAAGTACCATACCTACACCGAAAATCACTATGAAGCAAGTTCAAAATGAAATAAAATACCTGAGTATCAGAAAAGCTGGAGGAAATGATAAAATTACACCCAAAATGATCAAAAAAATGACTATTGGTAATTACTGACATATTCAATGGCATCCTAAAACTGAACTACTGGCCAGAACAACTGAAAGCAGCCGACATTATACTCGTCCCTAAACCAGGTAAAGATGCAAATATCATCACATCCTATCGTCCAATTAGCTTGCTTCGAGTTCTATCAAAAATCTTAGAAAGACTGATGCTTCAAAGAATAAACTCCGACCCAAATACAGAGGAGTGAATACCAGATCATTATTTTGGATTCCGGTCAAAGCACTCCACAATACAGCAAATTCATAGAATTAACCATGAAATAAGTAAAGCGCTTGAACACAGGCAATACTGTACATAAGCATTCTTGGACGTGAATCAGGCTTTTGATAAAGTCTGGCATCCTGGTTTGCTCTGTGAAGTCAAAACATATCTGCCTGGTTGTTATTATGAATTATTGACGTCCCACCTTAGTGAAAGACGATTCAGAGTGAGAGTTGGTAGTGAGGAATCGAACTACTTCCCAATACAATCAGGAGTTCCTCAGGAAAGTGTCATTGGACCACTGCTGTACGTTCTGTACACTGCTGACTTGCCTACAAATCCTTATACCATATTGGGAATTTTCGCAAACGATAGTGGCATTCTAGCTGTTGGCAAAGATCCACAAAATGCCACCAATAAATTACAGAAACATTTTAATGAAATCCAAAAATGGCTCCACAAATGGAAAATCCAAATAAATGAGTCCAACTCTGTGGAAGTGAATTTCACCTTAGGGAGAGGTCAGTGTTCACCTGTATATATGAATAATGTTCAAATACCAGAAGTCTCAAGTACAAAATACTTGGGCATGCATTTAGATAGCAGACATACATGGAAGGAACACATAATTAAGAAAAGGAAGCAAATAGACTTAAAAACACGAGAACTAAATTGGCTTATAGGTAGGAAATCTAAATTGGCATTGGAAAACAAGATGCTTACCTATAAAACAGTGATAAAATGTATTGTATCGAGCTCTGGGGATGTACAAGAAAATCAATAATTCAGAGAAGCCAATCAAAAATACTTCAAATGATAGCAAATGCTCCATGGTACGTCACTAATCAAACCCTACATGAAGATTTACGAATCCCTTATGTAAAGGATGTCATTAAAGAGAAGAGCGAGAAACATCATGGTAAACTGGAAAGCCATATCAACCATCTATTGCCTCCATTAGTACTGCCTCAATATAGAAGACTAAGAAAAAAATGGCCAACTGACTTGAGATATAGTTGAAGGGGCTTTTTCACTAGAAAAGGCCTTATAATGTCATGTTAGAGCCTCAAGCTCCATAGTTAGCAAATTAGCTTATAGAATATGTATTCTGATTGCTAATAAATGAATTATAATAAAAAAAAATATGTGATATTTCATAATTTCCATTAAAATTATATCTTGTATTCCATTCAGTGTTTCCAATATAAGACCACGTAATAGAGATATTTTTTATGTTTCCTTTGTGATAACAGACAGTCCACAGAATGCTCATATTTTTAGGATAATAACGACTTATAATACTTGTTGCAACGACTTAGATATTTTCATCATGTCTACCCTAGAGAGTGTATGCTTGTAGTTTGTTTACTAGTAGTTCATATATGTATTAACGTAGATTCTTTTGTAGTTGAACCTTTGGTATATTTTTCAGTTTAATTAGGTTAATATTGTTTCTAGGCTATTCCTCTTTGTTTTCCATAACATCTTTTCTTGTTCTCCTTTGGAATGACCTTCCGATTTATGTACATACTTTTCCATTGTGACATAGGTAGAGAAATATTTAATTTTGCTCTTGACATGGCTATTTTCTTCAAGACACCAAAGTGGAATGAATTGAAAACACTGACAAGAAAGGCCTTAATGACCTTCACTAGCTACAAGAATAAAGAATCAAGCTGTAATACATTGCAAATTGATAGTAATGGTTCAGATGTACATATACAAAATAGCTAGAAATCCTTCGATGTATTGGTTGACACACATTTGCATTAGAATCTTCATGCTGACTTGATTACTAGAAGAATTTGAGTATATTGTCCACAAATTCCTAAGGGACATATGCAATGTAGAAGAAATGAAAAAATTATACAGTGTATTGGTGAAACCACATTTATCATATGGTATGTTAAATTGGGGAGGATTAAGTGACATATATTATAAAAGAATAGAAGTAACATAAAATTGGATAATTAAAATAATACACAAAAAATGTACTTTGGAATTATAAGACCTAGCAAATGTATTCACAATATGATAACTGTATGCTCCCTCGTTTTTAATTTATCAGCAATAAGGAGCACTAATGGGAACAGCAAACAAAACATATTATGGATTTAGAAAAGCGTTAACACCCCTTCCCAAAGTAAATAAGGCAAAAAGCTTAAAAAATTATACTTAACTCGTACCACTATTTTATAATAAATCGCCATCCGCTATAAAGAACATTGAAGAACAATGCCACCATGTTTCTCTGGTTTTTTTTAATTAAATCATGGTAGCACTTTGGTAGTGGGTGAATTATATGAAGGTCATCCAAAATCAGCTATTGTGCTAGAAAACATCGATATTACAATATCGTTATGTGATAAACTGTGATATTGAGGCATCCTTGGACACCTACATACATTCAATATTGCATGAACATTTGTCAGTCAAAAATATTTGTTCACGTTGGATACTGCATTATTGGACAATTGCTCAAAAAAAGCTCGTATCGATTAGAGCAAAGAAATGTTGAAAAAATTCAATTGTGTTACCTTAAAAGACGTGACATAAGATGAATCGTGGATCTATGCATATGAACCCGAAACTAAACAACAGTCCGCTGTTGTTTTCCAAGACGAGCCAAATCCAATAAAAGTTATTTGTGAAGCACTTCAAAGTAAGTGGTCGCCTGTTTTTTTTTTGGAATAACTGTCACTACAGTTTCAGTAGTGATGTAGAAGATTTAGTTCTGAATAGTATACCAGTATGTGTTTGCCAAAAATATTGAGAAAATTAAGAAAAACTAATGGCAGAAGACGAATCATTTTCCACCATGACAATACAAACTCTTACTCATCAGTTCAAACAAAAATGTTTTTGAGCGCTCAAAACATAAAACTGATGCCATAGAGGTCTTTTTTTGGCACCCGATGATTTCTTCTCATTCCTGCAGGTAAAAAATATATTGCTAGGTCAAGGTAGAAAAAGTAGTTTCGAAAATTAGTTCAAATACACTCAAAAGTGTATTGATCTTAGTGAAAAGTATTTTGAAAAACAAGAAAGCAATTTCCGATTATAAATATTTGTTTTTATTTATCTAAGTCAAAACTTCTATAGCAACCCTTTTAGTATCATATATATTGAAATTAAAAGTCATAGGCTTAATTAATCTTTTGGAAACTTTAGGGATCAATAGATACAATGAAAAACAAGTTCTATTGAACGGCCAAATAGACAGATCCGCCTAGGAACATGTTTTTTCATTGTATACTCAATTTAAATACTCATCTGATGACATAATAATGAAAAAATTGTGTAATTATTAAAAATTATCGGAAGCTAAAAATTATCTTCATTCTATAAATTTCAAACGAAATTTCCGTGAAATTAAGACCGAGACAATGAATGAATCAATGTAAAAATTCGACATCCTGAACCGCACACTTTCTTGCAGAAGATTTCATGTATTCCCAAATGACCGAAAGAGGAAGGAAGAAAAAAGAAACAGGTTTGTTATGTCAAATCTGTGACAAACCATTCATATATAAAGGAAGGCTAAAGTTGCACCTGAAAAAAGTACACGAAATTATAGATAATTCCAGTGTTCAGATCAATGATGTTCAAAATATTGCAACACCCGATGTTGGAGTAAAAAAAAATACACTTGTAGGTATCCGAATGATGCAGATGTAGTAAAATTTAAATGTAATCTTAATTTCAGACTATTTCGAACCTCTGTACATTGGATGACTCGAAAAAAGAAAAAATTGAAGGTGAGTTGTGTAAAATAATTATGATTATTGTCAACTGTAAATTATTTGGTGAAAAAATTAATGAAAGTATTATACTTGCTTCACATGGATAAATAATTATATTGATTCATATTGATATTCATGGTATCATACCATTGGTTACCATCTGACGTTTTTGGCATTTTTGAGAATGAATTATACCAGGTGAATAAAATAAAATAAAATAAATGGAGGATAAGTTGATACCGAAATTTCCCTACAGAGGGTCACTGTTTAGGGACTGTAAGCACGCTTCTGTAGTACCGTCATCTCCCTCTAACAACTGACAACATACTCCATATATTTTTCTCCGGTATATTTTTCTATAACCTTAAACATATTGGTAAAACATAGTGTTTCGAGTTCAAAAAATTCAAAAGTGATGAATTTGAAGTGAGAAACAAAGAACGTAGGAAACCACAGAAAACGTACCAAGATAACGAATTGCAAGGCTTATTGGATGAGATGACACTCAAACTCAACAAGAACTCTTGGATCAATTGAATATGACGCAGAAAGCTATCGCCATTCGTTTGAAAGCTATGGGTAAGATTCAGAAAGTGGGAAAATGGGTGAATCTAGATGAACTATCGACATCCACTGCAAGACCAAATCGAAGGGTATAATCTATTATGAAATGCTACAACCTGGTGAAACTATGCACTGATTGTTACAAATAGCAAATGATGGATTTAAATCGAGCATTACGTGAAAAAAGCCGGAACTATGGAAAAAGGCAACACAAGGTGATTTTTACTCATCAGACACAAGCAAACGTATGAAAATGTACGGAAATGGATCGAAAACGGGATTGCTTCAGAAGAACTGTTGGCATTCATAAACTGGGAGAGGTGGGAAGAATGTATAAATACCAATAAAGATTATTTTGAATGAAATATTTTTTATCATTTCCGAACAACAGAAATTTTTACAATAAAATTCGGATTTCACACTACTACACCTGGTATAAATATTTGAAAAAATAAAAATTAGAAAATTATTGAAAACGTTCACAAAATTATAGATATTGAAATTTATTTTTATGTTTAGAAAAAACTTTTTCTTCTTTTTTTGTATTTGAATTTAAAACATATTCTTTATTTTTTTTTTAGACATAATATTGATTTTATTAATTAGTTTCAATATTAATCATTTTGTGGCGGAAATTTTCCGATTTTCAATTGTTATATTAACCTTTCTCCAAAAAGGTTTAACATTTGTTATGAACTCCATCGAATTTATAAAAAATATCATAACTTTTTTGCTACTAATTTTTGTCTGGTACTTTCTTGGTTGTTAGAACGGAAGTTTGAATAGGAAAAAGAAAAATAGGTTTAATTTCAGAATAAAACGTTTGCTAATTCATCCAAACTATTCAGATTTCTGATTTAACAGTTCAGCTTTTGCAGATGTATATAGAGTTGAAATTAACAAAGCTAATAAACATAAAGCATTATTTATATTGCTAGAAACAAACCACGCAATAACTATAGAAGTTATACTAATGAAACGCAAAAGACTTTTTCAAAAGAAAAAAGTTGCGATTCTATTGAGATATTCTAAGTGATAATAATATATTATATTATATATATGTAAGAATTATTCAGCTTGTATTGATGTATAGCAACGATTCCAGAAAATGATATGGTGGAAAAACGTACTTTAGGAACAAGTAATTCCAATAAAAGCGAAGAAGGTAAAATAAAAATAAATTTAAGATTTCGGGATAATAGGGTTTTTATCAGTAGGGTCTGAATCAGTAAAAAACTTAACTTATGAACAATTGAGACAATTACTACCCAAAGAATGTACTCTTCAGCCAATAGGTGATGTAGCTGATATTGCTGAGAGAGACATTGGAAAAAAAGAGTGTTCAAAACCTCCAAGCACAAAAACAAATAATCATGGTGAAGAAATTTTGTCGGGGCATCCAGATATGTTTGTAAGACTTCTTCAAAAAATAATAACATTGTTGAAGTCTCTCATATCTTGAATTCTAGGTTATCAGTTCTTCATCGAACGATAATAACTTTACGTCTATTAAGGAAAAGAAAGAGAAACCAGGTAAGATTTTCAACAAATCATACTGACCGATTAACGCATGTAAATCGAAGTGATATGAATGAAGCATAGGTAATTGATGCCCTTAAAATTTTTTGAAACAGATGATTTGAAAGAATCACATAAATTAAAGCAACTTAAAATCAGGAGGAAGAAACAAAGGAGGGGAATTATTAGATATACAAGAGCAAAACCAAAACCCAAAAATGACCAACCAGCGTTAAAGTCTGAAGAAGGTAAATGTAAACTTTTGTAATGAAGGATCGTTGAATTGAATGAGGATGTGTTAGGAGTGATATAAGGTTTTCCATTTAAAAAAATCTTTCAACCCAGAATGCCTTTGGGACATCCAAGATTGAGCTACGTTTTTGCCTCGGCATTTTAATTTTGGAAAAATAGAATTCACAGGTCAGTAGAACAGATCAGGTACTAAAAAATTATGCAATTTGGTAGCAACAATTTCGGATAAATGTGCTGGTTTTACCGCAAAATAGCACTGTCCAATTAAACTTCTGTGATTTATCAAACTATGCACTTACCATATTATAAAATACAGGTATATGGGCTACATTAATGACAAATTAATTATTAGTCTGTCGAAACTTTTATTTGCCAGTGTATTATTCGTAAGGTTCTACAAGAGGGAGACTTTGAACTGATTGTAGCAACCGTATTGCTAAAGTTATGGTTGATAAATACGGAGAATTAAGTCATTCATGTTGGCTTAGTCAACATAATTTTTTATCACAGTGATTAATTATAGAATTAAATAACAATATTCTCGAAAGAGTCAAATATTTAGGACTCGTACTCACAGAAAAATTGACATTGATATTACATATAGACAGTATCACAGAAAAAGTGGTTACTATGATGGGCAAAATAAGAAGATGTAATTACATGCTGAATGAAAACTCAAAATATCTCCCATACAATAGGTTTATTGAGCCTTATTATAGATATTTAATACCATTTTATGGAGATGTAAATTATGTGTCCCTAAATAAAGTGCCAAAAATACAAAATGAAGCTATAAAAACAATATTTAGAATTAACTATGATACACCTGCTGAAACTTTATACACGTGCTACCCATTTTAAATATCAAACAAATAAAGAAACTTGAAGAAGCAAAAATAAATCATAATGTAATTAAAACAAACCTAATATTGATACGAAGTAGATTATCAATTAAGAAGATGTGAAAGGTTGAGATATAAATATTGGAAGACTACGAAAAACCAAAACTCTCGAGTATTTAGAAATGTGGATACTTTCAATAAGATGGGAAGAAACTATAGTGTGAAACCTTAAAATGTACCTGGATAACAACCAAAGACTGTTAAAAAGAATGTAAATTAACTCTGAATATTTATATCTTTCTGTTGTTATTGAAATTGTAAAATTAATGTCTTGATGTCAGTTTCTTGGAATTGATTTAAGATCTGTAATACATAAATATTAAAAAAGATAAAAAATGTTAAGTTTTATGCTTTTTCAACAAATGAAGTACTCATTTGGAATAACGATTAACCACTGATTGTTTGATGGAGAAATTTGAAAATTCACTAAATATAGTGAAAACTGACTTACACCTGTGCTTAGTTGAAACATAAGAACTACTATACCTAGCTTAATGATAGCCAAACTTCAAATTTTAGTTGCACATGTTATAGTAAGTTTTGTTGTTATTTTTTTTTGTTTTCAACAAAGGACAAACTAGTGGTAACCATTTTCCTTTTTGTCTTGTATTGCCCCTTTGTCTGTTGAAAGTTTTTTTGGTTGCACTAAAAAAACTAAAACTTTAAGCCTTCCCGACTTAATGAACTTAATTTCAAATTATCGTTCATAAAAGTTGAATCGCGGCCAAAGAAGGGAAGTTGGCTATTGACTAAAAGTTAGCATAACCATTGTAGTACCATTTAGGCTTTTATTTCTTATTAAATTTATGCTCCACCATTCTTAACTAATATCTCGGTGATAACCATTTTTCGTGACCTAAATTGAATAATACAGATCGAAACAAAAAGTGATTTCAAGAAGACAGAGCTGCAAATACTCAGTGTAACAGATAAGGTGGTACTAAGGTTGTGTGATTAAAAAAAAATTTTTTTCGAGGCTACATCTATACAAATAAGTCACTTCAAAACAAAACTTAATACTGAAATCGATTTAAGTGATTTAATATCGGATATACCACACTGGTGGCCATATTTATTATATTGAAAATAATTGTGATGATATCTTATGCATAATTAAATTTTATTCAGATTTAATATTTAAGTTCCTTTAATGGCAAAACCTTGTATTTGCATGACAATTTGGCATTGATGTTCTCAATATTTAGATTATTGAATGCTCGTATAAAACCGCAAAATGAATTTTTAATTTATTTTATGCAAATAATAGTTATCATTATTGCTTACAGTTATGACTTCTTCATCTAACAGTGTTGTGGGTCATCCTTTAGTTTCTAATATCGAAGAGTCATCTCATGGAAGTCGCTCGTCATCTTTTGTAAGTGAAATTGTCAAAACATAAAACACAATCGATTTATCAAAAACATTTAGAAATTTTATTTTTCAGAAAATTCCCCGGTTGAGCTCAGCGATTCAAATCAGTATAATTTCCACAAATGAGCTAGATTCAAGTATTATTCATGAAAGTGAGTAGAAGGGAACAAGAGTCGTAATTTGGTAAGATATACAGGTGTTTTTAAAGTACGTAAACTCATCAAAACTTTTGAATGTTTCAAAATGTTCAAAAAAATCAACGATACACTTGTACTCCTGTATCTCATTGTGATAAAAATTTTGTGTGTTTTACATTACTTGCTAGGAAATATTTATCATGTTCTCTAAGAATAGTAAGATGCAATAAATCATACTAATATTGCAACAGTGTTTTCCTATTTAGGAGACAAGTGTTGAATGTACCCTAATTTGATGTTCTGCAGTGCATGCTATACGCTTACTTAAGAAAACTTCTCGATTATTACAGGAAAGAGTAGATATTTGTATTTATATAATCGTCATGTTGATGAAAAATTTATTTTTCGTCATCACCATTGTTTAAATTTATACATACGCGATTTTTGGGGAATTTTGACGAGTTCTACATAAAAAAAAACACGTTTAAAAACATCTGTATTATGTAAATTGAAAATCTTTAAATTCTACGTTTTTCATTATAAAAAATCGACTAAAACTCACTGTAAACATCTTGATAAGCAATCCAGTTCAAAAAATCTATTTTCTCCTTTTCAGAAGAAAAGATTGCCGAAGATTTATCAATCACTGTAATTGGTACATCAGCTGAAAAAAGTCAACAAGGTAAAACAAGAAAGTGGAATACTTGAACAACAGTACTAAATTTAGTACAATTTCAGACAGAAATTCTCCGGATTGTAACTCAAATAAGCAGAATAACATCACCGAACCAAAAAACCCTCCTTTTCAAACTTATCCTGAATCTAGAATTGGTCCCCTTTTGCTACATCCTGATCCTCAAGTATCACAAAATAGTGTTGTGGTACAAGATTTTCAATTACCAGTAAGTTTAGTCAGTTTAGCATTGAAAAATATTAATATATATATATATATATATATATATATATATATATATATATATATATATATATATATTAATACACTAAATTGAATATTAATTACAACTAATTCATAACAAATCATAATGGAAAACATTTCTTAATATTTTCCTATTCGCGAATTGATTAATTTGGAATTACAGAACACTTCGCAAAATAATTTAACCTTTCCACAAAAGAAGAAAAGAGGGAGACCAAGAAAACCAAAACAGTTTATAGGTAAGTTGTACTTTGTTTGAACATTATATTTTAAGCTATAAAATATAGTTCAATCTTTGAAGCATCTAAAGTTTCCGTTCATTTCACCAGGCGAACAATAGGAGAATTTTACCATTTTACTGCGAAATATATTGAATATTTCATGATATATTCTTTCCTTATTTTTGAGCTTTAGCATGTATTAGCCCTTTGTAATTATTTTTCATGATAAGATATAGGAAGTTGAGATATAATAATCTCAAGGAGAAAAAATTGTTGTACTCAAACAACTTGCGGTAAGTCTGAATAAAAACAAAAATTCAAAATTACTTGAACTAATATTTATTATGCTATTGAATTATGTAGTTTTGATTTATTTGAGCTTTTTAGAATTTTGCTGTAGGATTTTAATTGTGAATTTCCTTATGTATTTTGTTCTGGAAGAGCAGGGAAAAACAGGTATTGTGCGTTTTGTTCAGCATGATTGGGTGGTTTCTTAAAATTTTAGTTTCTCCATTTTTGACAAACTGAATTGAATGATATCTGTACGTTTTTTATTGGCAAGCGGTAAAAATAAAAGTTATAGTATTTAAGGTCTTTTTCAAATTCGAATGTCATATTTTTCAGTTGCTCCTATTGTGAAAAGAGGAAGAGGGAGACCAAGGAGCAATGGTGAGTAAAAATTTTCATACATTTCAAATTTTCTATACAATAAATTCCTTTCATTAAAATTTCTGAATTGATATTAAGAGAATATTGCTTAAATAAGAAGTAGAGAACACTTGAATTTTAGAATAATTTATGTATTATTAATAAATCTATGCATTATTAATAAAAATACAAAATTCTGTGGTCTGTCATCCGAAAGTGAAATAAACCTTATTTTTCGCAATTTTGGAACTGTTCACATGAATTAATGGAAAATACATGGTTAAAAGGCTCTATCCTTCGATCTGCATCGTTACATATTGCCAAGAAAGAGTCGAAAAGCATACAGGTGTCCCAGAAGTCAGCGTCAAGCCGACTGAGGCTGAGTCATAGTTGTCATCAGAAAAATATTTAAAACAATCTAAATCGTGTACTTTTCAAATTATATTGCAATTTTTATTATTCGAGAAAATCGCACCCTGTAATGATATTTGAACTCCTGTTGCTACAATTTTTTACTTTCTTCAAATATTATTTTTCCTATGTTATCCCGAATAATGCTTCTGTGATCTTCAATTCTAAGCCGATTACTCCAGCTTGCAAAATAATGTCACTTTTTGCCGAACCAAGTATTCAAAATTAATATTTCGCACAACTTTAACCGACTGTACTGAAAAAAACTGTACTACATCAGTTTGGCGAATTACTTTAAAAGTTAGCGCATTTATTAGGGATTCTAAAATTCTAACTTATTACATTATTTCTTAGATCGGTCAAATAAGACGGTCCTCTTAAAGAAACGCAGTTTCAAACAATTTCTTCGAACTTTCTAAGAATGATTCAGTGTATCCAATACTTTAAGTATCTGGTTTGAATGAGATTAGGTGAGTCCTTCCATAGAGTGTAAGTGAGACAGATAGTGACGCCACTATTTGGTATTGGCACACGTAAACGCAATACAGGTCAATGCGCTACGCCCCTTGGTCTGCTACGCATCTTTCCGTATTTGATCGTGTTATTTGTGTACTTACGACTTTTGGCTTCTTTTATTAAATTTGTTTGCTTGTGATTTGGATAGTTTTGATCTCTTTACGACGAACTTTGATTTTACCTTGATTAACCTGTGATTGTGAATTGCCATCATATATGTGTATACCACATAGGAATATGCCAACATGCACCTCATTTATGGGGAATGAAAATGTAACGCTAGTGCAGCTTCGAGAATGTATCGCAAGAGATACCCTAATGCTGATCGTTATCCAGATCATCGAGTTTTTACAAATGTGCACAGTCTACTCTTCACAGTGGGACGATTTCCAAACAAAGTGCATGATGAAGGAAGAATTTCCTTACCTTACGACAATATTGTGCTTCAAGCAGTTGAGGAAGATACAAGTACTTCGCTACGTGAAATTCAGCGAAGCACAGGCTGCCCAAAAGTACATCTCACCAACTTTTAAAAAAACATAAGCTCCACCTATATCATGTACAGCGAGTACAAGCTCTGTTACCTCGGGTTGCGTTTTGCCAAACCATGCTACAAAAGAACCGGGAAGATCCACAATTCTTAGAAAATATTTTGTGGTCGGATGAATCAAGATTTAAAAAAGATGGCTACATGAACCTACACAATTTACACGAATGGCAAGTAGAAAATCCGAATATAATGAGACAAGATAGATCTCAATATCGTTTTAAAGTGAACATGTGGACTGGAATTTTGAACGGAAGAGTCATAGGACCTTTTGAGTTGCTAGATGTTTTAAATGCTGAAATTTATTCAGATTTTTTACGAAATCAGTTGCCAAATTTACTTGAAGACGTGCCACTGAGTATTTTCAGAGAAATATGGTTTCAGCAAGATGGCTGCCAAGCGCATGATGACCTCTCAGTTAGAAAATATCTAAATGAAGAATATCCGGGCAGATGGATAGGGCGATCTGGTACAATCTCGTGGCCAGCCCGTTCACCTGACTTGAATCCCTTAGATTTTTTTACTGGGGAGCAGTGAAGGAAAAAATGTATACAAAACAAATTGAAAATGTAGCTGAGCTTCGGGAGAGAATTAGGGAAGCAATGCAATTTGTCAATAACGGAAGATTCGCCCGTCTGATATCCCGATCTTTTTTAAGAAGGTGTCGTGCATGTATTGCGGCTGAAGAAGGGCGGGCAGTTTGACCACTTTTTGTGAATTTATTAAATCTTAACATAAACGAAACTGAATTTCTTTAAGAAAAACCTTTTTTTGTCCGACCTAAAAAAGAATGTAGTTAGTGTTATAGCATTTTAGAATCCTTATTAAATGTGCTTACTTTTGAAGTAACTTTCCAAACTGATGTAGTACATTTTTTTTCAGTACAGTCAATTGAAGTTGGGCGAAATTTTAATTTTGAATACTTGGTTCGGCAAAAAGTGACATTATTTTCCAAGCTGAAGCAATTGGCTTAGAATTGAAAATTACAGGTTACAGAAGCACTATCCGGTATATAACATAGAAAAAATAAAATTTGAAAAAAGTAAAAAATTGTAGCAACAGGAGTTCAAAAATCATCACGGGGTGTCCATTTTATTGAATAAAAGAATGTGCAATGTAATTTGAAAAATACAGGACGTGGGTTTTCCTTCATATTTTTCTGATGACTATTTTGACTTAACCTGTTAACTGATTCCGGCTTGACGTCGACTCCTGGGACAAGCTGTATATTAGATAAAACTTCATATACTCTCCACGCTAATTTTGATTAGAATATGGTCTGTCTCAAACGGCGAGGTTGGACTCACTGATGAAGAATCCGAAGTCAAAAGTAATTCTGTCCGGCCCGGTTCGTTAGTATATACTTTTGAACGCAAAAACCTAGAGACTTTAAATTTTAAATATAGGTTGAGTTCGTTCGTGGGTCAAATCGTCCCAATGGTTCCTGAATGATTCTCATTAAATTTTTTTTTCTAACTTTTTCCAGTACTTTCGAAATCAGATCCAATCGATCTATAATAAAATTGTGTATTTAAAAGTAAAACAATGACGCGCATGATCGTGTTAAATTCCATGAGGAAAGTAGGATTGAAAGATTTTTGAAAATTGTAAACAGAGTATCGTTGAGCGCTACTGGAAACATAGCCACAGTCCTACCTTCGAAATAACGACAATCAGGCTTGTTTCGTACCACGGTCAGTTTACCGTAGTATTTGCCTATTATTTCAGTATTTTAAAATAATAGACAATTGGAAATTAATTAATCTCGATGATTAATTCCAATGGCTTCTAGTGGACTGTATTTTTGATTATTAGCGGTGATTTTGACTTCAAAACACTCTATGTGCGGTGGTCTACAGCTTCCTTTTTATCTTTTAATGATAAACCACAACGATGATGAGGAACTGAAGTAAAACACTTATAACAAAACAAACTAATATATTTTGGTATCACTGTATATGATACCAAGCTAATGTGATGACAATTACACTACAAACAAGTGTACGGTGGATTGCTACGTTTATAGCAATCGCGTTAAGCTTGTACAATTACAAACGAACAACTTGACTATTCGGAGAATAATGCATAATGTAGCTACGGCTACATGCGACAACTTTGACTATTACTCGAATAATAATACATGATGTAGCAAGAGCTACATGCGAACACTTCGATTATCACGAATAAAAATGATTTTACAGTCTTTTCAAAGACTGAACGTTAGAGGTGCTCGATGCACCCCTTCTAACAAAAGAGGGAAATTAACGTAAATGATTGGAAGGTCTATTTGGAGGTGGACTGAATGAACAAACCAAATCTTCTTATTGGTTACAGAAAAACCATGAGAATAATGCAAGTAAAGAAGGATAGAGTCAGTTTGTAATTCCGAATGCTGCGTCATGTGAAATTAACAGGCATAAATATATCCAAATCTCTAATTGACATTCCATGTTTTCTAAGGCCATATATAATAATTAAAAAACCAATAATCTGAAGTGTCGAGTAAAAATAAACAGTTTGAAACAATCTCAAAACTGCTAGATTGCATATCAATGTAAAAGATATAAGTATCGAATGACAAACTAATTTCGAACGACATGGCCGTCTCTAATGAGACGGAACAAGGCTAATGCAAAATTGCTTGAGGATCGTTGGTGATATGAATAGGCGCGCAAAAGGTTCTTACTTAACGTCAGTGCCTTTCACGAATATTTTTTATATTTGATAAGTTAGGTCATGTTCCTTTAGAATGTAGATACTTCAGAAATTTAATTCTGTAAAGAAATTTTTTCAGTATATCCGGTAAGACCTGGTGTTCACAATTACAACATCACTAACTTGCCATATGGAGATTTAAATTATTTAACCAGCCAAACAAACGCAGAGGAAGAAGAAGAAGAAGAAGCTGTGATGATGGAACCTTTAGTAGAAATAAATATGGACCAAAGTGGGCGATCTGCAAATGCAGAAGGCAGTGAAAATGTAGGGAGAATAGCCGATGAAGGAAATACGATAGAATCTTCTAAGTTGATAGAGCCAGTCCTTATAGAGCCTGTTGTGCAAATTGCAGAACAAAGCATTAAAAGAGAGCAAAGTGAAGCTGATATCCATGAAAGTATCGATATCAAAGAAATTGAAACTAAAATTGGATTGATAGGAGAGTGCACCATATCTGTTGCAAACTAAATTTATTTATATATTTCAAGACTGTTTTATTGTTTCTTATTTTTTTTTGCATTTTTGACACACATGTCAATGTTCATGTAATAATAATATATTATCTGTTTCTAATAAAGTATTATTGTTTCGAATATAATTTATATATTTTCAACCTTATGCCTTATTATCGAGTTCTTCATTCTTTGTCGGTTTCTTAATAATTTTTGAGTGTTTAATCCACTGAATATACTTAAATGTAAAATCATAAATGGGAAAACAGGATAATTCTATGAAACCTCAACATTATTTAATCATTCAAAGAATTAAATCAAAATGTCTTTAAAAAAAAGTAATTTCGTTCGAAAACAGGCTCCTTGTACCGGGTTTTCACTCTAATTTGACCCCCCTTCAACTTTGTTACAAATGGAGACAAAAAAAAAGTTATTAACAAAAGTTGTTCGAAATCAACTGAATTTTTCCAAAATGTTTCCACAAAATGGAATATATAAAGTATTGCTAACAATATGATACTATTCAATAAAATTATTTCTGAAACATGCATTACACAGAAACGGAAAATTTTGAAATATTTTCACCTTATTTGAAGAATAATAGAAGCAAGAAAGCTGCAAGGAGAGATTATATGGAAATTATTTTCTTATATAGCGGACAGGTTGTTCCAAAAAATTATCAAGTAAATGACTGATTTTTTAAAATTGATCATCTGAATATTTTCAATATCTCTATAAGGACGCAAAATATTCGAGATATTTTCAATAGTACAGATCTTATTCAGACAAAACTGCAAAAAGTTCGGGGAACATTATTTCGCTAAAAGTCCTCTACCCTTTTCCAGAAAAAATTGTAACACGAATTTGATCATAATTTTTTTTAAATGGAAGATTTGCCTTGTCGTCATTCCTAAATGATTAACTTGTCATATACAGGTTGTCCGCTATTAATGGCCAAATATAAAGAACTTCAAATTGTTATTTCACGATTTATTCAAATGTAACATCCTGTATTTTTCTTACTATAATGTAGAGAATTGAATGTCTGATATTTTCTCAGAAGTAACCTTAGGGTTATTTTCACCCTGCGTTCAGTAGATAACAATTACATCACAACTGAAAATTTTATTTGAATAATGAACATCATAACTGACTCATTAAAAATAGTTTAAATTAAAAACCTGTGGTAGTTGGCACAGCATTACTCCATCAAGGAATAATGATTTCTCGGAATTTCAGCTACAATTCTTTTTTCGTGGGATTATATTTTTTTTATTTGATAATAAATTAAATGGTGATATGTGAATACAATTAATGTGTTTGTCAAATAAAATCATTATTATCATTAAATTATACTAAAATATCTTTCAAAATCTAGAGAAACTATTCCAATCATTGAATTATCTGCATTGAACTACTAGTTACAAAACTTTAGATATAGATAACCCGTGGGAGTCGACATAAAAATGATAATGGTTTCCCGAATAAGCATCACATATTGATCACATGTGTATTCAACCCGTTAACAAAAAGCCTTTCATCATCATTTTTCCAAAATCTAGTAAATGGAATGTTTTTGAATTATTAGTGTACAGAACCATCTAGTGGACACTCGATAAAGTTTCTTTTCTTCATCACAGAGCAATCTACAAATAACCTTTAGGTTCACTAATAATCCGATAGATGGATAAAATATGTTAATGCTATTTTTGAAATGTAATATAATAGATGTTCTTATAAATTTCACCCATTCAATCTTTCTATTCCTTCTGCCTCCTGGAAGGAGGAATTCCAACTGTTACTCTAGAGAAGTGGTGTGCTCGAAAAACCTACATTTCAGCACGTAAGTAAATTTAATTTTAATTCTCACGTTGTATTATTTTAAAAATAATTTGCTGAATATAAGTATTCAACCGAAATTAATTCGTTGGGGGTAACAATATTTTTATTTTTCCATAAAAATTGCAAGGTTGAACAAAAATATGAAAAGTTTGGGAGCATAAATGGAATTGAATAAAGCAAAAATCACAGTCATTTATTTTTTATCACGTTATTTTTTGTCCATTTTACTGATATATAAGATTCAAAAATTGTAGATTAATGATGGATATTAATTAATGAACGTCTCATTGAAGGTTCCGTTTCAGATGTTTCTTTTTGATTTTTCACGCTTAAAAGACTATTTTCATTCAATCTTTCTGTGAGCCCATATGTAACTAATTCGTTTTTAACGTTCATCATAAGTTTATGTTTTTAATAATCCAACTGATTATACTTATATTAAAGACAAAATAATTGGTCATTTAAATAATAATATTAGACGAAGAAAAATGAATCAGTTTTATTCATTTTTACCAATTTTTTTGGGTTCTACACTATAAATTAAAAAATATATGTCTGTCAAAGTTCTCTTCTTGATTTAGTTTAGAACTTTGAAATTAATTACATTATCGCAAGTCGACTAACATTATACTTTTGTCAAACAGTTTTCACAAAAGGATTTAAAATTCGAAATAGGAAACATATTTGATTATTCTCAAAAATTTTTGTAGATTCTTTTGAAAATAGATCATCACGTATAGAAATCATGTTCCACCCATAATGTTGCTCGTATATTCAGATTGTTTTAGAATTTAATAATTTAGGTGTAGAGGCACTAAATTATATAGTATTTTGTTCTACTGAATAGAAGATGTTCCCTCTGCAATTTGAAATATTCAAGGAAACGCTTCCACAACTAATTTTCATGAAGATGTAAATTTTTTATAGTAACTAGTTTTATTTGAGATACAGAGGTTCAAATGAATAAAAAAAAAGTTTTATATATGAATACTAATAACGATATGTACATTCACTTCTAAGTACATGTTTATTCTCATGTTACTCTAGTGCTTGATGTTGTTATACTTAATGTTTTCGATTGGCTCGACTTTTAATTGTCGGAAATTCATCTTGAAATTTATAAACTAAAAATAATTTAAACTTCAGCTCGTATTTCTTGTTTTCAAACTTATTTTGAGCTATTAGTTTTATCATATTGAAATAATAATAATAGTATGCCTTGTAGATTAGTAAACATATGGTACCTATGAGACAGAAGGATTTCGAAAAAGAATGCAATACAAAACTAATAGTTTTAAATAATGATTCAAATCCAACAATTATAGATAATCTATCAAACAATTATTTTCAAGGTTTTCAGCTAAATTACACTAGGATGTGATTAATTTAATCTATTAGTTTCATCGTATTGTAATAATAATAAAAATAGTATGCTTTGTAGATTAGTAAACATACTGTACCTATGAGATAGAAAGGTTTTGAAAAATTATTTAAATATTTTAATATTAGCCTTCTACATATTTAATTTCAAAAAATTATATTTAATAATTATAACTTCAGGAATTAAATTAAAATAATGTCATATAAGTACCACTTATATCAAACGACATATAAAATAAACATTCCTTATAAGACATCCAAATGATATAACAAAATCCAATCAATGAAAATTGTTAACCAAAATCCTATAAATTAAATATTTTGAATAGACAAAATTTTGTTTTGAAAAAGAATACAATACGAATTGATAATTTTAAATAATGATTTAAACCCAATAATTATAGATAATCTATTAAACAATAATTTTCAAGGTTTTTAGCTAAATCACACTAAGAGTTGAAAGTTACAATTCATAAAAAAATTTCTCAGAAACTTATTAATGGATTTTTTTATATCTAAATTTCGCAACGTATTCTCTTCTATAGAACCCTAATAGTTTATTCTGGACACGGGACTAATTTTAGAGCGATATCAAAATAATTGCAAAATGAATTGGTAGTTTCTTGTCAAATAAATGACATTTTTCGTGACCATTATGATCTTAATGACGTATCGACAATTCAAGAGCATGTTGTGGGGCGTTGGAATTTTTTCTTTTCGAAGCTATTTTATTGCTTTCACGCTCAATTTATCAGCAATATGGTTGCAGGAACGAATAAAGAATCCCTTTCACGTGGAGATTAAGATGCGCCAAGATGTGCCATATGAGTTCTTATACCTCTCTAACTGGAGGAATAACGATTGATAGAACAAAATTTAGTCTTTGACTTTGTGGAATTAACGGTTCTCGGCATAGTTTGAATAAAGAACTTGTGATTATGCTAATGACTAATAGTTTGGATGAACAAGACCATATAGACTCAAACTTACGTCAAAGAGTGCGCTTGTGACTAAATTTTGTTCCATAGAACTGTCAAAAGAGTAAAATTTATATTGATAAGATTTGAAACAACGGAAAAGATGCTAAATAAAATTTGCAACATTTTTCCTCAAAATGTCGCTTATTAATTTTAAAACAACCAAAATTTTATTGAGTACCTAGATACTCGATAAATGCTAACCAATGAAGTTGAACTCAGATACAGAATTTTTTTAACCTTTACATAAATTATTTTTATCAACTTAATAATGAGTTTTCATATAGATGACAGCGTTGATGACATTTCTATTTTATGAAAATCCATTTTAAATATTGGAATAAATTCATATTTCACCAATTTTTGCATTGATTAATTCGAAAGGGATAATTACATGATCTGTTTCGATAGCTTCTTAATTTTTTGTGAAGTAGGTATCTTCTAGCAATATATTTTATTGGTTGCTTCCAGATAAAAATTAGGAAGAGGGCACTACGTTCAAGAATTAATAGATCATAGATTGATAAATACCATTTTCTCTCTATAACAACAACATAATTCAAATGTATAGAAGAAAGAAACAAATGATTAATCGATTAAAAATTAGTGTTAATTCAATCAAGTGAACCAATTGAATCATTTAATTCCAAGGCCTGATTCTTAATTTTGTTTTGATGAGTTTGACGCTATACTATCAGAAGAATGTTTAAACGAGCATCAATCAATATACAAGGTGTCCAAAAAGAGTATCGGTATTTGTTACTTCGATAAAACAAAAATTACCTAAAAAAAAAAATCTTTTTATTGTTAATTATTACAATATAAAGTGGAAAATTATTTGGAAAAGATGATGTTATCTAAATGGTGACCGTTACGCTGCTAGCACCTGACCTGATGTTTTGCTTCAATTGCATCAGGTTAGTCGGATTATTCTAATAGACCTTACTTTTAATGTATCCTCATGCAATATAGTCAAGTGGACTAAGGTCGGGACTTCTTGGAGGCCAGTTGATGTTATCCTACGCGAAATGACCTTATTAGGCAATAATTCGTTAACAGCTTCTATTGCTTGATTTGATGTATGGCAAGTGGCCCTATCTTGTTAGAACCACGTTCTGAGTTGAAACCTTGAAATTCCTGCAACTCTGGACCCAAAAAATTTCGCAGTATATCGCAATAACGATCACTATTCACATTGAGTGGTCGGCCTCGTCTATCTTTATGAAAATAAGGACCGATTATGCCTCTAGCAGATACAACGGCCCAAACTACAACCTTTGGGCTGTGCAGGGATCGTTCATGCTTTCGGCTCGGATTTTCCTCTGCCCAGTACCGACAATTCTGTTTATTGACATGACCATTCAGATGAAAGTTTGCTTCATCAATGAAGAGTATGTTATGACTAAATTCAATCGATTAGCATAGTCAATTTTTGAACCAATTGAGGTTTATAGGCTTTCGAATGCAAATTTCTTTAAAACCAAATGCAAGGACGATTTTTTTATGTTTAATGATTAACCTCGCTTACGGATGGATAAAGACGGATTTTGGCGAACTGACGCTTCCATTTCTTGAATGGTTCCTTCGTCGCGGACTGAACGAGGGCGGTCAGAGTGTTGAATTTTTACCGTCGCACCTGTATTATCGAATATTCGGACCCATTTTCTAATGATGTCGACACTTGGTGCATGTCATGTACGATATTCCGCACGATACAAACGTTGAGAAGCCACTACTGAATCACCGTTGCAATAATACGCTCGTACACAAAAAGTGCGATGCGTTCCCGGGTACTGCTCCATCATGACTAAACCTTCACAAAATGGCGGACACCACGATCCCCTCCGTCGCTCAGTTTCAAATGCAGCGCCAAAACAAACACCCGATACGCTTTTTGGACACGCTGTATGTTACCCACTAGCTGTATAATTAACGTATATTTTAGCCTAGTATATATATTAAAGGAAATAAAAAAGCGATTTTGTATATGCAATGATGTATTAAGTCTACATAGCATTAAACTGTCTGAAATGTCAACAGTAGGCAAGACTGCTTTATGGCGATAACATATATTATTAGAGAAATGAACAAAATGACGGATCTGACCTGGTGGAATCTCAGGAACACCTTGAAATCACGGTTTAATTCCTGGTGGGACATCCTCTAGCTCTTCGTAGTACTCTTACTCTATTCGGTATTGTGTCAACGAGGTTATCATAATGTTTGAGGTGGGTCAAGTAGGCGAAGTAATTGCTATGACATTGCAGACTTGTTCAATACAATTTTATTCTGGAGAGGCAGCGGCCGATGGTAATCTTGTGTAGATGAGCATTATCGTCGATAAACGTAAAATTGTCGCCTATAGCTGCCGAAAAGACAACAATAATTGGTTCTACAATCAAATCACGATACCTTACCGCTGTTATGATTGCGTTAATGTGGATAATAAGATCTATGCGGCCATTAAAACGAATGCCTTCCTAAACACTAAGCCACCACCGAAAAGAGTTGTTGGCGTCATGAAATGTTCGTTATAGTCATTCTTACCACACCAACATTCTCTCATCAGACTGAACAGACGAAATCTGGACTCATTGTGAACATACTCAGAATTGTACAAGTCGGCGTGCGAGCAGAGCTAACCAACGTTAAAGTACCATTGCCATAATTGCTGTCCCGGGTTTCTGCTCAAGTTTTGACACTACAGCAGACTCCCGATAAGTTGAAAGAGATAGATAGGAATTTTTGAAGGAAGATTATGGAGAACTTTGCGCCAGCACAACTAGGTGAGGGACCTCCACAAGTCACCTCGCCTCTCACAAAGAAGGATCGCCGTGTCGATCTCAACACTCAGTCATTTGAGCAGAGTGTCTCTATGGTAGTGAAAGTTTGAAGCAACGAAACAACACAAATAACAGCTTCCCAGCATGAATCCCCCCGCACGAAGGACCGCTGTTGCTGTTCGACTGCTAAAAGCGAGGCTCCGAAGCATCTAAGAGGATGGGCTTTAGGATCAAAAAGTGGCGCCAGAGTTGGGGGAGAGCAGAGCGAATCTTCTAGGACCCTCAAACCTCGTCGAAACGTCGTAGTCTCCCTTTCCTCTAACAGCCCACTTCCGACCCCCCAGCAGATAAAATAAGCTTAAGGATCCACGAATGGGGCTGAAGTTGGGGGCGAGCAGAGCGAGTCTTCCAGGAGCTCCAAACCTGGTCGAAACGTCGTAGTCTCTCTTTTTCCTCCAGCGGACCAATCGGGACCCCGTAGCGGAAGCTTAAGGATCTAAAGATGGGGCCAAATTTGGGAGCGAGAAGAGCGAATCCTCCGAGATCTCACCCCGGTCGAAGCGTCATAATCACCCTTTTCCTATAGCAACCATTCAAGATCCCTCAGCGGATAAGTAGACGAAGGTTGGAAAAACCCACGCTGAGATTCAGCAGGGTATTACCTTCGCCCGTGTATGGATTACAAAACTATAATCGATCGCATGGTCGCAGATTCTGGTCGTCAATCAGAGCCAGCTTCCCCGTACGATTCCAAGTCTTGCGTAAGGAAATTGATGGAGTGGGACAACATGATGGAACGGTACGTAAGTAAGAAAGAAAGTAAGGAAGTTTGGATTGCGAGTTATCTGCTTTAGGCATCATAACCATGTCTCCATTTCATAAATGAAACTAGGACACTCGTTATGACAAGCTCCCCCACCACGACAAGATAAAAGACATGGGGGAGACTCATTGTGAACAGATAGGATCTCCATCTGTGTGCGTTTGAGTTCTCATGTTCAAGCGTCGAACGATACTTCCGGTTCTTCCTACTCAATCGCGGGTGCTTGGCGTATCTTCTTGCCCTCAAATTGAAACTGTGCATTCCAGATTATTTGACTACAAACTATCCTACTGGTAGCTTGCCGGAATTGTATGTACATCTTAAAATGTCTTATACACGCTGAAGAATTGTTGAAAAGTATTATATCATCATAATTATGAATCATGAAATTCAGAAACTATGCTATCACCAAAGATTAGAACACAAATTCGGATTTTCTCCATTGTGCCGTAGTATTAAGTTGTTCAATCATCTACTTCCCTCTACAAAGTCCTCAAATTTTAAATTGTTCAAAAGCGAGATTAAGAACCTTCTGTTGACAAAAATGTTTCAATAGTGTGAATGAGTATTTATATGATTTCTTATTTGCTTAATTCACTAGTATTGACTTGTCCTACAAACCATGTGTGTCCTAAAGGGTGAAATAAATTACTGTTCAGAACTTTTGAAAGCGAATGAATTCAATTTTCCAAAATTCCTCAATGAATCGATCCGATCTTTCACAAAGCAAATCTTGCACGACCGATTCGTCGTTCAAACAAAAATAATCAAATTTCAGGGAAATGGAGTTGATCTACAAACCTCATCTTGTATATTCGCCAGGTCAAATGTCGTGTTTATAGAAGATATTCCGTATCATTGAAGAAATTGAAAATTTGAATCAGTAGCCTTATCGGGTGTTAGCGAAAACAGTGCCTTTTGTTGAATGGATTAATAAAGACTTGTTTGTTTCTTTCAGACGATCCTTTCAATATGAAAACTTACCGTAGTGCAGTATTTCCGATTGTGTTAATTGTGATACTTCTTACGGAATTTAGCGAAGGAATTCCACAGCCTGTCAGACCTACAGTAACGTAAGTACTAGTTAGATATTACTTCTGGTGCTTAGATGAGTTTATATTCGCAAACGAAATAGGGATTATACTACAGTTTTAAACAATAACAGAAATCTATCAATAAAACACAAATTATGTACGTGTTGGGTGTTTTCCTTAGAGTAATAGAACTTTAAATTGAAAAAAAAAACACATTTAAATTAAGATTGAAGCCAAAGTTTTGTTTCATTTGAAAGATAATTTTATGACACTTATGTTTTAAAAATAATTTCCGGCATATGTCCACCACGACTAGCTCTGAAGAACCGCATTAAACCAGACCAATTTTGGACCACTTTTTCGAGTAATTCAGGCCCTATTTAATCGATAACACGAATTATGTTGGCTTCCAAAGCGTCTATTGTTTCTGGTTTATCAGCATAAACCAATGACTTGACATAACCCCAAAGGAAATACTCCAGTGGAGTTATGTCGCATGATCTTGGAGGCCAAATTTCTGGAAATAATGATATCGCCAAATCTTTCTTTCAATAAATCAATTGTTACGGTAGCAGCATGAGGTGTAGCACCATATTGTTGGAACCAAAATACTTCTGGGTCGATACCATTCAAATTTTGAAATAAATAATCATTGATCATCGATCTGTGACGAGCACCATTCACTGTAACATTAGCTCCAGCCTCGTTTTTAAAGAAATATCGACCGATGATGCCTCCAGCGTGTAAAGCACACCATACAGTGCATTTTTCAGGATGCAATGGAACCTGCAGAACTTCTTGAGGATTGTTTTCACTCCATATACGGAAATTTAGCTTATTTACATAGCCGTTCAACCAAAAGTGAGCTTCATCACTAAACACAATTTTACGATAAAAAATTACATCAACTTCAAGTTGTTCTAGGGCCCAATCAGCAAACAAACGGCGCTTATTATGGTCAAGTGGCTTCAGTTCTTGAATCAGTTGGATCTTGTATGTGTGTAGACCAGGATCTTTACGCAAAATTTTCCATGTGGTGGATGCACAGAGTCCAACTTGTTGTGAACGTCGACGAATAAACAAATCTGGATCATCATTAACACTATGTCTTACAGCAGCGATATTTTCTTCTGTACATACAGTTCTTTGTCTTGTTGTTGTTGCATCGAGTAGAGAAAATGTTGTCCGAAATCTATCGATAGTTCGACGAATAAGCAGCTCTGATGGACGATTATGTAAACCATAAATTTCACGAAGTGCTTCATAAGTTTGACGAATAGAACACTGATTTTGAAAATAAGATTCAACAATTCGTAAACGTTGTTGCGGCGTGAATCTTTCCATGATAATTCGTCAATGCTTACTGAACAGAAATGTCAAAACAACATGGCTTCTATCTTCTGAATTTACAGATTTATTCTGTTAATATTCTAAAAATTTTAATTAAGAAAACATGTTTATTCGGAAACTTTTAGAATAAAATAAAATAAATATCTAAGTGTCAATTTAGTGTTAATTACACAATATCAAAACGAATAAAAAAACTAAAAGAACTATAAAAGGTCAATCAAAATTACTGAATAAATACTTGAAGGGTACAAAATTCCGTTTCGTGCTTCGTTTTATGAAAACCAAATTCCTTTCCGAAAGTGCGAAACATAACCTCAAGAACTTCTTCAAAAATAACTTGCTCAAAATAAGTTACTTCAGAAAAATTCCTGAAACAAGCAGAACATCTTCAAAAAGCAATTTAGAATTCTCAAAACGGAAACTCGTCAGCCCTACTTGACATTTGAAAAATAAAAATAATCAACAAAAATTATCTTACCAAACAAACTGAATGTAGTTATCTGAACAAACACTAGAATGAAGCGAACTTTTAAAAATCCTACGTATTCTATGTTCGTCATAGAAATTACACAAAGTTCGCAAGGTATTTTATGGACTGCTTTAAAACCCAATGATAATATTTTATAAGTGTAGACCAAAATATATAATTATTGTGCATAGAGAAAAATAATTAAAAAAGAGGTTTTTTCTTGATAGAAGGATTATCTATATAGGTGTAATATATTATATCGGGTGTTTCTTTTAGAGTGATAGAACTTTAAATTGAAATAAAACACATTTTAATTGAGACTGAAGCCGAATTTCTTTTTATTTGAAAGATAATTTCATTACATTTATGTTTTAAAAATAATTTCCGGCATTTGTCCACCACGACTAGCTCTGAGGAACCGCACTGGAACAGACCAATTTTGGACCACTTATTAGAGTAATTCTTAACCTTATTTCATCAATAACAGGAGTTATGTTGGCTTCCAAAGCGTCTATTGTTTCTGGTTTATTAGCATAAACCAATGACTTGACAAAACCCCAAAGAAAATAATCCAGTGGAATTATGTCGCATGATCTAAGGGGCCAATTAATTGAACCATTTCTCGAAATAATGTTATCGCCAAATATTCCTTTCAATAAATTAATTGTTACGGTAGCAGCATGAGGTGTAGCATCATCTTGTTGGAAACAAAACACCTCTTGGTCGATACCATTCAAATTTTGCAACAAATAATCATTGATCATCGATCTGTAACGAGCACCATTCACTGTAACATTAGCTCCACCATCGTTTTTAAAGAAATATGGACCGATGATGCCTCCAGCGTGTAAAGCATACCATATAGTTCATTTTTCAGAATGCAATGAAACCTGCAGTACTTCTTGAGGATTGTTTTCACTCCATATACGGCAATTTTGCTTGTTTACATAGCCGTTCAACTAGAAATGAGCTTCATCACTGAACACAATTTTACGATAAAAAAGTGGATCCACTTCAAGCTGTTCTAAGGCCCAATCGGCAAACAAATGACGCTTATTATGGTCAAGTGGCTTTAGTTTTTGAACCAGTTGGATCTTGTATGAGTGTAGGCCAAGATTTTTACGCAAAATTTGTGGTGGATGCACAGAGTCCAACTTGTTGTGAACGTCGACGAATAAACAAATCTGGATCATCATTAACACTATGTCTTACAGCAGCGATATTTTCTTCTGTACATACAGTTCTTTGTCTTGTTGTTGCATCGAGTAGAGAAAATGTTGTCCGAAATCTATCGATAGTTCGACGAATAAGCAGCTCTGATGGACGATTATGTAAACCATAAATTTCACGAAGTGCTTCATAAGTTTGACGAATAGAACACTGATTTTGAAAATAAGATTCAACAATTCGTAAACGTTGTTGCGGCGTGAATCTTTCCATGATAATTCGTCAATGCTTACTGAACAGAAATGTCAAAACAACATGGCTTCTATCTTCTGTCAAATCACAGTTATCCCTATCGAAAGTCCTATCACTCTAAAAAAAACATAATTCGAAATACACATTTCCTACAAATCTAGATGAATTCAATCGATTCCATTTATCTTCTTTGTATATATTCAATTAGATGATTACATATGTCTGTGGACCTCTTTATCTCTTAATTTTCTCACATTAGGATGAGTTTATTTTGATTTATGATGTCATTCACGAGAAATATGTTTATTTTGATTTTAAATTATTGCTCAAGAAGATAGTTTATCGCATATTTAGACAAAACGAGGAACTATTAAGGTTACCTAATAGTTGGAGTAAGTTATTTTCGAATTTGAATAGTTCTGCAATAATTTATAGAATAGTTTACGAGATGAAAACCAAGAAATAACTGATCTAACAAAGAGAATTCAGAAAAACCTGGAAAAAAATAACTTTAATCCTTTGGACAGTTTAACACATCGGTTGATAGGCTTTTAATCTAAACTTTTAATCAAAATCAACTTCAATCATCAAAATTAACTTCTTCAAGAGTGATACAGTCATTCCAGCGGTCCTCTAATGTTTCGATACCTTTCATGAAGAGTTATTAATCTTTGACTTCAAAATAAGGTTTGTTTGGCCGATCACGTTCCTTTTGGAGCCAAAGCTCCAATAAGATGGATGCAGAAGCAATTCGAAGTTCAAAAGTTCAAAACAAGTTGTAGAAATAATTATGTTTTACTACCAATAAATTGATATTTTGCATATTTAATTGTGACTCGAGTTTCGAGAATTAACTACCTCATCTTCACACAACTAAAGAAACAAGCAGTACAGGGTATTTATGCATATACAGGTAGAAGAGGTGATAAAAACAGGTTAAAAAAGGGAGGGTCTAACAACTATTAGAATGTCGACACGCCAAAGAAGATTGGTAAACAGATGTTACTTATTTAAATATCTCAAATGTTTTGGATTTACATACACAGTCATTAATTATTTTTACATTATTTTTATTGTGAACTAATTTGAAAATTTCAACAGATCCTAAATAATCAAGGGCCAAGACTTTGCCGATGTATTTTGTGTTTCTTGGACCGCTTCTTGGTTTTTTCTCACACTGTTGCTTGGCACACAACCATAATCACTTTTCATGCTCTTGACGATATAATTCAAAACTTCAAAGAGTGAAAATCGACTCAGAAAACGATTCATCACAAAAAACGTTCCTTGCGATGGATGACTCAATAAATTCCAACATATATCTCGAGAACACTTGAAACTGTGTCAGATCTAATCCAAAGCTTCGGCTGCAACCCGATATCAGCACTTCTTACTTCTCAATTACAGCCATAATTAAGCGTCCTAATTGAAACGTGGAGATAAAAAAAATTACACATTCTAAGCTGATGCTCGATTCTGGCCGAGCTTTCTTGCGATAACGCAAAACTGCATTTCGGACTTGAGAGCTGACCGTATTTTTGTTTTGATCCAGATGCGTTATAAATAAACGCAGTTCATTTACCCTCATCCATTCCATTATTGCAGATTGTAAATTTGAAATAATTCATTGTAAACGTACGTTCGGGTATAGACATAACAAAATAACAATATGCCGAATATAATTTACGTTTATTTTTGATGCCAATGTTTGAGTTTTCTTAGGTGTTTCGCATTAAAAACCATCTGGCCTCATTAAGAAGAAGGCTAAACATTTATGGAGTTGAGACCAGTTTATAACCATATTTGCCGTTTTCGAGTTTAAGCCGATCTGAAATTTTTGCTTTAGAAGTATGGGATCGGAATTTTTCTGTAAAAATGACACGTCTGTTGCTTAAAAATGCTAAAAAAAATTTAAAATAATCTCTATTGATATTTAAACATTTTTCCACTTCTTCGGCGGTTTATGAATGCTACGCCAGAAGCAGTTTTCGACGCTCATAAACGAGAGTTTTAAAGGCTTCTCTAGAGACTGTGCCATATTTTTAAATTTATATTCAGCAATTTTATTTTACTTTTATTCTAATTTGTAAATCAGAATGAAAAAGGAAAACTATATTTGCTTACAACGTATGGATGAAAATCTGAACTGATAACTAGATTAATATAATAAAAAGAGGTTTTTTCTTCATAAAAGGATTATTACAGAATTTTAAATGTCATACAGATTTATTCTGTTAACCTCCTATAAATTTTAATTTAAAAAAAAATTTATTCAAAAACTTTTTAGAATTAAATTAAGTAAACGTCTTTAGAACACACTGTGTCGATTTAATAGAGATATAGAATTAATACTTATTACACAGTACCAAAGGGAATGATAGAATTAAAAAAAAATACATATTTTAAACCAAGAAGCAAGAAACCACTACATATTTAAGTAACAAAAAATGTTAACATGAAAAGACCTTCACGATTTTTTTCTCCAAATTTTAATCATTTACTCCTTGCTATACTATGTTTTACCAAAAAAAAAATTTAAAATTCAAACAGCTCCTTCTGAGTGTTGCAGTTTCTTTGTCAGTTAGTATACAACAATTGTTTCATCACGATGTGGCTTCTTCAGTTATCTACATTCTACTGGCTGATTGTGTCCAGTGTAACCGAGTTTAAATACAGTGTTAAGTACATGACAAAATAATGGAAGAACAAGTCATAAAAACTCAAGGTGTTTATTGGAGTTTGTCGCTAAAAATTGCCATTAGGGAAAGATATTAAGTAATGGAGACTTGCCAATATCTGTTTATTCCTTCAAAAGGATTTTACGGGCATTGCACCTGTTGATTTCAACAAATTCTAAAAGTGTTGATCTATAACTTTTGCTTTCGACGTGGATAATTTCATAGTTATTGTTGAAATTATGCCCGAATTCCTTAAGATGATTAGCATATATCGAATGTACGGATCCGATATGAAATTCCTTTATGTTCTTGGATTCTTTTCTTGAATGATCTACCTGTCTGGCCAATGTATACTAAAGGGCAATCGTTGCAAGTCAACTTGTAGACTCCAGATTTATTTTCTTTATTTGTTCGATCCTTATTGTTTTTTATGTAAGTACTAAGGTTATTAATGGTTTTAAAAGCTGCGTTGTAATCGAAACTATTTTTGAAATATTTAACAATATTTTCAGATAATCCGTTAACATAAAATAACGAAAAGTATTTCTGTATATTGTCCTCCTTTATGACTGGGTACACGAGATTCAATGCCATGTTCTTTTGTTTATTGGATACCATTTTGTCTATAAGAAAAGGGTTGTTACCGTTGTTTGACGCTATCTGTTTAATAATATTTCTTTCAAAAAGTTATCTGAATTCAAAGGGACATTCAATAGTCTATGAAAAAAAATTATTATACGCTGACATATTTTGGTTGGTGGGGTGATTTGAAGTTTTATGTTATTATTGAACAGACAGCGTCAAACAACGGTTACAACCCCTTTCTTATAGACAAAATGTTATCCAATAAACAAAAGAACATGGCATTAAATCTCGTGTACCCAGTCATAAAAGAGGAAAATACACAGAAATACTTTTCGTTATCTTATGTTAATGGATTATCTGAAAATATTGCTAAATATTTCAAAAATAGTTTCAATTACTACGCAGCTTTCGAAAATAGAATGAAAGATCATCAGAATTCATTCGTCACAAATAATAAATCAAATTCTACCTATACCAACCACCTTCAAGAAACAAGACATGATTTTAACCATAATTTCGAAGTTCTCCATACAGAGAACAAATGCAATAGAGTGGCCCTTTTAGAAGCACTAGAAATAAACTGGCATCATAAAAAACACATTTTACTTAACGACCAGAGAGATTTAAACCGATTCCCGTTATTGAACCTTTTTTAATAAGTTCTGAAAATTCCCAGAACAAATCTTCATGTTATCACGTTTATTTTTGCTCAGACGTGTATTTAAGGAGACCGATTTTGTAAAAGTATTCAGTTACCATACTCACCTGATGAAGTCAAAATATAATTGACGAAACAATTGTTTTGTAAACAATAAATATTAGCGGCAATAAAGTGTTTTACTTTAAATCAAATTTCTAAGATGGATGCGCAACGCACTATTGCAGGACGTATATGCCTACTTTAATAAAGGATCTTTTATTAACAGCGCCCCATTTTGTTTTGTAAATTATTTATTTATTTGAAAATTATTGAAATTTTGATTTCATTATAAAGAACATTGGATACCATTAGTCATAATACAAAACATCCATGTAAATGTACACCACGGAAACGCTGGGAAGTCGTTGAACCCAATATTCCATGACTCTCACACAAATCAGGTCGTATGTTAGCTACTACTTGTTCAACATTGATCTGTAAATCGTCTAAATTTGCTGGATGATTGCTGTAAACCAATGACTTAATGTAACCTCAAAGAAAGAAGTCCAATGGGGTTGAATTGCAGGAACGAGGCGGATAATTTAACGGTACATTTCTTGAAATAATCGAATCACCGAATACACGACGCTTCAAATGATCTGTTGGTTTGAGTTCTTGGGTTAAAACAATTTTGTATGGATGTAAACCAAGGCCTTTTCGTAAAATTCGCCACAAAGGCGTCTGGGAGATGCCTAGTTCTTGTCAACGTCGAGAAATCGATAAATTCTGGTCTTCACGAATACTTTCACGCACAGCAGCCATATTCTCTTCACTTCTTGCATTTCTTTGTCTCACTGGCACATCATGAAGTGTAAAAATTGTTTCAACCTTCTTCACTAAACGTTCAACTGTTCCTTTAACCGGACGATTATAACGATCAAAACGCATTTAAAGTTAGAGTATCGCGATTTTTTATAATAAATTTGGATTATTTATAAACATTGTTGAAGTGTGTAACTTTCCATGATTAAATGGTAGACATTGACAAATACAACTGTCAATGTCACAAATAAACAATGGCTGCCATGCGTGAGTGATGTCAATTTAAAAATTGGGAGTTCCCATTGAGAGACTATTTAGATAGAAATAGTGTTTCTTAAAATATTTGATTTGATTTTTTTCAGATTTTATTATGAAGGGTTTCACAGAATTATTCTGTTTTAATATTTAAAATTCTAATTTTTACTGGTTTAACAACATTTACCACGAGATACTCATACAATTAATAATAAAGTTTTATTTATTTTATTAGCTGTAAGTGTTCCGAATTATTTTAATTCATCTTATGAGTAGGTAAAAGTTTGAGTTGCGAAATAAGTGCTTAGATTGGCAATCTGTATGACAAACACGCACTAGCCCAGAAGTCAGTTTGTAATTCTTTATTGCCAGTTTTTTTATATTTTTTTTTAAATACATTTCACACTGGCAGATCTGTTGTCCGAAAATCAAGTTTCTGATAGGTTTGCATTTAGTTTTTTTTTTCAATTTGCTCCAACAATCTAGGCTACGTCACTGATTTGTAGTCTTCCATTCGAATACAAGTCAGAGATGAAAAGATTCATGAATGATCGGCATCTTTCTCCTTTAGCCTCAAGATGAAATGATGTCTAATAAAAAAATATATTGTTAGGTTATAATCCCTTTCATTATCATCTGGAAAAAGAGGTAATCTTCAACATTGAACCAAACAGGGTAGATTCAAAACAAAGTTTTACGAGTAGAAACATCTGTTCGCTCTATCATTAAGGTATCAAGTTACCGGGGTATGGTTGAAGGGTTCAAAATCCATTCGTTTCGGCGTTTCTACACTACATTAGGGAGTCCAGCATCCAGCTCTTTACATCTCGAGAAAATAATACGGGCTCCCTGTCTGCAAGAACGTAAAATATGTTCACCTCAGGAGGCGACTTAAACGCCTCAACTTAAAGAATAGGTGCTGCATGGTACTACTATGCAAATTTATAATTTGCAATTTCTATTATGGAAACAGGCAGCACGTAGATGTAAACTCTTAGGTGGCAAGGAACTATTTATCCATTGTGTGTGGTCAATGCGTTCAAAATATGTCAGAACAATAGTCATGAAATTGAAAGGACAATATCGTAGTTAATAAAAAGAATAATATTAAATATGCGAACAAAAGATTTGATGTAAGAATTTTCAGAACGCGCGGTTTGTTGATTTAATATCATTGGTAATCGTCTGATATTTCTTGGTTTTTTATGTTTTCAGCATAGTTTGAATGTAGAACTTGTGATTATGCTTAAGACTGATAGTGTAGAAGAACAAGCCCATATGGTTTCAAACTAACGACAAGGAGTAGGCTTGTGACTAAATTTTATTCGATAGAACTAGCAAAAGAGGAACATTTGTATTGATTAGATTTGAAACAACAGAAAAGATGCTGTGTAAATAAAATATGCAAAATTTTTCCTCAAAATGTAACATTAATTTTAAAACAACCAAAATTTTATCGAGTACCTAGATACTTGATAAAGGCTAACTAATATAAAGTTGAAATTCAATACAGAATATTCTTTCACCTTTACAGAAATTATTTTAATCAACTTATGTGTTAGAAACATTATTTTTCTTCAAAGACGAATGGAAAATTGAAGTGTTCAACAATATTTTCAACAGAGACAAAAGTATAATTTAAATATAAGTTTGACCCTAGGCGACCTCGAAATGAAATATAAAGGATGTTTCAAAAAAGGCGAGCCCGTCTGTAGGATAGGTAGGAAACTGAAAAATAATTGGGGTTTGCTCAGTAGAAAATTTTCGCCATATTCCTTACGTTAACTGTTGGATCTTGATCAACTTAATTTTAAATAATATTTTCTTTAATAATGGTTCTTGTTGTTCTTGCCCTACCACAATTTATTTTTCTTGGTCTCAAATCTCCAGTTTCTCGACAACGTCGTTCGATGGCTCTAAATGTATTTTTACTTGGTAAGTTTCTTCGAGGAAACTTTTCTGCATAACGCGAGAGTTTCCTAAACACTCGCCTAAGATTAATAACATGTCGGTTTGTTCAACATTTGAATAAATTTTGATCAACAATATCTAGTTTTATAAATTAATTTTAGTCTGTTTCATTTTTAACTGAGCCTCGAAAGTATATTGCATTTTACGTTTCATTTCCCTCAAGAGTCCTTAATCCGAATTAAACACGTTGTTGAAAGCAACAAATTTTTGTAAAGTTGTTAAAGCATTAATAGCCTCGCATTTTGATGTTGGTTGAAACTATTCTTCTTGGTCTTCTTCTCCTTAGCAATTGTTGTGATGACTGCTTTCGACTTCCGCTAGAATTTCTTCCTGAGTAAATGGCGCACACATAACAATATTGTCACCGATTACGATTAATTCGTTCATTCCAATCTCTGATTCTCTACCAAACTGAGCAACCAATTTAGCTAGTGGAATGTTTTCATCTTCATATGTTGGAGACTATCATTCGCGCAAGCGGAATATCGTCATCATCCTCTGATGATGTAGCAAGATCTTTGAAACCTGCATGGCAAAAGCAGTTGGCTATAGTGGTTTGTGTTACCTTTTCCCAAGCTTCTGATATCATTAGAATTGTCCCCAGAATGCTAAGATATTTTGTAATTCCATCGTTTTCAAAATTCTGAAGCATTTGCAGAACTTGAAGTTTTCTGTAGTGTTTTCAAAGCTTTTATCACTCCTTGGTCCTAAGTTGTAATGCAGAGGTGACAGTGGGTGGTAAAAACACAAGTGTTATACATTTAAGATTGGGGACTACAGGGTGAGTAGGGCAATTGTCAACTAGAAGAAGAATTTTATCACATCTTAACTTCAATTGTGCATCCCAGTTTCGAATCCATACTGTAGTAGCGACATGTTATCACAACCGCATGAAATTGTTTCTAATCCTAATAGTATACAGTAAACTTATATGGACAAGAAATTCAATTAAATGTAATATTTTTCAGCAACAACGACATCAGAGATGCCATACTTCAGATAGTCAACGTGATAAGAGCTACAGAAGACAAGCTAGAAAGGCACGAGTATAGAGAAAAAGGATTAGGAGAAACGCTTAAAAGAGGCCTCATTTCCGTAGACAGGAGATTGAAACAATTTGATCATTTCAAAGGAGCCTTTACTCGATTAGATGAAAGATTGGCGGAGGTTGAAACAATACTAATACAAAAAGATGAAAGAGCCGTGAAGACTTTCGAGGCTATTGAAGATTTGAAGAAAAACATGCTACCCCGAATAGTTGAGGAGTTGAAACAGGATATATTAGCAGAAGTGGGTATCAAAGGTTCCATATATAAATTTGCAATAATCTTGAATAGTGAAATCAAAATGAACTTGTCTCTTTTTTATTTTTTTTATAAAGTTCATATGATGATCCGTTAATTAAAATTCCATAGCAATATCGAAAGTTGGCTTCAAAACCAATTAAGATAGCAAGCATTTAGACCCGAGCACAATTAAATTTAAAACGAGATCTAAATACTCGGAATCGACAGTTGAATCAATAGGAGTTTGATTATGATGACCAACCTTTATATCAAAAACATTTTTTATGATCCAAGTCCTTTTGATAATTTCTTAATTATATTGTTACGTTTCCAGTTCTAATTTCTTATTGGTATAAAGAATACCCAATGATAATCCCTTCTTACGGAAGTCTTCCTTGATTGCAGTCCGCTTCTCTCAAACTCATTTCCAGCATATTACGAAAACTTCTCTGGAGGTGATCTAAAGAAAACTTAGATATAGCCAATTTCTTGTCTTTATGTCTCATTACCATCTCTCTTAAACTCAACAAAGGTTAGAAAATTCGGCTAACATCTCAGTTATTAAGTAAAATACATAGTTTCTAGCACTGGTGATCGGCTAGCTTCAACGTTTTCCCATGCCATTATAAACAACATAAAGAAACACTTTTTTCATTCGTTCGAGATAATAATAGAAGATTTTTATCAAAGAAGTTCGAACATTCATAGAATCATTTTTTCAGCTTACACTGCAAATGGAGCACAACACTCCCCCACCTCCTCCCCCTCCTCAAGCTCCCCCCAAACCAGAAATAACCAAACAAGACCTGGAAAACCTAAAACAGAACATCGTCAAGAAAGTGGACGATATCAAAGATTCAATCTCCAAAATAGAGCGTCCCCAAGCCCCGCCAAAACCAGAAATAACCAAAAAAGACTTGGAAGGAATCAAACAAAACATAGAAAAGAAAGTAGACGGCATTAAAGATTCAATATCCAAGGTAGAGAAAGAACTGAAGAATGTCAAAGCGGATAAAGACGCGTGTATCGAATTGAACGAAAAAACAAATTCCACTCTGAATAAGTTGGAGAATGCAATTGACGACGAGAAGGATATGTTGAAGAAGTATACAGATAAACTTGGAGAGTTCAAGGATAGCTGTAAAACTGATCAACAGCAACTAAAGGAACAAACTAGCTGGCAGACAAGCCTGTCAAACTGTAAGTATCATTTTCGAGAAGTCTTCTATGGTTTTCGTTATAACTTTAATCTGTATTTTCGATCCCCTTGTAGTTTCGTTGCGGACAAAACTAGAAATATATACTAAATAATTACAATTGAGCTTTGTTGTCCTGATACTTTCTAGACGGACTATATATTGCAAATATAGAATAGGATCGTTGAAATTTTTCATATAATTTAATAGATCGTATTTTTCATTACAGCGCTGACAGAGCAGAATCAACGTCTTCAATATCTTCTAACGGACATACAAAACGTCTCCAAAAAACTGGATTCCCTTCCACAAAACGACGATTTGGAACAAATAAAGAATAACACTAATGATATTATAAAAGATATCAACGAAAACACTGACGCTAAAACAAATATCATAATAGAAAAAATAGACTCCAAAATAAAAGACGTAACAGCAAAACTGACAAAAGACCACGAGGACATAATCAAATCTATTAAAGAACTGAATAATATAACTGGAACCTTAGGATCAGAGTTTGGTACCAATTTCGAAGAATTCAAGAACGGCGTGGAATCGATCAAGAAAATAGATGAAGTGATGGTGAAAACAGCTGATAATGTTTTCGATACCAAGCGTAGATTGGAGTATGGCGTTCACCAAATTCTAGGGGAGATGGGACAGCTGATGAAAACTGCCACCAGCGATATAGCAAATACTGTCGCTGAAAGGTACGCTTCGTGTGATCCAAGTAAAAAAGTTTTTTTCAAAGTAATAACAAAGATTTAATTTGCTTCAGGCGGTCTCTTAAACCTTATGGATGACCTATTCGTCGACATATCGCTTTCCTTTCATCGGAAAATGCAATTTTTCGAATAGGTAAAAATCTCACATAGTGCTAAATCAGGCGAATATGCGTTTGGTGGTTCAAATGCGAATTTTTATCAAAATATCAATGATCATTTGATCGAAGAAATGGTACCATATCATGGAACAGGAGCCAACTTCCTTCTTATCGCCATTCTGGCCGAATACGCCTCACCGAAATTATCAGAGAATAACTGTATTGATTTGGCCGATACCTGGAAGGAATTAAAAGACAAAGAGAAGTTTCGGTCTTTTCTGAGACACTGATGACAGGCTTCAACACTTTTTTGAGCAATGTTTGGTAATCAATCAATTTATGCAGAATGAATTGTGTACCACCTTTCAGATGCCCAAAAGTTGGGATATGATTCAATACGTTTCAAAGATATTTATTTTTAATTCAATTGAGTGTTATAGTTTTTTTTTTTTGGAAATATCTTCGATTATTGCAAATTTCGATTGTCCAACATTTTGGTTATCATTTAAGTCTTAAAGCGCGTATATCACTCGTGGATTCTTCTGCAGACTGAACACTTACCACTATAAGCATTTTTCATGAATAAAATCGTTGCGGCAATGGAGTAACTAAGTTAAAAAAGAAAGATTCTGTTCAACAAACGTATAATCCTAGAATAACCAACAGGCTCATAGACTTTCCAAGTGGATTGCGCCATTTTTGGTAGATGACAAAAAATTGGCAACAACTTCTCTCATTCAAGTTTCCCCCTTCCGACAGAAGGTTCACTTGCAACTACACCAAAAGATAAAGCCGATCTCTTCGCGCGGATATTCGCTGCTAACTCGACTATCGAAACATTTGGTCGGCAACCTCCAACAATTCCAACTGTTTCATCTAGGATGGGGGACTTCAGAGCACGGATCATTCGTCGAGTGCTTGGTGGATTCGATTCCAAGAAAGCAACTGGAGCAGACGGGATTCCTGTCATTGTATTCAAAAAGTGTTCACCAGAGCTTACAACTGTTCTCTGTAGGATGGTCACCATTTCACACAGGAAAAGAATTTTCCCCTATTCATGAAAGAGAGCCTATACCAAATAAGGGGAGGAAGTTTGTCCATCAAACTACCACCCAATAGCGGTAACATCCATTTTGTCGAAAGTCATGGAAGCAGTTATCAACCTCGAAAGAGCATTACGACTGATTGACTGCCAAACTATAACAGCCAGTTTGCAGTCGTTAGAACATAAACTAGGTGACAAAAGGTTTCCTTTCTTCGGGCACTCAAATATAAAAAACGTACAGTCCAATAATTCGGTTTGTGCATGTTCGATTATCATGCGCGTTTCAAAGAATGTCGATGAAGGATGTACCTATATGCCACTAGAAAGAGCTACAAGTATTTTGAAACAAAACTTTTTTACTGTGCAAAGTAGCCTGTATGTTAGACCAAACTTCAAGTTGAAAAGAATAATGCCACTGAAATGAACTATTTTTGATCTAAATGTTCCTTTTCATTTTTTAGATTTGACGTATTCGAGCAATCCCTTCTGGACGATGAGAATGGAGCACTCACCAACTTAACTCACAAACTAGGTGATGAAATCGATCAAGTTTGGAGGCAAATAGGTATAATGCATCAGAAGATGAATGCAAACGCAGATGTTCTGACGAAATTACAAAACCAAACTGACGCTTATGTAAACGGCTCAGCGGATAGTATCGATAACATAAAAGGAAAAGTAAGTATGAAATGCAAAATGTTGAGTGATCCAAAGCCAAAGGAACACGCGACATAGTGTCTATCTTCTTTTCCAAACCATCGGTCAGCAATTTGCCAAGTAGTAGAAAAACGGTTTCGTGAAGCGCTGATCTTGACGTTGTATGGTACGCCTTGGTTGACGCAGTTGATTTTCTCCGAGTTTCTATAGCTTCTTCTGTCCACACACGACATATACACACACCTTTCCGTTATTGCAGTACAATCAACACGATAACCAATTTCGCAGTAATCTTTTAATCGAGGTCTACATATACAGAAGGGCCCACGAGAAACAGCATACTTTTCAGGGAAAGATAGACAAACAAAAGATGACTCAGACGAACCGAGATTTGATCGCGGTACCTGCAGTCTGAAAACAGACTACAGCACTCCGAAAACAGACTACAGCACTCCGAATGAATAGCAAATGAATGGAGATTTTGCACGTCAGCTCTTAGCCGAAAAAATGTAAACCATTTCTAGATAAAAATGAACCAGTAATAATAACGATGAGGCAAGAGTTGAAAGAAGCAATCGCGGTACAAGTTAGGGCAATTGACATTGACTTGTGTGAGGGGACGATGCTGAACTTTGAGGAACAACTAGAGCAGTGCATTGCAGAAAACGGTCGTTAATTTATATTTGATAAATTGTAATATTTAAACTTGAATTTTCCATAATTAATTCTTTTTTCAAATTAAAAAACAGCGGAAATATTCTGATTTATTAAACTTTCTTCCATTCTGCCCCCCTCTGTATTATGCGTGAATTTCTGATTTACTGCCCAGAATTACATTAAGCAGCTGTTTTTCTATCAGAAAAATTTAATTATTATTGGTTCATGTTTCCAATTTTTTATTTCTTTTAGGTAGTTAAGGTTACAACAAAGATTACCGAACTGGATGAAAACTTAAACTTCCTCATGGGTAAACTAATGTTGGTATCACATGAATTCAACCAAATAAAAACTGGTCTATCCAAGTCATTAGACGAGATAAAAGGAACTCTCAACGCAGTACAAGACAAGATGAAAGATCCCGGACCAGGCCCGCACAAAATAGATGATTATGAGGAGCCTTATGTTAATCCCGCAAGAAAATAGTCGATGACTATAAGTTAAATGTATTTAAATGGTAGAATTAACATATTATTAAGAGTAAAAAAATAAGTACAGCAGCGAAACATTATATTTTAATGTTCTATAATAAGAATAAAAAATGGAAAAACAATGATGTAATGACAAAACCTTTTACCTATCAACAATAAATTTGGAATATACATTTAAATGATCATTTTGGCTTTGGTGGAACTGCACTAGCACAACAGCTTCTGTCCAAATCAGAAGTTGTAAGAGTCTGGAAAATATTAATATATTGAATTAACATATCAGAAAAATTTAGATTATTCCATATTCTTAACACACCACTTACGATGAATATTAGATTAGCCCATATTTTTTTATTAAATTATGAAATTATTCTTTGAAAATTCATTCATAAGCCTTAATTCATGCAAATATTTAGTTAGTTAATGTTCTTTATTCATCTACTGCATTATAATACTCAAAAATTCTATTGAATATTACCCAGTAATTCGTTTACTATTAAAAATGTCAAAATTTACAATGACAATCTCAGATTTGACGTATTCACATCAGTATAGCCATATCTCGAAACTGCAGTAGCAATCCTCGTACTAATACAGATCGAAATTAAGCATTTGGTTCCTAGGAATATAATCGCATCAAATTCTTTTGTTACGGTTCAGCTTTCGATGACATTCATTGCATTAAGACCATGACCCCTTTCATTCAATCTTATGAAAAATGATCCCTTCTTAATAACTAATGAATATCCGTTTCAATTTGTCAGAGATCCAAATCGAAGATTTATTTTGTTGAGTCAATGAATTTTCCTTTAAATGATAAAATACTGAACAATTGATTTTTTTTAATCTACCCATATGTTTTAAATGATTTTCAATTAATGAGCCGATACATTTACCCTTTGCAATTCCTTTAGCAGGAATATAACGATCAGAATCAATTATAGCTCTGATATGATCATCAGCAATCGTTTGACCAGATTATGATTCATCTTTGAGTGAAGGAAATTTATCTAATCATTTCCAACACTGTCGCTCTTGTAGACCTTCATCACTAATATGTATTCCTTATTTTTTTGCAGCTTCTGCTGCGTTCTTTCCTCTTAGGAAATAATAAGACGAAATCATTGTATAATATTGACAGAAGTCACGCCAAAGAATTATTACCGTCATCTACATTCAAAACCGTTAATTATCTTGCCAACCTTATATTTCAAATAACCTGCATTTACCCTCTAAAAACAAAAAAACACAAATAGCATGCTTGTCCCAAAAACAGACATTATTAGTCAAATAAATGTTGACCTCCATTTAGAGTTTGGAAGCAAGTTGAAGTTTTTAATTTATTTATTATTATATATAGCGTTAGTAAAAAACCAATTGAATTATGTATTAGCTTTAACATTAACCTAATAGATTGGATTGATTTGGCTGATGTTTGATAGAAATTATTCACAATTACTTTATTACTGTAAGACATGTTTCTATTTTTACTTTAGTTTAATGGTACTAACGTAGGCTTCGTCCATCTTGAAGGACTTCATTAGAGTACAAAATAAACACTTTTTGTTTTGAATCTATAGTTTTTGAAAAGTATACAGATGTTATTCTTAGACTTTATAACAAAACGATATTCCACACAGAATCCGGTTTCAGACTAATCTCTTTTCGATTAAAGATTGTTTCTCTCAATCCAATTCTCTACAATAAAGATCTGCACAACAGTTTGTCCAGCACTTCGGAATGAACAATTTTGTTTTTATATTATCCTGATACTCTTAGATCTTCTGTGAAGAAACCTCAAAACCTTTTCCAGCTTGTGCGAGTTAGGAGTTCAGTTGTGTTCTGGGTAGGCTTTGTTACTGTAATCTTATGCCACTTTAGGTCACAGCACTGTTAATTTTCGCCCCAACAGTGAAATAGTGGCCGAAACTCGTCCAATTAAAAAATTTCTTTCCCACCTGAACAGGATTTGAACCCGCGACCTTACGAGCCCAAAGCTCTTAACACTAAGCTATCGACACTCATATTTCCGCGTATACTTCACCACACACATAGAAGGGCCTTTTTGGAATAATCAAAATTACTGGATCTGACCTAGAGAACCATTTTTACCATTAACGAACGTCTAATGCACTTGGATAAACAACGCAACAGTTGTGTTACTCTCCTTGTAAAACTCAAAAAGCATACAATGCCAGATTTGCTATTCTGGTATTTGGCTGGCCATTTCACCCCAAATTATGAACAAGCCACAACAACCTTCAAATGTCTTTGACACGACTTCGAAGTACAAATGACTGTCAAATATCGACATGCCCAGTAACGACATTACTTTCCAGTTCCCCTATTATAAATTCAATGCAAAACCTGTATACCTTACACTCCGACGAAGCCCTTAAACATGGACACAACATAAGTTATCACCTTTAAATAAAATAGAAATAGGAACATGTGTTTCGTTAATAACTCAATTATCCCATTATTTAGAAAATATGTTTTATTCGACAAAATATCGAACAGAAATGAAATGAAACTAGTCACATATGTATGGTATTAATTTTATTTTATGCAAATTATGCGTCTAGGTACATTATACAATGCAAGACTGGCTGCAAATCAGCCAACCTGACAGATTTTAAAATCTCCATACCCTCAAAATTGGTACTTAGTACATACACACGATCGGTTTCATTAGAATTTATTCATAGATTAACGGGTTCATTCAAAACCACATCTTTACTGAAAATTACACAAAAATAAGATTAAAAAGAGATGAAATCATAATTTCCTATATGTCCATGTTTAGGACAAAGAAACCAATATCAAAATCATCGACATATAAATATTAAAACTACTTAGCCCAATATTCAACAATAAATACTGCCTTTTTGAAAAAAGGGTCCACTTTTTATTTATCTACTCGTCCACGTTACAGCGTCAACTGAACTATTGTTTAATCTATGAACAAACGAAGAACCAATCAAAAACCATTATATACAAATTTGCAATTAGTGGCAGTGTCCTATGAAAAAACTTAACTGCACCTGGCATGAACAGTTCGGACAAAAAGGCAAAAATAAAGCTGGCAAATTTCCCTAAGAAGCTGCCGACTCATACCCTTTTGTACCAAAACTTATAAGATGAAGATGTTTGGGTCACAAAAGTTAATATCTTCAAAAACAGCACAAATGAAAGAACTTCAAATGATCAAAAATGTACAATTTTAAGTCGAAAGGTTACAGATCACAATTTCAGAACCAGCCACAATTTACATCGAGATTCTTTCAGTTGTGAGCACAAAATTGTTATCAGAAGATTTTAACTTCTTTTGCCTCAACTTTACACAAATCGAAACTACAGCGTGGTTAAAAATATTACATAAAAATATGATGGATGCACCAATGAAAATTTCTAGGAACACATCTTGTGATAAATTTGCCAAATCGCAAAAGCATGTCTTTTCACATCGATATTTTTTCTCTTTTTATATCAGGACGGATAGGTGAAAAATTCTCTCCGTTTTTTTTACAAACATCGAGGATCGATATTGATAAGTTTCAGGAATGATACCAAGATTACACTGCATTTTCTCTCCGACTTTTTTGTGAAATAATCCAAATAGTTGTTTTCAACTATAAGAATGATTAAGATGACATAAGAAATATTTGAAATCATATTATTAGGAGTAGAAATAGGTTCATGCAGTTTTGATAACAGATGTCGCAACTATTATATAATAAAGACACCTGCAGTCCTTGATAAAAATTTGTAAACTTATATCCATTCATTACATTAAGCTGCTATTATTGCTCACAAATTTCTTTGTGAGTAAAGAAAAAACACAATGCAACCTCAGGTTAGAACTTTCTGAAGAAAGTCTTGTTTTCAACACAAAATAAGGAATGTATTCAATTAAAAAATCTCTAGACTGCAAACAGAATTTGTTCATCCTGTAAATTATTGGATTTAATGCATTTTTGTACTGAAATTTAGACATTATTTGAAACAGGATAATTGTTTGACGATTTCAGAAAATGTAACGTTTTTGATATATCTTGTATTCAATTGTTCAGGAAATATATTTAAAATGTTAAACTCAAGAAAACATGTAAGACCAGAATTACTGGCCTTTGTGAATTTTTCCTGTTAGTATTGCATCAATCAGTTTGCCATATCTAACCTAAAAAGTCGTTTGTAAATATCCTAAAATAGTCATTATTTCATTAACAACTTGCATTTCTGATGTGACAATCTATATAAAGCCCTTTCTGGTTACTATATTCAATTCAAACAATATCAACACACAAATTTCACCTAAGTACCCCTACAACACTAGTTTTGTATAAAATCCAGTAAATTTTACACACACAACTTTGTATTGTCTGAATTGATTACACTGGCCATCATCTATGACAATTTGTGAGACTTTGATATTCTAATGCAGGATCTTTTGAAAAGTATAGTAAACAAATTACTATTTACACAATCGACAAACCCAACAATTATCGAAGGATATCGTAATGACAGGCAACAAAATATTGACCTCCAAATTTTCTGTATACATTACTAATTGCAGTAGCACAAGAAACCATCAGAAAAAGGAGATGAAAAGAATGCAAACATATTTTAAGCATATGGATGACTAAATTATGATAAAAGCGATTCTTACAGATATTACTGAATAGATCCAAGCTTAAGATTCAAAGAAAATTGGGTACTTCGTAATATTTTTTATGGAATGTCCAAATTTCTCAAGGGATCATAATTATAAAATAAATACATAGCAAGTTTTTAAAAGCACCAAATTCCATTTTTGAAACCCTTTTACAATACAAGCTATGATCAAAAATTACCGGGAAATTGTAACTTAAATGAACCACTGTTAACAGATTTGGTTATTTATTCTTTGTTTTAGACCCTTAACTAACATCTATGTCAAATTAGAGAGGAGTTGGATCATCAGTATACTACTCTGTCAAGAAAGTACCGGGAATTTTCAATTAAAACAACATTTTTACATTTAATCGTCAAAATTTATTGGGTCGCCTTCAAAATAGGCTCCGTTTGCTCCAATACATCTATGCCAACGGCACTTCCAATTATCGAAACATTTTTTATAGGCGCTTTCCGGGATGGACTTTAGCTCTCGCGCCGAATTTTGTTTTATGGCTTCAATCGACTCAAAACGGGTGCCACGAAGGGGCAATTTTAGTTTTGGGAAGAGGAAAAAGTCGCAGGGAGCCAAATCCGGCGAATAACGGTGGTTGCTGAAGCACGTTTGTTGAGTTTTTGGCGAGAAAGTCAGTCACAATCGTAGCTCGGTGAGAAGGCGCGTTATCGTTCAACGTAATCACCCATAGTAAAAATCGGCACGCACTCTGACATCGACTGACTTAATCAGCTGTTGCAAACACACTAGTTGACAGATCCCGCTCAAGCTTGGCATAGTAATTAAGGACAGTGGTACCAACCTAGGAAAAAAAAATTTTACCTGCCTCATTGCCCCGCCAGATTTAAATCGATAATTCCCAGTACTTTCTTGACAGAATGTATGTTTGGCAGTTCTTTACTTACATCAGATAAGTTTTCATGTTTTGTCGCATTTTAAAAGGAATAGCAAAGAGTTTATTTAAAATTGATACAATCAAAGATTTAATAAGGAATCTTATCTAGGCATTATGAAACGACACCTGGATTTTGCACCATAATACACCATGCCATAAGCAGAAATGCTGCTGGATTATTTGATGAAATGAAGCGTCCATATCCTCGAACAAGCATCGTATTCGCCAGATTCAGCACAATATTACTTTTTTATTCTCTCAAGTTTTTATTGACTCAAGTTGCCCCTTCGTGGACTGAAATTGAGTCCTAAGAATCCATCAAACTAAATGGGACAAACGAACTAATGCCATTCCTTCAGAGGCATGAATGATTGCATAGGCATAAGTGTGTCATCATATATTAAATTTGGAATAAGATTGACACAATCTAGTTTTATTTACAATTTCCTGATACTTTTTGATCATAGTGTATAACTGAATCGTATTTCAATTTTCAAATTAATGTTACTTTGCTCTCGGTTGTAATATATTCAAAATGTAAAAAGTGAATTATAACAAAGTGCCCAACACCTAAAGTTACCAAAAACATATATTCCACATTTCACCAGTCTTTATATCACATAAATATATGAGATACGAGATTCGCCATACAAATTATTGATATTAGAGAAAAGGAGTTCAAAAAAACACGTACATGGTATTATTTACTTTCTTCATGAATTGCCAACAAAGGACCAATGCATTGTTCGGAGTTTGATATTTATATGATATAAAACAACCAAATAGAAGTAGGACAGAATTTTCTACCCTGTTTTACATAAACTTGGCTTGCATGCAAAAATAAATCCTCATTTTATCTTGGACATCAACAAAACAAGGAAAAACTTGATCGTTGTACTGTTGGAAACAACTGAATAAGGAGATTTTTATGGAATGGGTATTGCTACTTTGGGAAAAGGAAGACAACCATCAGTCCTTAACAACACACAATATATATACAACCCGTAATGTATTTATTTACAAAATGACAAACAAACAAATCCCTGTAGCACCAGTTGGAAATCTCTTTATTTCCTTCGAATAGAAGAATCTAGTGTAGGAAAGACATTTATTGTCAATATATTTTCGAAATAAATGGAGGTTATGTTCATATCTATTACCTCAAACAGATCTTCCCAGTTGTGGTTATTACAATAAGACATTATATCTACTACAACTTTTAATGGCAGATACTTTACAAATCTAGTACCTACTCACGTTCTAGTAACTACTACAGAGAAGATTCTGCAATTTGTTAATAACCAATATAAGCCACCTTCATTCATTTCAGTACATTCAGAGGAAATTAAAGTTAACTTGAGTTGCTAAGAAAGTAATTTTGTTTAGGTACGATTATGAAAACAGGTCTTAATTACAGAAACCTGTTGTACAACTTCAAAATAGAGAAACAAAATTGTTATTTATGCACAGAGATTGTAAAATGGAAGTTTTAGGACATAGATATGAAGATTGAAATTAAAAATACTTTTCATAAGTAGTGCATACAAAAACTTTTTATTAAATCGAAATTAAAGAGTAGAGAATACTTCAAATTATATTGGCCTCTATTTGATAGAAATCCATTGTACACCTTATTAAATAATACACATACATGTTGATTTCTATTTATTTTTTAAGGGTTGCACATATGACGTGTTCTTCAAATGCTTTTAAAAAGTGGTTAAAAGTTGGGTAACATACAATATTTGAATGATTTGTTTTGAGATAAGGGTAACATTTTTATTAATTTTTGGAAAAAACCATGAAGTCCCTATGAGAATAAACCCTTTGGAATTTGTGAACTAGAAAACGGAAGTTGTTTTTGACTGAGGAATAAAACCAAAATTACTTTCCAAACAACCCAACACATGGTCCTGCCACAAATTTGGTCCTCTTGAAATTTTTCTGTAACTCCCTCAATATTAGCTTACTTTATCAAAATTACAGTTGAGCCAAATACAAAAGTAAAGGGTCTTTCTCGACGTTTAATGTTGACCGATTTTTTATGGCCTGAATTGGTTCATCTTGATTTGCAGAACATGTGGTTTCGACAGGACGGTGCCACTTGTCATACTGCCAATGATACAATGACTATTGAGAACAAAATTCGGCGATTCGATTATTTCAAAAAATGGACTGATAAATTATCCGGCTCGTTCCTGCGATTTAACTCCATTGAACTTCTTTCTTTAAGGTTAGGTTAGGTTTACAGCAATCATCCAGCAAATTTAGACGATTTACAGATCAATATTGAACGAGTGATTGCTAACATACGACCTGATTTGTGTGAGAGAGCCATGGATAATTGGGTTCAACGACTTCTTTCCTGCCAGTGTTTCCGTGGTATACATTTAAATGATCTTTTGTTTTATTATTAATGGTATCCATTGTACATTATAATGAAATAAAAATTTCAATAATTTTCAAATAAATAATGCGTTTTATTCACAAAACAAAATGGGGCGCTGTTAATGAAAGACCCTTTATAAATTTTTCTTCATAACTGAAGAATGGATTTTGATCTACTTAGGACTAAACCTGTTGCAGAACTACACGAGAATACGAAAGAAATTAAAGACTAAAGATTTGCAGTACTATATAAATCACAAAAAGTGGATATTCAAAAAAAAATTGAAGACGTAGATTTTTCTGTTTCCATCACTCAAGAGATATCCAATTGAGCTGCATTCCAGGACATACTTCTTCACTAGATAACAAATAAAAAAGACCAGACATATACCACCATCACATCTCTTCAAAACCCTTTGACATCTCCAACTAAACCAGAAGAAACTCTTCCAAGTTTAAAAAAAAAAAACCAATAAATCGTACAGATGGCGCACATGAACGTGGAAAAAATAATTCCTCTCGTACTACATTTAAATAACAGAGTCATTTTATACAATGTACATTTATGTACATATTGTCGTAAGTATATTTTTTTAAGTCTCTGTGCGTACACCTTCGAAACCAAAAAAATTAGAATAAAAACGAACTGGATGTATTTTGGGTTGAGGCACTCGAGCCACTCAATGCTTGGACAATGAGTGACCCGAGTGTTTTCCCTAACTGCTCGTACTAGCCATGGGACTTACTGGAGACAAGGGGGTGCACGTCGCGTCTCTCAGACATCCGTTCAGAGTGATGAGGAGTTTTCTAGATCCAGCGTGATCCCTGTGCTCGCAAAGCCACACTCCCTGCCATGTGCCAAGGTTGAGCTTACCTTCAGTGATTGGTATGCTTAGGGACGAGCCAAGAAAACAAGCTTTTACATGGGCAGGCTGGAAACAAAAGAAATAGATATTGCAATAACTTCTTACTTTGTCGTGTGTAACTGTTTTAACCCTTTTGGCAGTCAATTTTCTCATCTCTCATGACAGAGATTAACCCTTTTCCACAGAGAATACCTGATTTCATAAGTTACCATTCTACTGAAATTAACTCACCATATCATCTGGACCTTCACAAGAATGTCTGTAAGGCAAACCCTCAGGAACTATTTTATTTAACATCATCTCCATATCATCTCGTACATCGGGATCCCAACTCTCATTGAGGGCTAAGCTGGCACTAGTATGAAGGACTGTAAAAAAAATCACCCTTAAAATTTCATATCGCAACTCGGATATGTTGAATGATTGGAATTCTCTACTTAATTTTGATTGTGACAGTTCAAGCGGAAATCAAATGAATTAATTATGCTGATAATCTTTTCCAAATATAATTAAAATAAGCTCCAATAGGTTTTGTTTATCGCTGGGATACACATGTTTTGAAGCTAATTGGCTTCCATCATCCGCTGTAATATTATTATTATTTATAGTGAGTGGGCGTTTGTCCATCCTACCACTGCGTCCGCGCGGACTATTCTGGTTCACCCATGATTTATATTTCCCCGACGAGATCTAGTTTTTGGATAAAACCGATAATCTTGTTCAGGGGTAATTTTTTCAGATCTCAGTGGGCTATAGTAACTTGACCAAAGACCTAGAATCTGATGCGACTCACCACTGGGCACTCTGAAACGATGTGCATGGCCTTTTCAGTGTCCTCCAGGCATAGCCTGCAGTGACCTGTTATAATTCCGACATGTATGTTTGGCCTTGTCCAGACCTAGTGCTAGGTCTGTCCTACCGCTGTAATATACAATGAATACAACTCAGCCACGCACCCATATTCTCCCTACATAGGAACACCTCAGCAAGCTAATTTAAGCAATGAACTGTATTCCCAAATTTTTCTAACGTTACTAATGTAGAAAATAATCCTCATGCTCAGTTTCAATAAACATTAAACAAAGCAAAAACTTTTTTTATTTCAGCAATCACGCAAAATCATCGCTTAAAGAAGGTGAACTATGATACTGACCCTAATTTTATGCTTGGCGGTTGTATTATGCAAACTTATAATTGGAAACTAGAATGTTTTTAAGTTGTCGTTAAATTATATGGAATCCAATGCTTACAATCATTTTCTTAGGTAAATGTTCAGGGATGTTTCATTCCAGTTTAACACAACCATGTTTTCTAGCAGAACAATGTCCTTAAATTCATGCGTAAGTAAACAACTAAATTTAATTAATAAACTCCTTGGTTTGCCATTATAAACAAGGTATGATCAGAGGTTAAATATTATTTTTTTGACAGAATATAGAACTTGTTGAAATTAATTAATTGAAGTTTTCATAACCGTTTTTATGAATTTCTTAAGCAACTCTAAGGTTGTAAATTAGCATGATTAAGTTTTACAAAACAGAAAGATGGGCTTGTCATAAATTCTCTCATAAACGAAAATGAAAAACAACTCATTCTGAAACAAATATACCCCACTTACAAAACAGAAAACAATGGTGAAAATTTTGTGAAACTAGCATATGTTGGACCAATCTCGCAAATTTTCAAAAACTAACATTTCGCACCCTCACATAAAATTTCCAACCTATTTTTTTTTAATGTTGAAGACAAAAACAACCGGCTAAATAATTCTGTAAATCTGTAGTTTAATTAAGTTGTCAACAGTGCAGTAGCGTATATACAGGACAAACAGGAAGATCTTTCCAAAAAGTTTCAAAAAACATCAATCTTCATTTAGGAATCAGAAATATAAATCTAATTTTGCGAAACATTTTTTTAAATCCAATTATATCTTTCCAGAATTGGACAATCTTGAAATATTACACCTGGAAGCAAACAGAGAAAAGATCTAGACATTCTGAAATATTTAAGCCCAAGCACGTTTTAGAAATGAAGCTATTAAATGAGCAGACGTGCCTTTGGCACAACCCACTTCTCGAAGTCTTGCACAAGTCGAAGCCGTCGAATATAAATAACTGCTCCCTCCAATAGCATTAACTGTTTCAGTTTTTTTTGATGTTCTGTAAATTTATGAAACAACATCGAGAATTTCATTCAAAGGTGTATAAATATGAGTTATTGGTTTGAGTACCAAGGAAAATATGTTTAGAGGCCTGCAACACTAAAAATTGTTAATAATGAGGAAGAAATTTTGTAAATCGCTTAGATTCCATAGCAAGAACAGTTTGGGTCAATTACAATGAAGTCTGAAAAGCAATAAATACGGAAAAATTACCATTAATAAATAGCATTAAAACTGTAAAGATAAACGATCAAAAAAAATTCAAATTAAAATTTTTCAAAATCTATTTTCAACGAAGTCAACAACTCTCATAACACACAAATGAATTAATATTAATTCAAAAACTATATTTCCCCCTGTTAATTCATAAAATAAATATATATATATATATTTTGTAATATTTATTTTATGAATTAACAGGGGGAAAAATAATTTTTGAATTAATATTAATGCATTTGTCTGTTATGAGAGTTATTGAATTCATTGAAAATATGCAATTTTATACAAATCTTTGTTACTTGTTAGTCTTTCTAATTCTTATTATTTATCTGCTCAATTACTCAATGATTGCAATTGATTGTAAGATCGTTCAAATTCCATAAGTTTCAGCTGAGAATAAGTCATTAAAATTGAAATGAAGTATTAATTTGCAATCAAATACTTGTTCAACAGGTTATTATTCTAAATACCATATTCAGTTTCGAAAATATTAGGGAAAATAAGGAAATATTTCAAATGTGAATAACTATGAATTTGCGCATTAACAAACTTAACAGAGTTATTTAGGCCTCAAGCCTAATCTGACTCAAGTCTCTACCTTTTTCCGTTTTAAAGTTAGTGTTTATAAGTGGACCTTCCAGCCAGAATTACTTTTGACCTTGGATTCTTCAACGGTGGTCGTTTAAGACCATTTTCAGCTCAAAATTTGAAAATTATAGACATTTTAGGAAAACCATAGCACCTAGAACATGTGCGCAAAATATTAATATCATTCAAAATGTAATTCAAGATGGATTTCACCATATATTTGTTTCGGTCTCTACTTGACGAAAATTCATCTCCAAATGAAAACAACCTTTAATTTCCACTGTTCTTTATTCCGCAACAATTGTTTCATATAATAAAATAAAAATGTAGCGGAAAACTTGAATTATTTCTAATTTTCAACTTCGAATAGAGTTCATTTATATCGATTTGATTTATCCTAAATATGGGATAAATACCCATGTCACAATAACTGTGCTTGTTGAATGGTTCAATATAATCTTTGATATTGCATTCAATTTTTAGCCAGGAAGTTAGCTTAACTGATAAAGGATATAAATATTCTAACCGTGAGAATGTACCTTCTGATGTCAATAAGATAGTATAAACCGTGTGGATCTACAAGGAATAAGTAAACCATATTTACATTTAAGGGCATCTCTATATTTATTTCTTCCTCCTTTAATATTACCTCAAAAATTAAAAGAAACATGCTTTCTTTTAGGAAAGACTAGATATCAACATGGGAATATTAAATGTGTCAATTTTATTTCAATAAGTATCTTCCATTTACAAGTATGAAATTTGAAATATCATATGGCTTTTTTTACCAGATTGAGAAGCTTGAAAAAAATCATTTAGTTGACATTGTTGAACACACCATGTGTGTTGTTCATGTCACGTTCAAGGATAAATTATGGAAATTCAATGCATTTTTTTGTTTGATTAGTCTATTATAGTTAGGAGCTAGTAATGGAATGATGAATTCTATAAAGCAGGGAACAAAAGCATTTTCTTTGATAATGACCACCAGAAATCGATTTTAGAGTATATATCTAGGTATTTAATGAAAATCAAAGAGCGATTTTGCCCCAATTTAGGTGAAGTAACCTTGAGATGTACATTTTTTTTATTACCTCAAACTTTGCAAAAAATAGTCTCGTGCAGTATTCATGAAAAACAGAATTCAGATGAAAAAACCTATAAATGAATAACCTTGAAACATCAGGTCATGAGTTCACTCTTTACAAAATGCATCTGATGAATGAAAAACTACTTCCAGATGTAGTAGAGATGAATGACAATTTGTCATAAAAAATACAATTAATATTTAAGACTTTTTAAGAATCAGCATAGTTCTAGTTGTCTTTTCGTGAAAACCCACATCCTCGGCCCCCATCCTGTCATATTCATTCAAAGTTAAAGTACCTGTCAAATTTTTGCAGTATGAAACAATTGCATGCTGCCTAACTCACTTTGCACATGACACAATCCCATGGCAAACTGGGACAACTCAGGAACCTGTCTCAGGATCTCTTCGGTGACCAGATGGACCCCCCTATGTTGCGGCCTCAAATTTATCTTTTTTTGAAACCATGCCGAACTACTTTGTATAATTCTGGCCGAAGAAGCCATGTTTGACTTACTATCACTGTCGGTCGCCAGTTTGGACGATTAGTTCTTACACTCACAAAAAGAAACAACTGTACTCCTTCAGATCACTTGCGATTCTCACTAAATTCATTATTATCATGAGCAAATCATGGGTAATTTTTTTAAAGAGTTCCAGAATGAAACAAAAAATTGCAGTATACTTGCCGCAGTCGAGCGGTTCGTTTCTGACACCTCGGTTATGATCGGTTGTGTTCGACAGGGAGCGTCTTATTCCCGCGCCTTTTGAACATGTCCTAATCGAAACTATCAAGGTTTCGGCATTAATATATTATCTTCAAAACGCAATCGATGGTTTAAACTCAAAAGAGCACTTAATGATGGCATAAAACAAATAATGCAATAGTTTGAGAGTACCCTACCTCGACGAACATTTATTTCAGATTTAATACAAGATGTTAGGTTATCAGTGGCGTAGTTGTAGCAAGATGCAAGAGTTTATATCTGGAAGGAAAAGATCAATGAGTGACAGAAGCTCTAATTAACCTTCGTTGAATATAAGATCTATGAAGAAACGATGGTTGTGCTGTGATTTATACGTTCTTATCAGTTATTATTTTGTAACGCAATATAATGGAATAATCGATATCATGCCAGTTCATCATATTTCGCCAAATACCATTCACACAGATTTGTTGTAAATTACACTTCTAATCTATGAAATTAATACTCCTTTTTGTTGAATTGTGAACGACTCAATGTTTATAAAACTTTTTATACAAGAAATTAGCATCAAACTATTTGTTATCCATCTTGTTTATTAACATTTTATCTTACATACAGATGAGGAATAATTTTCAGCAGCTCTGTCACACTTTAATATTAAAAAACTAAAAAACATAACTTTATTGTAAAGTTAATTTCTCTTTCAATATCTACGCCACTGTATTGTTATCACAGAATGACGCCGACATATTGTTGTCTCCTTCTGAAACCTAGGTTGTTGCCGAACGATTCTAGATAGTTCCTGGAAATGTCTGACATTCATCTCCTTACTGTTTTTGAGTTTATTTTGCTGCTATTGATAGATTTATGTTTGATGATTTCAAGACCTAAATTTGCAAGTTTATTATTAGAGGAATGTTCAGATTATCTATGTCGATGCATAACATAGATATGAATTTTCAGCAAAGCTAACTATTTATAATTGTTATTTATTGATATTTATAATAATATCCATAATTGTTCATTATTATAATTACTATGGAATAAATTCTTTACCCGTTTCTTTTTCATTTTGCTTACGCAACGATTCTTTTTCAGGAATACTTGAACCAGCATCACCAACATAATGTTAATAAATATCACTAGAAATGTAACAAGATTTCATTTAATATTTGAATTATTATTTAGGACAATTCTAAAACCGTAGAAAACATAAGATGTTACTGAAATGGATGAAGAATTTTAGTTCCTTTTCATGATAAAGATACTTTCATTATATATTCAGTGTTGCCAATGAATAAATATGTTAGTGCTATGTATTTATGGTTGCCTATATTTCCTTTCGAATGAATACTAAGTAGAGTTAATCCTAGGTTTCATAATAATTTGTAGGTAATAATATAAATATAAAAATTTCTCTAATGAACATTTACATTCAAAGTTATTACTAAGGTAAGAACAATTATGAGTTTTTGAACTCAAACTTGAAAATTTAACAGAATAATAGCTGAAATTAATCCACCAGAATGTCTACAGATTTTAATCTATATAAATCTCATTAAAACATTTAGAATTAAATTTAAAACATGTCCTTATACAAAATAATTTTTTTTGGTCTACTCATTATACGAGCTTCATGAAATTTTGTCTTAGCCTTCTTGTCTTTAAATTTAAACTCGATCGTGTGACTGTTCCTATGGTTTCTTTAGCACTCAACGCTGCTCCGCTCACAAAATTTTGGCCTTTGTTTTGAATCTTCTAATCCTCATGTGATTGTATTATTATTATTATGACATATTATCCTGATACTCTTAAATCTTCTTTAAAGATCCCTCAGAAGATTTTTCAGCTTGTACGAGTTAGGCGTTCAGTTGTATTCTGGTTAGGCTTTGTTGCTGCGTCCTTACGCCACTTTAGGTCACAGCACTGTTCATTTTTGACCTAACAGTGAAATGGAGGCTGAAACTCGTCCAACTAGATGGGAATTGAACTCAGGACCTTCCGGTTTCTAGCCCAAAGCTCTAACCACTGAGTCATCGGCACTCATAATTCTTCTAAACACCAAATTTCAAATCAATTGGATCTGTAGTTTGGAAAATATTGATACAAATTTTAAATGTGGATAACTGTGAAACCATTGGACTGATTTTGCCTAATAACGAAGTTAATCAAGATATTCAGGTCCCAAATTTACCACGAGAGTTTCAAGTCCCTGTCTCTTTCTGTTCGAAAATTCTCAACTCTAATCCAATCACAATTTTTTTTTTGGATCCTCTCAAAATTTCAAACGAATAAGCGTGACCTCAGATTCTTCAGTAGTGAATCCAAGCTCATTTTCGGCTCAAAATTCTAAAATTATTGGCATTTAGGCGAAACGATAGCTGTTTCCTGGAACTATCGCGCAAAAAGCAGTTGAATCATCCACTATATCATCAGGATTTCTGCGAGTGAGCTTCAATCACATTTTACACTTTTTTGGCACACTTAATAGTCGTGTTTAAGTTGTTTTTATAGTAGTATTTGTGCACTGTGCCACTATCAACTTTTTGTGGTAATATCCCTAAAAGTAATTTATAACGAAAATAAATGCTAACTCAACTTGTGTATGACAAAGACTTAGAGTATGACACTTGAATGATTACTTCAATGTGACGTCAACTAATTTTCATTATTTCTGTATTGAATGTTCAAGATTTCTATTCGTTGCTTGATCGCGTAAGATGGCAAAACCACCAATTGAATGTTGACAATGATTCGCCATTTAAAAAATAATGAGCCTTTACTAAAGAAACGCATTAAAAGCCAAGAAATTATTTTCAAACGTGATGATTTATCCAAATGAATTTTCAGAGCTGCATTATAATCCGATCAATCCTGTATAGTGAATTATACTGTGATGATGACCTAAAGGAATGCGTGATATACAAAAATATGCATGCATAAGGGGTGTGTTTGAGGTGAAATCAGCAAACTAGGAGTGGCCCACTTCCACTTCAACCCTTGTTCAGTTTTAATTCCAACACATTGATAAAGGGCGACTCTATAGAACTCACTTATGGCTAGTTTTAAGGCCAATCCAAACGACGAAAATGAACCTTGGTTGGAAAAGGCTGCCATGGATGGTTATAGTTTTAGAGTTTGGCATCTTATGTTTTTTGCGGTGACAGGATTCTTTTCAATCTGTAAGTTTCCATTATATATAACTTAAGTTTTGAGGATTACATCCACCATAATTCTTGATCAAGATTCAACTATCAAAAGCACAAATATACATAGTACATACACAGAAAAAAGTGTTTTCGTTTCTATTTTAAAGATATCAACTTCTTTTTACAGAAAAAGTAATCAACTCATATCTAAGATTTTTCTGTAAGAAAGCTTCATAAATATCATTAAAGCTTTAGGTTTTAAAACGTAATGGTTTTTAATCTGAAAAAGTCACTAATATATTTTATTGAACAGATATATGGTTGATTTTTTGGATAATTCATTTTATCAACCCTTATGTATATATAAAAATTTCAAATTAATTCGTGGAACTGTTCTCCATATTCAATATTTATTGAAGTAAGCTTATCTGTGCTTACTAGTGCTGTTATTCTAGTCAAGTATCACATAACATTTAAAATGTTAGTCAACTATCAGAATTAATACAATACGCTGAATAAAATGTGCACGATTGTAAGCCTAAAGTTAGTTTTTGAAATTTTTTTAGCTGCAACTGAATCAAATCTTTGCTAAAAATGGTGGATACGCTGTTTTTCCTTTAACAAATTTTGTAACAGCAATTGATTTATACTAAAACTGAAAAAAAAATTATAACTTCCATAATTTTTACTAACCAACTTTGAGGACAAAAACTTAAAAACAAAGTGTAGCCTCCAAAATATGCTTTGTTATTAACTGATTTCGCTGAATTTGAATCTTTTCATGTATTTCCCCTATCCTATTTTTGATTCAACTTTCACAGGATTTAACTTCTTCTAGTCATTAATTCAATCTTATTTGTTTTCACGCTACGGTTTATTCTTAATAAACATATATTCTATTGTAAAATGGAGAGACTCCACCATTATTTTCTGCTTAAAACTATTTCATAAAATCCAGAAATACAATCTGTTTAATCGATCTAAAATGCACAAAAATGAAAAAAAGTAAAATTAATGTCGTAAATAATTCCTGAGAATACTTTGAAAATAAAAAGTTTAGGAAAGCTTGAAAGAACGTAAAACTACGAAATATTCATATTTAAATTGTGTTTAGAAGCTTCAAATAAAAAATGAAAATAATCAAACATTTTTTTTCTGCTAAGTAACCAATGAGAATATAATTTAAAAGTAAGGAAGATATTGTATATCAACAAAATTCAATTGTTTTTTCATTGTAGTGGTATTCTTAGCGTTCTGCGTAAAAGTTAGAATCCCAAGAACCAAACAGGACATTGAAGCAGATTACCATCGAAAAAAACTCGCAGATAAGTTCATTGAACGTTTACGCCTTATAGAGAATCAAGAAATGGATACACTTGACCTTAAACAAGGTAAATATTTCTTTGAATCGTTTAGACGTGGCAGTTAATAAACTGTCGAAAATTAAAGTAAAAACTTGGGTGGTACCTATTCAGGCGAATATGTCTAAATTAGCTGAAGTGGGATGATAAATTTATAATTTCAAACTGATAATTGAAATTGATAATATTTTTAGCATTGGAAATCATTCAGAAGGATTACATGGAAAACCAAGAAAATATCAACCATAAATATGGTATTTCAACGTCGCAATCTTCAGATAATTCTGGCAAAGAACTCAATCAAAACGATTTTTCGACCTCTCTTCAGACACTAACATCGAGAAAAACTCAGAGAGTATAATAAACAATATTGGTAATTTATCTTGTAAAACATTTTTTTAAATTAATTTATTGAATCAGTTATATCTATCTATTCAATTATTTATACTGATGTACGTTGATGTTTGTAAATAAAATCTGAAAATTCTATCGCTCAGTTCTATTGGTCCATTCATATAATTCATATATTCAAATAAACCTTACATGAATCATATGTCAGATGTGTGTTTTTGTTCTATGATTCTAGGTTGCATTTTGGTCAGTGGTTTTAGGTTGGCAGTGTGTACACCGGAGTAAACCAAACAGCCCCTAGAAATAGGCTTTTCTAGGTACTTTTTTCTTGACTAACGCTAACTGCCACTGCCACTGTCAAGAATCTTGTCTAGCGTTGGATTTTCCGGTTTCTGTTTCTTTCTTTCGAAAGAATAGTGAATATTCTCCCGCCATTGGGGGCGAAGACTTACTGTCGGTTAATATATAAAACTGTAAAAGTAAGAAGACGAATGCAATACATCTGTTCGTTCAAATTTTCAAATCATTGAAGTGAAATTATCCTTACAGTTACCTCAATTGAATCAGCACAATGTCCGGAATCGCAGCAGCAAGGCTCGCAGAAGAACGAAAATCTTGGCGAAGGGAACATCCATTCGTAAGTAAAACACGTTTTTTACAAGTAAATAAAATATAAATATTTATATCAGAAAAATTTTCATTTCGTTACAGGTTACTTTTTTTAATTTGGTTAATTTTTTCTTCTCTATTTTTAATGGATTTATTCTCGTTTTCAGGGTTTTGTAGCTCGTCCTTCTAAAAATCCAGATGGATCTCTTAATTTAATGAATTGGGAGTGCTGTATTCCCGGGAAAAAAGGGGTAGGTTTATTAATTTCATTTGCCTGAACTAACTTTTGAAATAAAAATTTTATTCATGTTTTAGACACCTTGGGAAGGAGGTCATTATAAATTGAGAATGATATTCAAAGATGACTATCCAAGCAGTCCACCAAAATGTAAATTTGAGCCCCCACTTTTTCATCCTAATGTATACCCATCAGGTACAGTTTGTCTTTCGTTATTAGATGAAGAGAAAGATTGGAGACCCGCTATAACCATTAAGCAAATATTGTTGGGAATTCAAGATTTGCTTAATGAGCCAAATGCTAAAGATCCTGCTCAAGTTGAAGCATATACTATCTACTGGTGAGTGAAATGTGGATAATTTTTTAACAGTATTTTAAAATGTATAAGTGTGGTTTATGCCAAATTTTAAATACGTTTATTTCTTTAATATCATCCATAGGAATTTTATCATTGATTGTTGTCTATATTCATATCCTCATATGAAGGCCAAGCAATATTTCCATGATCTGTAACAAGAGAAGATTTTTTTTGATTGAGTTGAGTTATTATTGATCAAAGTTGATAACTATAGATTGACAACTAATTTGTTGGAATTGCTTAGGGTAGATGTTTTTAAAATATGAACTTTCCATTCATTTATTTTATATTTGTTTTAATTATAACTTCATTATGTTTAATTACTTCGGTCATTACTTGATGGAAATTGATATTGTGGAATACCTATTTTCTGCTAATATTTATTGAATTATTCAATTATTGCTGCTTTGTCAGTTCAAGTAAGTATTATAACCAATTCTTTCATATCGGACTTTTCAAGTAGGTAGGTAGAAAAAGAAGGTTCTATTCAATAAAGGGTCTATTTATTCATTAAGTAAAATGTTTTTTTTGTTTTTCCTAGTACATCCTAGGATGTTTAGTCTAATGGATTTGTTATCCATGTTAAGAACTCTGAAATTATTGTCAAAAATCATGTTCTGTCTACAGAAGATTGTGGAATTTTATTTTGTTATGAATGTAGGAATTCTGTGTTCTTTCATCCTATTGCCATATGTAAAGTTAACCTATAATTTTTTAACATTATTTTTTGTTAATTGTTCTAACCAATATATATTTTTATAAGATACTGAAAATATTGTTTTCCTTTAAATATGTGCTTTTCTGACAATTTATTGCTATCACGTTGGTGAAACCATGATGTTCAATGGTGCCATCAGAAAACTTTTGTTGCTCTTAGAAATCTTAGAATTTATAAATTATCTTCTTCAATAAGATACACACACAGAACAAAACTACATTCATTAAGCTTAAAAATCACTCAAATTAAAAACAGGCATAAGTTTTCGATTCATAACAAATTGACGCATATAATTCACCCATCCTCAAATCGCCCAGTCACAGAAATGAACAACATACCTATAATGATTGAAAATTTTGGGAAACATATTAAAGCTGCGATAAAGTATGGCTACAATCTGAAAATTATTGACAAACTCTTGAACAAATTACAACTCGAACAATACATGTCATTAATATACCCTTCAAACCCTAATAAATGATCCATAATACATTTCACTGTCTTATATAGGACGAAAATCGGAACAAATGGTTGGGTGTTTAAAGAAAAACAGTAATTTCAATATCTTATATAAAAGTATAAAGAGAGAGAGAGAGAAACTAAATTTATTGATCTTGCAATCAATTGGCCATCGGCCGCAGTCTTCCAGCCAGTTATATACAATTTTATATTACAATTAGAAATTACTAGAGACTATTGAAAAATAATGGTATATATTTTGTAGAAGTATGATAGGGTCGGTTAAATAATTTGAATTTAAATATCAATAAATTCATCGATATTCAAGGTGACCTCATGAAAATGAATCATTTATTAGGGGGACCCGAAAGTAATGTCGCTTTCTTCAATTAAATTCAAACAAATAAATTATTAACTAGTTTTTATTTTTAATCAATAATGCAATAATCTTCGTTATCAATCTTTTGCCATCTAGTGTACAAATTTTCAATGCCAGACTGATAAAAATCAATTTGTTTTTGAGTAAAATATCTTGAGATGGCATTTTGGACATCATCCAAATTTTTTGCCACTAAGAAAATGTTGTAGCGATTGGACTAAATGGAAATCCGTGGGTGCGATATCAGGCAAGTATGATGAATGACAGAGAAATTGTATAATTCACAAAAAATCAGCAGAAATCAAGTGAATTAAAAAAATATATAAGAGAGTATTTGAATTTCCACAAAAATGTTCAATATACAACAATTGTTTCACCATGATGTGGTTTCTTCAGGTATCTACATTCTACTGACTATATATATATATATATTTTTTTTAATTAAAATGAGTTTCCACCAAGTAAAGATCAAATCATTCAAACAGACAAAGTGTTTTACTTTAATCAACATTTATTATAATGAAGTGACCTGTTTGTATTTGTTTCATTCTGTATTTCAGTCAAAATCGTTTGGAGTATGAAAAAAGGGTGAGAGCCCAAGCAAGAGCTATGAGCCAGCAGGAACTATAGCACTGAAAATGAGATGAAAAAATCCAATTTGTAAACATTTCGTTTCAATGTCTCTCAAATTGTCCTGGCATATTCACCAATATATGTTATATTATTTCCATCTGTCAAAATAAGTTTGTTTTTACATTAAGAAAATGAATTATTAATGTTAAATCGTAGGTTAAAGTAGTTAGTGGGCAGAAAAGGCCTTTTTTTATGAACGAATGTAATTCAATTCCTGTTTTTGAACATTTAGATTCAATAATTGTCTAAATAAATAAATTATACTATATGTTCAGTATTTCATTAATTCTTTAATTTTTTTTTTGCCTAGAGAAAATTTGTTGATTTATTTAATTGAAAAAAGGCCAATTCGCTGAATGTTATGTGATTTACTATCATAACATATTCCACTTTTCAGTTTACGATTTTGACAAAAATTATATTTTGGTGATGTAGATAACTATTTATTCAAGTTTTTTATAACAATAAATTTTTTAAACTCATTTTTGTGATGACCAATGTGAGATATTGAAAACAATTATCCTTTCATTTCATCCCAGTAATGAAAATTCTTAGGATTCTTCAAAGATATTGAGGCTATCTCAAACTTCTCATATGAACTTGACATACAAATAATCGAAGACCATGAAAATATGATTGAAAAAAAGGTTTCAATTTTTGGATCTTGGTGCTCATTTATTCATTAATAAATCTACATAGCTAATACAAAAAAGTACAAAGAAGATGATTCACTTTAATCCTTGTATTCATAATGAAATTCTTCATTATAATTTTAATTTGCGTTAATTGATGAAAATAAATTTTTATTTTTTATTTTTCTTGCTTCTTGATAGGTTTTTAGTACTTGTTTCTATTGTTAATTGTTCCCTAATATTCCTTATAGATTCCCTCAAATTCTTGAGATAGCCAAGAGCGTTTTGAGCAAGGCAACCTTCTGGGCTCCATTTTGGTTCATATAATAGATGTTTTAGAGCGGCTTTGAGAGTTTCTTCGGCTGATAACAGATGTTCCAATAATGTTTCATTACTTATTTCTTTTTTCGAATATTCTTTGTAAGCCAAATTTGCCTTTGCTGCATGAAGCTCGTAGAGTGTTATTCCTGAAATGACATGAGAGAATAATTTTTTAATTGATTTGTGTGAAATAAAATGTTCATATGTTAACTTGAATTAGTATGTTGTCAGGCAAAAGTTAAAAAAAATACTTTTCAATGTACAAAAAATTTAAGGTGGTTTAGTCACTGCAATCTCACTTGACAAGCTAGGTAATATATAAAATATACAAAGTTTCCAGCAAATTAATAGTGAACTGGGAATTTATTTCCTTCCAGTTATTTTTACTTCACTCTTAATGACACATGTTTGAATAGAGTCTAGGGTAATTTGCCAATGCTTGCATTGGTTAAAATGTGTTAAAACATCTTGCGCAAGTATGGGTTGCGAATATTCATTCTACAGAAAGTGGGGTCCGTAAATAGAGTAATAAAAGGAGCGTTTTTAGTTTTTACTTGAATAAATAAAGTTGGTTGTATATATAAATTATTTTTTGGATTTTAATTACGGCTTTGCGGAACCTACAACAAATATGCATGGTTTAGTTGATCCGGAATTTGGACACGATATACATTTATAGTGACTGAAAAGACAATTATTGTGCCACACTCAAAACTTTGAATGGATATGACTTATATAGTAATATAGTAATTTCCAAAATATCAAAGTTTTCATCATTTTCATATTTCAGGACAATTGATTGTCCCAGAAGGGGCAATAAAACAACTATATTTTTTTATAAATTCTATAAAAATTTTTGACTCTTAAGAAATGTGAAATTGAAAGTTAAAAAATTCTGGAAAGCTTTACAAAATGATAAATATTAAAAGTAATATTGTTTAGGAAAACCCTTTTCCATTTAAAGATATAAGTATATCACCTATTGTATAATCTATAAGAATCAAAACAGTTCAAGAAATTAAAAAATTTATATCAAATAAATAAAAGTTGAAACAATATTGTTTCGTTAGGAAACTCATCGGTTGACTTCATTACTCGAAAATCTGAATATTTTAAATTCCACAATAATCAGCAATGTCCAGGGAAAGAACCAACAAAGAGTGAAAAGTAGACATAATATCGATTTTAATATCATCCATTTTTATTGAGGTTTACAAAATTTTCTGATTTTTAATTTGTTAGTAAATTATTTTCTTTATCTTTGCAAAATTTGATTTTATAAAACTATTACCACATATCTAATTAGTAGGTCAGTTCTTCTGGATATAACATTCAAGCAGTAGACCTTTTATTCGATTTATTTAAGTAAAATAAGATTGCAAAATGAAAATCAATTTTTATCAAAATATAAAACATACATGAAACTTTCTTATGAGTAAGACTTCAATTAATAAAAAATATAACAAAATCTCATTTTTGGATTATCCTTCTTAGACACAGGCAGAAAAAACGTAAAGATCATTAACCGGGAATTAATTGAACAAATTTACATTTCAAACGGTATAGACAAATTTAAAAATATACTGATTATTTGGTATCAATGTACATTATATTGAGTACCTGGAATCGATCCGCTAAAGGTATTGTTGGAATTAATTTTGTCGCCAACTCATGCCGAGTTTGAGCGTCAATTGTCATTAAATTTCCTTACATTTCAAGTGTGCAAAGGATTTGTCTCTTATTTTGGAATTTCGTTTGCGGAAGCGTTGATAAAATGCTACACGAAGCATTCGTTTTCTGTCGATAGGAAACTTACAATAAAGTTGACGAAATATTACACATTTTTTGAGTTTCAATAGACGATTCCCGATACTTTTTTGACATTATAGTATGTTTGACGTTTCACCTTGAATTCTTGAGATTCCTGGCTCGAGTATTTGAGCCACAGCAATAACATTTTGGCAAGATTCAATTTTTCTCATTAGATTCCTTTTACTTGGTACATCTTGTGTATATAATCCCATGAGAATTTGTTGTAATTCCAGCAATAAGAAGTGTTGGGGATGAAGTGTTCGAAGGAGTTTGCAGTGGACCTTTTCCAATTCTAATACATTATTCGGACCTAAAACGAACGATAGACTCGTGACCCTAAAAATTATAATTATTAAAGTATTCATATTTACCTGTATTTGAAATTAAATCCCTGGCCAACCTAAGAGTGGTTTCAATTAAACACCTATGGAATTTTTTCGTGCAAGACGTACAAACCCAACAAAAGTTTTTTTCTGGTGTTTTTTGGGGTTGGATAAGACCTTCCTTACAATTGTGACATTTCAAAGAACTGATGTTCGTATTGAATTCTGTTGGATCCATACATCTTTTACAAGCACATTCAAAGTACTTGCCTTGTTTAAGGCATTTATTTCTCTCAATGTTTCCCTACAAAAATAAAAGTTTTTTTAATTAATGATAACAGATTACCGCGAGAAAAAACTTCTTGGAACTTTTCTCTGATTCTGTCAGCCGAATAGTTATGTACCAAAAGTATAAATGTTGTGGAAATTTTAAACGATTTTCTGCTTGAAACGGCGCATGCTTTATATCCAGAGGGGTGGCGTTTTCAGCAGAATAATGTAAGATGCCATACTTCGGCCTATACTCAAGCTTGGATGCAAGAACACAAAGTGACAATCATTTCACGGCTAGCACCTTCATCAGATCTTAGTCCCATTAAAAACAGAATACTTATGAAGATTCAAGTTGAACGAGTAGCGCCACGAAATAAAGATGATTTAATTTAGTCAGTTTTACAGTACTACCATCACCGAAAATTATGGAGGTGATGTAGTTTCGGGTGTACCTCGACGTTTAGTCAAGTGTTTATAGTTAAATGAAAAGTAAATAAGATGAATATTTTGTTATAATTTTCTAATTCAACAATTAAAAATATATACTAAATAATTACAATCGAGCTTTGTTTTTTCCGGATACTTTCTAGACGGACTATATTTTGAGGAGAAGCCGGAAGAATATTTTTTACAAGGTTTAGAGAAGCTTATTTCTCGATCTAACAAATATATTGGAGTTCTAGGGGACTATACTGAAAAATAGAATTTAGCCAAAATTTTCTGAGCTTTCTTTCATGCCTATACCGAAAATACATTAAACACTCCTTGTTTAACTTACATCTAAGACATTTGCATAGTTGAAAAAGATAGGAAACCCTTTTTCTATATCTACACTAGCATGAATGTAAAGAGTGAAATCGTTATCCACTGCTAAATGTGTATTCCCCACACAGTCATGAGCAATGAGTGCTGTCTTTGGATAAAGTCCTCTCAAAACCTGCTGTTCAGGTTGATAAACAATATCAGATTGCTCATAAGGTGGTCTAACTTCAAAAGTGTTGACATCCAAAACTCCGCATAATTTTTGGACAATTTCATTTTCCTCATAATCTTCAGAGAGAATATCCGCTTGCTTCAAGACTTTTTCTATAAGAGTTTCACAACTTTTCCAAACGGCTGTATTTCTTCTTTCTTCTAAATGGGACTCTAATTGATTAATTGCTCCCCATTCATATGTCGAGTATTTCTTTTTGAGTAGTAATCTCAATACTGTGATAGCTTCATGATTTTTCAACAGGAAATTGGGATTCAAATTCAATTTACCCAGTTCCTTACATTCGCCTTCAGAATGAAAACTGCCTGCAAATTCACTTAAATTTAAATACTTAATTCGTTATTGTAATAATCAATAAAACGATTAACTCACCACTACAATTTTTTCTGCATAAAATAGCGACGTTACACTTTTTGCAAATTTCGAATGAATCAGTTTTAATGAATGTGCAACATTTCAAACAGAAATTTCTGCTTCCTCTATGAGAATCAACCATTAAAGGTTTCTCTTTTAAAATAAGTTCACCTTGTTTTATAAAACGGGCAGCTATTAAATACCTGATGAGTATCAAATTCCTCAGTGTAATTTATGTAATAAAGTGTACAACATACCTGCCGAAAGTTTCATTGTAAGAAAGTTCACATATTTTATTCATTTTGTTTTTTGAAATATGTTCAATTGCTAGACCACTCAAATAGAAAAATTGGGATTTTCACCTTTAACTTTCGTTTTGTAACTAACGTAGTGTATTTTATTTATAGTAATATATCATTCCAGACTATAAAAATCTATTGGAGTAATACTATTTATATCCTTCCAACAGAAGAAGGCACTGTTATTGTCCATATCTTATAAAAAAGAAAACATACATATATAAAGGGTACCAGTGAAAATTGTGAGACTGGAATAATACCGAACAGTTAAATAATTTTTTTATCATCCACTAAACTTATTTCAAAATTCCGTATATATTCAGAATTATAACAGGTAGAGCAATAAATTATAGTTGTTTTGCCATGTCCATTCTTTTCAAACAATTCAAATATTTGAATGCTAATTGGTGCGCATTTCAAATCACAGTTGAGAGATATCTTTTATCTCTCTTGTGTCATGTTCACGTTCGATTGTTGTCAAAAATTGAGGTTAGGTATTATGAATTTTATGGCCAAAATTAAAAGTCCTTATATTTTCATTGTTATATCAGAAAACAAGATGAAATCATTATATTTCTTTGTAATACAGATCGTTTTATTTTCACATGTTATGCTTTTTTAGATTTCATCAAAATAAACCGTTCTCCTATTTAAAGTTTAAAAATAGTATATTTAAAGGGAGAATTCTTTTATCAGCCATTTTAAGTAAACTTTATTCTACATATCCATCATTTGTTCCATTTCATTATTCCAGTTTCCTTATGGTTCATATATATTGAGTATGTATTATTTATCCTAATTTATTGCATCAGAACCATTTCCTAAACACATTGTGAGGAATCGATTTCAATACTCGCCGCGAATTTTCTTTTGTTTTCTATTGCTTGAAAACGGGTGCTTTGAAGTCGGAATTCGAGTTTTGGAAAGAGAAAAAATTAGCCGAAGCTATATCAGGTGAATATGGTGGTTACTGAATAAGATTTGTTGCGTTTGTTCCCAGAAATTCATTTACGGTAATAGCCTTGTGGGATGTTTTTTTTATCGAGGTAGAAAATCTATGAGTTTTCTTTCCACATTTGTTTAAAATGGTGTTTGTGACACACAGAAATTCTAGCGGCTGTTACTTTCAGATTTAGATGACAGTTTTTGGTAGTCATTTTCTTCAATTTAGCGATGTTTAGTTAGAAGAGAATGATAACTGTCCAGACAAGGTGAATACTCCACTACATTTTGATCACTTTTGAATACATTATACTATACAAGTATATATATGTCGAGGAGAAATGATTATGAGTGATATACTTTGCTAATGCTGAGTCAATCATTAGATATGGTATCAGTTACTAGGGAAGCAGAAGGTTTTTCATTGCACTTCCAAATAGTTTAAAAGCGATGACAAATTTGAATTCTTTAAAAAAAGGAATTAAGTATCAATCTAAAGAGGGTTGAACCTAACTCACTAAATGAATTTTTCGAAGCAGTGAAATTTATAATGCTGACTTTTGTCTTTCGTTGTGATTTCATTTGGACATCATTTTATTTGTATCTTTATATATAAAGATTCCTTGAAATAAAGCTATTAAATAAATGCATATGTTTTTGATGAGATATGTACGTCTTATGACGTACATTTGCAATGAAAAAATAAAAAAAACGGCAAGAGACAAACAGTCTCGGAATAATATATATCATATACAGGTATAGAAAAGACACTTGGAAACAGGAAATTCAATACTAATCTGTAGGATGTCAGTCCAGTGGAGCAGTGGAAGAATCATAATCTTGCTCAATGCGATGACGAATAAACAACTGTTCTCTTTCAATGCCATTGTGAAGGGGGGATATTTCTATCGAAAGTGCGAATCTCAAATCATGCTCTACAGCCTTTGGGTCGACAAATCCTCACTTCACAATGGCATTGAGAGAGAACAGTTGTTCATTCGTCATCGCATCGCACTGAGGTTTTGATTCTTCCACTGCTCCACTAGACCGACGTTGTTTATAGATTTACATTGGATCTCTTATGTTTCCGAATGTCTTTTTCATACCTGTATAAGTGAAATAGGCACATCTGTTAAAAAGGCCCCACCTTTGAAAACAACATATAAAAAAGCACTTCGCATTTAATAAAGAGATAAATTTTGTAATAACAGAAATGGGAAGATTTTGGGAATTACTTATTCACGAGTTATTAATTTATTTTGAAAAGATTCTTATGCGTTTATTTAACATTATATAAATTTTCCAATGACATTAAAAATGAGGAATCAAATTGTAAAACATAAACAGTACAACATTTTTCAAAGTATTCGTTTATAAAACAATTTTAAATTAGAAGCATGAAACTCCTAACAATTATGTTCCAATGAACATAAAATTTTCTTTCAATGCTCAAATCAGCCTTCATTTAAAACTTGATGATTTTCGGTTGTGTTGAGCTCTTTGACAAATCTCTGCTTGGCTCTGTATCTTCTGGGTCATATATACTTCCAATTTGGAATTTCGCTTCTTCTTTCCTTTGTTCCTCTTGGTGTTGTGGACAATCTTTCTTCAGATGTGTAACATCACCGCATACCCTACAACTGCCGCCTTTAGGATACAATCCCCTTGGATTATCGGGACATTGCTTAGAGATATGGCCTTGCTCTTTGCAAATGAAACAAGTGGCGAACTTGAAGTTTGGACCTTGTACTACCCTACAAGCAAAGGATGTGTGTTCACCGGAACCGCATTTGAAACATATTCCTGTTACAGATGTCTCCACAAGCTTGTGTTTATCAGATAATAAGGCACACTCTGATAGATTGTGTCCAAATTGTCGGCAATTGAAGCAAACCTAAAAAATTAATTAATTTAATATAAATGAATTAATGAATAGAATTTCAATAGAATACATAACTTTACGACATATATATTGAGTCATAGACTGGATTGTTATTAGTCATACAAAATTTGCTGAAAAAATGATAAAGCAACTTGCTACCAATACCTGACATTCTTCAGGTCCTATGTACATAGATCATAATGTCTATGAGACAGACCATCACACAACCTCTTATTCAGCCACAGATTTGTGATTTGACATTTATGAAATAATTGGAAACTTTATATACATACTTCAGATATTTTGCGAAGGAAAACTTGACCCTGAAACTTTGATGAAATGTGTATATATTTATCTCTTGTCAACATTATCTATCAACTGAAATGAAGCAAGGAATTAATTATAGCCCTCAGGTCTATCATGAAAAAAATTCAAAAGGGGACATAGTATAAGCATAGTAGGAAAACGTCTTTGACAGCTAGTTATCTGAAGCACCTATCTTGATGTTCTACGGTATGCCTCGTTTGACCAATTATTTTTCTTTGTATTCCTCTACCTACTGTCACACTCTCCTTACTGGTATTACAGTACATGGAGGTCTGCAATAGCACAAAACAACATCTTGATAGGCAACAATTCAAACATGTCAAGTACATGGCGGTAATTTTGACGAAATTTCGAACTCAAGGCGTTTTTATATGCTTAACACAGATATGCTTAAGACAGAAGTGCAATGACTACAAATATCTGTCATAGACCGGTTATCCCACAAAACACTTATTGAAATATCATCAAAGAAAAAACGTTGACATTATTACCGTATGTTTCTTTGTCAAAATATCAAGTTGAAGAAATAATTTCTACTGGATGTAGCACTTTTAATGTCACCAAGTATATTATTATATATGAAAAAACTGTTATTTGATTTTATCCAGATACTAGATCTTCTGTGAAGATCACTCAGAAGCTCATATTATAATCCATATGTATAGTGAACCCAATAAAGTCAAAATTTCCCCCTTACCTTCTTTTTTTCTCTAGCCAAAGCTTTTTCAGCTTTCCTCCTTTCCAACTTGAGAGTCCTGTTAATTTCACTTCTAGGTAGACCTTTAACTATCATTTCCTTCTTCAATTTAATTAAATTTTGAGCGTCCTCCTTCTTAATTGGGAATCCATCAAAATATTCCAATTCAATCTCATTTCCATTCACCATAATTTTGTTTGGTTGAAAATCTTTCCTCCTGTTGAATTGACCATTTGGCAATTTCTGCTTTCCAATTTGCTTTTTTTCCTTTTCTGGCCCTTTATTTGAAAATTTTGGTTTATCGAACTTTTCTGTGGATTTATTAAATTTTTTTTTGTCAGAAAAACTTGGCTTTTCCACATTTGTATCAGCATTAGAGTGTTCTACCTCATGTTTTTCAGATTCTGCATCATTCTGTTGCTTTTTCAGTTTCTTTTTTTCCACTTGTTTGCGTCTCTTCTCCTGTTTTTTCAAAATTTTCTTCTTGGCCTCCTCTGATAAAGAATCAAAATCAATCTCTTTACGTTTTTGGTTTTCTGCATTCTTTTTCACTTTTTTATCATTTGTAACCTCATTTTTTTTCTGATCGACGTTTAGTGCACTGTCTAGATTTTTTGCTTTCTTCTTTTTTGTTTTGGCCTTTTTAATCACTGGTTCGGATAATTCAACTTTCGAACTTGATTCAAATGGGGCATCGTCTTCATCATTATTTTCTGAAACTCCATTTGTTTCTTGTTCTTTGGAATCTGTTTCATTTTGTTGTAACAAAGAGACAGCCCTTTTCGATTTTTTTTTTGGTGTTGCTTCTTCCGTTATTTTACTTTCCCTGTCAGCATCTGTCGTTTCAATATCCTTGATTATTTTCAACTTTTTCTTTTTGGGTTTTTCAACTTCAACTTCAGAATTATCACCATTTACGACATTTTTGGTGTTTTGTTTTTTTTTCAGAACAGATTTTATATTACCTATAATTGTTTCTGTTTCCAATGCCAATGCGGCTTTTTTCTTTAACTTCTTATCAGTAACTTTATTCTTCTGCTTCTTTATAGTTTTACTTTTATCTGATAGACCATTTTGCTTTGGCTCATTATCTTCTGGAAATTCGGCCCATTCTATCTTTTTTATAGTTTCCTCTCTTCTATCTTTCAAAAAATTTTGATAGTTCTCGTTCCTCTTCGCTTCAGCCTCTCTTCGTTTTTTCTCTTCTTCAAGTTCTTCTCTCTTTTTTAACATCTCATTTTTCAATTCCGACCATGGTGTATGTTCTGGTAAAACTCGTTCGTTTGAGGCTTTGGAGCCTTTGGCTCTTGCAAATCTTGTCATTGTATCAAATTTGTGAAAAACTTTTATAAACGTATCTTTACCTCGGTATTCACACGGTTATGTATCAAAATTTATGGTTATGTCATCGAATATAACTCTTCTTTTTCTTCTATTTTGTTTTTTCGTTGATGTTCTCAGCATTTTGGCTACGTAACCAATCTCAAAGTTTTGTACTCTTAATCTTAATTGTTCTCATTAATTAATATTTTATATTAGAAATTTTTTATTATTAGATTATTTACAATCATACACAAACTACAAGTAGTTTTCTATGTAATATATTTCATTTTTAAAACGGGCGACCAATTCGCAATGCCATTTTGTTTTATCTTCTCTCAGACCAATTTGAGATTTACGGTCTTTTCACTGATGGAGAGACGAAATTAAAACCTATGTTGGTAATATAGTATTTCCTCAAATGAGCTAGATGTGGCATTTGGCTACTTATGAATGAAATTGGAAATTTTACCGACTTTGAAATAAGCGTCTGTGTATTTATGGATGGTATCGTCGTATTGACGATATAGCGAAAAACCGCATAGATAAATCATATTGGTCCAAATTGATCTCTTTTTGGTTTCCGAAAAGACCGCATTGTTAATGATTGTCTTGCAGGCTTTGTTTATAAGGAAGATGTTTGCTCATGTTGAGAGAATCATGGCTGGCTTTTTTTATGTAATATGGGCTTTTTTTTATGATCTTGAGGTGGTTTCCGTTTCGCCACCTATAATTAATCCTATAATACTGATCAATCAAATCGTATTGATGACCCTTCCGCAATTACGCCTGTGACTTGGGGAAGGAATCTATAGATATTATAATGTATCAGTAATTAAACCTACACTACAACCAAGTGTATTAGTTTATGTCACAAGGCATTCCTAATATTATGCGTCCAGATAAGCTTAAGGGCGGCTTTTAAGTATTTGAAAACCAGTAAATTTTCCTGATATGATTTAAAGGTTGAATGCCTTCGAAATCCAGGCTCAGATATTTACTGTTTTTGGGGTCTAAATGCGGCGGCTAAGTTAATGGACAAAATCGGTTTCCCAGTTTCTCACATTTGAAAAAATTTCACATTTTTGAACTAGATTCGATCGATCTCAAATTCAACTTTTAGAAGTAGAATAACGCGTATGTTCGTGAGTATCGTATAATTGAAGACGACAATTTTTTTTTTGAGGATCGTAGGTGTAATGAACTAGCGCGTAAAAGCTCCCGACTTCACGACATCTGTACACTTTTTTCAAAAATTATAAATTCAAAATAAAAACTGTATACCTTGTGTTTTGATATAGTCCTTTAAGATTGACCAAATGTACATTAGTACCATTAAAGTAAAGAAGAAATAGAAACATGTGTTTCGTCAATAAATCAACATATCTTAAATGTGTATCAGTCTTCAAATTAGCGATTGGCAATGAAAATGGGAAAAAACTGTGTAATACAAAATAGTTTCAAATCTTCAGTGTATTTTACTCCATAATATTTATAATAAGAATATTCAATACAATATAATTCCTTCTCAATAAATGCAGTGTAACCTTTATAAATTCGAGAGTTAAAAATTTATTTTTCTTAAGTTTTTTTTTAACAATTATATTGAGAATATTTATGCCTCTGATATTGAGAGAATAAAAAATAGTCAAGCTTGATATGTGCACTACAAGAACATCAACCACGTAAATAATTCACAGAATTTTTTAGTATAATATTGATCACTTACTAACAAGTGAAAAAATTCTCTGAATTTAGCATCAGACTGAATACAAAATATACATATTTCAAAATACTGTGGTAAGAATACAACTACAAGGTGTAAATAATTTTACACTTAATATTGAATAAAACAATAACAACATCAAACTATTAAAAAACTTTGACCTGAAAAACAATACTGAGGTAAGAACTTAAAACATTATTTCTATATGGTGCGAAAATTTATAAAATTGGAAGTTTCAAATGCAGTATGTTCGAGAAATTCCATTAGGACTTTTTATATGTTAAAAACTCTTTCTGTTTCTTACTTAATGCAGACTTCAAACAATACCTTCATACATTCCTTTTGTAGGTGCAAGACCTTGGCAAAATTTGGCACAGACTCTAATCAATTAGTTCTTTCTTTTCAGTCAGTCAGGGTGATTTATAAGTACTGGACAGTGATTAGCAAAGGTTATTTGGATTGAAGACGGATTTTGCTCCCATGGTTCCCCATCTACTTGTACTGGAGCCTTCTTTTTTAGCTTCACCTGCAAATATTGATATTCATAAAAGTCCAGAAATTATTTGGGAACCCTATGAAATTATTTGTTGGGTGATTTTTTCAAGAAAAAATTATTTCAATATAAAATCTTTGTGCATTATTGTAGTTACAAGAATTTAAACAATTACGTTTAGGTGTTAGCGTAACTTTAAATCAAAATTCTACTCACCTCCACTGTTTTCCCTTGACCTAACCTCACTGGACTAGAAAGACCCATCTGCAATTGGGCCACATGGAATGAAGAAAAAATACCCACCACTTCCAACAAACCATCCCGAAATGATTGATGCCGATATCCAGAAGATACACTAGAAAGATCTAGAATAAAATATATATTAATAATGTTCAAATCCAAACATAAAGGACATACTCCAAAGATTGACACCAGCCCCCCATGATGGTATATTGAGAACAACAATCGATTCCAATTCTGGTAATTCAACCAGTTTACCATCTATGAACAAATCTAGTCTTTTTTCCAGATTCTTACAGTCAGATGTCACCACTTGTTGAGTACCAAAGCATAGGTATAGTAACTGCAAAAATAAAAAATATATTTTTCAAATGAATGAATCATTTTTTATACATTTTCGTCAACATACTGGATGGGTCATTGAGTCCCAGGACTGATACACAGTTGGTGCCGTCAATGCCATGCCACTTTTGTTTTTCAGTAGTACCAACCTTCAAAAGGTACACGTAAAAATTTCATGATATTGGATTCAGTTGCGGTCGAAATATAGAAGCTTAAGCGATGCTACATTTGTTTTTGTTTCAATTATGGGGAAAAACGAGTTTCCTATTTTGCCTTTTTTAATGGGAAAAAATACTGTTCAAGCTAAGCGATGGCTTGAAAAATGTTAATGGAAAAAACAACCATTTGTTGATGGTATGCGGATTTTAAAAGCGATCAACAACCACCAAAGGAGCAGAGCGTCAGGTTGTCCAATTGAGATGACTAAACATCTAAAATATCATTAAATATCTAAAATATTTTTATGTCCAATTGGGACACGGACGGAGCTTTGCTCATTGACTTTCTTCCAAAGTGCCATACAATCAACTACTCGATGCACCTGAGGCCTAATTTGTGACCAAAGACAAATCGTTCTATAAGGGAGGCATCAAAACATCGGAATTATTGTATCGCTAAAGAAGGCGACTATGTTAATGAATAAAGTCTAATTTTCCAAAAAAAAAGTGTTTTTACTGGTTAGTATCGGGACTTAATGATGCAGTTATTAATATATTGTTAAATCTTACATTTCGATAGCCAAAAACATGATAAAGTTAATCAATAACTCACCTTATTAAATATCCTGTTACCGAAGAGGTAATAAGCGGAGTCTCTTGTTCTATGAAAATTTAGGCACACTTGAGCATCGACGCCTATGCTGAAGTAATTGTACATGTATAAAGTGTTTGTCGGAATCCTCAATCCTAAATGTCTATGGGACATGGCTTCGATTTTCCATCTTATGAAACAAAAGTGTTATTCTACAAATAATTCAGATAGATATGTTATTCCTTACTGACCTATCTAATTTCGACAGAGTTGCTGCCTCTATGTATTCCAGGAGTTTGTCTACATCTAACTCCGAAGAGTTTTGAGATCCCCAGCCTAGAACTCTGGAAAGATCGTTTCCAGTACCCAGAGGTATGATGGATAACAACGGCTCCGGCTAAAAATTGGAAAATTGGTGTTTGACGATAATCCAAGGATGTTTCTACTTCTCAGAATACCTTATATGAGTAAGAACAGTTGGTGTTTTGATTAGACTATATTACTATATCCTTACACTACCTTAGACAGATAGTTAATTCTAGATTTAACAGTGAAATGATAGCAAGTTTTTCCAGTTAGAACTTTTACTATACTACCCTACTTTTACTTTAACTACCCTAACAAGACTCTAATTACAAGCCTTCATTACTATCTTAATAACGTTCGTTTAAATATTAATTTTTTTAGGGTTTACAATGTTTCACTGCCAAAATAAGAGAAGTTAGCATTTTCCTGTCAATTGAGCATACACATTTTTTTTATTAACACAGTTTTGAAGTATTACTTCATCTGCACACAACTCAAAACTTAATGATATTCCTATTCGTTTGAGGCCATTTTCAGCTGAAAATTCGAAAGTTACAGACATTTAGCCAAAAATATTTCACATTATTCCCAAGCACAAGCGCACAAAAATGCAATAAATTTGTCTAGGACAGGTAAGCGATGTGAAGACGCATGCAGCAGTCAATTCTGCTGAAAATATCGCCGATGCAGCTGACAGTGTGGATGAAAACCTGGGTTTGTCCATTTGATGTTAACTGATTTCTTTTGGCCCGAATTTAATGACACAGATGTGGAAAAGGTTTATTTGCATCAGGCTTCCTCAACATGCTACACTGCTCGTGAAAACTTCCTGGACATGTCATTTCTTAAAATGGATACGTTAGAGACCATTCGATTTTTCTTTTGGTATGGTATGGTTCAAACACCTGACTGACTCATGGGAGAGAATCCTCTTCAGGGCGGGTTTGGATTTTTGTTAAAGGAAGAAATTTTTCTACCAGGATAGCTGGCCACCATTTCACTGTTTGGTCAAAAATTAAGTGCCGATCTAAAGTGGCATAAGGACACAGTAACAAAGCCTAACCAGAACACAACTGATCTCTTAACTTGTACAAGCCACACTGAAGCTTCAAGGGGTCTTCACAAGAAATCTAGGAGTATCACGATAATAATAATGATTCAAGCGGAGGTACAACACAAGAGCATTTATTCCCAAAATTATGCAAAAACTTGATTAAAAAAATTCATTAAAAAAATTATCGTCTTTATGAACATCCAACATAGGCATTTAACAGATATTGTTTTATTATTAACATCAGGATTGTATTTTGGATTGAAATGAAAATACTTCTGCTTTTCACAAGGGCACTATGGTTTTCACGAAATTTAAAAGGAAACTTATTGTTGGATGATTGTACATTCAGTTTGCATATCTTGAATGTATTTTGAAACTTTATCAAATAAATATTTTCATTAATTTCAATAATTCCCCAATACTCACATCTAAGTCTAACTTGTGGGATGTTGTCAAAACCCAATTAATAGTCCCATCACCACCCGCCACCAAAATTCTCAACTGTTTGGGGGCCATCAGGACACACCACTGAAGAGCTGCTGCCGGTTTTCTTTCACTCAGATCAATGACCTGCACTGGATTCAAATATTTCCTAAATTCAGACAACACAGTTGCCCCATCGTTGTTTCCCGCCTTTTTATTGGCTGAAACAATAACTTCATACAGTGAAAACCAAATGTGAAGATAATATTAGGGATTTGGGAGAGGAAGATGGAGAATCGTGAGAAATTGGCATAGACATATTGAAGGAGACACAATTGTTTACATTTTGTTGTGACAACATTATTTCGTTCATTATTCAACTGTTTTTTAACATTATTCATTAGACACCATTCGCAATTTCAGCCTTGCTTGCATTTTCGCCTTTATCAAAGAAAAACTGTAAAATTTACTCTTTGTTGGCTTTCATTTTTAACTGACAACCGAATGGACCAAACGAAAAACAGCGAAAGAATTTTTTTAGTGTGAAATTTCACCTTGACAACGAGCATAAATCTGAAATTGTTTGATCGATAATTTACGAGATATAGATAACTACAGCCATCTATCGAAAAAATAATCCATTATTTTTGGGCTGTAGTTATCTAAATCTCGTCTTCACCGAATTCATCCTAAACAACTCAAAAAAGTATTTGAAAGCTCAAATATTTTTTTTGAGTTGTTTAGGATGAATTTGGTGAAGACTGGATTCCTAAATGTCTGAAATTTTACTGGAAATGTGCATCAGATTTGATTTGTGCTTGGTTTGAAAAAGATCCAACCTTCTTAAACCTTGTAGTCACTATGGATGAAACATGGGTACATGTCTATGACTCAGAAACAAAGCAGCAATCAATGGAATAGACAAAACCTGGTTCTCCAAGGCCTAAGAAGTTTTATGTAAAAAAAGTCTGGTGGAAAAGTTCTTGCACTGTTTTATGGAAATTCTGGAGTAATCATGATCAATTATCTGAATAATAATATATGAAGTGAAACATCTGGTTCATCTGAGGTTATACCTATAAATACATAGTATAAAGTTGTCCTGCATACCAATTACAATAAGGGGTTTCCAGTTCTTCCAACCTGGATCTCTGACACCCCTCAGCAGTAAATGCTTTTGAATGGCACCTTTTCTTCTTGCAACTTGTACACTCCAAGGAGGTACGATATGATTTCTGAAACGACCAAAATCACACTCGTCCCCCATCCGACTTATACAGTTGCCGTGTACTGTCTTCTGACACCAGCAGCATTGATAGTCCACAAGACCAGGCTCCATGGAACAGTCTTCATTACAAACGTAACAAGCAGCTCCCAAAGGTAAATTACCTGAAATATATAATATACAGAAATGTCTCCTAAGGTTGTTTATTTAATCGTTCTATCTGGATTTATATTCACAACATGTTGCTAGCAATGCAAGTTTATTCATGAACTGATTCTGCTGAACATGCAAATTAAAAATTTATAAAAGGAGCTTGAACGGCTACTCATTCCACACAATGGAATCAATAAATATATATTCTGTGATAAACTAATATATAATAATAAATCAGGGAGTGTAAAAAATATCCCTGTAAATTTTAGGTTTATTCAAATGATCATTTTTTATTTTCAATTTATATTAGACAGGGAGGGAGGATCCAATTTGAACATTCATTATGCTGTATTAGTTTAATACAGTCGACTCTCGTTAATTCAAACCTGCGATAATTCGAACCTCTCTATAATTCAAAGTTATCACGAGGTCCCTACTAAATCTCTTTATATTTCGAACTAAATCAATACATTTTCATACACTTGGTAATTCGAACGAAAAAATCATTGCTATTTAACAAAAGGACGCGTTAATTCGAACTCATCAGCGTCCAACACTCGACAATTCAAAGTTGCAGAGAGAAGAGGCGGAAAGATTGTAAGTACATCTAGCAACAAGTTCAAACTTGTATGCGACAAGTTCAAACTTGTATCAAGATACACGAGCCTTTGTTTTTGTTATGATTAGTTTGACTATTTGACGCACACACTTCTTACGAATTGGTTTGTTTAGTTATTCAGTTACTGTTACTCTTTCGTTGGTATGCAGATTAAAAGTTAGTGTTAGTTATGAGCCCTAGAAAGTATAGATGTTTGACGATTGCTGAAAAGAAAAAGTTAATCGAAAAAGTAGAAGAAGGTGAGAAGAAGAGTGATGTTGCAAAAGAATTTAAGATTCCTCTGAGTACTCTCTCAACAATAATAAAGCACAAGTAGAAAATTAATGCTGCTCAAACTGCTGGAGTACGGAAAAGAACTACTAAAGGTGAATTTCCTCGTCTGGAAGAAAGCCTGGTCATTTGGCTAAGACAGTGTAGAGGACAAAAAGTGTCTATTAGCGGGAACTTGTTGAAGGAAAAAGCAAAAGAGTTCGCGTCTACTCTAAGCATCAAAAACTTTGCGGCAAGTGAAGGGTGGCTTACAAATTTCAAAAAGAGAAATGGAGTTGTTTTTAAAAAAGTTTGTGGGGAAAGTGGAAGTGTTGATGATGCAGTTTGTTTAGATTGGCACGGTAAATTGAAGACCTTGATTGAAAACTATGATGCCCGAGACATTTTTAATACTGATGAAACTGGCCTATTTTTTAAATGTTTACCGGACAAGACGCTTACTTTTAAAGATGAAAAATGTCACGGAGGAAAACATAGTAAAGAGAGGTTGACAGTTTTACTTGCAGTAATTATGGATGGATCGGAAAAACTTAAACCCTTAGTGATAGGAAAAGCAATGAAACCGCGATGTTTCAAAGGAGTGAAATCGTTTCCAACTGATTATCGTGCTAACAAAGAAGCTTGGATGACGACAGAACTTTTTAACAATTGGCTTTTAACAGTTAATGGGGACATGAAACGACAAAAGCGGAAAATTTTACTATTTTTAGACAACTGCACTGTCCACAACAGTCCTCCTACATTGTCTAACGTGGAACTCTACTTCTTTCCGCCAAATACAACTTCCAAATTGCAACCATTGGACCAAGGGATTATCCATAAAGTTCTTTCGAAAGATTAATTAATTCACATTACGAATACATGTACATATGTACACGAATGTACCTCTTAATTCTTGTCATTTTTATATTAATAAATAAAAATTAACCAACACTTAATAATTCGAAGTTTTATTTATTTTCTCTCACAAATTTCAAACCATTTGATATTTCAAACACTCGATAATTCATAATATTTCAAGAGTCCCTCGAGTTTCGAATTAACGAGAGTCGACTGTATTTCAATGACAGTTTCATTCATAATTTAGTAGCCACTAACAATTAAAAGCAGAAACAATTTAATAATAACAGTAAGATTCCATTATTGGTTCACAAGGTTGAACAAGCCATAAACTATTATTTTGAAATTCATAGAAATTGAACTGAAACTGCCATATTTTACATTGTATAAGAAAATAAAAAGATCATGTATTAACATAATCAAATCAACACGGCATAGTTACTTTTCAATACTGAACTTAAAAGTTTACTGATTAAAATTGAGCGAAACAATCTGTAATGTGTTTTCTAAAATAGAATAAAAAATTAAATTAGATGACAAAAAATTGTTCTGTTCAAACAGATCATTGAAAAAAGGTATAAACAAATTACGAGAAGAAACCAATTAATTCAATGATGAAACAGTATTTAAAACAAGCATTTTATGTTTCCTCTATTTAGAATGAAGGTCTCTTTTTCATTATAAACATCATCATAGAAATGGCCAATAAAGAAATCCAGTTTGAAGGCCACTTACTGGAATAAACACTTAATAAACACACTAAAAATAGATTATGTTCATGTTATATCAATTTTCCCTAATCCAATAACTCTAATGTTAATAAGATTTCCCAAATATGGCAGTTTTCAATTATAGTGCTAATGCCAAACTTACCTTTAATCCAATGATGCAAATGGGTTTCATTATTACTAGTCACAATTTTACATTGGAGTTTTATATTGGCCTTCTTTATGCATTCTGAGTCAGCACATACTCCGCAACAATCACAATATACTCCAATACCATTCAATAATAGAGATTCACAAATTGAACAATACCATGACTGAAAAAAAGTAATAGATAAACCCTGATTTTTCATTTTAAATCAACGCCATCAAGAAAATTGAATATATCTAATATATAATAAAAAACAAATTTTAAATAATCTCAATTAAATATACAGTTAAATTAACTGAAAGCTGATTTCATTACAAATTAGAGTATTTCAGAAACAAAATAAGGCACTCTTACCCTTGATGTTACCGTAACAGGTGTCCAACTATGATTTTTCACATAATCCCTTATCCGTACAGTACTTTCACCCCCTATCCATTTAAATAAATAAAAACTCAAGAAACAGAGTACCACTGTTCCTATTATAGTCAGAGTTCCAACAGGGGGATAAATTTCCCCAATTATGAACATTTTTGGATAAGGAAAAGTACTTAAAATCTTACTGAAAATTGCCATTTTACTTCAACATGCCAATTTAGGAAATTCACAATAAAAAAATGTAAGAAAGACATATTTTTAACAGGGCCAATGCAACTTTTGCGTCAAGAATGAATTAACAGGAAAATACATCTTTTTTAAATAGTCATTAAATTTTCCTTCCGCTATATACGTTGCCATTTTGACAGTACGAAAACATCATACACAGAAAATAACAAACACAAACACGCAGAATTGTTTCTGCTTCTTTCAATATTTTCTGCGTTTTAGCGCTTCGCATTCTGTCAAAAATTATCATTTCTTAATTCTTATTGGAAATGCTAGAGAAGCAGCAAAAGATATGGTGATTGAAAAAAAACGTTTAGGTTGATTTTGAAGGTTTTCTGAAACGGGAAAATATATAAGCGTATAACAACATTTTGTCGTTTGCGGAGGCGTAAAAATATTCATATATGGTCAGTGAAACCTTTGCCAAGTAACTGATAAACAGATTTATAGGTGTTTTGGGAAAATAATAGCTTTTCGATTCGTTTAGCTTTCATCAAGTTGAAATAACATGGCTTTGCGCAAAAAACGACCAGATTTAAAACTTCAGGTTTCAGAAGAAGCTCCGCCAATGTATGTAAAATGAATTTTAAGTAATATTGAGTTTTCCTTTTTGAATTGAAATTTTGTAGCGTTCCTCCAGCAAATTTGGACACCAGAACCACTATAACCATAGGAGAGAAGACTTTCGATGTCGAAGCTGATGATTTAGAAAAAATCTGTGATTTGGGCAGAGGAGCTTATGGTGTAGTTGAAAAAATGAAACATATTCCCAGTGGTACAATTATGGCAGTCAAAAGAATAACAGCAACTGTTAACAGCCAAGAACAGAAACGCCTACTCACAGACTTAGATGTATCAATGAGAACTAGTGACTGCCTATATACGGTTCAATTTTTTGGAGCCTTATTCAGAGAAGGTGATGTGTGGATTTGTATGGAAGTTATGGATACAAGCTTAGATAAATTTTATGCAAAAGTTTATAAACATGGGAGAAGGATACCTGAAGATATGCTGGGTAGGAAAATTATAAGGTCATACTAACTCTTATCATACCTTATATCTATGATTCAAGGAAGTTAATTTATTCTGGAAAATTTTTCATTTATTGTTGGTGTTAATTGGTTGATTCTGCAATTTTCAAAGCAGTTTTTGGGTTGTTCTGAGATTTTACATTTAATGTGGGTAAATGGGTGATCTTCCATGGTGTTTTCGGCTTCAAAATTATAAATAATGAGTGTAGAAGCATTAAGGACAAATATAACAACTGATAATTATGACAATCCAACTTACACCATCTGTAAAATTGAAATATTCATTTTCTTTTCTTAATATTTCTCTTTGCAATGATAGAATTAGCTCAAAATACAAATTCTCAATTATTTTAGGTAAAATAACATATGCAGTAGTTTGTGCACTACATTATTTACATTCTCACCTGAAAGTTATACATAGGGATGTGAAGCCTTCAAATATTCTTATTAATCGGCAAGGAGATGTTAAAATGTGTGACTTTGGAATTAGTGGATATTTGGTAGATTCGGTAGCTAAAACAATTGATGCTGGTTGCAAGCCTTACATGGCAGTAAGTAACATATTGATGAATTATTGTAACAAAAACTAATTACATCTCTTTTATTAGCCGGAACGAATAGATCCACAAGGAGATCCTTCAAAATATGATATACGTTCTGATGTTTGGTCATTAGGTATCTCTCTTATTGAGTTGAGCACTGGACAATTTCCATATCCCAAATGGGGTACACCTTTTGAACAGTTGAAACAGGTTGTTAAAGATGATCCTCCCAGGCTACCATCTGGAGAATTCAGTCCTGAATTCGAAGATTTCATCTCGAAATGTCTTCAGAAGAAATTTGTCGATAGATGGAATTACAGCCAGTTATTACAGCATCCTTTCATAGTAACGCATAAAAATAAAAATACTAATATTTCCAGTTTTATTTCCGAGGTGCTAGATTTGCCAGATAACTTATGAGATTCGTGCACCCTTTCTTAGTTTGTATGTTAAATTGTTTTTAGAGTGAAAAAAACGCGTCAACAATTTTCATGAAAATGTGAGGTTAGCAAATCCGAATATTTCGTGGCATGACACATTTTTTTCACTCGATTTTAAAATGTTTTTAGTTTTGAAGATTCTCTTCATTTTATTTCAGTTTTTCCATAAGTCAAACGGTTTTATTTTATCCAATTTTTAATTTTGAATGTGTTTTAAAAGTTCCCAGTATTTTTAATTTCATTAAGTTTTAATCTCTTGAGAATTTTAATTTGGTTGTTGCGATTCGAAACTAAGAAAGGGCTGTTGCAATAAATGAAAATTATGGTACAAAATTTTCAATCATTTTTTATTTTACTTTAGAGGAGTTTTTCGTGGATTATCGATTTGCGATAGTGAAGATCCAGAATCTCTCTAGTTATTTAGGTGATACTTTTTTCAGTAGAATTGTTAGACTGAAGCAACAAGTATTAGAAATTTTGTCTCTAAAGCACTAATACTCCAAGAGATAGCAGTCGAAATTACTTCAAACAATAAACTTAATCTAGTCATAAATGAATTACAGATTGTAATCTATCAATTTCACAACTATTTTAATCACCATTGTGAATGGTTATGCAATGCGTATTATTAAATACTCTACGGATATAATGTGAAAAAAATGTCGAGGATCTGATAAGATCAATAGTTAAAGATAACGATGAATATACAGTCTGTTTCATTAGTAAATCGGCAAACTTCAAGGGCTGATTGTATAGCTTATTCTAATTACCAAAGTTAATATGAATTTATCCTTTAAAATGCTCTTATCGAAATTTATGTTGTTGAACTTTATCATTTTTTGGAAATTATCAGGGATTTGTAGATTATTTTTTGATTTGAAAGAAAATAGGTGAGTGTATTGATTAAATGAATGTAACATTTATCTGTCTGGGTGGATGTCTAGTGATGTTGCTCAGATTATTTTTGGTTTCCTCTTATCTTGAATGTTATTTGCTAGTTTTTTAGTAGTTATTAATATTAATACTTTCATTCAAAAGAGATTTTCAACGAAACATAATAAAATTACATTGTAACAGTGTCTACACAATATTAAATTTAACAAATTTTCTTACTAGATGGCACAGATATCGTTTAATCTAAAGACTAAATATCATTTTATTTATCGAATGAATGAATATTTAGGTGAACAAAATCTTTAGGATTAGTGAAATGTCTTGAATAATATTGATACGTTAATTTATTTCCAAAATAATTCTGTTCAGGAACACTTGAAACAACATTGAAATATATGCTAGTATTTTTCATCCTTTTCTGTTTTGTTGTGTATGATGTTTGGTGCAACCCATCAGTATCATTACTGTAATTTTGCAATGTTATAGAGTTTGAGATTTCGTCTTCGTTACGGTTGAGTATTCAGAGGTCTCCTATATGTTTTTAAAATCCATAAAGAGATATTAAGAATTTTTCGATTCAGTTTCGCTTTAAATTTTCATTAATTGAATTTGATTTGGCTAACGTTTAGCTAATCAGGTGCCATATCACCCAAGTATTGTTTTCCACTGAACTGCACCTCTGTTAGAACATCACTGGTCGTTTGGCAAAAAATCCTTGTTAAATATAAATACTAAGCCTAATCTTTCAATCAGTCCATGCATCTCTTTTCTTTACATCAAGAACTATATTTGATTAAAAAGAAAAATCCCTGAAGTTAAAAACCACATATATGTTTTTAATATTTTCTGCTTAATATAAGCCATTGAATAATTGCTCAAAATTTGTACTTATGAAACAACTGTATTTGAAAATAGAAAAACCATTAATAACAGTGAATTGATGTAGAAGTAGAACACTGAGGAAAAATATTAATCTTCCGAAACAATGAACACATAAATTATTTTGTATTGATAGGTATTTTAGCATCCTTGATTTTTATGAGTCTTGATGTTACTTCAGAAATAATATATTTTATTTTTATACTTTATTGTATTGAATATGGAATGCAATAATTTTAAGCCATGTTTTGTTCTGAAACCAATAATTTTATGCTGAATGCAACCTCAATAAGTTGAAATTTCTCAAAAAGGATAACATCTCAGGAATCGTATTTTATATGTCATAAATGTTGGAAAGTCCAATTGATTACATGTGTTCACCTCATGTCTCATAATATAAAAAATGAGACATTACTAGAAAAGATATTGATATCCCTATGATAGGATGGTCCTTATATACCATGTATATATATTTACCCACATCACAGTAACATAGTAAATTAATTCAATTATTTTAACACAACATTATGGTCCAATGTTGCTCATAAGTTTCTGATTGATTTTTGAGATTAAAAAATTTGAGAAATCAGTTGTCAAAAACATATGTGATTTATTTCTGATCAATAATGTGAATGAACATCCACAAGGATAATTTCATTTACTTACGATTGTATATTTCCTTATTTTAATGATAGGATTAAATTTAATTTGAATGATAAAATTGTGTGATAATCATAAAAAGATTTACTAGTTGATGCAACTTTTTTTCTTTCCCTACCCACTCGTTCTGTATATTCTAAGATAAATTAATCTTATAGATACATAAGAACTAGTTATCTAGCTTTAAGAGAATATTTCTGAACCATAATTTACCAGATTTTTTGTCTGTTACCAAGTGGGACAGAACAATTTAGAAATTCGAGTAAGCCAAAAGAAATGCAAATAAACAGCATCGAAAACCTATAAACTACGTATTTTTCATCTAAATTCATTGTATCGTCTCAAAGGTAAACATTTAAAATATTGAATAATCCAATCGTTAAAACATTTTTTTCTTTTTGTGTGCTTGTTTCAGGGAACAGCATACTATTACAGATACCATCTTTGTGTCATATGTTCTTTCCAAGTCTTTTATCCAGATGTACTACCAGGTATTTTATTGAGGCAGATTATGGTATCTGGATTTGGTTAACTTTCACTGGACAACACTTACTCTATTGAAGGGTAAAGTTGATCTGTACAGATTTTATCTCTTTCATTTTAATGTCCCTTTTATTTAGCAGTTACTTATGTGGTGGAGGTGATCTTGTAGCAAGCGAAAGGCTTCCACTGGCTTACTAGAATAGCGCATCATCTGCAAGTGTGCTAATTACGGTGCTGGTAGATAGATCTGCTGTATATATAATAATGGACCAAAAATACTTCCTTGTGGAACTCCTCTGTGTTACAATCTAAATTCAATATGTGCTGGAAGAGCTTTTCCAGAATTTTCAAAATAACAGAAAGTAAGGATGATATGAAATAACATTGTTATGATCTTTTCACACTTGAAATGAACTGACAAAATGGAGTGCTCCAAACAAAATGGCAGATATCTTTCAAACTCCATATGAGTATAAAAAAGAGTTGTACCAACTTTGCATTTCAACAATGCCTTTAAAAGGAGTTATGTCTAAGAAATATTATTATGCTTCATATGAAATTAGCAGCATTTTTCTAAAACACCAAAATTTACAATAGAAATAAAACATGTATATAAATATAAAAAATATATTTAACAGATATTAACAGTATGTTAAGCTCATACTGTTCAATTTCTTTAAAAAGTTGAAAAATTAGTATATAAACCACAATAAATATAACATTCCAATATAATAAGCACAATCGGCAGAAATAAATACATTCATTTTAATTCTTAATATAGCTTCAAAAATCGCTGAGATGAATGAACACAAAATTTTACCTGTATATAAATTCATGGTCTCACCCTTCAGCTTAGAAAAGGGTTACATTTCACACAAAGACTATCACAACTTTAAGTACTAATGTTAATCAGACTCTATAAAACACAAAGAACTATCGATCACAATACTTAAAAATATCAGTTTTCAGTTTGCCATAAAATACTCGAGTTCTTTGTAAAAAAAAGGTAAAAGGCGTTAGTTTAAAAAATCAAAAAAAATTCGTTTTTTAATAGCCCCTTTGTTCAGATGTTCAAGTATCTTGTCCCTAACTTTAATTATCGATGAATAGAAACAAGTACACCAATTGGAAAATTTCTTAATTGTAGATGCTTTTTTCCAATCGTTAAAGAATATTTTGATGCCTCAAAACGGAGAGTTCATTCCTAATTTTGTGCCAAAATCCAACCGTGCTCTCCTCTGGAACCTTGTATTCACCCTACGGGATAATAAATTTAAAGAAAGTTAATCAATCGTAAAGAAATATTTTTACCCTATTTCATGATATTTAACTAGTTCGTTGATCAGCAATACAACAAACGGAGAAAGGAAACCAAATATCAATATCCACAAAGGTAACTCAAATTCTGTTTCAGCATTTGAATGAATGTGGTAACAGACAAGTGTGTACAGGCTCTGAAGAATCATACTATAAAATATGAAAACAATATAAAATCATTCAAAGCTACAAAATTAAACACTTACAAAATAATGGCACATACAATCCACAATCTGTTACCAAGTGGTAATTTTTGAATTAGTAAATGGCCTCGATGTACAAAACCAATGGATATTGCAACTGGAATGAAATGGTTCATATAGAAATTTTTATAATAGTATATTATTTTATGCAGAGGAGAAGTGCGACTTTTCATGGCGCGATTAAGTTTATCAGCCGAACAGAGTGAGCTTGACTGGTAATATCTGTAGTATAGAGCCTTGTGGTACACCTTATTGAGGGGTAAATGATACATGAAAATTAATGCTTTACCGCAAAAAGTTAAGAATGCATTAACATTACAGGAGCAATGTTAACTGAACAAGCTGATAGTTCCAATTGGCCAATCGTTTGTTGGTCCTTCTTGCACCACGCTACAGCACCATATGTTATCTGTGGTCTAATTACCATAGTGTATAGCCAATACATCTGCCTGGGCTTTAAACCCCATGTTATACCGCAGATTCGCCTGCAGGTCCAGAATCTCATTTTGGCTTTATGACACACTTTGTCTAGGTGTCTTCCCTTGTACACCATTTGTCAATAGTGTCTAGTATCTCTTGAAGGACGGCTGATATCGTCACCTCCGATTTACCTTTCACTATGATTGATCAGCAAATGCTTGAACCTCGACTAGCGGGTTATCGATGAGAAGAGTCCATAGTAAGGGTGAGAGAATACCCCGCTGCAGGAAGCCCTTTGCAGCCTTGAACTTGAAAACCTCACCCTGGTCATTATAATTCTGCTGCATAGCATTGCCTGTATCCACCTACAAGTCAGCGGATCGATTTCTCTTGTAGAGATAGCCTCATCGAGAGAAGCCGGTAGCATATTGTTAAAAGCACCTTCAATGTCGAGAACCGACATTGTTAGTGCTATCTCTCGATTATCGAGAGATTGGTTTAATTTTCTGACCAAATTGTGTAATGCAAGTTCTGCTGATTTTCCGGCCTGGTATGCATATTGCTGAGGGCCAAGGGACTGTCAATTAGCACCTTTCCCCTGATATAGACATCAATCACCTTTTCCAGACTCTTCAGCAAAAACGATGTCAAAGTTATTGGTCTTAACGATGAGGTGTCTGGTTCTGTTCGTCGCACCTTTGGTACATAGACCATTTTAGTTAATGTCCAGCTTGTAGGACTTGCCAGACTTGTTCTAAATAATTTTAGCAATGAGTCAACACATCCATGCCCTTTTGTAGTAGAGCTGGAAAGATTCCGTCTACCCCTGGTGTTTTGAAAGGTTTGAAGGACCTTATTGCGTATGTGACTATGTTTTTGGATACACCAGTTGGCCCTCCCGTGTTTTTTTAGCAAGGATGTCCAATATTTTTTTCTGGTGCCAGTGAAACCACCCTCTGGTCATTTGAGCGAACCTGTTGTTCTCACTGGGGCATCCAGGGGTATCATTTATACCCTCAGAGAACTTGCCCCACAAGTCCCTCATAATGCTCTGATTGCTATCAACAGTAAATGATCGATTTAAATCGAGCATTGAGTGAAAAACGACTGGAATATGGAAACAGGCAACACAAAGTAATTTTGCTCATTAATAATTAAATACTAATTGTGATCATAATTAATTATCTAAAAATGTCTGAAACAGTTCATTATTATAGCAAAAATCATAATGAATCTAACACCAAGTCATTTATTGAAATGCATCAAGTCATTAAGGCTATAGAATATTCCAAAGAGATAAGCGTACCTATGCTTGACAAACTTCTTTTAAGAAGCCAGGTGAATATTGGGAAAATGTCATTAACTTACCGAAATGACTAACAACTAACAGAAGAATCAACAGTCTAGCAGAATTCAGAGTCCAGTCTTGGTCTGCCCAGCCTATACTCTCGTTACCAACACTTCCAATAATAGGAGTATGTTGAAGAAAGCAAGTACAGTTACGAATCTCACATAAAGCGTGACAGTGATTAGTTAGTATTCCCCAAAAGGTTGTTAATACTGTAAAAATCGTTGGTATAAACTTGAGTCCGTAACACCACGAAATGAAAAACATTATCTGAAAAAGAAAGGATTTGATTTCGATAATCAATTAATAATATGAATCTTACATCCCAGTTGAATGCTAAATCGTTTTTACCGAGCGGACGTTTCATTACTTCAGCATCAACAGGCAGGGCTATCAGAGAGGCACTAAGAATCGGAATTACTATTGAAATCAACCAGAGTACTTGGCCTGTTGTGAATGGTGATGGTATCAGAGTAATACTGCATGCTATTTGAACGCCGGTTACTGTAGCACAACAACATATCCAAAATTGAACTGAAAATAATTTTGGAATCGGTGTAAGTCATCTGATTTTATTTTAAAACTAACCTGCATTCCATATGGATGTTACAAAATGTCTTGATTCCATAATGAGATGGTATAAGTTTATGGGATCTTCTCTTTTTATACACAAAGAACACGGCAAACTGTTAAGATGTCTGGCTAGATCCATGGGTGAAGTACCATCGTAAAGAATACTGCTCAACCGTTTTTGACACACTTGAGGATAAATAGGTTCCACTGCAACACTGTCCCGAAAAATTGAGTAAACAACAGTAATTATACCTATTTAGATATGGTAATGATATATTCTACACAAGCATCTTTGCACAATCTAGCAAGTAGGTCAAATGTTTGTAATTTGCCAAATTTAAGATAAAAATGCTCTTGAACACTAGACCTACATATGTAAAACTCACTAATTCATCTTCTAATCATACTATCTTCACGAAATTTTGCGTTAGCCTTTGTGTCCTTGATTTACATCTGAATGAAAATTTAAAGTCAATCTTAGGACTGTTGATTTAGGTAGCAATCAACCCTGATCCTCTCATAAATTTTTTGTTTTGTTTTGAATCTTCTAATTATACGATCATCACAAAACTTTGTATGAATATGCTTGTAAATACCAAATTTCAGATTGATCAGATTTATAGTTTGGAAAACATTGAGAAAAATAAAAGAAAATTTCAAATGTACTATATATAAATGTGAAACCATTCTGGGCTGATTTTACCCAGAAATGAACTCAACTGAGATATTCAGTCCTCAAACCTACTCTGAAAATTTCAAATCTCTATCTCTTTTTGTCCAAAAGTTAGTGTTTAAGATAATATATTAAATCACGAAATTGGGCACTAACACGTGCGTTATCATTCTACTTCTAAATACCGAATTTCAGATAGATCGGATCTGTAGTTTCGAAAATATTGGGAAAAATATGACAAATTTTCAAATGTGAATAACCACGAAATATGATTTTAGCCATTAACGAACTTGGCCGAGATATTTAGACCCCATACCTGTTTCAAAGCTCTAGTTTTTTCCGTTCAAAAGTTAGCGTGTTTACGGACGGATAGAATTACTCTAGACCTAGGATTCTTCATCAGCAAGTCCAGCCTAATCTTTTAAAACCATTTTAGGCTCAAAATTTTATAATTACAAACATTTGGCTGAAACAATAGCACGCTGTTCCATAAAACAAGCGCACAAAAAATAATTTAACTCACTTTGCATCGGCTTGCATAAATATTCCAGTATTATCACAGTTAGATGCTGATCCAATAATGCAAACAATTTCCCCATAATCCTGCATGATATGAAGCATTTCCCTTGTAGCAGATGGTGTACAATCAGTAAACAAAGATACCAACAGAGGCACATTGTCTATTAATTCTATGTGAGGTCTGATCTTGTCTATTCCCCGTGGTAACTTAGCCTGCAAGTTGAAAAAGAAGAATTAATGTAGCTCATTTATTGAAGATTCTTTCTATGCACAACCCTGCATGCAACTTACCCTATTACTCATATCAAAGTTTACGGGTGCAGTACGATCTGTACTGTCAGTCAAACAACTCATCGACTGCCAATCATGAGAAGTATTGATGCTACCATAAATAACCGAAGAATCTTGTTGAGCATTTTTGCTATCGTTCATCGAGTTCTGATTGCTCGAACGCCTACTGGTTACATCACGTTCTAATTTGGTCATTTGATCAATATTGATAGCAGATGGTGCAGAAAAACTAATAGCCTTTGAATTCTCTAGGTTGCTGTGGAAAATTTAAAAGTTCATATTTCCTCAAACAGCTGGCGTTAGTCCAAATATAGACAGTGGACTACCGAGCACTTCTTGAAACATGTGGGTTATCAAATTCGTCATGCATCTTGAAATATTGCGCAGAATAGACAAAAACCCTTCAGAATTAAGAGAAGAAAGATATGAAATGAAAGTTAAGTAGGTAGTAGGCTTTGTTGATGTAACATCAAAAAATAAAATCATATAGTTTCCAACAGCAAAAAAAACCTTACGGCTATACGCCCATTCGGTAAAATATATAACATTTCATTGAATGTGCCTATATTGTCGCATTGTAACTAGAATATACAGGGACTTTTCAAAGGAGAGTCTTTTTTTTAAACAAAGGTAAAACTTAACTGTTTCTTCAAAAAGTCACTCATATGAAAATTGTAACGAAAGAAAGTTATGCCCACATGAAGTTGCCCTCGATTCAAATTATGGCTTTGAACGGCAAATATATCTGTTTTATAGAGATACAAGGACTCAATGTAAGTGAGATTGAATGTTTATATTTAATATTTACACATTTTCTAGAGGAATTACCAGGTGTAGAAGTATGAAACCGGAAGTTCCCTATAGATGGTGCTAGCCATCAGTAATCTTCTGGAGCGCCATCATTTCCCTTCCATGTATGTATACAAGGTATATTATTCTATAATCTTAAACATGTCCAGTTTTGTGCCTACAAATATTTGCGGACAGCATTGGTTTTCTGTTATCATTACAAGAAAACTACTGCAGGATTGCACCAAATGCTTGTTGAAGCTTATAGTGAATATATTCTTGGTAAAACACAGTGTTTCGAATTAATGAAATTCGAAAGTGGTGATTTTGACGTTAGAAACGACGAATGTGGGAAGCCACTGAAACACTTTGCAAACTACAAATTCCAACTTATTGGATGAAGATGATACTCAAACTCATCAAGAACCCGCTGATCAATTGAATGTGACGTAGAAAAGCCACCTACATTCGTTTGAAAGCTATGGGAAAAATTCAGAAAGTGGGAAAATGAAATGTGGGTGAACTAGCTGATAGGCAGCAAGACAATCGAAAAACCACTTGTGAAATACTGCTTGACTGATGCAAAAGAAATTGTTAAACAAATAGGAAATAGTCTATACTTGGTCATGTGTCCAGATATCAAGGAATATTGAGGCCTGTACCAAATACTTTAGCTGAAATAACGAAAAAACAAGAACAAGGTCATTCTGGTTATACCATCTCAGAACATTTAGGGGTATAAAAGGCTCATTTTCCTAATAAAATACTTTTCTCCTTCAGTTCTTATGCACTTCTATATGTGAAATAGCCGATTTTAAGTGAAATAGTTTATTTAAATGAGCTCTGCTCTTGATAAAAGACTCAACTTTAAAAATTTTCCTGTAGAGAACTACATAAAAAAGCTGTTTCTGTTAAATATCAACAAATTGAAAGATTAGATCTAGATACATGTACACCCTAAATTACCTTAATATAAATGACATAGTGCAGTCTTCTCATGTCATGGTGTTGTGTTAGTTCTGTTTTGCTATTCTGAGCAATTGGTGGTTAGTACAAAGCTGAAATGGCACACCAACAGATCTACTGATAAATATAATGTATAAATACCTTGGCTGCAATACGGAAGCATTTTCACCTGGTACTGCAGGGGAAGTTTCTTCACGTGTTATTGGGACATTTACCATGCTGTTACTTTTAGCATTATCCCCCCTATTGCAGTACACATATCACATCAAACAATGATTGAACATAGAGGGAAATAGGAAAGAAGTTAAAAATGTCAATTTGTAAGTAATGTGTTGGATGATTTGTTTGGTTCAAAGTTTATTGTTAGTTGAAACACCTGTCAAGTGAATATCATTTTCGCCTTGTCTTATCTTGACCGGAGTTTCAATGACCAAAAACAAAGATGTGAAGTGGGATATTGTCGAAAAAAAAAAATTATAATTTCAAGATTATGACATAAAAACAGTGACAAGAATTAAAAATAGGAGCTACAACACTCAAAACTAGTATTTGGGTTTTTCCTAATATAAAAAAAATTTAAATACACTACCACAACACTGAAGCGATAATTCAATGAGTGATATTGATTTCTCTCATATCACTTGGTTACTTTATTAATTCAATGTGTGTTTAAACAGTGAAACTTAAGCCAAGTTGTTTTTATTTACTTTATTAATTCAATGTGTGTTTAAAAATCATAGGTATGTTAGGTGATTTTCATTTGTTTGAGTTACTCAGGGTATCAGTTAGTCTCTGATAGTAACGTGTTGCTGCATATTGTATGATATTCAATTTTCTATATAGTCCACATATCAAGTTTTCTTGATTTTAAGATTATCGAAAATTTTCATAGGTGACGGAAAACTGTAAAATATATAATTTTTTCTGTGGGTAAAATTTATCAATTCCCACCAGCCTGTGTAAGCTATACATTGATTTAACAAATGTTGAAGTACTCAATGGTCATACAAATGAAATTCTCTATATTGATGATTTAAATCTTAATTTTGTCTTCGGTTGCCTCTCTACAACATTTTTTATAGTGTTATACTGTAATTTCTTACATCGTTTTGAGCAATGTGAAGTGCTGTTCCACACAACAAAAGACTACATCACTAATACTCAATACAAGAACAGGTTTTTTCAATTAGGGCGGGTGACGATCTCACTAATGTCGTTTTCGAAAAAGGACGGACCAATGACGCCTCCAACAGAAAATCCACACTAAATAGTAACTTTTTGTGGATCCCTTGGTATATCACATAACGTTCTTGCAATATCAGTTCACTCACAACATCGATATTTTCAGTCACAAAAGCCAATTTTAGACTTCACAAAAGTGCGATCACGATTGAATTGAGAACATCAGTCAAACAGTGGCTTCATATGGTCCTTCAATCACCAAAATGATCATGACATAAATGATGATGAATGTTTCAAGTATCTCTAAACAACACAAATAATCTAAGTACATTCACCATTAAAAATGTCAAACTTTATGTTGACAATGTCAGATTTGACATATTTCCACCAGTTATGCCATATCTCAAAACTTAAGTATTATTATTTATAGTGAGCGGACGTCTGTCCACTGCGTCTGCACGGACCTACCACTGCGTCCGCACGGACTAATGTGGTTAACCCCTAATTTATATTTCCCTAATTAGATCCAATTTTCTGATAAAACCGATAATCTTGTTCGGGGGTAATTTTTTCAGTTCGCAGTGGGCTATAAAAGCCTGACCAAAGACCTCGAATCTGATACGACTCACCGCTGGGTACTCTGAAACGATGTGCATGGCTGTTTCAGTGTCCTCAAGACACAGCCTGCATTCATCATCTTCAGCTAGACCGATTTTGTGCAAATGCGCTTTCAGCCTGCAGTGACCTGTCATAATTCCGACAAGTGTTCTTAGTTTGGCCATATCCAGACCTAGCGCTATATCCGCTATCGTTTGGTTCGAAGCTGTACCTTCGAATGTTTCAAGCCAGGATGTCCTGGCCAGAAAGACTCTAGTCTTGAGTTCATTCTGCCTGTTATCGTCCGCTTAGCCACATCATGTGATATTCCCAGGAATGGTTCCGGGCCTATCAGAGGCAGCGCAGCTCCAGCAAACGCCAACCGATCTGCCTCTTCGTTATCCAAATAGTTTGAGTGATTCTGTTATACATACCGAGCCTGTTTAAAGTCGCGCGGCAACTCCAGACTGTTTTTGCTGTACAACAGCTGGATTCCAGAGCTTTTAGTACTGACCGACTATCAATAAATATTTTGATTTTGCCGTGGTGGATTTGCCGTTTTATTAGCAGATCTGCCGCATTCTCAATGGTAAATAGTTCTGCCTGGAATATGGTTGTGTATTGACCGAGACTCAATGGGATGTTGATTCTCGGTTTGCCCCCATAGACTCCCGCTCCCGTTCCATTCGTCGTTCGCGAGCCGTCTGTGAACAAGCCAAGGTCGATCCTTAATAGAACCTCAGCATGCTGGGTCCATTCATCCTGGCTGGGAAACTTAAGTAGCAATCCTCGTAAACAACAGGTTAGATAGACGCCACCAAAGCAAAATGACCGCCAAAGCCTGCCAACATCGACCTGCCCAAAATGAAAAACCCTTTAAAATTTAATCAACCTCTATGGAATAATCAGATGTTTATTCGTATTTTTGACAAGAGGTGCTCAAAGCAAAAGTTCATGACTAAGTGTATGGCACTGAATTATATGCAAAATTTTTATTCCTATCTCAGAGAGCGATTTGTATCATTTTTTCAATAGAAACACTTGTTAGTTTGGTTATTTCAGCATTTTTCTGTACCATCTTGAGCAAAAGTTAGAGTGTACAATGGAAAATCTTAAAGCATTAGAATATAGACAGTGAGAACATAGGAAACATAATAGAACTTTACTCACATAAAAAAGTTCTCAATAATCCCATGCCTACATTAAAACATTCGGAAACATACCTAGTTCTTTCACTCAACAAAGAAATGTGACAATTCCAGCCACTTTCCAGGCCCATTTTCTCGCTGAAAACCCTCGATCTCAGCTCGTTCTCCTTGCTAAAATGCACAAACCTGATGCAGGCTCTTTCCAACTGTTCGATTAGATGGACCATGTCCGTAAGTACCTGATACTGCATGCTCACCATGCCTATGAAGATCTGGTTGCACTGCATCTGGAAGCAACCGTTAGCGTCCACTTCTTCCGCTTCAAATTCACAACCGTATACCAAGGAGTCTGTTGAGTAAAAAAGTGAGAGGGGTGCACCTATAAATTAATGAGACCGATTCAAGGGGAGCGCCAAGCAATGTTGACGTACATTTATAAATAATAGAAAAATAGTTGGTGATAAAAAAATTAGAGTTAGTGAATCTTTTAGAAGATTTGATCGGAACAGAAGTGATATTATGGATGACCCAAATATCTATTTGAGCAGATGTTCATGCAAAATTTAATGAGGACCGTATAATTAGAAGACTAAAATAAAATTATTTTGTGAGGATCGTGGGTGATATGAACTGGCGCACAACTTCGCTCCAGTGGACCATGGATAGATTTTTCTACCCGGGTTTGTCTATAGAAACTGACAAATGTGCCGATAGCTACTCATGGTAGCCACTTTGAATTCTTCAAAGAGATTATTGGAACCTGCCTCTACTGACAGTTTGAAGTTTACAGTTTATATTGGGAAGTTGCCATTTTGAATTAGGCATTGATGGTGCAGAGAGTATCAAATTAAAGTACTACACTAGTTTGGTGTTCCGGACCAAATATTAAAATTTTAAATCTTTAATTTGTAACCGGATTGATTGGATAACTAAATTGACCAATTTAAAAATTGGTACACTGTAAAATAGTAGTATAAAGTTGGTAATATACTACTCTGTCCAAGAAAGTACCGGGAATTTTCAATTAAAACAACATTTTTACATTTAATCGTCAAAATTTATTGGGTCGCCTTCAAAATAGGCTCCATTTGCTCCAATACATCTATGCCAACGGCACTTCCAATTATCGAAACATTTTTTATAGGCGCTTTCCGGGATGGACTTTAGCTCTCGCGCCGAATTTTGTTTTATGGCTTTAATCGACTCAAAACGGGTGCCACGAAGGGGCAATTTTAGTTTTGGGAAGAGGAAAAAGTCGCAGGGAGCCAAATCCGGCGAATACGGTGGTTGCTGAAGCACGTTTGTTGAGTTTTTGGCGAGAAAGTCAGTCACAATCGTAGCTCGGTGAGAAGGCGCGTTATCGTCATGCAAAATCCATGAGTTGTTCGCCCACAAATTTGGCCGCTTCTTACGGATACGCTCACGCAAACGTTTCATAACGCCTAGGTAATACTCCTTGTTTACCGTCTGACCCTCTGGAACGAATTCGTAGTGCACCACGCCACGGATATCGAAGAAAACAATGAGCATCACCTTCATTTTCGAGCGGCTTTGGCGTGGTTTTTTCGGTTTCGGCTCATTTTTTGCCACCCATTCCGATGATTGCTGGCTTGTTTGCATATCGTACTCGTAGACCCAGGTCTCATCACCAGTTATAATGCGTTCCATGAATGTAGAATCGGAATTACAGCGATCCAGCATGTCTGAAGCAACCTGTTCGCGATGACGTTTTTGAAGAAAATTCAGGTCTTTCGGTACGAGTCGTGCGGCCACCTTTCTCATGCCCAAAATATCAATCAAAATCGTACGTGCGGACTCGTGGGATATCTTAAGATCATGTGCTATCTCTCTCAAGCTGGTACGACGGTTTTCCAGCACCCTGTCCTTAATTTTATCGACGTTATCTTCGATCGAAGCCGTCGATGGGCGACCACTTCACGACCGTCCTTGAAGGCTCTGTACCACTGATATGCACGAGTTTTCGATAGAGCATTATCACCAAAGGCCTTTTGCAACATTTTCAATGCATCGGCACACGAAAATTCATCTGCAACACAAAACTTTAAACAAATTCTTTGCTCAACGTAATCACCCATAGTAAAAATCGGCACGCACTCTGACATCGACTGACTTAATCAGCTGTTGCAAACACACTAGTTGACAGATCCCGCTCAAGCTTGGCATAGTAATTAAGGACGGTGGTACCAACCTAGGAAAAAAAATGTTTACCTGCCTCATTGCCCCGCCAGATTTAAATCGATAATTCCCGGTACTTTCTTGACAGAATGTACGTATAATTTATAATACAAAAAAGGCAACAACTCAAATCAATCAAAATCTGAATGCTAGATAGATAACAATTAAGCCTTCAGAAGCAATTTATGGAATATCAAATATTATAATCTGTAATTTAGAATAAAAGTATGGAAAAATTATTATAAAGGAACTGAATAATGTAGTGTCAAATAGATATGCGAATCTATGAAAATTAAGTATGAAATGAGGAATTTTCATTTAAAACTACATTAATATGAGGATTACATTTTTTAAATTGAACTGGTGGAAATATTTATCCAGTGCAAAGATTTTCTCTCTTAAAGATATAGAATCAATAAAGAATTAAACATCCGCAAATTATTAAAATATAATCATTATCTAGTTAAATTCCATTTTCATACTTTTTTTATTAGAAATAGTGTCTTTAATGTTCTGAAGAAGCTTTCGTAATGAAAATGTCAAAGAATATTTAGAAAAACAGCCTTAAGTTTCCAAATCGAACTGTATCCTCATGAAAATGTAGGCTACATCACATTTTTTGTCACATACCCAGCTCGTTATTTCCGTTATTTTGAAGAGGAGAAGGGCTTCTCTGGCCCAAGTAGAGATGCTTAGAGTCACTCGGTAGTTCAAGATAAGCAGATGCTAAAGTTTTCGCTGGGGTCCTGTTTAGAGGCCGATAAGAAAAAGCCGTACAGTACGATGTAAGACTTGTTCTCTGATAAAAATCTTGAATTCTTTTCCTATCGCTGGCAGTTAGAGGACACAAGTCTTTACCATCCCAGTAGTCAACACAAGAATCGAGCAAGATATCCGCTGTACCCTCAGATAGCAGTTGCATTGCATTGGTGCTTATCTCTCGAACAACTACCGCAAACATATGTGGAAAAGGAACTTTTAATTTCGAATTTGGCATTTGCAGAGATCTTGCATACTTGTTATCTCGTCTAACAGTTTCCGGTTGCTAAAATCGCAGATATTTAGGAACATTCTTGCCTATTTAAGAAATTTTACTCACAAGATGCCTGAATGTGCACAATTTTTGCTCCATATTAAATATTTTTCTTGCTTCATCCAGGAATCCTATAATTTTAGCCAGTTCACATAAACATCGTCTGTTGGAAACAGGAACCAGATTTTCATTGATTTGAGCTTCACAAGTAATATGAGAGCAGAAATTAGAGTATTGTTTCTGCAAAAAAAATTTCAACAGATATTCAAGTAAATCCAAACACAGGAGATATATTTTCAAAATTGGACGGACAGGTATCAATTTTTTACAATTTTCTCCTTGAAATTTATGCATTGTATATTATCACGAAATATGCCACTAAAAATATTGTATATCGTTAGCAACTATTAACTACTACTGATATGATGTTACATTTCAAATGAGGGGATATACTGAAGGCCTTTCAAAAGTGAAGAAAATATTCTTGGTAGACTAGCTCCATCTTTAGGATAAAAATCGATAATTCCCGGTACTTTCTTGACAGAATGTACGTATAATTTATAATACAAAAAAGGCAACAACTCAAATCAATCAAAATCTGAATGCTAGATAGATAACAATTAAGCCTTCAGAAGCAATTTATGGAATATCAAATATTATAATCTGTAATTTAGAATAAAAGTTTGGAAAAATTATTATAAAGGAACTGAATATTGTAGTGTCAAATAGATATGCGAATCTATGAAAATTAAGTATGAAATGAGGAATTTTCATTTAAAACTACATTAATATGAGGATTACATTTTTTAAATTGAACTGGTGGAAATATTTATCCAGTGCAAAGATTTTCTCTCTTAAAGATATCATAGAATCAATAAAGAAAGATTTTCATTGATTTGAGCTTCACAAGTAATATGAGAGCAGAAATTAGAGTATTGTTTCTGCAAAAAAAATTTCAACAAATATTCAAGTAAATCCAAACACAGGAGATATATTTTCAAAATTGGACGGACAGGTATCAATTTTTTACAATTTTCTCCTTGAAATTTATGCATTGTATATTATCACGAAATATGCCACTAAAAATATTGTATATCGTTAGCAACTATTAACTACTACTAATATGATGTTACATTTCAAATGAGGGGATATACTGAAGGCCTTTCAAAAGTGGAGAAAATATTCTTGGTAGACTAGCTCCATCTTTAGGATAAAAATCGATAATTTCTTGACAGAATGTACGTATAATTTATAATACAAAAAAGGCAACAACTCAAATCAATCAAAATCTGAATGCTAGATAGATAACAATTAAGCCTTCAGAAGCAATTTATGGAATATCAAATATTATAATCTGTAATTTAGAATAAAAGTTTGGAAAAATTATTATAAAGGAACTGAATAATGTAGTGTCAAATAGATATGCGAATCTATGAAAATTAAGTATGAAATGAGGAATTTTCATTTAAAACTACATTAATATGAGGATTACATTTTTTAAATTGAACTGGTGGAAATATTTATCCAGTGCAAAGATTTTCTCTCTTAAAGATATCATAGAATCAATAAAGAAAGATTTTCATTGATTTGAGCTTCACAAGTAATATGAGAGCAGAAATTAGAGTATTGTTTCTGCAAAAAAAATTTCAACAGATATTCAAGTAAATCCAAACACAGGAGATATATTTTCAAAATTGGACGGACAGGTATCAATTTTTTACAATTTTCTCCTTGAAATTTATGCATTGTATATTATCACGAAATATGCCACTAAAAATATTGTATATCGTTAGCAACTATTAACTACTACTGATATGATGTTACATTTCAAATGAGGGGATATACTGAAGGCCTTTCAAAAGTGGAGAAAATATTCTTGGTAGACTAGCTCCATCTTTAGGATAAAAATCGATAATTCCTGGTACTTTCTTGACAGAATGTACGTATAATTTATAATACAAAAAAGGCAACAACTCAAATCAATCAAAATCTGAATGCTAGATAGATAACAATTAAGCCTTCAGAAGCAATTTATGGAATATCAAATATTATAATCTGTAATTTAGAATAAAAGTTTGGAAAAATTATTATAAAGGAACTGAATATTGTAGTGTCAAATAGATATGCGAATCTATGAAAATTAAGTATGAAATGAGGAATTTTCATTTAAAACTACATTAATATGAGGATTACATTTTTTAAATTGAACTGGTGGAAATATTTATCCAGTGCAAAGATTTTCTCTCTTAAAGATATCATAGAATCAATAAAGAAAGATTTTCATTGATTTGAGCTTCACAAGTAATATGAGAGCAGAAATTAGAGTATTGTTTCTGCAAAAAAAATTTCAACAGATATTCAAGTAAATCCAAACACAGGAGATATATTTTCAAAATTGGACGGACAGGTATCAATTTTTTACAATTTTCTCCTTGAAATTTATGCATTGTATATTATCACGAAATATGCCACTAAAAATATTGTATATCGTTAGCAACTATTAACTACTACTGATATGATGTTACATTTCAAATGAGGGGATATACTGAAGGCCTTTCAAAAGTGGAGAAAATATTCTTGGTAGACTAGCTCCATCTTTAGGATAAAAATCGATAATTCCCGGTACTTTCTTGACAGAATGTACATATAATTTATAATACAAAAAAGGCAACAACTCAAATCAATCAAAATCTGAATGCTAGATAGATAACAATTAAGCCTTCAGAAGCAATTTATGGAATATCAAATATTATAATCTGTAATTTAGAATAAAAGTTTGGAAAAATTATTATAAAGGAACTGAATAATGTAGTGTCAAATAGATATGCGAATCTATGAAAATTAAGTATGAAATGAGGAATTTTCATTTAAAACTACATTAATATGAGGATTACATTTTTTAAATTGAACTGGTGGAAATATTTATCCAGTGCAAAGATTTTCTCTCTTAAAGATATCATAGAATCAATAAAGAAAGATTTTCATTGATTTGAGCTTCACAAGTAATATGAGAGCAGAAATTAGAGTATTGTTTCTGCAAAAAAAATTTCAACAGATATTCAAGTAAATCCAAACACAGGAGATATATTTTCAAAATTGGACGGACAGGTATCAATTTTTTACAATTTTCTCCTTGAAATTTATGCATTGTATATTATCACGAAATATGCCACTAAAAATATTGTATATCGTTAGCAACTATTAACTACTACTGATATGATGTTACATTTCAAATGAGGGGATATACTGAAGGCCTTTCAAAAGTGGAGAAAATATTCTTGGTAGACTAGCTCCATCTTTAGGATAAAAATCGATAATTTCTTGACAGAATGTACGTATAATTTATAATACAAAAAAGGCAACAACTCAAATCAATCAAAATCTGAATGCTAGATAGATAACAATTAAGCCTTCAGAAGCAATTTATGGAATATCAAATATTATAATCTGTAATTTAGAATAAAAGTTTGGAAAAATTATTATAAAGGAACTGAATAATGTAGTGTCAAATAGATATGCGAATCTATGAAAATTAAGTATGAAATGAGGAATTTTCATTTAAAACTACATTAATATGAGGATTACATTTTTTAAATTGAACTGGTGGAAATATTTATCCAGTGCAAAGATTTTCTCTCTTAAAGATATCATAGAATCAATAAAGAAAGATTTTCATTGATTTGAGCTTCACAAGTAATATGAGAGCAGAAATTAGAGTATTGTTTCTGCAAAAAAAATTTCAACAGATATTCAAGTAAATCCAAACACAGGAGATATATTTTCAAAATTGGACGGACAGGTATCAATTTTTTACAATTTTCTCCTTGAAATTTATGCATTGTATATTATCACGAAATATGCCACTAAAAATATTGTATATCGTTAGCAACTATTAACTACTACTGATATGATGTTACATTTCAAATGAGGGGATATACTGAAGGCCTTTCAAAAGTGGAGAAAATATTCTTGGTAGACTAGCTCCATCTTTAGGATAAAAATCGATAATTCCCGGTACTTTCTTGACAGAATGTACATATAATTTATAATACAAAAAAGGCAACAACTCAAATCAATCAAAATCTGAATGCTAGATAGATAACAATTAAGCCTTCAGAAGCAATTTATGGAATATCAAATATTATAATCTGTAATTTAGAATAAAAGTTTGGAAAAATTATTATAAAGGAACTGAATAATGTAGTGTCAAATAGATATGCGAATCTATGAAAATTAAGTATGAAATGAGGAATTTTCATTTAAAACTACATTAATATGAGGATTACATTTTTTAAATTGAACTGGTGGAAATATTTATCCAGTGCAAAGATTTTCTCTCTTAAAGATATCATAGTATCAATAAAGAAAGATTTTCATTGATTTGAGCTTCACAAGTAATATGAGAGCAGAAATTAGAGTATTGTTTCTGCAAAAAAAATTTCAACAGATATTCAAATAAATCCAAACACAGGAGATATATTTTCAAAATTGGACGGACAGGTATCAATTTTTACAATTTTCTCCTTGAAATTTATGCATTGTATATTATCACGAAATATGCCACTAAAAATATTGTATATCGTTAGCAAGTATTAACTACTACTGATATGATGTTACATTTCAAATGAGGGGATATACTGAAGGCCTTTCAGAAGTGGAGAAAATATTCTTGGTAGACTAGCTCCATCTTTAGGAAAACAGCAAGAACTTATTCAAAATTCCAAAAAAGTCCAAATTTTATTCAGTGCTCATACCGATATATTTTTTAATTGGCGAAAGTTTTTGAATTAATATAAACGGCTCATCAAAAGTTAAGGATATTGAATTAATCTGTTTCCTCTTCAGAAAAACCCAATTTGCTTTTGAAACATTTGAGTTTTTCAGGTGAAAATATTAAGATTTTAAAGAAATACACAATAATACAAAGACAATGTTTGAAAAAGTATAAAATTTTACAAAAAACCAAAATCATCTCGTCATATTCCCGCTCCATTGCCCACTCTAATATTTGACGCTTGTGTTCGCGAGTGGAACTCTTCCTAACAAGCGTTTTGATGTTAGATTGACTTCATGCAGACGTCTTCTGACTGTGCTTAGGGCAACTGAGGTACCTGTGGCATCTCGAAGACGTTTACTTGGTATTCTGCAAGTGCTGAGAAGCTGTTTTCTCACCAAAAGAGTTACAAAACAGTCTTCTACTGGCGTTATAGCACGTGGTCACCCACTTCTGGCTCTTTAACAAACAGTTCCAGTGGCAAAGTTACCGAGCCAGTAAACGTGATATCACAAAACTGTGATATCTAAACAGCTAACATTGAAGAAATTGCCCACTTGCACTTGTGTTTGACCAGCCTGTAGCATCCTAAGGCGCTGTTGATGTCGTTCTTGAATAAAACTTATTTTGGCATAACGAAAATTCAATTAATAATTGCGTAGAACTATTTCATCTTACTGAAAATAGAATACATACTGAAGAGAAAAATCTTCAAAATATGTATTTCTGACACACATGGACAAAAAAATGATAAACTTGCTTCACGATGAACCAGAAGACGTTTCTATAATAGTTATAAGTTTATGTAATTGAAAAAAATACTACTATAAAACAGAAATTATGCATCTTTGGAAAACATCAATACCCTTAACTTTTGACGAGCAGTTTATTTAGTCTCTTTCAATACCTCAGTAGTTGGATTGCAAGTGTTGAGAAGAATTGCCAAACCAAGAGGTTTCAGAGAAGACATATGAAAGTTCCATTTAGGATCATCAAAATGAAGCTTAACGGGATCATGGTGATCATGAGTCAAGTCGAGTACTTCAACTTTGCCACTGGTGGTTTTAGTAGGGTTTCCATCGTTACTGTCAGAATCAAGATCTTCAATATTCAAGCTGAAAGAAGAAAATATAAATGTCAAGAAAACCAAAAATTACTTTTAATGTAAGTTATATCAAGAAGACACTTAATACAATACAGCTTCAAAATAAGTTGTACATAACGTAATTTCTAACTCAGTACTAACCTAACCTCAAAATGTAAGTTCAAATAATAATATTAAAGAGTCTTAACATTAGGAATATTACATGGTATTTTATTAAATTCACCAATTTTTTTCTTAATTCAAACTTACCTTGAGGAAGAAGATGTTTTGTCTTTATTATGTAAGAAAAACACTTTTTCAGCAGTAGGGTTTGGAGAAGATAATACACCTTTTTTATCAACGCATCCTAATGCCTGAAAAGAAGTGGTGTTTTGTTAAGATGTGATTAGAAAAAGAAAATAGTGTGCGAATAGCCATGAAGAAATAGACACTTACTGATACTGATCCCAAAACATGCAGAATATTGGCCGATCTAGCCATTATTTCTGGGTCTCCTCTAAGTATAATAAAAAAATTTTTAATGATGGACATCCACTTGTATCTGAATCTTATATGTTCGACTATAGTTTGATCAGCTTCTTCCTCTAAACTAAAGCTCTCCTGTCCTTGCACGATTTTACTTGCGAAAAATATAGCTTGTAACCTGAAATCAAATATGACTTTCTTTTTAGTCACACTGTTTAATTGAAGTTCCAATATATCCCCTGTTTTTCTGAATCGAGAGTCGATCAATTCAAATCCAATAATTGTAATACTACCAATACAGAGTGTTCCACAAGATCTAGGATAAACTCTGGCAAATGAAAGCTGTATTAATTATACATATTTTTTTCTATGATTCGTTTTCGTTTAGAAGATACAAGCATTTGAAAAAATTCATTTTCATGTTAAAATTAAAAATAGGCTGAGAAATGAAAATAACGGTTGATTTTTTATTAATCATTTGACACTTCACATTCTGTATAAACAGTGCACTCTTTCTCAACTCAGGAGTATGCAGATATTGTATTTGTACATGGATATTCTAATGGAAACTCCAGAAAAGCAGCAAGAGAGTACTGATGGAAGTATCCAAGTAGAGAACAACCTGCCCACACAGCATTTAGTGCATCTCAAGTCTTCTAGAAACAGTTAATCCTATTTTGAAAAAAGCCATTCACCCGACTCCAGTGAATGTAAAAAATGTATTAGAAGCTGTTCTTTCCAACTCTCCAGATAGCGTTCCACGTATAGCTACTAGTCTTCATTTATCACCAAATTTTGCATGACAAGTCTTATACAGAGAAATGTTGTACCAATTTCATAAACGAAATAAACAAACATGCCCCAGAAATGTTAGAATTCTGTTGATGGTTACTTCAATAACATGCACAAAATAATAGAGAGATTTCGCTTGTAATGTGGTCTGATAAAGCTTGCATTACTAGGGGAGGTATAAATCTTCAACAATGGTTTTATACTAGTATATGTTATAAATGATCGTTTGAATGCAGGTTTGTTTAGAATTTTTTTGGAGCACAACCTTTATGAATTCATTGATGACACAGAGCTTAACATTGTCGGGAGGTGAGTAGTTGCTTGACCAATTGAAAATTTTCTTAATGGATGGATATATAAAAGGGGACCAATAGCATAACCACCTATTTTTATTTGTGGGACCATATGAAGCAGCTTGTTTATCCTGTTGAAATCACATCTCATCGTCATTAAGAATTACTTGATAGAATTCAAGATACAGCTAACAAGATAAGAAATAATCCAAATCTCATCCATCGAGTAACAGTATATTTAGTTCATCAATGTGAGGCTTGCATTCAAGTTGAAGAATGGGCATTTCGAACAATTTCCATAATCTAAACATTTGTTATTTCCATTCATCATAATTTTTAAAGAAGGTTGATACAATGTTCAAAGTTTAAACATAGTTCTGACTTATAGAAGAAAATATTTTTTTTCAAATGCTTATATCTTCTAAACAAAAAGAAATCTGACCTATAACTACAAAAATAATTATTACATTTGTAGTCAGATCTTTAGACTATCAGATTTTGTAGCAATAGTCGGGAGGATGCACGTTTGATCCCACAGTATCAATTTTTTTTTTTGATAAATAGAAAACATCTAAGATGGAACCTAATGCGACAACAATTATAAACAATAAATGGTAAAGCTCCTGATGACTGATTTTGTGAATTTTCTATATATCTTTTTCAAAGGATTTTAATATAGAATAAAATAAAAAAGACCTCACCTGGCTAGTCCAATGTAATTAGCCAAATTCCAAACTATAGGAAAAATAATTGGCAACAAAGGAAGGATTCCATTGGTAGGATACAACAAGAATAAAGCTACATCATTGTCAAACTTCAGATGGAGATATTTCAGGGCAGATAAAGCATAAAAAACAAAAATAGCAATGGGCAGTATAATTCTTTGCACCATTTCAACAAGTAAAATATGTTGTTGACGAGTAAGTTGAGTACTAGGCCTGTCCAATGCTTGCTCCAACATAATCTTTAAATTACTTATGTAAGGAGTTTCAAGAAGTTTATATTTTGCACTTTTCAGTGGTTTACGTATTGTTGGAGTTGAAATTAAACTGCCATCTTTCACTTCAGGCGCATACACTTCTTTGGCATGTAATAGTGGCTGGTCTGCATGTTTTTCTAGGCATTCACAATACCCAGGACTTATTTGTCCGGGCCTAACAAAAATTATATCATCTTTTACCAATAATGAATAAGGTAAATTGACTAATTTTCCATCTCTAAACGTCCATTGCATTGTAATACATGGAGAAGTTGGCATAAATAATGAAGGATAATTTTCTGGCTGCCATTTCACTATCTCGGCTTCTTTTTTTATTATTTTCAAGATATGTTCGACTCTGTTTGAAATTTCATTATGTCTTAAATGATTATCGTAAAGCTCCAAAGCTATACTCAACGACGAGAAAAACAGTATTATTGTAGCTTCCACCAAATATATTTTAGAATAATCTCCAAGAAAATATGCCAAAATGAGACTTAATGCACACCAAAGCAATAGGGAAAGAGCAATCCAATTTATTGTGGTTTGATGGCTTGAATGATGTATACTGTCCTTTATCCATGATCGTGAATTTCTGAAATTTTCCTGACTGATTATACAATTTTACTGAATATTCAAAATTTTACCTCTTCTTTTGGGACTGTTTAAATTGTTGGAGAAGCGATTCAATTTCTCTATACAAAATATGAAGTGCCTCTCTAGAGCTTAAGGAGGATGATGGACCTTCCATTTTGCATTTTTTATTTTATTTATCATTCAAGAGTGTGAATATACATTCCATTCCATTTCAGTTCAGTGTTCCATTTTTCAGTTTTTTAGTGTAGTTTTCAATCAGCTATAATTGACAACTAAATCAGAGGTTAAGTCATAGATGTATCTATTTAAATCATAATTTGGCACTTTCTGTGCTTTTGCAGATATTTTTAATTCATAACATAAAATATAAATTATACTAACTCTATCCAATATATTTCTATTACACCTTGAATATCGAGAGAATCTGTACTTTTTACGATAGATAAGCAAACGTGAGTTAAAGAAAGAAGAATATTCTACGACCTTCATCAATTTTTCTGTCAGTTTTCCCAATTTCCAGTTACCACTTAAGTAGGTCATTTCGATAAAACTCATTTTTCAATTCCTTCTGTTGCCGGAAAAGTTGTCGTTAAAGATCACCAATTTCTTTCACAAAACTATCATGAATATTATCTGAATTTTTTCGAACAAAAGTTCTATATTTTCCTATTCTAACCTACCTAATTCAAATTTAAAAAGAAATGGCCAGTTATCAACCAGATATGGCATATTGCTGTGAAATCTGCGGAGCAGAGGAGTTATCCGAGGAAGATTTCAGAGAACATACACATTCAAAGCATATAGAAGGCAAAGGAGCTTGTCCGTTTTGTGGCCTCACTGCTGTATCAGCATCTGAACTAACCATACATGTTAATCAAGCTCATTTGGATTTTCTTACACCTGAAGCAGAAGTAAATATGAGTTTTATAGATGATATTAGTCCCAGGTATGTATTAAAATTATCAATTCTGTATCTCGAGTAATGTTTATCATTTCAGTGAATTTAATGGAGATATGCTTAATCATAGTGATCAATCAAACATTCCGTCTTTTCCTAGTCATTCGAATAATTATAGTTGTAGCTCAAATTCCCTGAAAGCGAACATAAATAACATCAATGTTAATGCAAAGGTAATATCAGCTGACAATAATACTCGTCAAGTGTCAAAAAAATCGAATTTGTAGGTCAATGGAGGTGGTGATTTGAGTCCTAAGAAGTTCACCCATGGGCATGGTTCCCCTTTACGCAATAGCTTGGACCTTAAATTGAAAAACTCCATGGCAAAATTACAGTGTCCTCTTTGTAGTTTTACTAGTTTTAGTCCTGATGAAATTCAAGAACATGTCAATAGGTAAATTAAATATGTTGTCAAATTATTTCCAGCCAACTATATTAACATATTTAATTGATTTTTAGGCGGCATTTTGATCTCACCTCACCTTCTGTATCGACAACAAAGGAGGAATTTTTTTCTTGTCCTCTGTGCGTGAAAAATTTTAAATTGTCTTCTGACTTGGAGTTACATGTAAACATCGAACATAGAGATATTCTTTCACCAGCCAGTCCTCCAACTAGAAGTTGCCCAGTTTGTGGAATGAACCTAGATGATGAAGATAATGTAAGTATGTTTGCACAATCTACTTTTTCATTTGTGTAATAAGAAGGTCACTGAAATGCTAACAGCTCAGGAAAACATCTAAAATTAGTTCATTTCTTTTATTGATCTTGCTACTTGTTATTATTAATTAAAATCATGTCAATATAGACAGACTATTCCTAATGTTATTATATTTTTTTCAACATGAAATAGAACTCTTCAAAGCAAACCATTTTATATGAAAAAGGTCAAATTTAAAAAGTTACAATATTCAAAAACTCATTGAAAACTTGATATCAATACAGATGTAACAAATCTTTTGAGCAAGACAATAAACATCCTGGAATCAATGGAGGTTCTCAAAAATTTTCCTGCAACAACTATTAAACAAGCAAATGAACCTGTGGTATTGCCCACATTTGCCGTATAGAGAAATATTCTGAATCTGAACTGATGCAGTGGTATCCATTCCTCTGTGTTACAATCTGAATTAAATTTGTGTACTAAAAGCTTTTCTAGGATTTTTGGTATAACAGAAAGTGAAAAAAAAAATACTTTTGACCTTGCATTCTTCAGCAGTGAATTAATTTTTGGCTCATAATTCGAAAATAACAGACGTTTGGTTGAAACCATATCATTCTGTTCCCCTGAAACTAGGGCGCAAAAACGGGAATTCTTTTATCAATATACTTCCTTCTGTTGAATGCAATGAAGAATTGATACTTTCGGAATACCTGGGAAGTAGGAGCTGTAGTAATAGAAAGTTCTTCTCTTGGTAGGGTATGCTGTGATATCAATCATTAAAAACATTATCTCTTCCTATTTCAGACCAGTGCAGCAAGACATGTTGAATCTCATTTTTTGGGCAATTCGCCTAGTAATTCTGATAGAGCTGCCTTGAGAGAAAGGGAGCAAAAAGAGTTTGAACTATTGAGGGCTCAGTATGGAATGGACAATCAAGGAAATTTCAGGGAACAATGTGTTACTAATATGCAGAGGGCTGTTTATGCTGGTGAAATGAGTGTATCTGATTATTATGAACGAACTCTGGATTTACGAGCAGCTGAGAGTAGTGGAGTCGATGACTGTAGCTCAGTCACCAGAAGTATAGTAAGTTGCTCTCTTTACTTGATTCTTAAAACCATTAAATAACGATAACTATGATTAATTTTAATCATTTTAAAGGTTCCTAGAGTTCGGGCTATGAGCTCAAATGCACCAAATGTAGTACGGACTCTCTTATGTACCTGCGTAGATCATTTTGCTTCATCTTATGGTGATAAAGGATGGGGTTGTGGCTATAGAAATACGCAAATGCTCATTTCAAGCTTACTCACACACACAGGTTTCAACGAACGTCTTTATAGGCTGTGGCAGAGTGAAAAACCACCCAGGAGTGCCGTTCCAAGTATTTCTAGGTTACAGTCACTTATTGAACAAGCTTGGTCACAAGGGTTTGATGTTCAGGTAGGTAAACATATTAGAAATAAAAGCCAGATTACTAAGGGGTTCCTTTTAAAATTGTGGATGTCTGTGTTGTGTAATGTTTTATTGTGTACACACTATAGGCTGCAATTATAAAGATATTGATTTAATATTTAGTGTGCATTTATGATCACCAGAAAAAAGTATCCAGATTCTTCCCAAATTTACAACTTTCTTGGATAGATTCATTGTGTAAATGCTGTAAGTTACAATTTTCAAGCAATAGTTTTAAATATGAAAGAAAAGGGGCTTTTTCGAAACCACAAAAATTTATTGAATCTAATAGTGCTTTTAAATAACTTCTTAGAAATTGCCGTGTTTTACTGCGAAAAATTCGAAAGTTTAGCAACCAATATATACCATAGGGCAATCACTGCAAGTCAACTTATAGTCTCTAGATTTATTGTCTTTATTTGTTTGAACTTAATTATTATTATTAATTAAATCTCTCTCATAGAAGTCTTGGTCCTTATTGGCAAAAAACTCTAGTAATCGATTTCCACAATCTTCTCTTGATGCCAATTTCTTATCACTCTGGAAGTTTTGCAATGTGAGAAAAAGATGGTAATCGCTTGGTGCCAGGTCCGAACTATATGGTGGATGCATTAAAACTTCTCAACCAAGCTCCCGAAAGTTTCTGGCGAGTCGCAATAGACGTGCGTGGGCTGGGGTTGTCTTGATGGAACACAACACCTCTTCTGTTGGTCAATTGGTAGCTTCAAACGGCCCATTTGTTGACAGTAGAGATACGAATTTAGTGTTTGGCCATATAGAAGCAACTCATAATATTCCTTTCCAGTCCCACAGTAGAACCTTCCTGGCCGTTAGTCATGGTTTGGCCACCGTTTGAGTTGCTTCACCGCGCTTTGAACATTATCATTTTGACACAATATTGTCGTATGTGATCCATTTATCATCCCCAATCACAATCTGTTTAAGAAATGAATCGAATAAACTAAAATTGCACGTAATTAGTTGTTACAGTATACGGACCATAAACACCATTCACAATTTCAGCCACCTGGCTTGCATTTTCGCCTTTATCAAAGAAAAACTGTAAAATTTACCGAATTTTCTCTTTGTTGACTTCCATTTTCAACACCCTGTAACTCACAACTGAATGGACCAAACAAAAAACAGCAAAAGAATTTTTTTACTGTGAAATTTCACCTTGACAACGAGCATAAATCTGAAAGTGTTTGATCGATACTTCACAAGATATCGATCTACAGCCACCTATTGGAAAAATTATGAATTTCTTTCTCCCCAACCTTTTATCAACATTAAATCTGGACACCCGGGTTTAGATATACTAGCTCACTTACTATTGAAAGTACTGGCCCCTGAGTATATTAATTAAAAGCTTTGAAGAGGTCACATTGTAAGAAATTTTTTTGTTAGGGTTCAGAGCAGCTTGAATGTAAATTAGTTAATACAAGAAAATGGATTGGAGCAACTGAGGTTGTGACTCTTTTATCATTCTTAAGAATAAAATGTCAATTAGTCGACTTTCATCGACCTACTGGACCTGGTGGGTCGCATCCAGAAATGTTCATTTGGGTGCTCAAGTACTTTGAGAATTCCATTGGTGGGGAATTCACACCACCCTTATATCTACAACATCAAGGTAAGCATTAAATCAAATACAATGGAAAATGTTTTTTTTATATTATTCGTCATTGAAGGACATAGTCGAACGATAATGGGCGTTGAAATACATCGCGATGGCAGTTTGGTGATGCTAGTTTTGGATCCTAGCCATTCTCCGCAACATATGGCGCAATTTGGCGACACAAGTAACGCAAATGCTTCATTGAGGTTGTTGAGGAAGAGTGAGGCTGCCATGAAAGCTAAACAATATCAAATAGTTGCTATAGTTGGAACAATTGACAATGAACAACAATATCAAGTGAGTAAAGAAAAATTATTTTTCAAACATCACGTAAACCTACCAACATAGAACTCTATACTTTATTTTTTTTTGCTAGCTTGTGCTAGAGCTCATTTCACTTCTTCCAGATATCAGAATTTTGTAAAATTTTAACTGAAATTGCTCTCAAATGATTACTTTGTACTTATAGGATAAAAAATTATTCAATCCTATTCATTTGTCAAGAATTTGGTTTGTAAGCGTGATAATTTTCAAAAGAAATAATAGAGACAATATCACATCCTTAAATGTAGGTGTGTACAAGAGATTTGACAACAATGTCGAGGAGTCCTACGGTGATATGACAATAGTATACATGATGTTATAGATTAAGAAGAATTGTCCCTTTTTCACATGTTTATGGTTTATTGGGATTCAAGTGGTGATTCAGTGCAAATTCGGTGAATATGTGTGTATAGGTGTGGTTAGAAAGTTATTTGGTGTCCCATCCTTCCAGCAAGCTGTTCATTTTTTTCGTATAGATCGTTGACTTAGCAATCCCATCTTTCTTCGTCAGTAGGGTAACATTTAGGCTTTCACTGACGTCTTCCACTACTTCAGTTTTCTCATAAAGATATCTTAATTTCCCACTGACTTTCACCATTTCAAAGTCTTTTAATCTATAGTCCCTTTTGCAATAAAATCTGAGCACAACTAGTACACATGTATACGAGTGAATGGAATCACCAAACATATTGAATAAATTCATGAAAAATCATAAAGTTTCAATCACTCCTTCGAACGAAATGGCAAGTTTCAACAAGTTCATAAGAGTGTGTTGATGTTTCTAGTGCAAAATGCTTTTAATTAATTTCATTGCGAGAAGAATTAATTTCTTTTTTTTTTTCAGCAAAGCAAAGTTTTGAGAGGGTTACTTATGCCTCAGGATCGGTGAAAATTCCAAGAAAATACACTCAAGCTAACCCCACTACCTTTTGCTGTTCATTTTTGTGCAGAAATTTTATCAAAGGTACGAATTTTCATTTGAACTATCTGAAGTTACCTGCCACTAGGATATATTTCAAAGGGTTATTTATCTATCGACATCGCCTTTAATAGATACATATATTTATTCATAAGTTCGATTTATTGAGAATCCATATCCTTATTTATGAAAAAATTGTTAGAAAATTATCCACTTATGAAAATACCAGCTTTTTACATAATAATTTCGTTGTCATAGATGAATATATTCACAAGATCAAAATCTAAAAATTTTCTATCGCATTCAAAAATATCATTCGCTTTAAATTTCAAGAAATCATTCCACCATTTTCCCACTTTTTATTCTTTGAGTTAAGTTTTAGTGACTAATCATTTTCGTTATCAACATCTCTTTCTGTTTTTTTGGCCTTTTTATACTTGTTATTTTTATATTTATATTCACCTTTTTTGACGGTTTTTTTTTTGACAAGGAATGTTCACATAATATTGGTATCTGACCCCATGCTTCAAAAACATGTTTCCTTCTATAAGAGACTTTATGTTATTGAATTAAAACTACATTTTAGTCTATTATATAGAGGTTTGCATTGCCCCCCTTTTAGAAGTGATTAATGGTTTAATAATGAGTTGGGTTAGATTATTATTGAGCAAGTTATCTTTTATACATCTGGACACCTTAAAGTCTGTCCAGTATATTTCTTTAGGAATTTCCAAATGTTTTAACTACTGTTTATAAACTAGGGTATCTCCCATTGACATTTGTTTTTATAATACAAGAAGTTTACATGAAGTATTCATTGATGAAATTTTGTAATAGTGGATGAAAATGTTGATACTGACTATGTTATCAATATTTTGATTCATATAATTATAAATATCTATTCATCGAGTTCACAAATGAATTAGAAAATGTTGGTTCTTTACATTCTTGAATTTTAAATCCTCCAGCTTTGCTAGTTAGAGATTGCTTGCCAATCCTGATACTTAGATTTTGTCTGACTCAGCTGCTACTTGATCATACAAACAGATGGTTTACATTTCCTCATTTATTTGTTAACATTCAACTTAAAAAAAATAACTAAAGCAGGAAAAAAATTCCAAATTGCTGAAGAAGCATCAAACATAACAGCAACGCTAATGAAAAAAAAAGACTGAAAATGGGTTACAGTTCATCACTTTCTTCTTATTATGTCCTGTATTTCGTGTTCTTCACATATTACCGAATTTTGTATGTGATATCGCGGTTTAAAAACATTTAAAATTTCCACAAAAACTAAACAATTACTTAGTCACATTTAGACAGCAACAAGTATTACGTTCGACAAAACAACTAGAAATATCTCCACAAGATTTACAAAGGCATATGAGTCAAGTGTGAAATAACAATATCGATAAATATGCAGTGGCAAATCACATCAATTTACAAATATTCCCTAGAGATTCTAAAAGGGTACATTCAAATATATAAAGGAAGAGATAACATAAATCGCAAATACATTGAATCAATTATAAAAAAGAACAATGATTGATTTTACACAAGGATATATCATAGTTTTTATAAAAATATGGAACACAGCCTCCACAACTGAATACTCCACATCAAAATTCGATAACACGGACACATTTAGCCAATAGTTAATTTTAATTCAGCAACATATTGTATTATAAAAAAGGAAACATTGCTTCAGACATCAAAAATATTAATGGATAAGATATTTCAATAAATATTTCGCTTTATCGTTATGAGTTTTGTTAGCATGTGGCTGTAAAATTAAGCATCTTAATCAATATTCTTTCTATCTTTAGAAAAAATGCAATAATGCTTTGACAATTTATTACTTATTGAAAATTTTCAAATTTTATCATACTAGTAAGACAATAAAATTATTGCTGTATTCCATATCTATTCTTGTCAATTCCAAATTTTTTGAAGAATATCTTATATGCTCAGAAAAGAAATCAAATATTTGAGAGTCAACTGTTAGTTGTCGTACAATCAATATATATTTTTATGTTTCTTCTTCCTCACTGCTACATAAAATACTCTATAGCAACTAAACAATCTACATTAACTTGATAATCTATAGACACATATTTTCTCTGTTCAATCGTTGGAAAACATAGTCATGTTAAGTATAAAGGACTTATACCTGTCAAATCTGTTCATTCTAATCAACTGATATCAGAGAACCATAATTAGGACATGTGAGATGGATTGATTTCCAGGTGTACAGCCCAAAACTTTTTTTTAACACTTTAGTCATTATTATTAAGTTTAGTTATTTTGTTCAATTCCTCTTTTGTTCCCAAGAACTTAGTAATTGTGATTTATTTTTATTGTTATTTGTTGATTTTTTCGTTAAGCTTAAATATTGTACATAAAGTGTATTTTGTACCTCATTACCATGTTGACCAATTTTATTATAAAGAGTCTTGTTATAATTACTAGAACAAAGTTACCTAAATATCTTGGGTGCCTCATCAAATTTCAAAAAAATTATATGAAACAGTGGCGGCTCGTGACTTTTTTAAGTGCTGCAGAGCATAGATATCAACAATAAAAATTTGAAAACCTAAATTTACCCTTTTTATTATTGTACTATTTTTACTTTTACGATACATTACTGTTAAATCTAGTTCTTCTTGGATACTAGGTCAATGTCCTTTTCAATTACTCTTTCGTTAAAGTCAGAGACCGAATAAGTTTTTGCTCTATCAAACACTCAAACACTATCATGTGGGGCATGGTACTTCTCAAAAACATTTTAATATTTTCTTTCTGCCTCTACAGTGGTTAGTGTCAATTAAAAGAAGCACAGCGCATGACAAAAAATTATGACACCATACTGTAAGCTCTATCTTCACTCTGTTTCTTCCCATCATTGGCTACAGCTGTATAGTTTTCTTGAAGTATTCATGGGGAAAAGAACGATTGTACCACTCGAATTTCTCATAAACGGATAAATTTGCAGCATAATGTTAACTTATGCTTTATATAAGTTTTTTCAAACATTTATTTGTACAAAATCAATAATATGTGTCTTTATAGTTAGTTAAAAAATATCAACTTACGACATTACATATTGAAAAAAAGTAAGACTATATAAAAGACTTCCTGCAGGAGCTTTCAAATTACACCAGATTGTTTTTTAATTATCATATTTTTCATTTTGAAAAGCAACGCTTTGGCTAGAGCTGGAATTTCATTTATATTATCAAAAAATAAGTGGATATCATTATTTATCCAAGATGCTTGACTCAATATTCAATTCAATCGATTGGCATAGCAAAGTACAAAATGGGCACAAGGATATTTTTATTTTATTCCAGCTTGCACCCCACTCTCTTTTCCTCACATTACAGATGTGGCCTCATATGACTGCGTAATTAATTCATCAGGATTTTTAGCTACTAATAGCTCAAGTTCTTGCTCTCAGGAAAATATCCCCAAAATCGTTAAACTGCTTTGCAATTCTTAACATATCGAAAAATTAAAACTTTGAGGAAACGTCAGTTGTTTTATCTGCTATGATTCCCAGAAAGTCAGCATTTCAAATTTCTATGAAAATTCGTCGTTTTTAATTTCTTTACATGTACTTTTGAAGATCTTAAATTTGTTTGCATAGTATTTCCTCAGTTAGCCGAAATAACATAATCAAACATTTTTCTTTTGCAGATAATATAAAGTTATAACACAAAAACCAAAAAATTTATTCCTTTTTCTCATTTTGAAAACAGGTTTTGCAGCTCTTATAAACTACCCGCCACTGATCTTAAATTTTTAAGTCTTGCTTTTGTGATGGTTAAAGCTTACCATAAGTCTTAAACGAAGTTTTGGAGATATAATTTCCATTTCACGAATTTGACATTGTTTCCTAGTAGGGTATAGATTTCCAGAAAACTACGAAGAGTATTATAGTAAGCCATGACGCTTTTTTGAAACTTGGCAGTATGAACAAGCCATGATTAGTATCGCATTCCATTTCTACATGTGTGAAACATTCTGCCATAAAATATAGTAATGCTAGTATTGATAATAAAATTAGGCCTGCAGATAGATTCAACTTATTGTTAGTTAATTTCATAAGTATATTTAAAAAAATCGGATTAGGAATGTTAAAAAATTCAGATAATTTAAAATGATATTATGTCAACCTATTCCAGTTGAATTTTAAAAAAATATTGATTGTTATAACGAATTTCTTATCTCTGAACTCTTATACAATAAATCCTCTCGAGAATATCCTCATTCCATTGTAAAAATCTAAATTCCAGACAAGAATTTGAGTATTTTCCACCCTACTTCTATCATTTGTCAGATAGGTGCCTTGCCACATTTACGTTGGTTATGCAAAGATATTTTTTAGAGGAATCTCTTAAAATCGTTGTGTAAAGGTACCGAGATGATCAGTGAACTATATAAAAGATTTGAACTTTAGTTTTCATGCTAGAAAAAGTGAGTTAAAGATTTGTTTAGCTTCAGGGGTTTCTAACATCTGGACCGAGACAGATCTCATAATTTCAACTTCAGATTTGTGTTCACTAGATAAAATTGAGTAAATATGAAAAGTTTTATTATTCGTTATATCTATCAGCGAAACATTGTTTTGAATATGTTATAAGAAAAAATTTAAACTTTCTGTTCTGAAATATGATATGCATGATTTAATTAATATTTCGCTCATTTATTTCATATCTAATAAGGAATTATATATAGATTGAATTGTTTCAAGAAAAATTCTAGTCATATAAGCTGCAAGGAAAATGGCCAGAAGACTTAACTCACCAATACTTAGTTAGAACACTGCGCCTGTTCATTCTGTCAATTTATGACTGCTAATGTTCTGAATAATAATAAATTGCGAGATTATAGTCATTTGATTTGTTGGATAGTCAATATCATCACCTGTTATTTGATCTCTTAGTTGTTAAGACACATTTTGAATTGTACCGATGAAGTTCCAATAAATGATCAAATTGAAAACCTCTTTTTTCGTTGTTGTACAAGTGTGTTATCATTTTGTTCATGTTAAATAAAATATTTGTATCGTACTATTTTCCTAGATGTGAGAAAAGCATTTTACATAGTTTGGCATTCTGACCTATTGTATAAAATCTAGAAGTGCGTACCAATATCCTACTTCAAGTTGATATTATCTTATCTTACTGAAAGCACAATTCGGATTCTTATACAATTCATATTTATATAATTTTTTGTTTCCGATAGCTCTAGATGAATTTTTTATTCGATTTTTCAATTTGGCTTTTCCAAATCTTGAAGTGTGATAATTTCACAGATATTTTTTAAAGTTTTATTAATAATAATAAAATAAGAATCTAAAAAATGAAGGTGTAAGAAATCTTGATATTATTGTTGTACTTTATAATAATAATCAGTTTCTGAAAATAATATATGTATAAAATTGGTAATAACCTTCAACTCGTGAACTTGATAAATCAAACAGTAATCTAGAAAATGTCAATTAATCCTTTGGGCATTTCTTCATGCGGCAAAATGTGAGAATATGGAATACAAGTTTTTCTTATATGAAATCTCACTGGAATCTACAAAAATATAGATATCACTTTATTCAATACTTTCAGCTTCTGCTTACCTGAGCTATTTTAAATCTTGAAATGATACGGTCTCCTTTGAAAATAATTCTAAGGTTTTTAACTGGTTCAACTTCATCTTTATCCTCTATTGTTATATCTGGCTTATAATTTATGTTTTCAATCACTGTAATTTGATCTAAAGTGGTGTCTATGGAATCATTCAGGTGTGAAATATTTGAGAAAGTTTTTCTGAAATCTTAAAAGGAATATAATTAGGACTAAAAATTTATTCTTTATTGTCATACACCGTTGTATTTTAACAGCCGCAACGTGTCGCCTTCTACTTCTTACTCTCCACAATCTCTGTATTTTCTTTACTGAAGAAGCCATCAGAATCATTTTATACTTTGAAATGTAGGAAAATGAATCATCGTTGAAATAAATTTTATCTCTTCCAATGTACACCTTTCCTTCTAATATCTGAAACAAAGTATTTAAGAACTAGTGAGTATAAACTTTAGACATTTTACTCCTCTTAATTCCTCCAAAATTTTGACATCAAACCTTCTTGAAAATTCAATTTTTGATAGCCTGTGGAACATTTGTGATTACATTTTAAAGGGTTCTTTTTGTGCAAACTTACACTGTTGAGAAAGTTTGAATGTCCAAGTTCAATGTGTCCATAATACCGTTATATCTAAGTTCGTTCATGAAGAATGAATCATCAAAATAATTTGGTAGTTGCTTTTGGTTTGGTTTCAAGCATTTAATATAGTGAGTATCTGCTTGGTTTAGAGAAACTATCAAATTATCCAAGGATTTCTGAAAAACAAAAAATAATAAATAGAATAATACTAACCCAAAAATATAAGAGCTAAGTTTTGAAGATGCTACATGGTTCAATATTAATTTGAAATCTTTTGTGTTTTTCTGTGCATTACCTTAAATTTGGACAGCAAAGTTTTGCTATGAGAAATCTGGACTTCCTCGTCTTTCAAATCTAATATGGTGGATAGGAAAGTTAATTTCGTTTCCTTCAGGAACAATATCATTTCTTCTGGTAGCTGTAAATGAATTATTAGATGATCCCCTTAAGATTTTTGAAGCATATGCACTTTGTCCCTATTTTTGCTGACCATGGATCTGCTGTCATATTCTACAATGCCTGCATAGTGCTTTATAGAGAATTTAGTACATTTGTAATCCTTTCTGTCGATGAAAAATTCGTTTTTTCTCAAACATTTCGAAAGCCTAGTTGTTATGAACATGTCAGTGTTGTATCGTTTAACAAGGCATTCCTTAAAATGACAATTATCAGTTACTGCTTTCCAATGAATTCTGCACATTCTAAAATGTTATAAAGGGTTTTTCAATAAGAGAGGATAAATGATGAAATGGAATAAAACAAGGTGTGTGTGAGGTATTAACGAAATCTTTTTTGTTTGAAAGATACATGTATGTCATTGTGTATGGAATAAAACATTGTTCAAATGTCCGCCGCGGCCTCTAACGGTGGCACAGATCTGAGTTGTCCAATTTTCGATTACTCTGCTGCATAGACCCGACTGAATTCATTTAATGGCACCTGTCGTCCTCGGCTTATTGGAATAGATCTAAAACCTCAGGAAACCCCACAAGAAAAAGTCTAGCGGTGTTAAATCTCATGATCTCTTGCACTGGTGTAGATCCAATTCCTAATAGAATATTCGCCTGGTTGAAGTCCGTGGGGCGCGGCAAGGAATCGACTGCCTCGGGTTCTCTTGCACATTTTCACGTACCGCGGCAATGCTCTTAGCCGATCTGGAGTTCCTCCAACATACGGGTGGTGACTGAATGTTTACCGAACCGGTCGTCTTAAATATGGCTAACAAAGGTTCGAAAGTCGACTTTGAAGGCCCACCACGTCTGTCGTAAAATGGGAGTAGCGCACAACGTTCATACTCAATTTGATGATAAAGTATTTTATTTTGACGCAGTATTCAATCGTAATCGGCATGGTGATTTGGCATCTGTAGATCTGTAGAATATTTCTTCGTCTGTGACGCTAGAAGTAATTGGGAATGCAGTTCGATTCTTAACTTGGCCTGGGGTTGTATGCTGCGTCTTCGAGTGCATTAGATGGCATTGTTGTTTGAAAAAACAGTAGAGTCGCTATACAGGGCGAATATAGAAGCGTGGCTGTGTTGAATTCATTTGCATTACAGCAATGCATTGATGTATAACCAAAACTCTATTAAACTAGCATATCTGCTGCTTTTGCCCGACGATCAAACAATCAATTCGGTTTTATTTAAGTTTCGAATTGTATGTTGCACTGTCCCAATTCGATAAACTTCCTATTCAGCATGCTCATATTCGTAATAAATATCTGCCAATTCAATTATTTTATTTGTTATTAACAAGTTAGACAGACGCAACCTGAACAAAATGGCCACCACAGGCTGCCATCATTTACCCGCTCAACATGAAAACCCTTTATTTACCTATGTCAAATTGAAATGTCGATATAAATGTAGCTTACCTCATTTAAAATCCCAAATACCGATAGACTACCATCTAGAAGAGCTATTCTTTTGTTGTATTTTGAGATGTCATACTTGGTAATTTTTTCGCACTTTTCATACAAATAATTCACTTGTTTATTGTAATAGTCATTCATATAAAATTGTTGCAACCTTTCGTTGGCATAATTAATGCATAACTGCTCGAAAGTGTTGTAAGAGAAAGTTTCAAAACCGTAAATGTCAAGAATTCCTGCAAGAATATGGTTGTTAACGCGATCCTTCTTACCTATAAATCATTTTTCACCTAAACATTCATGTTTTTTCCTATAATAAGTTTGTTCGTTAATTTTCTCTACCAACCAGTTGAAGAGTTTCTCATATAAAAATCGCATAAGACTGTTCTTCCTCTCGTTACACTCTTCAATATTAGCACAAGAAGTGTAACACATTGACCCCCTCCTTAGCTTTGGAGCGATCAATCTATGAGTGAACAGTTGCGTTAAGGATGATGTATTGCATCCAAAGATCCCTGCACAAAAATTCACATACTGTTTGCACTCTGAAAAAAAATCAAAGGTACACCTGAATATCGATAGAACTATCATTACCTTGAACTATTGAAAGATTTTCCTCCTTGCAAGTAAAAACAATATTTCCTAAATTGAGAATAAGAGATAATATTGGTAAGACATCATTGATTTCTTTTATATTAAGGAAGTTCATCATCTCCACAACATCAGAAAATGAATTTTTGCGCTTGTAAACCATTCTGGGGCAGATGGCATATTCTATGGTCTTGCTGAGGTATACTTTCTCCAATACATATTCATCCAGATCATGCAGAACCTACAATAGAAACTCATTGATATTCTGCTGCAGACGTGAGGCTGGAATGATTTTCCGCAAGGTTTGTATACTATTTTACTCACAATCTATCGCAATAATAAAGTTTTGATAATAACTGTTGTTTGTAATCAATTTTTATTATATCACAAGCAGTCTGTGAGTCCGTTGCTAGTCAACATAAAAATTTAGTTGATTCAACCATAGACTGGATCTGACAGTTGGGTCATTAACTAGTACTCCCCAAGGACGTAGCTCCTTTTTTACAAACATATCACAACCAAGACTTATTTAACCCTTCGCTACACACAGATAAGGTAGAGATACAAAGGTGCCCTTCCTTGCACGCGAACAGGATAGGTTTATTATGCGCACCTGACTGAAAATATGAAAATTTGATTCTCCTCTATTAGGGCCGGAAACTCTTGATTTTTCAAGTAAGTAAGTTCGAATGTATGCTCCTACAAATTTTCCATCTCGAAATTGCATTTGCGTCAACTTTCCGAATCTTGAACTGTTCGCGTTATGGATAGTTGAAGCGTTACCTGAGGAGGAAAAAATATTAGTGATGTTCAGACGTTTTTGGGATCTTCACCAAACGCTGCGAGGACGGTAACAGCAGAACAAGTTTTCTTTAAAATATCGCTTAAATTTTCATTGGAAGAATGCTGATAGGCAAGATATTTCAACGCTAGGCATCCAGAATAGGTTTTTCCAGATCCGCTATCTCCAGAAATCACAATGATTTGGTTGATTTTTCCCAGTTTGTTCGATAATTTGAATAAAGCCCTTGAAACTACGGAGTTTACGCTTGGTTCATTTTCCCTTAGCTCCTAAAAGGGTAAAAATAGTTAATACACCATTAAAATTGAATATTTCACTTACTACCTGATTTTTCGAACTTATGTCGTAGGGCTGGACGGCTATCAAAGTTTGTCCAGCCCAAGTGTATATTTGGTTTCTTAAAAATCTATATTTGATCAATCTTGTCACTAAAGAAACATGAATTAATTCGAAAGTTGTAGATAGATGACATTTCTTTTTACCATTTTCGGCAGACTTGTCCTTCAAGTTACATATATTGTTAATGAAATAGAACAGTTTAATATCGTCGTCCTCCTGAGAATTTTTCGAAAGTATCTGAAAGCAAGAATATTTATGGAATGGAAAAAATTTCATCAATGTTATCTTTGTATTCACTTCTTCAGATATTGAGTTCTCATTCTGTTTTTGTGAAGGATCTGTTGTTGCCACTTTAGCCATCGAGAAGTTAATTTTTGGAATATTCTGAAACTGTCATATATATTATGACAATTAAGAAAAGATATAAGCATACTCAGAAAATTACAGTAAATTTATTAATATTATTCTATCGTTTTACTATTGCGGTAAACCAACATGATTTGGAGAATTCATGAAAGGGCTGTAATGTTGCAGGGGTTAATTCAGTGGACAATAGCAAACTCAACGCGAGGTTCAATGCCCCTGAATTAATTTGTTTATTCTAATCTCCAGACCAGTTAATGTTAAGCTTAGAAATTCGCTTTCGAGGCATGAACGAACGGCTTCATGAAAGAAATTCTTTTACTCTGACCTTTATATTGTAATAATAAACTACGGATTAAAAAGTTCATGAGAGCTGATTGTACAAAACGTAAATATATTCCTTCAGATGAGTTACTAAACGGAAAGTTTAAGCGAAAAACGCTGACGTAGGAATTAATACGTGTGGCTCGACAAGAAGCCGAAGCTTTCGAAAGCTGCTAAGTAGTAATTTTGAGCGGGTGAACCAACTACTAATTTGGAAGGAGAAAACCGACTCATACGAGGTATTAAAAGGTCCAAAAGAGAGGTTGTCGGGGAGTCTTGACACGCTGGAAAAACCAGTAAGATCGTCGAGAAATGATCGTGGCGTAAGGCTCGAATTGGCCTCAGAATTTAGCATTATTATAATTATATTGATAGATGTTAGTATTTTTTCTTTAAATCTAAGTGAGCCAGAAGAATTGGAGAACTTAAACAGATAGTGCTAAGTTCCGGGACCAAGGAATTAAGAGGGCCGGTAGTCGTTTATTGTTCGTGTGAAATAGGCCGTTTCTCGTAGAAAATCTTGTGCTCAGTTTTGGTTTGAATGTATGTTCTTGGAGTCTAGGGGTAAGAAGTATCTAAGAATTTGGTATATTATTCAGGTTGAAATTGTCTAATAGAAGTAGAGTCAGAAATTAAGAAGTAGGTGGTAGGTTGACATATCTCTTCGTTATTATTGTTTGAAGAATTTTGAAAGAATTAAGAATTATATAAATGATTCGTAGTGCCTGAGGGATCCGCATCGGCCTCTCCTTAATTATTCAGTATGTCAACTGAGATTTTATTGTTTAGGATTGATATTGATAAAACCCTATTGTATTTTGGCATTCATTATCATTATACTTCTATTCTCAATCATCCAAACTTTCAGTTCATTCCATCACACACTCTGAAACCAACAATAGACATTTTTCATTATTAGACTCACACAAACACCCATGAAAGTGGTAAGACTCGAACCCACAATCTCCGGCACCATAGTCCATATCCTTTGCCACTACGCCACACTTCGCTCAGCATCCAGAAACGCTTGATATCTTGAAACATGAAATCGAAATTTACATTCATGAGATTGCGCCGCAAACAATCGACAATGTACTGAAAAATTAGGTTGTTCGGATGGGGTACTGTAGGCAGTCGTGGCGCTCATTTGAATGATATTGTTTTTTATTCGTAAATGTCAAGGTTCAACCTTTCTAATAAACTCACAATTTCGAAAAAATGTTCATTAGTTTCTTATTCATAGCCGATCAAAAATACAAATTTCAGATGACCCATCTCTTACTATAAAACAAACATTACAAGTCAACTTATAAACTCCTGATTTATTGTTTTTGTTTTTTTATCTATTTTGTTTTTATGTGAATTCCTAAATCAATAATCTTTCTAAAAGCTACATTAGAATTAAATTTTGCTTTAAAATGCTTGGCAATATTATCCGATAATTTATTCACGTAAGGAGTATATTACTCACAATATATCACATTAATAATCAAGTTTTGATGATAGTTATTAATTCTATTAACTTTTATTTTTGTGGCGACGTGCCCCATCCTGGAACAGAATTCTACTCTCATCTGCTGCAGCTTCCCGGCGTAGCATATAGAGCACGCTACCGCTTGCTGAATGCCGAGCTCACCGTCCTTACCCGGTTCAAGTAGGGCAGAGTGAGAGCAGGTCACTGGCGTCATAGACAGACATGCCCACCACGCCTATCTGAAGAGTTCAGGTTTGCTTGTTCGGAACGAAATGCCGCCTCCGAATTAAGAGGTCTAAGCTCCCTCATAACACCCCATTCACTTAGGAGCTTCATTATAATAATAAGTTGGGGAAAAAGAAATCCATTCCAGATTTATGCCCGTTGTCAGGGTGACATTTGACACTAAAAAAATTTTTTGCTGTTTTTTATTTGATCCATTCAGTTGTTAGAGTTAGCTAAGTCGGTTATAATGTTCAAAGATTTAAGATAAATTCTGCTTGACGTAGAATAAATTATGCTAGCGGGGCAGTAAGACTTCCTCATCCCCACCTCAATATTAATTAGATAGTGTTTCTAGGATATTCATGCTGTTTAAACATTAACTTTTTAATTCAGAATTAAATTTCCTAATAAATCGACATATTTTAAATTTAAAATAGATCCTAGGAACACAAGTATGGTACCTTTTGATTAATCGTAGTAAACCTACTAAAATCAATGGTTTCTCAATTAAAATGCTCATAGCCATAAGTTGTTATAACACAGGTATCTCCTAGATACAATGTTTTATCGATATAAGGTATGTAAGTATCATTTCTATTATGCTCTTATCGCCTGTGAAAACAGATCTTAAAAAATCAATGAGGTGAACAAAATGAGGTATACAAGTAAAACGGGCTTAACACCAAGTGCAACGAAGAAACTCTTGAGAAGAAATCAGGTAATGTCCATTTGAACGATATATCAAATGATTTAATTTCGCATGACAACTAAAATATTCAAATGAAAATTCACAAACGACAGTGCGTCGCTTTAGTCGTCAAGAAAATGGCGAATACAATTCGGATATTGTTGGGCTTGTTTACTACACTATCTTTTGTATCTTTAGGAAAGTAATTCATTAATTGACCTGGTAAAAAGAAATTTGCCCTTTTGAAATTCAAGCTGCACAGATGTATCTGGAGACATTTTTTCTCATATGAAGTACTCGCTTCCATTCCATTGAAGCTCTTTAGGGTGCGGTGTTACGAGGGAGCTTCTAACCTCTTAATTTCGAGATGCAAGTCTCCCAAAGACGCCTGTGAACTTGTTCCACGTTGAAACGTCGATTGTCGAACACTTGTACTCTGCTCTACTTAAAGCCGGCGGGGACGGTGAACTAAGTATTATCGGAAAACGTTTGCCTCCCCTATGATACGCCGAAAAGCTGTAGTATAGACCGGTCAATATAGACATAAAAATAGTGATCAAATAAAGAAAATTCCGACAGAGCCAAATCTTCGTAAAGACCTTAGGTTTACCACAAGGAATAAAGTTTCAAAAGTCCCAATCAGTCCTATGTGCGCTAAGGGACTTATTCGGGAGCCAAGGTCAAAATTTTAGGTTTTTTTGGATTTTTCTCGAAAACGGTAAGTTTTATCGAAAAAGTTACTTCAGAGCAAAGTTGTAGATCTTAAAATTCTCTTTAAAAATGGTCCTTATGATTTTTTCTCTAAGACCCACTATTTCCCAAATATTGCGCTTGTAAGAATCACGTTCTACATAATATGCACACATTTCCACACCACCTGTGAGGTAGTGTACTCGTCGCGTTTTTTTTAACGTGGTATCCCCGGTAGGCCTATTCCACGAACCTTTATGACGTTATTTTTAGGGGCAATAATTATTTAATAGTATGAAGATTATTGATATGGGTTAGTGAGTTTAACTGTCGTTCTAACTTTTTTTTATTACTTTAATCTGACTCATACTCTTCATATTCAACTTCAACAATCATGTTTTCTTCAATTTCTTCTTGTTCTTCTTCTTCTTCTTCCTGTTGATGAATACTTAGAAATTGTTCAAATGAAGATGAATCAGTTGCCTCTTCATCAAAATCACATGAATCTTCCTCTCTTGTATTTAATTGAACATTTGAGCAAGAGACACCTTGGCAATTGGTACAGGCTGGAGAACAATGCAACCCTACTTTTTTACAGCCACATTTGGCACTACAACCTTTCTTGCAGCTTTTAAAGTTTTCCACCGTTTTTCCTTTTCATTCAAGGTTTTGTTATCAGACCAGGCTTGACTTAAAATGTCTTGGTAATTGTCTTCAAAACAAATAAATGCTAATTTTGCAGGCTTCTCTGTAATAATAATTCTACTACCATACTTTAATTTCAATCGTATTTTTATAATCCCGTTTTCTAAAGCTACATTTTAGCCAACATTCTTCAGTTCATCTAACGAAAACTGGCAGTCATCGCTACTTTCAATGAAATTGAAAAAATGCTAAATTCTGAGACCAATTCGAGCCTCGCACCGCGATCTTTTCTCAACGATCTTACTAGTTTTTCCGACGTGTCAAGACTCCCTATCAAACTCCGATTCGGCCTTCTTAATACCTCGTACGCGTCGGTTTTCTCCTTCCAAATTTTTCTTGATCCGTCCACCCGCTCAAAATTGCAACTAAGCATTTCTCAAAATTTCAGCTCTTTGTCGAGCCACATGTGTTAATTTCGACGTCAGCGTGTTTCTTTGGAATTTCCGTTCCTGCACTCATCTGAATGAATATGTTTACGTTTCGTACGATTAGCTCTTATGAACTATTTAATGTGTAGTTTGTTGTTATAATATATAGGTCAGGGTGAAATAATTTCCTTTAGAAGCCGCCGTTCGGGCGTGCCTCGACAGCGAATTCCTAAGTTTACCATTAAGTGGTCTGGAGATTAGAATAAACAAATTAATTCTGGGGAATTGAACCTCGCGTTGAATTTACCTTTGTCCAATGAATTAATCCCTGTATCATTACAGCCCTTTCATGAATTCTAAACCTTGTTGGTTTACCACACTCACTTATCATTTAGTTGATGTCACGCATTGTAACAGGAGCATTCTCTGGGTATGCACACTGAGTCGAAATAGGGTTCTCAGCTTTCCTCGCCCCCCCTTTAAGAAGTGCAATAACTACAAAACCATTTTATTATTTGGTGTTAAATCAGCACAAGAGAGTGTTTTTGAAAAAAATATCGGCTACGAACGTATAGGTTCATATTATTATTTCTTTATTTCAGGAAAAGCAATTAGATTTCACACCGGAGTCAAGGCCAGCACCATTCGTACTGAAACCCCTTGCGGGAATTTACAATCCATACAGATATGGATGCTCGCTTTTGTGCAATCATCCAACGGATGAAGATGCTAGAGAGTTGCTCAGGAGAGCAAAAGACACTTGGGTATTCTTAAGAATGATTTCCATCAGGGAAAAATGTTTACTTACCATTCTTCCAGGTTAACGAAAGTAGAAGAACTATTTTGCATGAAGATGAAATTGCAGCTATTCGAGATAGCCTCGAACAACTGCAGATGTATTCCAAACAAAATGACGCAAACCATGCGCCAGTAATAGAGGTTGTTCCAGAGGAACTCTTCAGACGGTACTTTTATATTAATTCTAGTTTATTATTTTATGAATAATAAAAGTTATCGAGAAAGAATTTAAACGTTCAATAAAATTTTAAATTTCTTGGCTTTCGTTGATTTGTAGAAAGATGATATTTATAGAGGAAAAGAAAAGAATATTAAGAAGAATTAGAGTCGGTTTTCTCATTTTTATTGCAAAATAATCACCTATTCTTTATGTCAAATTAACAGCGTTTTGTACACTCGTACCACATTTCTATTACTCCATTCAAATATCATTATTTTGCTAATTTTAAACCAAAAATGATCTCGAATGATTAAATTAAACTAAATGATTAAATTTAGCATTGGCCGTCAAGATTTACAACAAATTTAGACAAAATAAACTGGAAACTAAGAATTCACAGATCTAGTTGGTAAATCAGAATTTTCTCCTTAATATCTCACTAAATACATGGCCATTAAATTTAAAAAATATGCAGTTGGATGTGAAAAAATCAAAGTGGCGTTGAAGTATATGAGTTTTTAGACATGTTTCAAGAGATAAAGATCTATTTTAGTTATACTGAGACAGATTCGAGACCTTTAACACCTGCACCAACTTTATCAAGTTCTGCAACGAAGGCCTCTGGATCCAGAAGATGCTTCACTCCTGACCCCATTCCAATTTCGACTGTTAAGGAAAAGACAATGCTAGTTCTTGACCTTAGACGAAGTCACAGTCAGGTAAAATTAATAACTAATGCAATTGTAAGGAGTTTCAGTTTAATCATATATTATGATTGAATTTCCATAGGAAATGATATGTGGCGGCACTTCATTTCTTGAACCACCCTTGATTCTAATTCAGCAAGTTCCTACGAGGAGAGGTAGTCTAGAAAGTTTCACGGGGGCTCAAAAGAAGGCTACATATGCCTTGCACATGCCAACAACTGTGAGAATGTCAAGGACACAAAAAGATGTGAACCCAAAGGTGAGTGAATAAGGTGATATATTGCTATCAAATTCGAAGCATGAATCTATAATTTTAAAATGCATTATTATGAACTTAAGATAGAACTCTAATCAAAGTCTCAATTTTTACTATAGAAGAAATTTTGATAAGCTACAAACATTAGCTCTCATACCTGGACATTGGGCAAATCCAAATGAAGCACTGTGTGCTCTACAGAGCACGTACAGTTCAGTGGCAGAGCATCGGGCTCGTGACCGGAAGGTCCGGGTTCGAATCCTGTTCAGGTGGTAAAGAAATTTTCTAGTTGGACGGGTGTGGGTCAAAAATTAACAGTGCTGTGACCTAAAGTGGTGCAAGATCGCAGTAACAAAGCCTACCCAGAACACAACTGAACTCCTAACTCGCACAAACTGAAAAACTTCTGAGGGATCTTCACAGAAGATCTAGGAGTATCAGGATTATAATAATAATAAGATCTTACAGTTCTTCCCTTCCCTTGAACGTTCTTCATGAAGAAGTTTCGAAGAAATGTGGTTATCCAAAAAGATATAAAATCTAAATAGATAAAAACTTTTATAGGTTTATGGAACACTTTAACCTTAGAAGAAACTTTGCAACGTTGACCATACCAAAAATCATCAGATTTTGTTGTATTGGAGTAGCAAGATCTTGAACACTTAAAATCACCTCAGGAATAGGAGTCAGTATAAAAAATACCTACTTGGGAAATTAACTGTCAAGCACTAATCCCAATCTAATTAAATCAGTTAGAAATTTCTGGAAATTTCAAAGTTTTCATTTCAGACGGAACAATCTCCAGACACTCCAGAAAACGATAGGAAAACTGAAGATGAAAATGATGAAGAAGAAACATATGTAAAAAGAAGAGGTAAAAAAAGAAGAAAGAAGAGGAATGGATCTACAGCTCTACCAGTACAAACATCAACTGATCCTGAAACTCAGGTATTTGTAATTACTTCCACCTTCTTCTAGACCTATTTGCGATAAGAAGTCAAGGAGAGGAAGAAGTTTTGAAGGCAGAAGAGCTCATTTCTCCATCATACTAGCTGTTCAATAAAAACCCACATTAAATGTTAATTTTAGGTAGGAGCAGTCGGACCAGACTCTAATAACGCGAGCACGAGACATTCTCTAGTGCCAGGTTCTACTGAAGAAACGGTTCTCCAAAAAGCAGCATCCCAAAGCTCGAATGGTACTAGAAAATGGAGTCATTTTCACAACATAGAATCTTTTTTGGATGTTGACATATTAAAATTATTACGTCGAGAATTAACAGCCGAAATTTATGACAATGAATTCGATTGGAAGGTGAGTTCAATTGATTGTACATAGAGACGCAGGAAGAAAAAATAGTTATGAAATAGACTCCACTAACAGCCTGCTCTAACCCCTGACTTAAACCCACTGGATTATTTCCTAGAGAGTTATCCAAAATTATTAGTTTATACTATTCCGGTAGAAATGTGGAAAATTTGAGTTATCGGATAATTAATTCGTACCTTAACAAATTGTAAACTCTGATAGTTTTTGAAAGAGTTTCGGCTTTTCAAAAATTATCAAAGGAAAAACTTTTTTAGTATAGTCTGGAAAATGACATAACTCCTTGAATTTTTACTGTCCACCTCTAATTTTTATCTCTTGGAATAAATCAAACGGACCAGAAATTTGCAGAATATCCTGTTAGGTTGATTCTTTATTGTAAAGGGGTCTTCATTTTGGAAGGGTCACAACCTGTGGCGAATATTTGTTTTGGTGGCATCTGCCTATCCAGTTTTTTATTTTTCAGTTATAGATACCTTGGCCTTGACAAGTTATACCATTGGGCAGCAGGCCAAATGATGAAATGCTTTAAACTTCATCACTTCTAGGTGTAGAAGCAACTTAAATATCGACAACACTGAGCTCACCTTTTTCACATTGATCGATCTCATTTCTCCTTGCCGGATTCACTCAGAATCCTTGACACATTTCGAAAACTGAATAAACCAAGATCTTGGAAATCTATCTGGATATTACCTTGAAATGGCAACCTCAGGTGGGGTATTTAAATAAGAAATTCATCTCTGTTTTGTACTTAATCATTGTATTGGGTTTCCTTTGATGCCGTAAAGATGATTTATTTTGCAAATTTCGAATCGTAGATCTCATACGGAATAATCTTTTGTGGTAACAGCCCATCCTCTAAAGACCTATTTATCGCTCAGAAAATGATTCTAAGATCTATCTTTTGACTACATTATATAGAGTAAGAGAATAGTAAGCTGTTGTTACTGGTTGCTCATATTTAGATCATTGCTTTCATTCAAACCTACGTATAGTGAACTTTCCTACAGTTTCGAGAACAGTAACAATACCAAAGTAACATCTGCAAGGGAAGACCATTATATCGCAAATTTTACTCGAAGGAATCGAACGGTATCTGTAACAGCCCTTCGAAGTCATTTTTTGAGGACCTATAGACGGGTACCATAAGGAGGCGGTTGCATTCTTCAAATTTAAGGGCAAGAAGACCTCTAAGAGTACTTTGGCTATCACCTGGACATAGAGCTACCCGTCGGCAATGGGTAGAACACCACCAAGACTGGCTTTTACCACAATGGCGCAACGTACTTTTTCGGACGAGTCACGATTCGGTTTACAAAGTGATAGTCGACGAGAAAGGGTTTGGAGAGGTCCAGGCAGACTAGAGCGACACAGTTTCGCCCGAGAAGTTGTGCCCTTTCAAGGCGGATCTAATGTGCTGAGGGGGTATAATGTTCGGTCGCCGTACCCCTCTTATTATCGTTGAACGAACAATGACTGGTGCCATCTAGGTAGAAAACATCATTGAACCACAATCATTGTTCCTTTGCGCAACAAATTTGGAGATAATTTCATTTATCAGGATGATAACGCCCCACCATACCGCACACGAAGATTTAAAAACATTCTTCAAGAGAACAATATCCAGAGAATGAAATGGCCACCAAACTCACCAGACATGAATCCAATTGAGCACGTATGGGATTACTTAGGGAGAGCAATATCCAATAACCAAAACCCATCTTCAACTTTTCAGGAATTGAGTTTAGCCCTTCAGGAAGAATGGAACGATATGCCTGAAATTTTCATTAATGACTTGATTCGTGGGATGCCTAGGCGTATTGGGCAGTTGATTGAAAGAAGAGGTGGTAATACGGACTATTGAATTTGAATTCAGTTGCGGAATAACTCTAATTAATCAAAAATAAATAATCGATAAAGTTAGATTTTTTCTCATTTTTACTATTTTGTCTCATCCTGCATAAAGCAAAGGGTAAAAACAAAGATTTGCTATCAAATATATTGCAGTTCAAATAGAGGAAAATATTTATCTCATTTCCAGAACATAGATTGTTTATTTTTTGAGAAACCTAGGGTTCCAAGACTTTTGACGATGTGTGTATATTTCATAATTCTTGGAATAAACGTTGGTTACTCTAAAATTTAACCATTACATGCCAAACGATGTGCCTTATTGAAACAATTTAACATTTGTGTTGGAACTTTGATTAGCAGATGTAAAAGCGTGAAACAGCAATTTTTCTGTGGAAATTATACCTCTGTTGTTTGAAAATGATAAAAAATATTTTATTGAAAACAATTTTCATTGCTATTCATATATTTTTCCCACCTCTCCGGCTGTTTATGAATGCCAGGCCTTTTGAAGCTTACCAGTTAGGGAACCATTTTCGTGCATTTTCATGTGAATTGAAGTGTTATTCAGCGAGAGCATCCCAGTGATGCGAATAGATGATAATAGGACGCAGCCAAGTCTGGAGAATAATCCGCATGCGCTAATATTCCTAACTCAACGCCTCGATCGTCTTCCTTATTCGTTTTACTATGTGTGATGGGGTATTGTCATGAAGCAAAATGACTTTCGTGTTGCCTTTTCCATATTTTTCACGTAATGCTCGATTTAAATCGATCATTCGCTATTAGTAGCGATCAGTGTTAACGGTTTCACCAGGTTTTAGCAGCTCATAATAGATTACACCTTTCTGATCTCACCAAGCTCAGTGCATTATTGTCTTCTTTCCAAAATGATTCGGTCTTACCGTGGATGACGGTGATTCGTCTGGATTTATTCATTATATTTCGATAGAACTGAATGCAAGTGATACTTGTTACGAGTTTCAGAGAAGGATGGCACTTGGAGAAGCACTTAAAACATTATCGAATGAAAAAGATACTTGCGAAGAATTGATCGCTCTACAATCGGAACTGGATTTACCACCTCTCAATACTGATCTTTGGATAAGCATACCCAGAGTATTTTCAAGAGAGAATGCAAGATTTGAACTACCACCCTTTAGTGATATGCTCAAAGGTTGGTTAAAGACCTTCTTGAAGGTTGTAGTATGAATACATGGGCTGAAATGTTCTTAACTAAACTTAATCACAAGAAAAAAAGGCTCAAATTTTACTATACCAGAAATTTTGATGAGTTACAAACATTAGCTCGCATACCTGAAGCATATACAAATAGAGTACTAGATCTCACAGTTCTTCATCCAATCAGTGAAATGTTCATAACTAAACTGAATTACAAGAACTTAAAGGTCATCAGTCTGACATCCTGTATTCATTATTTGTTTCTTTAACTATAATGTGCGAACAAAAAAGCAAAATAAATAAATTGAAAATCAATTCTTGGTTTAAATCCTTTTTTATCCAAATAAACCATGGACTTTTGAGCCCAATTTTGTATCAGAGTCCAAATAAGAAATACCCATTATTGCTTTTATTCAAAGACATTTATATTTTCAGAAACAATAAAATATACCATATATTTTTGATTTAATTCAAATATTTATATTTTAATTTTAGATATGACCCCAATGGAATACATAAAGGACAACGTAGATGTGAAAAATAAAAGAAAAATAATGTACAATTCAATATTCAACAAATTCAAGATATCAGATTCTGACAAGGAAAGAAAACTATTGGGAAAAGTAAGCATAAAATTTTAGAATGATATGGCTGGGGTGAATGATTTCCTTTCATCGCTTGTGTAGAAGTATGAATCCGGAATTTCTTGGAAAAATACAACATATGTTGTTTAAAATTGATAGAAAATATTTTATTCAAATTTCTCTCCATTGCTATTCAAAAAAATTTCCCACCTCCTATTTTATGAATGCCATACCGAAAAAAAATCGGACCAGTTATCGAGCCATTTTCGTACATTGAATTGAAGCGTTGTTTAGCGAGAACGCGTTTAATCATGGGAATAAATGATAATCGGTCGGATTCAAGTGTGGAGAATAAGCCACATGCGCTATATTTCCCAACTGAACGCCTCAATCGTTTTCCTGCCCCGTTTTGCTGTGTGTCATGTGGTATTATCATGGGGGAAAATGACATTGTGTAGCCTTTTTCTACATTCTGGTCATTTTTCACGTAAAGCTCGAGTTGATCAGTGTTAACGGTTTCACCAGGTTTCAGCAGCTCATAATAGATTACACCCTTTTTTTCTATTTTAATGTCCTCAGCAACTTAGGCTATGCACCGTAGACAGATGCTTTATCTGCTACGCAACCGAGATCCCCAGATTATACTCTTTTTATCCAACTAAATAGAGAGCATTGTCTTCTTTCCAAAGCGATTTGGTGTTGTAGTGGATGTCAATAGTTCGACTGGATTCACCGATGATTTACGACGTTAAAGATTCTCAAAGTACGTATATTTTTTCATCGCCTCTCACGATTTGATAGAAAAATCACTTTTTTGTATATGTCGATCATCATTTCACAAGTGGTTTTTCGATTCTTTTGCTGCTTTTCATACAGTTCATGTGGAATCAATTTTCCCACATTCTGAATCCTTCCCATAGCTTTCAAACGCATGGAGAAAACTTCCTGCATCACATTCAATTAATCTGCTAGTTCTTGTTGGGTTTGAATATCACATTTATCTTGCAATACTTTGTCTGCGAACTTTTTCGCTGGTTTTCCACGTTTTTCTTTCCTCACTGTTCCGACAAGAATTCAATGTGATTCTTCAAATGATAATATAAAAACAATGCTGTCCGAAAATCGTATTTATAGGCACAAAAACCGACATGTTCAACGTTATAGAAAAATATACCCTATGGTATATATATTTTTTCACTAATAGATAATTTCAAGAATATTACAGATGCTCTTCATTTGTTAATGGGTCAAAAATTATCAGTGAAGCCACTAGAGGCATTCAAAGAATTAATGGGTTGGAATGATAATGAACTTTATGATTTCAAAACATTTTCTTGTATATGTGCAACATGTGAAAGGCTACTCGCATCAGAATATACCAAAAATCTACCGGACAGAAAGGCTGATCCATGTCATGAGGTAGGTTCACATTGAAAAAATCTCAACATTCATTGAAAAATATTAAAGTAAGATTTTTTTTCTTGGAAAAATTTTGTACTCAATATTTCTCTATTTCACAGCTAGAAGCCGCTGATTTCGAGTCATTAAATAGAAAACTTCAAGGACAAAATGCTGACGAAAAATTGGTGAAAATTTTGTATGGAATAAAAAACTTGTAACTGAAAATCATATATTGAGCAGAATTAAATTATCTGAACCAACTTAACGAAACACAAAAATAATACACATTATGACAAAGGACTTGTCTTTGCTCTGTAAAACCTAGGTTGTGAATCATCCAAATATTTTGAACAAATAATATCAATATCCTTCTTATTATCCTTTAAGAACCCGTCCGGTAAAAAAATGCTACTAGAACAACTTTGCTGGGACTGCAAATAATCAATATTAGCTTTGACTCTAAAACTACTGTTGTGATACGATATGATGTCGCTAAACCTCTGAAATTTGAACTCCCCAAAACTCTTAGAACGGTTAAACTCGATCCTCTTACTCTTCTGTACAAATTGACTACAAAAATTTATACCACGCGAATCTTCATCAAAGCCAACATATTGTGTGTTTGGTACGAACTTAAATTGGTTATAATTCCTCTCCTTAGATGCAAGAAACGCAGACATTTTATTAGCATTCTGGTCACTGAATATAGAAACATCAACCAATTTATTCCCTTGAAAATCTTTGGTTTTCCTTGGTTTATGCTTTTTCTTATGGTTTGGTAACAGTATTGTACCATTTTCAGTTTTGCGGAACGTTGCAATGTGTTCTGCATTCTGGATTTGTTTAACTGAAGGTCTGTTCATTCTTTGCATCAAATATTTTTCATAAGTTTCAACGTCAAGGTTTCCTTCCAAAATAATTTGGTCCTGTTTATTAAATTCTTCTTGTATTTGGTACTTGGTCAATTTTACAGGTTTATATAATGATTTGCACATCTTATACTCTTCACATTTTTTCGTGTTTGATATGATTTTAGTTTCTTTTTTAGGTCTTCGTCCATAACCTAAATATTTCTTTTTTGTCAGTTGACTCTTCGCAGTATTTTTATTTAAAGAATCTTCATTTGAAAACGTAAAAGAATTTTCAAAATTACTGTTATTCAAGTTATCCGTTTCTTGATTTCCGTCTCCAGTTTTTTCCAAAATATTGGTGAAAGATGAAACATCAGCTGTTTCGGTGTGCATTGAAGCTGCATCAACAAAAATTTCTGTAGAACATTTAGAAGTACTCGTAAATCTTTTTGAATCAATTTCTTCCTTATTGCATTGTTTTCTTTGAGAGCTGTCAATTTCATTACTATTAGATTTCTCGGAAAAAATATTTGTTTCTAGAGCCAAATTATAACATGCACAAGATGAATCTGAATCTTTCTTTACTGTACCCTCTTCACGATCTTCAAATTTATCATCGAAACTTTCCTGTTGATTACTCGTGGATTTTAGCATCGAATCAACTAGAAGTTGTTCTCTACTATGGTTTTTACTGAACGTCGGGAAATTCGACCTCTGTTTTTCGACTTCTATGGAAACTTCTTCAAAATCAGAAGAGATAGATGTTGGATTATCTAAGTTCCTTTTTCTGCTAGCATCAGAAATACTAGTAGTAACTTTATCTCTGCTACTTGATGAAGTTGAATCATTATTTTCGCTGATAAACATTTTTGAAGTTGAGAATTTTGAGAAAGAACCGGGTAAATCTGATTTTATGTTTAGTTGTGAGAGATGAAGCTTGCTTTTCTTTTTAATTACTTCAAAAACATCTTGATTATTTGATGACGTGGATACAGAAGAAGAATTGTCCAAATTTCTTTTTCTACTAGCCTCTGAAAGACTAGTAGATACCGTATTTTTGCGGTTCTTTACACTAGATGAATTGTCCAGATTTTTTTTCTCAATATCATCAGAAAGAGTGGTAAAAACAGTATATTTACTATTATCTCTAGCAGATTCATAGTTGACTGAAGTAGCTGTTTTCAGCAAGTTCTTTCCACTTTTATTTTCACTAATATTATTATAAATAATTGATTTTTGATTCAATTCATTGTTGGTACATGTATTAGCTCTTGATAATAATTTTTGTTGGACTGAATTGTTCAATTGCTCAGAGTTACTTATTACTTTAATAATTGTTAAATCATCATTCATGTAAGTATCAAAATTGGGTTTTTCAATTAGGTTATCAGGCGATTTGGAAGTTTGGATTGAATTTTCTTCATCAGAGCTACGATTACTTATGGAATCGCATTTGTTTGAATTTTTAGGTGTCTCATTTGCTTCCAGATGATCGTTTAGACCCACCATTTCTTCTTTTATGAATGTTTCTGTTATATCGCGTACAGGATAATTCTGTTTTTCAATTTTTGAATCTATTGATTTTTTCGTCAAATTACAATCAACTTTATATTTCACTTCAGGCTGTGTATCTTGAATTGAAATTTCCTCATCAACATCACGCCATTTTTTATGTCCTGTTAGCGGAATAATATCAGATTTCAAAATAGAAATTACGTTTTCTGATAGATCCTCGTGCGATTTTTTGCTATGTTCGTTAGTTTCAATAGTTATTTCCAACTGATCAACATCTCCATCAAAAATATCCGCTGAATGACTCAGAAACATCTTCGTTTCTTCTATAACAAACTGTTCAAGATTTCGATCTATTTTTACCTTATTTATTGCGAAATTTTTGTCTTCAATATTTTCGTTTAATTTGGTTTTCTTTAAAGTTATACATGGTTTGTCTTCTTCACCAAATGATAAAGTTTTATTGTTGGGGCCTTCAAGAATATTAATTTCAGGAAAAATATGCATATTGTGTTTAATCGAGCAATTTTTAAATTCTTGTGAATTTGATTGTACTTCTTGTATCTTTATCGAACTTTCTGCCATATTTCTTTTATTATTATATTCTTGGGTTATTGGAGAAATTAAATTTTTCTGCAGATCACTCTTTTTTTCATCACTGATTGTGTCTTCAATTAAATCAATATAATCTCTTTGTCTGGATTGATTTCTTACATTTATCAAGTTCTCCGTTTTATTTGTTGAAGGTTCACACATCCAAGGTTGGCTATTTGTTTGAGAAAATGTATGTTCTCTAGAATAATTGGAAGTATTATCGATTTTACTGTCTAAAAACTCGGTGAAATTGATTTTTCGATCTTCTTGTAAAGAAAAACAGTTTCGAGAACTGATTGGAGTAGATGTTTTATCACGATTTTGGAACAATGCTAAAGAGAATGTCATTTGATCAGTATCGTCAAAGTTTTCTGTTTTTTCATTCGTAAGAGACTGAGATTTGAAATTGAACCGTTTTTTCAGAGGTGGCTCTGATGGTTTCAAAAAGCAAAAATCAGATATTTGATTGTCTCCCTCGACACAAGATTGGAAGGAGTGTCCCTGAGAGGTAATCTTTTCTACAGTTGTATTTTGTGTCTCATCATATTTATTTTCCATACAAAAATCTAAGTTTTTAGATACATTTTCAATTTCTAACAATGGATCTTCATACAAGAGTTTTGAATCCATTTCTCTGAAATTTTTCTTCGCTAAATGCATTTCTGTCAACAAACTCCTATTGATTTCATTGATTTCTTCTAAATCTTGTGAATTCTGATAACTTTCTTGGGAATAACCTCTTAAATTTGAAAGCTGTTCCAACTGACTGTTGCGACAGGGATAATTGATTTTTCCCTTCAGAACAACATTACTCAAAATCTTAATATTTTGATTGGATGTTTGATTAAGATTATAGTCAACAGGACACATTTCTTCTTCGCAATTAATGGAAGGTTCATAAATTTTGATTTCAGGGTTCAAAAGATTAATGTTTTCGCTGTTTTCACCAATAAAATAAGACAGCCGTTTGTAAGACGAGTTGTTGGAATTTGCCTGTGATGATGTTAACAAATATTCCACTTGATCCATGGCCTCGCTTAAAACATCGTCGGTCACTGGATCCTCAAAGTCGGACACGTTTTCTTGATCCGATTTTTCCTCATAAACGTTACCCATATTCAAATTGATATTTTCCATGTTGATCTGATAATGATTGATTAATTCGTTGATTTTGGAAGGATTCAATTTGCCTTTTACTCGCAACTTTTGCAAGTCTGCATCTAGATTGTACTTGAGCCTTGATTCTCTCGATAACTGTTGAGTTTTTATTTCCTGAAAAATATGAGCTACAGGTGTGTTTCAGATTTTTAATTTGGATACCTTTTGCGTCTTGATATTATGCTCTAGAAGAGCGTACACATCTTCCATAAGGTCTGCAGGCCAAATATTTTTCACCATAAAGATTCCATATCTTTTGAGATTTGCCACACCAGGTTTAATGGTGTGCTTAAAGTTTAACTTAAGTGACTTCGGTGTATCACCTGAAGATTCAGTATCCATAAACCAACTAAAGTAGGAAAAGTGTTATCAAACAAACATAATAAATATTTTCAGACTCACTTCTTCACATTCAAATACATATCGCCTAATTTTGTAACCAATGTGTAGTGTGAAGTCAAATATACGAAAGCTGAACTATTAACAAAGCATTCATAAATAGCCATCGCTAAAGCTGCACCTTCTTCAAGTGATGTTGACCTAGCTAGCTCATCAATTATAATGAGAGAAAAGTCTGTCATATGCGACAATATATAAATAATTTCTTTCATCTAGAAAAATGACAAAGTACTAAGTCTAAATAAATTTTTTGAAAAATAAACTATGATTTGAATTTACCTCTAAAACAAAAGAAGAAGCTCCGCATTCCATATTATCTTCAAGATATATTCGGGCAAACATTCGATCTGCAGGTCTGAAAATTGCTGATGATGCCGGTACATATCCACCGATTTGTGCCATTATTTGTAACAACATTAACTGTCTTATGTATATGCTCTTACCAGATCCATTTGGTCCCGTTATAATATGTACATTGAAATATTGGCAAGAGCTCTTTAAGTAAATAATAAAGAATCAGTAAAAACTCCAAAAATATCTGATGCAGTTATGGAACAACTAATTAATAGGACATTATTCTTAACGCTCGGGCATTTTGAAACATTCCTAGTATGAATAGTAAATATGGAAATAACTATCAAACTAATCAAATTGACCGGGCATTTTGAATAATGTCCTTCATTAATTGGTAGGATAATAAAAATTCACCTAACCTAACCATTTATCCTTTTTCAGCGGCGCTCTGTATCGAGCTTCGAGAAGCTTCTGAATCATCAGTTCTGATTAGTCAATACGTGTCACGCGTTTGTTAACGTACCTCGCACCGCTCGTGCCACTTATACCCAAATAATCCAGTTGCCCAACTATCCTATAGTGATATTCATAACGCCGGATGCAGTAAATAATGAATTTTAAATGGTTATTTACATAGACGTATTATTATTAGGATAATAAGTCTATGGTTATTTATCACTTTGCCCAACTCGACTGATCATAACCATTATTATGAGGCAAATAAATTATGAATAAGGTCCTATTTCATCATTGAACAGTTTTGATTAAAAAAAAACACTATCTAAAAAATATCACTTTTATAAAATTTAAGCTTATTTGAACGATGTTTTTTGGTTTAGTATTTGTATATACAACATAGAACACTCCTGATGAATTTCTCAACATGAAAAAAATTTATTTGATACAATACGTTTGTTCAAAAGGTCTTGGTTCAATTAATAAAAAGACTACTTATTTAATTTAAAAAATTTGCCAATGATAAAAGTATGTAGTATGTCGATTTTGACGTTTTAAGTATTCTCTTGCACACAGGAGCCCTCTTGTTTATACTTCACAAAGTGTAAATTAAAAAATTTGAACTAACAAAAATCTGTAGCTAAAGATTTGCATAAGGTATCAAATTTAATTTTTATATGAAATAAACTTTTGTCTTGTCAATAATTTGGTTAATGATTGTACAAAGCACTTACAATTGAATTAGGAACTGGTTTTTCATGAGCCAACATATCGAGCATGGGATGCTGAGATTCCTTCACCTCTGTGAAATCAGAGAATGTAGGTTTAACATAGTTATTTCTTATACTTATTTCTGCCAAAGATTGTACAACGTCAATAGTAGCTATATCTTCACATAATCTATAGAAGAGACTCATATATTTTTTGAAAGAAGTTAAAGTCTTGAATATCATTCTGAAATTGTTATGATGTATAAAATTAGTTCTATCAAGTGGTTTCAGTCCTTACACATTACTTATTTTCAAGATATCTGCGATAATGTCGTCTATTCGGGTTTGAAAGTTGATTAACTCCATTGTTTTCATTGTGAAACTATTTGTTAAACGAGAAACCTATAAATGCAAGAATGTTATTAATATTCTAGATATCAGTAAATGGTAGCTATGAGAGCTTTTTAACAAGTAATATATAGAAGAAAAACCAACAGTTTTAACCAACAAATACTCTCGTCGTTTTACATCAAACAGCGTTAACAGAGCACGTAAGATTAGTTAAAAATGACTAGGTAACACTCACTCATTCATTCATAAGAAAAACTGCAGTTGAATAATATTGCTGAGAATTACAGGCACCAGCTCAGGAATAGAAAAAAAGTTAATCACAAAACAGATTAGAAACATTGGGGTCTTTTTTCGCAAGTGATCAACGACGTAAAAGGAAAGGTTATTTGCATTGTACTCTCCTATGTATCGAAGTTTCTATTTGCTGCATTATTTTATTACAAACTGTCCAAACTAAATAAAATCATTACTGAGTAAAAAATGATTTTTTTTTTAACTAAGCATTGGAGAAAAACCAGCTGCTAGGTGAGCAGAGACAATACAAAGCAACATTTTGCGCAATGGTGGAAATATACAGGGTTTTTCATTTAGGGTGGGTCAATGTTGGCAGCCTGTGGTGGCCAGTATGTTTTGGTGGCGTCTCTCTAACCCATTTTTTTTCAATTACAGATGCCAAATCAACATGAGACCCCATTATAATAATTTTTACTGTAGACACATTGGTCCTTTTGTTGACTTGACCAAATTTGAGACTATCGGTTCGGTAAACAATCAGCCAACACCCGTACGTCGCAGGAACGCCAGATCGGCAAAGAATGTTGCGCGGTAAGTGAAAGTGTACCGGAGAACCCCAGGCAATTAATTTCTCGTGGGTGCACAAGAATTCGGCCTTCTACAGACTTCAACATGGCGAATATTGTGTCGGGACTTGGACCTACTCCCGTACAAAATCCAAGACGACTCTAATTTTAGCCGAAAAATCATATTTTCTGACGAGGCACATTTATGGATGAAATCCATCTTAATAAGCTCAACCACCATATATAGGACAGCGGTAACCTACAGTTACTGTTTGTTGCGGACTTTCGGCGTCATTGGATCGTACTTTTTTTTAAAACAATGTTGGTAAGGCCATCACCATCAACTGTGAGAGTTACAGCACGCCCACGATTTTCACAAAATAATTTTTTTTGGTCTTCTAATTATACATTTCTCACGAAATTTTGCATTTTTAGGCTACATTGCCAAAATTTATTCTGATTATTGTTATATAAATAAATGAAAATATATGTATAAAACTACCTGAATGAATTCTTTTGGAATATCCGATTTTTTCATTGTTATTCTTTGGTGTTTATTAAGACTGAAAACTATATGATATCCTTTTGTTATATTATTACCCAAGGTTAATGGTAAATTATATTTTTCTCCCAGAATCTTCACATATTCTCTCATATCATCCAATCTCTCGGAATAAATTTTTCTCACCAAATCTAGCAAGCCATTTATACCAGGTTTAATAGCAAAACATCTCTGCAGTAAGCCATTGTGACTTTTTGCAGCATAGGCATTTTCATGTATCAATGTCCTAACCATATCCCTGATACTGATGAAGTCAGGATTTTTCAAGGTAATCGAGATATTTTTGAACAATGTTTGGTCAAAATATGAAATCACATCGCTTAAAGTAATGATGAGATCTGTCAGACCATTCAAATAGAGAATATAGTTCAATTGTCGGTTGGAACAGGTTTGGGAATCGTCAACAACGATGGTAGGAAGAGTCAACAGCTGGTCAACATTGCCTAGTTTTTGTAGCATAACCTGTAACAGTTTTAATCTAGTTTAAATATACTGTGTTAAAATAAATATACATATCTTTGATAAGCTGACCACTTGATCAACAGATATTGATTAACTTTGCTTTCAAAGAACAAGTGGGTATAATTTCACATTTGGAATTAAAATTTGTTTACTATAATTATTTATTCACCGACGTGAAGTCAGGAGCTTTTTCGTGCCTGTTCATAAGTTAATTTCCTCTGAATTATTTAAATTTGTTATTTACTCCTTAAAGAAGAATTATGTGTTCTGTCATCTAAAAGTCAGATAAAGATGCAATTTTAGAACTGAAAAAACGGAAAATCACATGGAAAAAAAAAATATGTTTAAAAGGTTCCATTCTTCTTCCTACTACCTGCATCGTTACATATTGGCAAGACAGAATGGAAAAATGGTATATTTAACAAAATTCATATACATTTCATAATTTTAACCGAAATCATATAGAAAAAATTTAAAAAATTCTCGTAATTTATCTTCACAAAATTATACCTAGCCTATGTATCATTATTTGACATATAAATATTAATTTGAGCTCGACTGGATTTGTACATTTGAAAAACAATATTTCAAATGAGAATAATTCTGGAAATATCGAGCCCATTTTGTTAGTTTTTGAACATGGCTGATATAATAGGTTGGAGAAAAAATCCATTATTTTTGCGTGAACTTCAAGACTATATTTAACATGTTTCGGATTGTCTGATTGGGGTCAAATATGCATCGACACATCGAAACGCAATTACTTTCAATTAAGAGGTTATTAGCTCATCATAATAGCTACAATGAAAGTATGATGATTTCAAAACAAGCATTTAACAAATAATAGTGAAATTTTTAAATTTATTTCATTCACCTGTATACTCTGAAGTTTCTCGGGATGTCTCATCAAGGCAGTAACACATTCCTGACGTTCCAATATTATAGAAGTGACAAATGGAGGCTGCAACAATATAGTGCGCAGAGCCCTTTCCCCAATTCTGGTATAGCAATTATTGAGGACACCAAATAAAGTTGAATATTTGCTTGCTTGAAGGGGTTTAGTTGATGATACTAGTTCTAAACGATCTGCAGTAGAAACATCTGAAAAGGAAGGTTGGATAAAAAGTGAAACTAATGCAGTTGAACTAATTCACCTATTAAAGCATACCCTTCAGATTCTTGGTAATCAATTTTGATCGAACCACTTGCATAGAAAATATTGAGACTATTTTGCAAAAATCTAAACAAAGCAGAAGCTGCTGTAAGAGCGTAATACCTAAAATTGATAAATAGTCGTGTTATGTATTAGTGTTGATTTAAAAGGAAAAAGTTTTATGAATTCCTTGTATCTGGTTAAAAAAAACACAGTTTTCTTAACTTGCACACCTTTAATATCTAAATACATTTGTGTTATAGAAGAAAGACATCAAACTCAAAAGATTACCTATACTGAAGAACAAGCAAAACCGAATTTAGTGAAGAAACACAATATTCTTGTACAAACTCCATTCCACTTGTTTTATTATAAGTGTTTCTTCGAACAGGTGTGTAAGTAACTTGAGGAAATTGTTCTTTAACCTTCTCAATCAATCTGCTTTGATTTGCTGATGCAACAAACGTCATTGGTACTAAAATCTAAATTAGAAGCGAAGATAAGTATAAATTTTCGTAAAAAATTTTGTGTTTTACCTGACTAGGGTTGAAAATATTTATTTTTCTCAATGTATTGTCGTAACTCTGAGTATCAGAAATTTGGCAAAGTATTAGATGTGGCTGTGATACGTTTATCACAGCTATGCCCACTTCACATCTTGCTTGTCCTCTGCCCTCAGATAAAGCTAGAAGAAGATGACATGTCGCAAAAGAGAAAATTTTATACACCACAAAATTACACTTGCCAAGAGACAAGTTTCTGCTTCTGGTAGCTTAAATAAATTGAAATGGTACGGAATTTGGAGAGCACTTTTTTCTACTCTGACCCATGAGATCTTTTGGGGTTTACTATGCATCTATAATTTTCCCAGGAAATTAATCTACTTTCCTAAAGCAAATGATTTCCCTGGGATTGCCTTTAATATGTCATGGCTCCAAGTAGAACCTGTTGGTACCTGAAAGGTACCAACATGCATTGGCCATAAATAAGCTCGTAGTCATTTACATTAACTATAAACAGAAGAATCTTCTTTGTTATTCTTCAGTGAAAAGAGAGACGCTCAGTGAGCAATTCTTATTCCATTACTTGACAACAGTATTTTGAAGGCATAATGAGCTCTTAGGTTTTCATTTGTCCTTGAGGATGTTCTTGGTTTCTTCACTAAATTATTAACATCTTGTTGTGAATATGACATTCTCTTGCTCGTTACCAATTATCTGAGTGATCTTTTACAACTCCAGATAGTCTTTGACTTACAACCAACCTGTCTAAAGAAACGCAAACTCTTGTAACTGTGCACCGCCATTATAAGCAGATTGAAGCACACTTTTTCACTGCCAAATGATCAGTTTGGAGAGGCTTTACTACGAATATCCGCCTTAAATGCATAACTTGCTCTTTTCAAAGGATCAGCTCATTAAGCCAACCTGATGAATCCATAGCAATAGGAACCAGGATAAAGCACCAGCATATACAACACACTAAAAGCTACTCACTTAAATGGCAGTTTATAATATTTAAGGATATTTTTATCAGAGCCATTATTTTGAATTTTCCCACTATTTTGAATATTATAATACTATTAGTCACCTGAGAAGCTTGTCTACTTTAGAATAATATAGGACTCGCAACTTACAGCTTAAGATACAGAGGGAATTATTTCTTAAACCAGTCAAGGGCTTTAAAATTTTAAATAATATGTTTTACTTACCTAAAACAACATTGGAATCTTCATTATTTATGGATGCTTCAGAGGGTACACCAGATGATGAAATGCTATTAAGAATATAATAAATATTGAAATAAAAAACCAGTGCACTTCATACTTAAACTAATAAAATGAATAAAAATGTTCAAATAAATTAATTCGGCTGATCTGTACCAAAAATCATCAATAAGGAGTATGAGCTATGGTAATAAAAAGTTCTAGAAATAATAAAAATAACTCTACAAGAAAAAGGTTTTAGGATATTCGGTCTTAAAGGATTAGTAAAACACTTTTATATCATCCAAGCTTTCGGTAAACTTTATTACCTTTGTCAAGGATCTGTAATTAAAAGAAATTAACATAAATACAAAGAAAGACTTGAGTTACCAGACTAACATACATATGACGTAATTGGTTCCTTGTGTTGTTCAAGTAATTCAGACAGATAAAATGTTCTGATAAGTTTAGTCTCACTCTCACTAAGACACTTGATTATAACTTTCCTACACCTTAATGCACTGATAAATTTCTCCATATAAATTTAAATTCCTTCCACAAATTCATTCACTTCTGTTCATCGGAATTAAGACGTAATTTATTCTAATTAATTCTACACTCAAACAAACTCAACAAGGTTTTGTTGATCAAAGAGGCAAATTACAGACATGCACACTTTTCAAACGGATTGATTTTAATGTCTGCAATTTGCTTCTGTGATCAACAAAACCTTGTCAAGTTTATTTGAGTATAGAACTGTCTCGATTTCTAGAACACCTTATTACCATAGTTCATACTCCTTATTAATAATAAAATGAATTCAGTACAATAAAATATTCCAAGAACTTCAACAGAATTAAAGGTTTATGTTGTACCTATTAAAAAAATCTCACCTCTGACGACTTTTTCCCCAATTCACCTTTGATGACAGGGTTGAATCTTTTCTAGAGGAAGGAGCAGGCTTACCTGTTGCTAGGCCCATAAAAGGTTTGACTCCTGAAAATCACTACTATTGAAAAGAATAGAGTTAAATTATAAAATAACAACCATATTGGGATGGTTTCCTATTGAAAACACCTAATTTCAATTTTCCACAATTAACTTTTTCTGTGAGATTCATTATGGAAGAGATAATTGATCAACTGAATTTATGAAAATAAAACAACAGAGAAGAAACAATTAATCCAGCCAAGCATAGAAAAACAAATTCATTTACAAATATTATAATACAAAATAACTGTCAGTCAATATAAAAATATATTAAATGAATATTATTTTATCACTACTTTCACTATTAATCTTTATTTATGTTGATAAACCAACTATACGTTGAAATATTCATTCCTCATTATTCACTTCTTCGCTCTCTATATTTTCATTTCTGTGGTTTTCTAATGGTTGTTCAATAGCTTCCTTATATTGGGTGACCCATGATTTTGGATTATTATTTTTTAAAATCTAGAAAATTAAAAGTTATCCTACATTTTAAATTAATAAGAGTAAATATGTTATCTTACCTTGCAAACTAAATTTAGAAGATCTTTTTTAGAAATTTCTTTTTCTGCCCTTTCTCCCCATGAATAGGATACATCTTGTGACAAAACTTCCTTATCTTCTTGTAAGTAATGTTGCTTCACAAGTGTTATCGTTATATATTCTTTAACATTACCAAAAACTTCGTGTCTTCCCTCAGGATCGATATGTAAGGATTTCAAAAAGGAGAATAATGAAGCTAAAAAATTTTATTTATATAGAATGAAATAATACTGCATATTCTGATAAAAAGTCTATTGAAAAGATTTAACTTTTCTACTAACCTTGAGGTACACTATTTGCAGACATATAAATGTGAATTAATATGAGCATCAATAAAATTTTTCGTCGATCTGTGGGCAATTCAGTCAAATCTTCATTCTCACAATCTTCCTCTATATGAGGAAGATTGTTACTCAAAATATAGTACTTGGTGCCACCATCACACAATATGAGTTTGAAACCATATACCTAAGTGCAAAAGACAACGACTATAAAATAAAAAAAAAAGCTATTTTTCACCTTCTCTAAGATATTTGAGGCAATCTCCAAAATTCTGTCAAAATTTTTACCTACTGCACCCTTAATGTACTTCTGTATGTCATTTTTACGAATAGGAAGTTGTTGACCAACTCTGTAAATCAGAAAACGAAGGCAATCATTGGCTTGTTCATTAAGCTCATCATTATTGATATTGAGAATTCGCCTGAAACTTTCATTAATACTTGGTTGTGTATTAGAATTTCTAGCACTTTTCATCCGAGGAGTAGCAGCTGGCTGAGTAAGTGATCTCTTTTTAGGTCCCATGATAATCAAATTTAGCTATTATGTTTGATTCCTTCAATATTGAAATGAAATAGAAATATCAAGTTTTTTCCTACTGATTTGAATGCTCCTACAATTCTACCCTACCGGATATCAAGTGTAAGTAAGCATAATTTCAATAAAATCCTCAGTATCAAATTATTATTTTAATAAAATTTTTTTATTATTATAATACAAATTTATTGACAGTTGACACAGACTACAGACGTTGAAAATTAAGTCAAATTCATAGATAAATAAGAATATATTCTCATTTATAATTTATATATTATCTGGTCAAAACATTATAAAAAATATATATATATATATATATATATATATATATATAAATGAAACCCGTTTTCCGTTGTCACGACATAACATGAAAACAGCTTGACCGATTTGGCTGATTTTTTTTTTGTAGTTTTCTAATACTCTTTACAAGGTTCTTACGGAAAAAAATATAAAGAAAATCTCTCAAAAAGATTGAAAAATATACATTTAATTTTGCATATTTCAAAAAACGCGCGTAACGAATGTCAACGTCATTCAATTTAAAACAAAAAATCTGTGGTAATGTGTGACACCACATCGACAACCGCGCTGACAAATGTCAACGTCATTCAATTTGAAACGAAAAAATCTGTGGTAATCTATGACAACACATCCATAACCGCGCTAACAATAATGTTATTAAGTTTTTGATAAAGTTCGTTTTGTTTTAATGACTAAGAAGTTTTTTGTTTGCTAATAAGTGTCTGTTAATCACGGTAAGTTCACTTCACTTCATATCGATTTTTGGTGACTACACAATATTACAATTTTACATGGTTATACAGAAAATATATTTTCAGTTGGATTTTCGTTTTTAACAATGCCACCAACCAGACGTACAAACAGTTAACAAAAGTTATTCGAGACAATTTTATACCTACTTTCAAGGTAAGTATAATGGCAAACAATTTTATTTAGTTATACAACCCTGTAGCTGGTGCAAAATATGCTGAGCCAGTGTTGTGTAGACGTGTTTATTTTGTAAACAATAAGTCAAATACATAATAATAGTTTATAACCCAATGACTTAATCAGCAACATTTTATAACATGTTGTATTTCATAATGGCATGAGCAAGGTGTCCCAATACTTGGTAAAGCCTACTACCTATAGCTGCCATGGAAGGCTGCTGTTCAATGTCAAGGTTTAAAGTAGTTTTAATTTGAAATGATCTAAAGTATTGTGGCAGTATTTTGCAAGCCACATGGTGGTAAAAACAATTTGCTATACAATTACCTAAATACATATTTATATTCTTGCAGATTCAGGGTCAAATATATCATAGAACAGGTTCCTTATTGCCAGTGCCTGATGAAGACTATAAATTTTTGCAAATATATTTTATGGGCAATTCAGCAAGAGAAGTCGATCAGCGTTGCGCACACAACAACTCAGTCAAAAGATCCATTGTGGAACAACTTCAAACATTTTCCATCAACACAATGAATTAGTTGCATTATTCGCAACTGCATTAGACCGCATGCCATCAGATAATCATAAAATTGTCATCAGAGCCGATAAGGCGCCTGCAGGACAACATGCTGGACGTTTTAATGCGCCAACAATTGATGAAGTGGCTACTGTCGTCGTAGGAGAAAATTTAGAAAACTGAGATATTGTTTTACATCGGCGGAACGATCAACTTCAGCGTGTGTCTGAAACACATCGATCTTATGATGCCTTACAATATCCTATCCTATTTTGGCAAGGTAAAGACGGCTATCATTTTTCAATTAAGATGATAAATCCAGTTACAGGTAAATCTATATATATAAAAATGAAACCCGTTTTTCGTTGTCAGGACATATAACAATATATGTTTACTACGTTCAAATATATGTTTACTAACTTAAAATTTATATTATTAACACAAAAAATTGTTTACAGGTGCTGAAACGAACAAAAAAGTTAGTTCAATGAATTATTATTCATACAGACTGATGGTTCGGCAAAATGAGGACAATCACATCTTAAAGTGTCGGCGTCTATTTCACCAATATGCTGTGGATATGTATGTGAAAGTTGAAACTGAACGATTGACATTTATCAGGTTGAACCAGGCAAAACTCCGTTCCGAGGAATACATTCATCTTCGGGATGCCATTAATGCTGATGGAAATGCGCAGAGTGTTGGCAGAACAACTATTCTCCCAGCAACATACGTCGGAAGTCCGCGCCATATGCATGAATATGCGCAAGATGCGATGTCCTATGTACGACATTATGGCACAGCAGATTTATTTATCACGTTCACATGCAATCCAAAGTGAGCAGAAATTCAACAAGAATTATTTACTAGACAATCACCTATTGATCGCCACGATATCACTGCAAGGGTGTTCAAAATGAAATTAAAATCACTCATGGATTTCATTGTTAAGCATCGCGTGTTCGGCGAGACGCGCTGTTGGATGTACTCAGTTGAGTGGCAAAAACGCGGATTTTGCCACACGCACATATCCTCATTTGGTTGAGAGGATAAGACCAAATGAAATTGATAATGTGATATCAGCAGAAATTCCCGATAATAATGAAGACCCACTGTTACATGAGGTTATTACAAAAAAATATGATACATGGTCCATGTGGAATATTAAATCCCATTTTTCCGTGTATGGTTGAAGGAAAATGTTCAAAACGCTACCCAAAACAATTAGTAGCAGAAACTATTACTGGAAATGATGGATATCCACTTTATCGCCGCCGATCCATTGATGACAATGGAAAGTCAACAATAGTCAAAGTAAATCGACAGGACATTGAAGTCGATAATCGTTGGGTTGTTCCGTTTTCGCCATTACTCTGCAAGGCATATAAAGCACACATAAACGTCGAATTTTGCCATTCAGTAAAATCTATTAAATACATTTGCAAGTATGTGAACAAAGGTAGTGACATGGCTGTCTTCGAAGTTGTTGCCAAAAATTCAAATGATGAAGTCACTCAATATCAAATGGGCCGCTATGTTAGTAGTAACGAAGGCATGTGGCGTATATTTTCGTTTCCTATACATGAACGACACCCTACTGTTGTTCACTTGGCCGTACATTTGGAAAATGGTCAACGGGTATATTTTACAGATGCAAACATATTACAACGAGTTGACAGGCCACCATCGACAACATTAACCAGCTTCTTTGAAATGTGCCAGAATGATGATTTTGCCAGAACGTTACTTTACTCCGAAATGCCAAAATATTATACCTGGAATCAATCATCAAAATAATTTGAACGACGAAAACGAGGACAGCCAGTTCCAGGTTACCCACGAGTATTTTCCACCAATGCACTAGGCCGTCTTTATGCAGTCCATCCCAGTCAAGACAAGTGTTTTTATTTGCGTTTACTGTTAGTCAATGTTCGTGGTCCAACATCATTCCAACATCTGCGAACTGTTAATGGTGTATTGTGTGGCACATACAGAGAAGCCTGTCAACATTTGGGATTGTTAGAGAATGACACTCATTGGGACCACACTCTCGAAGATGCTGTGATTTCGTCAAATGCTAAACAAATACGAACATTATTTTCTATAATTTTGTCTACATGCTTCCCATCAACACCGACTGATTTATGGCATAAATACAAAGATCATATGGCGGATGATATATTGCATCAGATGCGTCTTAGAACATCAAATGCAGATTTGCAAATGAACGAAGAAATTCACAATGAAGCATTAATTTTAATTGAGGACATGTGCTTGATGCTTACCAACAAAGTATTAACACAAATAGGAATGATAGCACCCAATCGCCCAATGCACGACTCATTTGATCAAGAATTGAGACGCGAAGCCCAATACGATTCCGAAACATTACGAGAAATGGTTGATAGAACAGTTCCCCTTTTAAATCAACAACAAAAATATGCCAACGATACGCTCATGAAAGTAGTGAACGATGGATCTGGCGGATTTTATTTTTTAGATGCTCCCGGTGGAACTGGGAAAACTTTTTTGTTATCATTGATTTTGGCAACGATTCGATCGCAAAATGGAATTGCACTAGCCCTAGCTTCATCAGGTATTGCAGCTACGTTGTTGGAAGGCGGTCGAACAGCTCATTCAGCTCTCAAGCTGCCGTTGAACCTTCAAATTAAAGAGACTCCAACTTGCAACCTTTCGAGGAATTCTGCGATGGCCAAAGTGCTGCAGCAAACCAGATTGATCATTTGGGATGAATGTACGATGGCACACAAAAAATCTTTGGAGACATTAGATCGCTCGATGCAAGATTTACGAAATAACAAAAAACGGTTTGGTGGTGCAATGATACTATTGGCAGGTGATTTTCGACAAATATTGCCAGTTGTTCCACGCTCAACGCCTGCTGATGAACTGAATGCATGTTTGAAGTCGTCCATTTTATGGAAATACATTAAAACACTTAAATTGAGTATAAACATGAGAGTCTAATTGCAGGAAGACCAGTCTGGAGAAGTATTTTCCAAACAACTGCTCGATATTGGTAATGGTATTATTGCTGTTGATACATCATCTGGATACATTACATTCCCTACCAATTTTTATAACTTTTGTGAATCAAAGACCGAACTCATGGAGATGGTTTTCCCAAACATTGCTCAAAATTACGTAAATCACGTTTGGTTAAGTGAACGTGTTATATTGGCAGCAAAAAATGTTGATGTGAATGAAATGAATTTTCAGATTAAAGAGAAAATAGCTGGCGAATTGAAGAATTACAAATCAGTTGATTCCATTACTAATGAAGATGAAGTTGTCAATTATCCAACAGAATTTTTAAATTCGCTGGAATTGCCCGGCTTACCACCTCATAATCTGCAATTAAGAATCGGATCAGTAAATATTACGTTACGGAACATAAACCAGCCACGTCTCTGTAATGGCACCCGGCTTGCGGTGAAGAAATTATAGAACAACATCATCAAAGCCACAATTTTGAAAGGGAAGTACAAAGGCGAAGATGTTTTAATCCCACGCATCCCTATGATACCGAACGACATGCCATTCAGCTTTAAACGTTTACAGTTTCCAGTGCGGTTTGCATTTGCAATGTCAATAAATAAATCGCAAGGGCAGTTGCTAAGTGTATGTGGCATCAACTTAGAAAATTCATGTTTTTCACATGGCCAATTATATGTCGCCAGTTCCCGTGTCGGAAAACCATCAACATTATTTATTTACGCGCCAGAACATAAAATTAAAAATATAGTTTATCAAAAAGCATTAGAATAGAGAGAAGCAGTGAAGGGTATAGAGGCTATTAGTTGCTTTCTAGAGCGCGCGTGGTGTTGAGCTCAGTGTTTACTTCAAAATGCAAAGTTGTTCAATAGCGATTTGTAAAAATATGAGTGAAATTGAACCCTATGGAGTAAACACTATTTTGAAAATATATATGTTGTTTTTTATTTAATAAAAATTAGTAAAGTCCTCAGGTATAGCGAGACCAGGGAAATAAGGATTCATTTTTATATGGAGGATATTATAGATTCCAGTTCAAGTTGAATAGGTACTAATACATAAGATAGGTCAGCTATACAAAATAAAGTAGTGCATCAAAGCTACGCTAAGGCGGTACGAAGTTCGCCGGGTCAGCTAGTAATTCTATAAATATAGTAGTTCATATGAATGACAGTTATGTCATAAGGTTTGTTTTAGCATCGATATTTCGAACAGGATAGTGCATAGATTAACAATAATATAGTCTTGCTGATCTATGGGGTAGTGTATTCTCGAGTCTGAAACTTGGATTAATTTACGCTTGAACGACAATAGTCGATTGCGCATGAGTCGTCCGTTTCCAAACGGTTTGGGACTGATGCTAAAACAAACCTATATAGACCAAATAGGGGCTAAGAACGGAAGGGTTCTGGAGAGATCCTTGACGAAGGAACTTGTGTGTGTCATTCTTATGTTATGTAAGATTATGAGAATAAATCTGACAAATTAAGAAGTGTCTGAAACTTGGATTAATTTACGCTTGAACGACAATAGTCGATTGCGCATGAGTGGTCCGTTTCCAAACGGTTTGGGACTGATGCTAAAACAAACCTATATAGACCAAATAGGGGCTAAGAACGGAAGGATTCTGGAGAGATCCTTGACGAAGGAACTTGTGTGTGTCATTCTTATGTTATGTAAGATTATGAGAATAAATCTGACAAATTAAGAAGTGTGTTATTACGTGTGTCCAATCAAGTATAAAAGATACTATTCTACATAAACAACACAGATTATTGATATTTATGCTAATATAACATAATTAACTTAATCTGAGATCTGCGAATATAATGGAATTAGACTAATTATTCCTTTCGTTACACTATATTAGTACAAAAACTTTTTCAATATTTATTATTTGTAATTCAGGTTCATGCATTTGTAGCAAATCTCAATATTCCTAGACAAGGCCAAAAATAGAGATAAGAATAAACAACTCTCATGACTCTATGACTATTGCTTAGCGCCAAATCTGTCTGGGACCGCTTCTCTATCATTCCTTTTACTCCCAATTTGTTATTAATAATTATAGTGTTAATATTTTTGTTACATCAGTTAAAGTGAAATTATTTTAACCCGTTGAAAGTAAAGTAATATTTTTGGGGTTATCCTCAAAAGTGACGTCCTTAGGAGAATGAACAAAATAATGTAAGGTATGTAGTACTGAAATATATCTTATACTTAACTTTATCGATATTATAGTTGTAAACATGTGCCAGAAACGCTATTAAAAAAAGAAGCAGCTAAGAATCACTTCCGACGATTTGGAAGTGTTAAAAGGATAGGGTTCAGAACTGCTTCTCGAATTATAACAGTGGAATATAATAGGGAGGAAGCTGTAGATAAAGTTCTGAAAGATGGTAATGTGTATGATAACAAAACATTCTCTATTTCAAAAGAACCAAGCAGCCCCATTATGGCGAAAGCACACCATAAGAAAACAAATTCGAAAAAAGATCCTATGTTGAATTTATCTGATGAAGTTATGGCTGAATTGGATGCTATGGGGGGAGGACCCTCTTTAGTTTTAGCTAAAAAAATAAATCCTCGGCAAGAAGGTAAATTAACTGGAGTTCCATATCTAATGAAAGTATAAGATCCTCATTTTGAATTAAGGTTAAGTCTGTCGAGTTTTGTATGCCTTTCCAATTTTCCCTTTAGTATTGCTTTCAGTTTTGTGGAAGAAATTATGAACAATCAAAATGATTACATTCACTAATTATGCATATTGGTTTTTTTTTTTATTAGTTTTATCATTATCTGTTACTTTCGCATGTTAATTAAGTTTTAGTATGGAACTCTCAGTGTGTGAACTTTATTCACCAGTTTATTTGTATTTGCTATCAACATATTATGAACGTTGATTCATTTACAGTATTAACTACAGACCAACCAAAAAAAGCTCTGAAAAGGCGAGGGCCTATAGAGAAAGGTATAACAAAAAAGGCAAAATCACAGTCATATTCTAAAAGTAATGAGTACCAAGAACTTCTTGAAATATTGGATCAATGTGCAATAACAATTGAGGATAAATATAAAGTCCTGGATGCTCGGGATAAAATTTTACGAATGGTACAGAAAAAGAATGGAACTAAGAATGGTTTCACTAGAGGTACATGTCCTGATATGTGCCCTGAAAAGGAGAGACTGCTTAGGGTAATTCAGCACCAAGTAAGAATCCTTATATTTTGAATATGGTGGAAGTGTTACATAATGAATGAAGTTTTGTGCTAAGGATTAATTTTATATTTGGATATGGGATTCTCTATTTTTTAAAGTGTAACAATCTTATTTGATGAGCATTTTCAGTCTGGCTAATTTTGCGCTTTCATGCTTTATAGTAATAGGGGGACCAAAAAGTGATGTCGTTTCTGCGCATGTCGATATTTGATTGTCATTTGTACTTTAAAGTAGTATCAAAGGATATTATGACTTTTTCACTGCTGAATAATTAAATATTACACTCTTTTTTGCAAATTTTTATCGGTTCGGCATTGAAAAAAATTGGAAAAAGATTGTTGATAACAAAAGTGATTACAGTATTGATGAAGCGACATTACTTTTCGGTTTACCTAATATTAAAAAAGTAAACAGAATTGGTTAATGAAACATAAAATATGTATTATTCATCTAAATTTTTTTGAACTGTCTACTGTTATTATTTAGTAGTTGATCATAGTTTTTATAATTGACTATGTTTAACTACCAAAAAATTTATAGGTTAGCATATTTTTGTCACTGCAGTTTGTAAGTATTACTTCTGACAGAGGAAAAGTACTGAGTTTTAAACAGGTTCAGGTATAAAAAAATGAATAAAAATAAATATTTTAAAAATTAGGCACACTCGGGAAAATAACTTAACATGTTACTCACATATATTTCATTCTCTTGAATCTGTATAATCATTCAATATATTCAGATTATTTGAAAATTTCAACAGACTCCAAATATTTAAGCTTCCTGCTATCCGATTGTACGTATAAAATTTTTATGATATCGATTTCTCGAATATCAGTTGGTGAAACATTTTTGAAGTAAATAAAATTAACTTGGCTTAAGTTTCACTCTTTATTTGATGTCTGTTCGCATATATGTTTCGGGTTTTTACTGTAATTTTCAAAACTGAAGAGAACAAAACTTAAAATCCTATTTACATTCTGTCAAGAAGGTACCGGGAATTATCGATTTAAATCTGGCCGGGCAATGAGGCAGGTAAAATTTTTTTTTCCTAGGTTGGTACCACTGTCCTTAATTACTATGCCAAGCTTGAGCGGGATCTGTCAACTAGTGTGTTTGCAACAGCTGATTAAGTCAGTCGATGTCAGAGTGCGTGCCGATTTTTACTATGGGTGATTACGTTGAGCAAAGAATTTATTTAAAGTTTTGTGTTGTAAATGAATTTTCGTGTGCCGATGCATTGAAAATGTTGCAAAAGGCCTTTGGTGATAATGCTCTATCGAAAACTCGTGCATATCAGTGGTACAGAGCCTTCAAGGACGGTCGTGAAGTGGACGCCCATCGACAGCTTCGATCGAAGATAACGTCGATAAAATTAAGGAAAGGGTGCTGGAAAACCGTCGTACCAGCTTGAGAGAGATAGCACATGATCTTAAGATATCCCACGAGTCCGCACGTACGATTTTGATTGATATTTTGGGCATGAGAAAGGTGGCCGCACGAATCGTACCGAAAGACCTGAATTTTCTTCAAAAACGTCATCGCGAACAGGTTGCTTCAGACATGCTGGATCGCTGTAATTCCGATTCTACATTCATGGAACGCATTATAACTGGTGATGAGACCTGGGTCTACGAGTACGATATGCAAACAAGCCAGCAATCATCGGAATGGGTGGCAAAAAATGAGCCGAAACCGAAAAAACCATGCCAAAGCTGCTCGAAAATGAAGGTGATGCTCATTGTTTTCTTCGATGTCCGTGGCGTGGTGCACTACGAATTCGTTCCAGAGGGTCAGACGGTAAACAAGGAGTATTACCTAGGCGTTATGAAACGTTTGCGTGAGCGTATCCGTAAGAAGCGGCCAAATTTGTGGGCGAACAACTCATGGATTTTGCATGACGATAACGTGCCTTCTCACCGAGCTACGATTGTGACTGACTTTCTCGCCAAAAAACTGACGATTAAATGTAAAAATGTTGTTTTAATTGAAAATTCCCGGTACTTTCCTGACAGAGTAGTATAATGGTAGGGTAGATCACAAGTACGATTTTGAAGAGTGTAAAAATATGGTGTTAGTTAGGTCTTAATCTTTCACAGATAGATAGTGATAAATTAAATTGAAGTTGTTCATTTGTGATTGGCAGCTTCTTTCCGTGTGCTAAACAAATTTCCAAACTTTCTAAAAGGTCCAATCATTTTTTAACACTTGTAAGTGTTCTTGTTATAATTTTTTGTGCCCGAACCTGAATAAATACTCTATACCTTTTGTTTTTGAAAAAAAAATTTTTATGTTTTGTGAAACCTATGATATAGAGATATGACGTAGAAACCCTGCATGCTTGAGCGAACAAAAAAAAATCATAATCAAGTAAAAATCTTACAGTAATTCAATTATTAAAATTCTTTTTAGGTATCCTATTTTGAACAGAATTCTATGAAAGAAATGGATCCTTCATTGGCAGTTAAACAATATTCTAGAAGTTCGGCGGATCAAGAAAGTCCTTTACCGCACGACCTTAGGCCTGTCAATGTTCTACAAAGAACAATGTCTTTTTTGACTCATATCATGAATTCTGGAGATTCTCCATATGTAAGTATTAAATTAAATTTTACCATTAATTCAAACTGCCAGGTGTAGAAGTATGAAACCGGAATTTCCCTACAGATGGTGCAAGCCATCAGTTTAGGGACGGTAAGACCGTTGTTTCGATACACAACCAAAGTTCCATGCATCAGTATATTTTTCTATAACCCTAAACATGTTGTTTTGAGTCTACCAAATACGATTTGTATTCAGCATTGGTTATCTGTTATAATTTGAAAAAAACACTGCAGAATTGCATTGAATGCTTGTCTAAGCTTAAGGTGAACATGCTCTTGGTATAACATATTATAGTAATTTAAGTGGTTAAAAAATTCAAAATTGATGATTTTGATCTAAGAAACGAAGAGAGTGGGAAACCACCAATAAAGTCTAAAAACCATTTTTTTTTTAATATTAAAACAGATTTAATCTGTTGTCTTCTACAATTTTAATTTCAAAAAATTCTTTGAAGAAACTTTAAGAATTAAATTAATGTCTTTATAAGCACTGCTCATATTTAATAGACGTCAAAATTCATCATACAATATCAAACGGAATTAAGAAAAACCAACAAATATAAACTGTCAATTGAAATTAAAATATAAATAAGCAAACATTTTTTGTTTCGTTCCAGGCATGCGTAATGAACTCTTCAGACAAACTTACGAAGCCCTGTTTGTAACAAAATGTATTGTTTTCTGATCCTATATTAATGAAAAATAACCCTTTCTCAAAAATATAAAACATAAATTCAAGAACTTCTCAAAAACTAATTTATTTGAAATATTCAATATATTTAAACAAATTACTTCAAAAAATCTCAAAACATGTAGCACATCCTCAAGAAATAATTAAAGTTACGATAAGATCAGTTCAACTTTACATATAAAAAATAATAAAATCAATTAAACAATGTATAGACTTACTCAGAACTGCACGATCCTCAACAGACATATAATTAGGCACCTTTATATCCAAGGTACTCTAAGTTCTATGTTCACAGAAAATCATACAAAGCTTATAAGGCACTTGGCCTTAGTTAAAACCATTCAACACTGTATAATGAATTTCTTTATTTAAAAAACCTAATATAATTATATATTATATATAAAATAAAATAAGAAGGAACGGTTTTTTACTTGATAGAAGGATTATTACAAAATTTGAATATTAAAACAGATTTAATCTGTTGTCTTCTACAATTTTAATTTCAAAAAATTCTTTGAAGAAACTTTAAGAATTAAATTAATGTCTTTATAAGCACTGCTCATATTTAGCTCATTGCTCATTATTTCTTGAGGATGTGCTACATGTTTTGAGATTTTTTGAAGTAATTTGTTTAAATATATTGAATATTTCAAATAAATTAGTTTTTGAGAAGTTCTTGAAATTATGTTTTATATTTTTGAGAAAGGGTTATTTTTCATTAATATAGGATCAGAAAACAATACATTTTGTAACAAACAGGGCTTCGTAAGTGTCTGAAGAGTTCATTACGCATGCCTGGAACGAAACAAAAAATGTTTGCTTATTTATATTTTAATTTCAATTGACAGTTTATATTTGTTGGTTTTTCTTAATTCCGTTTGATATTGTATGATGAATTTTGACGTCTATTAAATATGAGCAGTGCTTATAAAGACATTAATTTAATTCTTAAAGTTTCTTCAAAGAATTTTTTGAAATTAAAATTGTAGAAGACAACAGATTAAATCTGTTTTAATATTCAAATTTTGTAATAATCCTTCTATCAAGTAAAAAACCGTTCCTTCTTATTTTATTAAAAACCATTTTCGAAATGTTGCTCTACAGATAAAAAAGAAAGTAATTTCTCAATCGAATCATGGTAGGCGATAAAAAATTAATATATTTTGAGAATCCTAAGCGTAGCAAATCATAGGTGAATCCAGGTGAACCATCGACATCCACTGCAAGATCAAATCGCGTTGGAATGTTCTGTGCTTGGTGGATTGGAAGAGTGTAATCTATTATGAGCTGCTATAACCTGGTGAAACTGTTAAAATTGATCGATGCCAACAGCAAATAATAATAGTAATATTCATTTACCATTCAGTTTCTAGCATATAAGTTGTTTTAGTTAATAACAAATAGTTCTCAGAGATGGATTCCTAATAATCGATTCAAATCGGGCATTACATGAAACACAACTGAAATATAAAAAGAAAAACAAAGTATTTTTGCTTCATGACACACAGGGAAATGATTGAGCATTGAACAAGATATTGTCTACTTTTATTTGACAGATAGTAAAGTACTGGGACATTTTCGCTGAACAACACTCTTTAATTCCTAAAATTTGAATGTCAAAACAGATTTAATCTGTCAATCTTCTACAATATTTTTAAAATTAAAATTGTAGAAGATTGACAGATTAAATCTGTTTTGATATTCAAATTTTGTTATATTCCTTCTATCAAGTAAAAAGCCTTTTTCTCTTCTGCTTTAATTCCTATAAAAATGTTCGAAAATTGGTTCTTTTCAAAAGGACTGTTTTTTTGGCATGGCACTCATAAACTGCAGGAGAAAAAAATCAGATTTCATACTTCTACACCTTTTTTAATAGAAGGTAGAACTCTACAAAATTAACCATTCAAAAATCGTTTACTTAAAATATTCAAGGAGACAAATATATAATGCCTTCAAGTCTACATTTCGATTGATTTGCATTTGATTAACATTTTGCAATATTGTTATTTTCTAAGAATTTACTTGAATTGGTCTTTACTTGATGGGAAATTCATTTTAAATAAATGAAGAATATTTCTACTATTTATTATCAACAATAAGAATTGTTATGTCAACACTGTGGATTCTACAGGTTTTCAGTCTTCAGTTCAAAATGTAAACTTTGAGAAGTTTGAGAAACAATTATTTTTAAATATATTGATTTCTTGCAAACCACTTGATGAATCATTTTGGATATTGATAAGGTAAATAAATCGCTTGGTTTAAGTTTCACAAAAGTTTAATTTTTTGTCGTTTTAAAGTAAATTCTCCTGTATTCGAAAATGGGTTGAAACCCAAAACATACTATATGTCAACAACAAAAAATACTTGGAAACCCAAGCCAAGTTCTTCAAATCAACAAGTACATGCCCGTAAAACCCTTTTGAATGAACAAACAAATGTTTACAGATCTTTCCCTAATGGCATTTTTAAAGGCAAATTCCAATAAACACTCTAAGTTTTTATGACTTGTTTTTACAATTATTTTGTCACATACTTAACTCTGTTAGACTAGACACCATCGCGATGGAACAATAGTTGTATTGTAAACATTTTTGTGGAAATTAAAATACCGTCTTATATATTTGTTTATTTAAATGAGTGTCCACCAAGTTAAGACCGAATCAAACATGAAGTAGTATATTTGTTGAAGTTCATTTTGTTGTCAACTTCAACTCATGTAATTTATTTCTGGTGTTGGTTTTTTGACGATTCCTTATATTATGGTATTCATTGTTGTGAAGTTGGATAAATTTTATGATTATATGTATTAGCTACCTAGCTTAGTTGATTTTAAATAATTTATAGATTAAATCACCATGCCATATGCTATTGAGACTTATGGCTGCTGTTTTAAGACTTCAAATTTTGGGTTTTGTGTATTTGAGTTAGTAATAAATTGTGGCAATATTCTTTATTGTTATTTTCTGTTTGTAGATGAACATTGGTGAGTGGTTCCATTTTCTTTGGGATCGAACACGCAGTATCCGCAAAGACATAACACAGCAAGAGTTATGTTGTCGCAATAGTGTTCAACTGCTGGAGCAATGCGCAAGATTTCACATCCACTGCTCTGCCCGACTGGTCTCCGAAGATCCATCTGTTTTCGATCAGAAAATAAACACTGAAAATTTGACCAAATGTCTTCAAACTTTGAAGTACATGTACAATGATTTGAGATTGAAAGGAGAGACATGTCCCAACGAAGCAGAATTTAGAGCATACATCATCCTGCTTAATTTGAACGATGGAAATTTTATGTGGGAGGTAAGTTCCGTTTTTTTCCAATAGTATATTGGAGATTTTTCAAGGGAGTTGCTTTTAACGATAGGTAGCACTTAGGAATTCACTCATTTCATAATTGTGTTACTCTCAGAATTATTTGAATCGAAACATGGTGGCTTGAGATGGTACCTCACCCGAAAGTTGAAACGAGTTTATCGGCATGCTGCTATTAGTTTAAAAGTCTAAAATCATAGAAAATCATCGCGCATTTAATTCAATTTTTTATTAAGATGAAGATTCAGTAAAAAAAAGAGAAACATTCGTATCTTGTATACATAGACATAGTTTATCAAACTTCCAGTAGCATGGCGATTGTTCTAGAGCGGTAAAAAACAATGGTGTAGAGGGCTTAGTCATTACAGTATAATACTTAAAAACCATTAAACATGCGAAGAAAAACGACAAATTATGAAAGTAAACGTAAAATAAATAACTAAACAGGCTCAGAACGGGAAAATCATAATAAAGCATTTAAATGATTACTTATTACTCTGAAATTAAAATTTGAATATCAAAATAGATTTAATCTGTTAGTCTTCTGCAATTTTAATTTCAAAAAAATTTTTATTCAAAAAACTTTTAGAATTAAATTAATGTCTACAATAAGCACCGCTTATATTTAATAGGCGTACATACTCAAAACTCAATATATAATGTCAAATGGAATAAATAAACCAACGGATATAAAAAAAGTCATCAAAATTAGTAATTAAATATTTAAAGGAGACAAAATTTTGTTTCTAAACTGTGTTTCGAAACATTCATTTCTTTACACGTGTGCGTTGTTGATATAGGTTAGTTTCTTCATTTTGATATTTGGAATATTATTCAGGATCGAAGAAGGGATTGCTTAGAATTATATTTGTTTTTTGAAGATATAGTACATGTTTTGAGAGATTTCTGAATTAACTTATTCGAATATTTAAATATATTAAATATTTCAAATAAATTATATTATTTGAGAAGTCCTTAAGGTGTGTTCATGTTTTTAAAAGGCAATTGGTGTTCTTAAAGGTAAGACCAGAAACAAAATTTTCTCTCCTTTAAATATTTATTTATTAATTTTAATGACTTTCGTATATCTGTTGGTTTATTTATTCCATTTGACATTATATATTGAGTTTTGATTATATACGTCTATTAAATGTGAGCGGTGCTTATTTTAGACATTAATTCAATTCTAAAAGTTTTTTTGAAATTAAAATTGTAGAAGACAAACATATTTTAATTTGTTATGATATTCAAATTTTGTTATATTTCTTCTATCAAGTAAAAAGCCTTTCTATATTATTTAAAATTTTGTTTCTGATCTTACCATAAGGAACACCAATTGCCTTTCAAAAACATGAACACAACGTAAGGACTTCTTAAAAAATATAATTTATTTGAAATATTTAATATATTTAAATATTCAAATAAGTTAATTCAGAAATCTCTCAAAACATCCACTATATCTTCAAAAAACAATTATAATTCTGGTAATCTCTTCAACGTCCCTAAATAATATTCCAAATATCAAAATCAAATAACTATCACTCGTATCTCACCTCCATGTGTTAACAGACTTATACAGACTAACTTTAAAATTCAAGATAGTCTGTTCTTAACAAAATTACAATCTTTAAACCATTGACTTTCCATAATGAGAATAATTAAAGCCTAAATATAATTATAATTTATAAAATGAAATAGAAAAATTCTTTTTACTTGATAGAAGAAATATAACGAAATTTGAATATCAAAACAGATTTAATCAGTTAGTCTTCTACAGTTTTAATTTCAAAAACAGTTTTATTCAAAAAACTTTTAGAATTAAATTAATGCCTACAATAAGCACCGCTCATATTCAATAGACGTATATACTCAAAACTCAATATATAATGTCAAATGGAATAAATAAACCAACAGATATAAAAAAGTCATTGAAATTAATAAATAATTATTTAAAGGAGAAAAAATTTTGTTTCTGATCTTACAATTAAGAACACCAATTGCCTTTCAAATTACTCAGATTAAATCTGTTTTGATATTCAAATTTTATTATATTTTTTCTATCAAGTAAAAAGCCTTTTTCTATTTTACTCTGAAATTACATAACTTGAAAAAAAGCCACTAGCCTCTTATCCAGCTTTCTGTATATACGATCGATTCTGAAACATAATAAAACAAGTTTTCGGAAATATTTACTACTAATATTGAGAAATTTTCATTTATGTGAATGGACAATCCTCATTTTGTATTGATGCAGTTTCGAACTTTCAGTTGATTAACAGCTGAAAACTTATCAATGGTTACAAATTATTTATTCACGTACAAGAACATAAAGACAGTAAAACAAATTTTAACTACCATCAACTTTAATAGAAGAAAACTTTATTGATTTCTCGAATCAAATGGCTATCGACCAAAGTCTTCCACCCAGTAATATACATTTTAATTTGTAATATATAAAATGTAGGAGTTAGATGTTATTTTAGGAACATCAAATGTTCAAATAGTGGGAGTGCTGGTAGGTTTGCGTTTTCTATTTCTCTATTGTAATGATGTATTAGCGGTTCCATGATGGTCCTGTTTTGGTTCCCAATTTCAATGTTAGCCTATGCAGACTGGTTAGTATTTGCCCCACTTTTGTTGTGTCGTATAGTATGATGTTAGAAGGATTGTTCAGGTTTCTCAACTTCGTTATTTTTTTAGGACAAGTTTTTTCCCCTTTTTCTAGATTGTTTAACGCAGTTTTTGTTGCATTTGAGAATATTATGTAGCCATACGCTAGCAGTGATCTGGAGATCATTTTGTAAATAGCAGTGGATGTTTTGGCGGATGTCTCAACACAGCGAAATATCAACAAATATTTCGTCTGATGAAATAGGAGGAAATAACTCAGAATATACACTCGTTGAAAGGAAAAAGCGGAAAAAATGGGGCAAGCAAATACAAAAGCCAGTAAAAAAAGTTTATGATAAGAAATCGCCTCATAAGATTTGAAGAACCACAGCTGGGAAATAATTATGGAGAACAGAGATGAGTAATGAAAACATGGAACAGGTTGATAACCCCCAACATAACCAAAACAAAAAAATATAGGACTGAAGAAAAATATTTTACAGGGGGAAATTACAAAATGTAAAGATCTAAACAGATCCTCCCAGCTACATATATATTTGTTTAACATTTTGGAAATCCCTAATAAGCTTTGAATATCAAAACAGATTTAATCTCCTGCAGTTTCAATTTAAAAAAATTTTATTCAAAAACTTAGAATTAAATTAATGTCTTATAAGCACTGCTTATATTTAAAAGACGTATAAAATTAAAACTCATTATACAATATCAAATGGAATAAAAAAACCCAAAAAGTATAAATTATCAATTGAAATTATAAATAAATAAATATTTGATTGTTTCGTTTCAAGCGTACGCACCTGAGCTCTTCAGACAGGCGGTGCGCAGCTTTGCCTGTGATGAAATGTTTTGTTTCTGATCTTATATTTATGAAAACTAAATCCTTCTCAAAAATACACAACATAATTTTAAATTCTCCAAAACTAATTCATTTGAAATATTTAATATATTTGAATAGGTTACTTCAGAAACTCTCAAAACATGTAGCACATCCTCAAAAAACAATTCAGATAAGGTCAGTCCAACTTCACATTTAAAAGATTAAATCAATTGACAATAAATAAATTACCCATACGATATTTCAATTGCTTACAAAAATATATATATATATATAAAGATGTTATATATAAAATTTTCAGCTGATCCTCTGCTCAGTTGTAAACTCAAAATATAATAGAATTGAGAATTTATTTCAGAAATGTGAAAAACTTGAATTTTAAAAATATATTTTAATCTTTGTCTAGGAAAACATTAATTTTTCTTTTTATAACATTGTATACAAAAATTTTCAAACTTACTATGAGGAATAAAGGAATAAACATTAGGAACTTAGTCAGAGTATACATGACAATATGCAGATATGTTCTGGAGTATGCACATCCAATCTTTTGCCAATTGTTAACATCCAGTCCTAAACTGCAGAATCTAATAAAATAGAATAGAAAAATTCTTTTTACTTGATAGAAGAAATATAACGAAATTTGAATACCAAAACAGATTTAATCGGTTAGTCTTCTACAGTTTTAATTTCAAAAACATTTTTATTCAAAAAACTTTTAGAATTAAATTAATGTCTACAATAAGCACCGCTTATATTCAATACACAGATATAATCAAAATTCAATATATAATGTCAAATGGAATAAATAAACCAACAGATATAAAAAAAAGTCATTAAAATTAATAAATAAATATTTAAAGGAGACAAAATTTTTGTTTCTGATCTTACTTTAGAACACCAATTTTGTCTTTTAAAAACATGAACACAACTTAGGGACTCTCAAAAAATATAATTTATTTGAAATATTTAATATATATAAATATTCAAATAAGTTAATTCAGAAATCTCTCAAAACATGCACTATATCTTCAAAAAACAATTATAATTCTGGTAATGTCTTCATCGGCCCTAAATAATATTCCAAATATCAAAATCAAATAACTGTCACTATATCTCACCTCACACATGTTTAACGGGATAATTGCTCCAAACAGACTAACTTTAAAATTCAAGATAGTCTATGAAATGTTTTTCAGTATATTGTCGATTGTTTTGGGCTCAATCTAATGAATGGCAATTGTGATTTCATATTTAGAGTTATCAATCATTTCAGGATGGTCAGTGTAACACTTATCCTTGTAGGTGAAAATCAACTTCATTGTTTAAGGTGATTTTTCTGGAAAAATGGTCATCTTCGGCCATGCAATCATGAGGTTTCAACTTTTTGCACTAGCTACAACCAAGATGCCCGTTGTATATATATGACAGAAGTACAATGTACATTATCAGCTACATTATTGGCAGCTGCTGATTTTTATTCAATTTATTACAGCTTTGTAACTATTACTTTTTTCTCCATTGCAGCAATTTTTTTATTTGCTTTATACGACCTTTTTCTACGTGCAGTTTGTCTGGTTTTTAGTAGTACTTTTTTTGTTTCAAGTTTTGATGGTGAGGTACTATATATAATATGATAAATGATATTAATATTTCATCATTATAGCGTGGATAGCTCAGCGGGAGAGCATCGGACTCGTGACCGGGAGGTCCAGGGTTCGAATCCTATTCAGGTAGAAAAGAAATTTTCTAGTTGGACGGGTATCTGCCACCATTTCACTGTTGGGTCAAAAATTAACAGTGCTGTGACCTAAAGTGGCGCAAGATCGCAGTAACAAAGCCTACACAGAACACAACTGAACTCCTAACTCGTACAAGCTGAAAAAGCTTCTGAGGGATCTTCACAGAAGATCTAGGAGTATCAGGATAATAATAATAATAATAATAATAATCAGAGGTTTTATTATTCAGAAGTAACTTGCTAATCATTTTTGGTTAATAGAATGATGTCTTAACATAACCATAAGTATGTTAACTAATCTGTGGATCATAAAATTGAATGCTGGTAATTTTTGTTATAGGAATGATTGATTTTTTTTAATAGGAATGATTGTCCTATTAACCATACAATATAAACACATTTTATTATTCCAATCTCTGAATACAAATAACAGTAAAAGAGTGAAAAGTGGTAATAGAGAAAAATTTGTTTATGATTCAAAATAGGTTAGTTTTTGATACATTTCTCTAACTATGTGACGTCACAATGGTGGCCTCAGTAGTGCAGTGATTTAAGTTCTTCCCCTCTATACCTCTGGCGTACCCCAAGGCACAAATAGTTCTGGTGTCTGAAGACTTTGACTAGAATAAACTAAAAATTGAAACCATTCTCCGAACTGACTTGATTATAAAAACTATCTCTCTTTGAAGTAAATTACATAAATAGCTTTTCATGTCAATAAAAGCACAAGTTGAAATTTTACATCTCAGCAAATTTACAATTTCACTGACTATAAATGAAACTACAACTACCAAATCTTGGAATAACAATTGATAACAAAATCCAGTGGTATGTCCATGTCTATAGTATAACTAAAGAAATTAGAAGATTCATATAAAATTTTACCAACTGAGAAAGAGGAACCAAAAAAATCTGTCTGTACATCGTTGGTGAAAATGGTAATATGATATGGAATTCTAATGTGGAGTGTAAAGTAAAAATGTACTGAATCACCTAAGCATAATTCAGAACTATGTACTGAAAAAAATCTTATTCAAAAATAGATTGTCCAACTGATTTACTATTACAAAGATATTCTGACTGTCAGAACTGTATTCTGGAGATCTGTATTTACCTGAAAGTGAAAGTACAAATCTTGAAACTACATATCCCATCCATACTCGACTAAAAATGAATCTAAAAATCTTATATATCTACTCCTTTTGTTGTAACAGACATAAATCAATGGTTTTTAACATTGCTTGCTGTTAGGATCTACTGCCAACAGTATTAAAAATCTTGGAAACATGAAAATGTTCTCCACAAGATGCAAACCCTTCAGAGACCTTAATTATAACTTATGTAGCAAAATACTCTTAAGATAATATAAAAACAACAGCCTGTGTTTATGCAGACTGTGTTTACAACTTTACTCTCAGTTCATTCTGATATTGAATATTCACTTCCTTAATTATATTATGTCTTCAGTACTCAATTATATATAATAAATATACAAAATTCAACATCTCCAACACAGAATAATACAGATAGAACCACCTAGAAAAATTAAAGGAATTACGCAATGTCAAATGTGAAGGTGCACATAGTACAGTTAGCTGCAAAAAGAACAAGGACACACCACTAAGGTGTGCCCGCTGTGATGGCAATTACAAAGGATGTGAATTTTATTACATGCTTTTGAAGTTAAAAAATGGAAGCAACAGTTTGAGTATTCAACATAATAGCGCAAAAACTAATTTACTAGCCAACTCTACAAATATACATTATCTATAACAGCTGCCACAAAACAACATAACTGTAACACCTCTCATAACTGTCCAAAAACCAACCAACCAGGAGTACAAAACACGAAGTTATGTAGAGATTAATACTCCTGAAGAACAAATAAGTAACATAAACAACACAATGAGCACATTTTTAAAATAATTCAAGGCCATGTTTCAACAACTGATCCAACAGAACACAATGATATTAAATATGATGATCACGCTTATCAGCAAAATTCGCTAAATTTATTAAAATCTCAGAAAGGAATGCCAATGGGCTTATATAACACAAAAATGAAATAGAGATTTTTCTGCATCAAAATTCAAGACTCGTAAGCGAAACTCATCACAGATAAGTCCTATATTAACAAACCCCACTACGAAACTTACTCAACAAATCATCCAGATAAGACTGCCCATGCTGGTACTGCTATCATAATAAAAGATACGATAAGTCATATCGAATTACCGAAATATGAGGAAGAATATTTGCAGGCAACGGTTATAGAAGCTACAGTCTCCTGATTATGAAGTGGAAAAGTGTTTATTGGAGAATTTTTTAAGCATCCCACCAATAAAAAAATTCAGAGTAGCTGAGGTCGAAAAGGAGCTAAAATGCTTGAATATTCGAAAATCGCCTGGAATGGATGGAGTAACTCCAAAAAAGAATTTCCGAAAAAGCGATTAGTGCTGCTAACATATCTTTTCAATATTCTGAAAGAAAATTATTAGCCAAAACAGCTGAAACCTGCAGTGATAATCCTTATTTCGAAACTAGGAAAGGATCAGAGCAGGGTCAATTCATATCGTCCTATCAGTCTACTTTCTGTTATCTCAAAAATCCTGGAAAAGCTTTTGATGCACAAATTGAATTCAGAGTGTAACATAGAGGAATGGATACCACTGCACTAGTTCGGATTAAAAACAGAACATTCCACCATACAGCAAAACCGTCGAATAACATCAGATTAGCCAAGCACAAAGAGTACTGTCCATCTGTGTTCTTGTATGCATTTGATAAGGTCTGGCATCCAGGATTGCTGTTCAAAATAAAAAAGTTTCACTTATTGCCTATTTCCAACTTCTGAAGTCTTATCTGAGAGAGAATTTAGGGCCAAGATAAATGACAAGATGTCTGAAAAGTACCCGATGACATCTGGAGTACCACAGGGTAGTGTGCTGGGTCCATTTCTCTGTATGCTTTATACATCAAATCTGCCTACAAACCATCATGGGAACAAAATTTGAATATCAAAACAAATTAAAATATGTTTATCTTCTAAAATTTTAATTTGAAAAAAATTTTTTATTCAAAAAACCGCTTACATTTAATAGACATTAAATGTAAGCGGTGCTTGTTTTAGACATTAATTTAATTCTAAAAGTTTTTTGAATACAAAATTTTTTTGAAATTAAAATTGTAGAAGATAAACATATTTTAATTTGTTTTGATATTCAAATTTTCTTATATTTCTTCTATCAAGTAAAAGGCCTTTCTATTTTACATCATGGGAACATTTGCTAATGAAACAGCTGTTCTTGCCAGCATTGGTATCTGCCCCCTGCAAGATTATCCAAGTGAAATTGTAAAATGAAGGATCAAAATGAATGAGATTAAGTCTACAAAAGTAGATTTCACACTGTGAAGAGATCAATGTACACCTGTTTGCATTAACAGTGTACAAATACCGGAGTCCACATTTACCAAATACTTGGGAATGCATAAATTGATCAAATATCTCGAGATTGCATTTTGGACATCATCCAAATGTTTGCATTAACAGTGTACAGATACCGGAGTCCACATTTACCAAGTAATTGGGAATGCATAAATTGATTTTTGAGTAAAATATCTCGAGATTGCATTTTGGACATCATCCAAATGTTTGCATTAACAGTGTACAGATACCGGAGTCCACATTTACCAACTACTTGGGAATGCATAAATTGATTTTTGAGTAAAATATCTTGAGATTGCATTTTGGACATCATCCAAATGTTTGCATTAACAGTGTACAGATACCGGAGTCCACATTTACCAAGTACTTGGGAATGCATAAATTGATTTTTGAGTAAAATATCTCGAGATTGCATTTTGGACATCATCCAAAGGTTTGCATTAACAGTGTACAGATACCGGAGTCCACATTTACCAAGTACTTGGGAATGCATAAATTGATTTTTGAGTAAAATATCTTGAGATTGCATTTTGGACATCATCCAAATGTTTGCATTAACAGTGTACAGATACCGGAGTCCACATTTACCAAGTACTTGGGAATGCATAAATTAATTTTTGAGTAAAATATCTTGAGATTGCATTTTGGACATCATCCAAATTTTTACCACTAAAAAATGTTGCAGCGATCGGAATAAATGGAAATCCGAGGGTGCGATATCGGGCGAGTATGATGAATGAAGCAGTACCTCCCACCCCAATTCATTAATTTTTTTCCAAGGTTCGTCTTGCATTGTCGTGTTTCACAATAACGTCTGTTGACAATCGCTGGATACTTTTCGATTAAAGATTGGTTCACTCGATCCAATTGTTCGCAATAAAGATCTGCATTAACAGTTTATCCAGGTTTCAGCATTTCTAAATGAAAAATACCGCGTATACTCCACCATACACACAGAAGCGTCTTTTCAGGATGTAAATCTGCTTGGCAGTACTTCGTGGTGATTCATTTGGAGAAAACCACTGCCTTTTGCTTTCTGGATTATCATTTAGAACCTATTTTTCGTCTCCAGTGATCAAGCGATCACTGTATAGTGCTGTTGAAGCAATATGTTGCATATGATGGATCGGTTGGCTTTGTTCTCTTTGGACAGATTATGGGACCCAAACACCTACTCTGCTTATTTTTCCAATCTGCTCCAAATGTTTTTAGATGTTCGACCAAAGTTGGTTAAGGGTGTTTGAGAATTCCTTGATTGTGAGCTGATAAATGAAAATCTTATATCAACATGCGCAGAAACGACATTAATTTCTGTTCCCCCTATTATGATCAAATATCAAACAGTAACATTTGCAAAGTTCAATATGGTAAATATATTTTCTTTGTTTCTAGGTCCAAAGGCTACCGGTTGAAATACAACAGTCCCCACAAATAAAGAAGGCTATCCAGTTACACTCAGCTCTTACTGCATTAAATTTTGTGAAGTTCTTCAAATTAGTGGACGACAGTTCTTCATATTTGGAGGCATGCATTATGATGAGATACTTCATGCAAGTTCGTATTCGTGCACTTGACATGATTCTGAAGTGTTACACACCTAGGTTCGCCAAGATCAGGTTTCCTCTGGAAACACTAAAGAAAAATCTGGGCTTTGAAAGTGTTCAACAAACAATGGCATTCCTGCAGCTTTGCGGCTTAGAAGTCGACACGACCAATGTCGTATTGGACAAATCTTTATTCGTTATTCCGGACCTCACCTATACCGCCATTGACCGTTCGGTAGCCTTGGTGGAATCTAAAAAGAAAAATTTATCGCTTGCTCAGGTTGTCTGTGGAGGTGAAGTGCCAAATTACCATGTACACGTGCCACATAGTAGCTTTAACGATGAAGGTTATTTGGAGAATCCTTTCAATGCAGAGGATTTCAGTGAACCTTTGAATAAAGAGGATCCATTAAATACTGTAGATACTTTGAAAATGATTTTGGAAAAACCAAGGGAATTACCTAAGCTTTTCGAAGAATCATCTTTGCCAGACAATAAAGAGGACAAAGAAAATGGAAATCTTGCTCCTCAGAATATGTCTCCACCACGAGAGAAAACAGATAATTCTACAAATACCTTTGTAGAATCTATCCATGACAATAAAAATAATACTGAAGTACAGACCAGAGTTGAAGGCAAACTTGGTACTTTATTCAGTAATAACACCCCCACTTTTGAAAACATGCACTTTCAAAACATATTTGGAGGCTTACCAAAAGCGAATATTTGGTTCAGTAATCAAGGTGAAGGGTCCAAAACTCCAATAGTCGTCAATAAAACTAATGACACTAACAAATCGGATGAAATCCAATCTAGATATTTTAACGAATGGATCATTCCTAGTACTCAGGTGAGCAAAGAACTTCCAACCGAAGAATTTGTTGATGCATTTTTCTCTAAACCTCCATCACCATTAACAAAGCAAAATATAAGTTTTCATCAGTCACTTTCCTCGAATTGTACTAACTATGGCGATTCAATTTCCACCGATGAAGATGAGGAGTCTGAACAAGCTTATGAAGTAAAAGAGGTAAGATATGGATTGAAAATAACGGAAGAAGAAAATAAATTTGATCAAATAAAGAAGGAAAGTCCTAGCGATATGGGGGAAATAAAGTCTACAGTAGAATCGATGGTATTTGAGATGGTGGAAAAAGTTTCAGTCGAAGAGACATTTTCAACAAGACTTGAACACATTAAGTCGAAAATATTAAGGAGGAAGATTTCAAGTATCATATTTAAATGGCGACATTTTGTATTGCGGAAGAGAAAGATAAGAGAAATGCAACAGTTTACTTGCGGTTGGATGAATAAGAGAATCCTAGAACAACAAGTGGCTCAATTTGGAGTTGAATCGAGCTTTCAATCTTGGAAAATGTATAGTGGTAGCAGTCCTCTAATAAGGCAGGAAAATAAAAAGTTCGAATTTAAGGAATTACCAAAAACTTTGTCGGATCGTTATATGGCTTTTTGCTCTAAGAAGCCTAAGAAGATTTATTGGAAATGTATCATATCTATTCCAAGCGAGCTTGAAATACCCGATCATTATTCCAACATCATCAACCAGAAAATACGAGCATATTTTAACATGAATACTTATGAGGCCTCATTAAAGGCACAAAAATTCCATGGCCAAACGGCTGTCCGTTTTTGTATCAATATGCAGTCCAATGAATGTTATAGAAACAATGATACAAATGGCATAATTTTTATAGCCAAGAATTTGAATAATCATTCAATCAGAAGGATTTATGATCTGTTCCGCAATAATGGAGTAAACTGCCGAGTTCCCGTAGTTTTTCTCTTAGAAGAAATGTGTAATCTACATTATTTGAAAGTGCTCCTGAACAATGGCATCATTTCAGCATACCAGTTGATGACCGATTGCACAAGTACGAATATGATGAATTATATCGAAAAAGGTTTAGAATTCCTCGCAGAAAAGGTGGATCCAGTTCCTCCCATTGAAGTGGACTACCTAGAAAGTGTTCTCTTTAGAAACTTCCTTTACTCTGAATTCTGGAAAAGAGTTACTTGCTATGGTATCAAAAATCCAGCTTACGGAAGGTGTTTACAAAATCCTAATATCGTCATACAGTTGTACAATGACGGCTTGAAAAGAATAAAATCTTATGTTTTGGACAAATCCTGCTATGAGTACACACGTTTTCCATTGGATTTCAAACAATTTGAAGAGCTTCCAGATGATTTGCCGACTGACTATAAACATCTACCAAATCTATGTAATGATTTGGGATATTCAAATTTTATCACTACTATCTTTGATAGGATAATGCCCTTGAAAACGTTTTCAAGCTGGCCACCCAAAAATGAAGGGGAATTGAGTAGATTAATTTTTGAATTTGCTTGTGATAACTTTGCCGCAAGAAGTCTGGAGATCTACCACAAATTATTAGAAAACCTAACCGGAAACTTAGAAAAAGATCCAAATAATATCGGATCCTGGGAAAATGTTATGTGGTCAGATCTGATGGATATATTAACGGCCGAAAAATATAGGTCCTTCCATCAATTCTTAAGCAGAAACCAAGTTTTAAACTCTTGGTTAGTCAATTTCCAAGTTATTGTTGTTTATCATAAACCCACTATGTCAGATTTTTTGCAAGGTGATTGGTTTTATATAACAAATCCCATAATCGAAAAAAACCTTTCGTATGACGAACAGGCAACAAGGTTACTTGATAACGCAGCAGGTGAACCTAGCAAAAAGGAAATTGCAGAAACGATATGGAAAGTGAAAGGTATGCTAAAAAAAGAAAAACCCAATGCTTACAGTTATGATATTGAAGAACTGCATGCTCAATTTGATGACCTCAGTGAAAGTATAGAAGCAACAAGAAGATTCAATGAACATTTCAGTCACCTAATGTAATGGAAAGTTGTTCTTCGATCAGAATTTAACATTCAAAAAAAACTTACGTACTATTTTTAAAGAGTACAAGACAGTAATGTCTTATACCAGAAACCTAATTTATTGAAAAAAATTTTTAATATATATTCCTTAAGTTAATTTATAAAATTTTATCATCAAAACACCTAAGTTCCTTAATATATGAAATATTTCATATTTCGATTAAATTCAGATCAAATTTGCAACATTATTCAATCTGTTAGTTGGGTCTTGGCATTAACATATAATTCCTCATTCCTGTTGGGCGAAGACATAATTGTGGCGTTAATTTTTTCTTATTCGACACAGTTACATTTATATTCTAGTTCAACTTATATTTTATATTTAATAGTTTGTTTTTATCCATTTTAACCGATTATAGCTAGGGTATTTCCAAAATTAAACGAATTGTAGTAATTGAAGATAATTGGGATTAATTTAGTACCATTATGATATTAATTTCTGGCATATCACTTGGTGAAACATTTTCAAATTAATAAAGTAAATAAAAACAACTTTGCTTAATTTTCACGGTTTAATAGTGAAACTTAAGCCACGTTGTTTTTATTTACTTTATTAAATAAGTACCATTATATTTTAGATAACATACATTGTGAAACAGTAAATTGAATCTTTTCATGCCAAATAGTTTTTTTCAAATTTATTTCCACTGTTATACTATTTGGACTTGAAATATGGAATATTTTCCTTTTTATAAATAAATTACTGTTGAATAAATGATTGTCTTAATTCTTTGTAGTAGTGATAAATTATGATCATTGTATATTGTATATTGACTATTGATATGGTTTTAATAATTTTTGGCACACATAATGAAAACTTTGTAAATGATCAGAATTTGGGCTTCATTAGGCAACTTATTGAGAAAACTGTGATTTCTTATAATATATATATATATATATATATATATATATAAATAACCGGATTCAAGAAATTGTAAGTCGTATGTATATATATATATATATATATATATATATATATATATATATATATATATATATATATATATACATATATATAATGATGAAACCATCTCACATAAGTTACCAATTTTTTTATGTTTATAAATTCAGTGAGATGGTTCATATATATGAATAAAAATGGTGAAAAGCACTAACATGAAGTCAGGAGCCTTTGTTTGATAGTTAATATCAACCACCATCCTAAAAATAATTTTTTTTTAATTCCTAATTATACGATCCTTACAAAATTTTGCAAGAACATGCGCCTTATTATTCTACTTCTAAATGCTCAATTTCAAACCGACCGAATCTGTAGTTTCGAAAATATTGGGTGAAAAATTTTCAAACTTGACCAACTGCAAAACTATTCGATCGATCTTGCCCATTAGCGAGCGTAATCAGACCTCAAACCTTCACTGAAAGTTTCAAGGCTCGATAACTGTTCTCTAGCTAAAAGCGCCTAAAAATGGTTAAAGTACTGACATGAAGTCTGGAGCTTTATCACTAGTTCATGTTACACACGATCCTCACGAAATATTGTCTTCCTGTCTTTATGTCACATCTAAATGCTAAAATTAAACTCGATCATAGTACTGTTTTTATAATTATTTAGGTAGCGCTCAACCCTACTCTACACAAAATATTTTTAGTCATCTTATAATACAATCCTCACGAAATTTTGCACAAACATGTGCGTCATTATTTTACTTCGAAATAACCATTACAGACCGATCGGATCTGTAGTTTCGAAAATATTAGGGAAAATTAGTATTATTCCGGAACCAGTAATCAGATTTTTGCCTATTAACAAACTTAACTGAAATAGTTGGGTCCCCAAACCTACTCTGACTGGCAGCACAATTACTTTTGACCTCGGATTCTTCATCAGTGGCTCCAACCTGGATTTTCGGCACTGAATTCGAAAATTAGATATTTGGGCGAAACGATAGCACGTAGCTAGAACAAGCGCACAAAAAGAATCGAAGGTTAACGAAGTTGCGGAGAATGATAATAATTTACAGGAATGTGATGACAGTTAACATAATACTTCATATTAATACTAGCGAATAAATTGTCAAAAACGTAGACATCGCTTGTCAATATACGTAATATGTAGACAACTAAAAGGTTTACTTGAATTCGCTACATAAAAATATTAAGTTTACATTGGAGGTAGAAACTGAAAACTCATTAAATTATTTACATTTAACAATAATTCGGCCACCCTTTCACTGTTTGATCGAAAATTAACACTGCTGTGACCTAAAGTGGTGTGGGATCGCAGTAACAAAGCCTATCCAGAACACAACTGAACGCCTAACTCGTACAAGCTGAAAAAGCTTCTGAGGGATCTTCAAAGAAGATCTAGGAGTATTAGGATAATATAAATAAAAATCGCAGCATGATACATAGATTATCAACAGTTCCTTCATCTCCAAGTAATTTCAATCAAGAATTGAATTTAATTAAACAAATAGCAAGTAATAAAGGTTATTCGTTATTAATAATAGATAGTATGATTACCAAAAAAGAATATAAAAATGCTATCAATGAAATATACCCTATGTTAAAAACGGGGGAAGATACGTATAATTCCCACACTAACTGGAAAGCCATCACCACGAATAAAAAAATTCCTCAATAAAAGATATTAAACATACCCTATAGAACTAACAATTCATTAGGAACTTTTTTAAAAAATGACAAGGAACAAATTACATTTGTCAGGCGTTTATCAATTATCGTGCAGTACCTGTTCGAAAATTCATATTGGCCAAACCGGAAGACGTTTCGACACTAGAATAATGGAAATTAGACTTTACTTCTTCAATAATAAGTTGAATTATACGTATGCGGAACATCTAATAAAAGAGAAACATGATTTTGACGAACGTTTTAGGATTTTACATAAATAAAGGTTTAAAAGTGAATCTGTTGGAAAGTATGGAGATAAACCGATTTAGAAATTCAGGGAATTTATTGAACGAACAAACTGAGTTATTCTCTTCAACCAACACGTCCCTCCTCAGGTAGTTGTTTAGACAATGTGGTGACATCTCTTGTGGGCCAAACTATGGTGGTTGAGTACCATATTTCTGATCACTCAGCTCTCAAGTTTACTACTAGTTTCAGTTCAACCCATGACAATAAAATAAAAACCCTTAAACAAAGAATAATAAATGACGAGTCTATCCAAATTTTCCTTCAAGACTTATCTAGATTAAATTGGGATGATATTTTTACTCATCCAGGCGATCCCAATGAACTTTGGTATGTATTCCACACAAGATTTTCTGATACATTTGAACGTTGTTTTCCTAAAGTAAATATCAATATCTCATCATCAAGTAGAAAGTTTAAACTAACACCTGAATTGATTGATATCAAGAAGCAGCTTGACATCCTGCATATTGTTTCTTTTTCAAGACCTGAATTAATTGCCTCATATAATTCTACTAGAAAACAATATGATCTTCTTCTGTCCAAAGCAAAAAAAGAACACTTCAGTAACCTCATACGGAACTCTGATAATAGATCAAAAGCCTCCTGGAAGATCATAAATTCCCTGACGAAGAGCAGGACTTCTTCACCTGTTTCCAGCGATCAGAACTCCCTACTGCCTGATGAATTAAACAATTTTTTCACTGATTTTCCCTCCACACTGACAGATAGCCTGAATAAAACTGCTCCAACAAGTGGAGAAAGACTTAATAATTCTTTTTTCATGTTTGAAGTTTCACATGAGGAAGTTCTGAAAACTGTAAGGTCCTTGAGGAATAAGCAATCGTGGGGTTGTGATGAGATTCCTGTGAGGGTTGTTAAATCCTCTATTGATATAATTCTGTCACCTCTCAGTTTCATTATAAATCGGTGCTTTAAGGAAGGCATTTTTCCCGACCAATTGAAAATTGCCATGGTGAAACCGCTGTACAAGAAAGGACCTACTGGGGATCCAAATAGCTACAGACCTATCAGCATACTGCCATCGTTCTCAAAAATCTTTGAAAAAATCTTGAACAACAGATTGATGAATTTTTTTCATAAATTTAATGTCATTTCAGTTCAACAACATGGCTTTGTGAAGAATAGAAGTATAGAAACTGCAGTTTATGAGGTGATTAAAGAGGTTTTGGCGACTATTGAGCAGGATGAACTACCTATGGGCTTATTTTTGGACCTGTCAAGGGCCTTCGATTGTGTGGACCATAAGATACTGTTGGAGATTCTGGAAGACTGTGGAATTAGGGACAATCAGTTGAAACTCATCGAGAGTTATTTGTCATCCAGGAGGCAAATGGTTGTCATGGAGGTGGATGGTGAGCTTTTTAGGTCAGATGAGAGAGAGATAACTATGGGCGTACCACAGGGAAGCATTCTAGGACCTGCACTCTTTATTGTGTATATAAACCGGTTGCCAAAGGCTGGAGTTTCAGCAAAGTACTCAATGGGTATGTTCGCAGATGATACCAACTATCAACTAAAGCTCCATAATATTTCTACTGCCACAGAGGAAACCAAAAATTTGCTGACATCTGTAGGAGAATGGTTTAGTAACCATAATCTTCTTTTGAACATTGACAAGACCCAATGTATATTTTTTTATAGCGAAAGATCTAAGATACAATATCCTCTGTCAATTAAAATCTCGGATAATTATGTCGCGGTTGAAGATAGTGTTGTTTTTCTGGGGGTTATAATAGATAAACATCTTAAATGGGGACCTCATACTGAGAAACTTAAAGGAAGATTAAATTCTGTTTGTTACCTGTTATTTATGCTAAGGAAACAGGTAGACCTCGAGCTTTTAAAACCAGTCTATTTTGCTAATTTCCAGTCCATTATGTCATACGGGATAATCTTCTGGGGTAACTCTTCCAACGTGAATGCTCTGTTTGTTATTCAGAAGCGAGCACTTAGGACTATGTTGCATCTTGGATACAGAGAATCATGTAGGGGTCTCTTTAAAAGCAACAACATTCTTACAATTTGTGGGTTGTATATATATAAACTGTTAATTTTTGTCAGTAAACATAGCCATTATTTTGAGCCCTATAGAAATTTAAATAATACAAGAAGAATGTGTCCTTTTACTGTACCAACACATAAAACCACCTTAAGAGAAAAAAATGTTGAATATATGGCCATTAGTTTGTATAATGTGTTGCCCTTGAGTGTAAGAAATCTTTCCTGTCACCTTAAATTTAAGAAAGCTCTGTATGCTTTAGTTTTGAATTGTGAGCCATACAGTATTTGTGAATTTAAAGAGAGCTTTTCTAAAGGCTGAGTATTGTTTCTGTCTGACTTGTTCCATTTTTACTCTGTGTGTTTCTATGGAATTAATAAATGTTATTATTATTATTATTATTATTATAATTCACCTTTATTGGATTGAACTAAGACCCGGTTTTACCAAAACTAATAAAAATATTTTATATCTCTAACAGAAAATGTTTATAAATTGCATGTTACAAAATTTCGGACTAGTTGTTTGTAAGCATCAAAGAAGTTGACTATGTTAACGAAACACGTCATGTGAACAACTCAAGATAATAATTAGAAATCTACATATACTTGTGTTTCATTTAATTAAAGTGTACAATAAATTTTTATCAATAAACGAACCTATGAAAATATCTCAAATTCCAGCAGACCCTGTAGAATGTCAAGATATTTTTTCGATGAAGCAGTTTTCAACACAGTTGACCATCAAAGTATTGATCAACGTTTCCAACAAAAATATCTAATATTAAATATGTTCTTATATACCTGCTTAAAATGGGATAAGGTTCCATTACTGAAACAGAACTAAAGCAAAAATTTTTCTTTTAATTTTTGCTAGTAATATCTTTTCTAAAACGTGACTTATACCCAGAAATTCATAAGAATTCATCAAAATTTTGAAAAAAAAATTGGTTGAATATATAAAAGGTGAAAAGCACTAACGTGAAGTCAGGAAGCTTTAACGCGATAGTTATTATTATCTACTATCCTCTAAAAATATATTTTTTTGGTCTTAGAATAATACGATCCTCACGAAATTTTTCACGAACATTGGCCTTATTATTATACTTCTAAGTGCTTCAAATCGATCGAATCTGTACTTTCAAAATATGAAAAATTTTCAAATGTGAATAACTGCAAAACTACAGAACCAATTTTGCCCATAAACGAACTTGACCCGGCAGAATTTAGACCCCTAACCTGTCCTGAAAGTTTCAACGCTCTAGCTCTTTCCGTTCGAAAGCTAGTGTTTATGGCCGAATGGACAGAATTACTTTTGATTTGGATTCCTCATCAGCGAGTCCAATCTAGTCGTTAAAGATCATTTCCGGCTTAAAATCCGAAAATTAAAGACATTTGGGCGAAACGATACCACGCTGGTCCCTGGATTTAGCGCGCAAAAATTAAATTACCCGTGATAGACTTTGCAGCGGACTGCTTTGAAAAAAAAAAGAGCAAAGCACTGGCGTGAAGTAAGGAGTTTTTGCGCGCTAGTTTATATCACCGACGATCCTCACAAATATTTTTTCTTCTAACCATACGATTCTCAACGAAATTTTAATAACATTCGCGTTATTATTCTACTTCTAACTGCCGAATTTCAGATCGATCGAATCTGTAGTTTCGAAAATATGGAAAATTCTCAAACGTGAATAACTGCGAAACTATTGAACCGAAAACCATTAATAAGGAGTATGAGCTATGGGTTATTTTAATATGAATATGCTAATTTTTGAGCATTACGGCAAATTATGGTCTGATTTGAGCATGAGGAAAATTTCTTCTGCGTTGGTAACGTGAAAATATCGAGAATACATTTCTTTACTTGAATTAATTCGCAAAGGTGTATTGTATGTATTTACATACTCTAGATGGCGTTAGTGTATTATTAATATCTTAGAATCTCTGTGTATGTATTTTACATACTCTAGATGACGCTAGTGTATTATTAATATCTTGGAGTCTCTGTGTATAGCGAATATAGATACTTGACAGATTTGGAGTCGCTACCATACATTGTACTGACGAAAACTAATCAGTTTGAAACATGCGCATGTCTGCAATTTGCCTCTGTGATCTACAAAACCTTGTCGAGTTTGTTTGAGTATAGAATTATTATACAGATATATGTTACACTGACTCGATTTCTAGAATTTTTTATTACCATAGCTCATCCTTATTAATGATTTTTGGTACAGATCAGCCGAATTGATTTATTCTATTGATCCAATTTTGCCCGTTAACGAATATAACCTCGGTATTTAGATACCAAACTTTACAGAGTTCTAGCTCTAGATCTTTACGTTCGAAAGTTAGCATTTTTACAGCCAGTCGTACAGTATTACTTTTGACCTTGGATTCTTCATCAGCGAGTCCAAATTAGTCGTTTAAGACTATTTTCGTCCCCAAATTCGAAAATTAGACATTTGAGCGAAACCATAGCACGCTGTTGCTCTGGAACTAGCGCGCAAAACTCCTCTTCTGGAGAACTGATAAATTTAAAAAGACAGGGAAAGTGACTACACACAAAATAATGATGGGATAAGAAAAATGGATACCAAAAAAATTATTCAGTAACAACTAAATTTACTAAACTAATAAAAGCTCAAAATACAATAGATTCGTTATAAATAATGGAAGGTGTAAAATAATAACAATTTACTACATTTCCAGAACTAGAGAGTTTATTGATTTAAAACTGGAACATTTGAGGTACCATCAATCACTAGAATTTATTCACCTACTTTTTCAAGCAATCTATGCAACATCTGAAAAGAAAAAACTAATTTAGAATATGTATATATTTTGGAAATGGAAAATTTCAAAGCAAAACTTTTCCAAATTTAAATAACACGAGTTACATACCGGGTGTTAAAAAACAAAGTTTCAATATTTTGGGATTTACCTCAAAATAGGTAAAAAAATTTCATATTAACATGGGTCAAATGAGCCATTTTGGAGATATAAGCAATTTTCGGTTTTTAAATTAATTACTAATGCAACCAAATACCATATTCGATTTATTTTCATCTTTCAGATGTCTTGTTTACTGAACTTATAATCAAAATGTTTTTCAGTCAGTTCATTTAAAACAACGTTGTTTTTTAACACCCGGTATATACAATAAAACATATATACAGTCATAACTATTAGGACATAGGTTGAGAACAGGACCAAATAAGCCTTGTTGAATTTTTTACTTGTTTTTTTTGCTAATTTCACTATTTATTTCCCAATTGTCATTGTCAATCATAACTTTGAACGAGTAATATTATTTTATGTATTACATATTTCACTTTTTGTTGTAGGGGGCGCCACGTGAATCATTTCTGATGATGAAATTAAGTGGTAGCTTTTTTTGATAGTGATTTTGATTAGAAAATACGATCATTTTTAAGTAATATTGGTACTCTTATTTCACCTGTTTTTGAGAATAACACAGTTGAAGAGTTAAGTTCATTGTTTCAAATATTATTTATGAAAAGTATGCTTTTTACTGTCGTTAAAATGTTGCTGCTAAATGTCATTTCTTCCCAGTGAATTATTTTTGCTGTGAGATTATAGTTTATTGTTGCGTTTTTAAACCTTTTTCAATTGAATACCTCATCATCATAATTTTACGATTGAAGAAATGAGGGACATATTTCTGTATATGCAAAAGAAAACTTTAGCAGTGGCACTCCAGTTAGAAGGAACGAATTTTTATATGAAGGCAGAAAGTGATCAAATCAAAAAACTTCTGCAAATTTATTTCATTGTTTGGGTCAGTTCGTAGTAAAAATTTAGGTGGTCGTCCGAAACAAATGACACCTAATGAAGAAGATAAAATTTTGGTTCGAATAGATAAACATTCTGAAGTGAGTTCACGTCAACTGACAGCAGCAACAGGAGTAAGTCTGTTGTCAATTATTAGAATTCTAAAAAAAATTTTCACCCTTATCGTTTCACTCCTGTTCAAAATTATTTCCAAGCCTTCATTATTCTATTAGCCTATAGAATAAATGTATTCTGACTGCTAATAAAGTATTAAATTAAAAAAAAACAAAAATTTCTCTTCAATGGTAAATATTATAGACGGTAATACATACTGTATCTGAGTTTGCACTGCTGTATAGCCTCATTGAATCCTTGGCATAAGGTTAGGTCAGACTGAGTTGAAGCACATTGTAAGAATTGTTTTATTTCCCATCCACAAGGTCCGTTTTCATCTGCAGCACCAGCATGTCCCTGCTGAGCTGGAGCTAACTGTTGAGGGGCAGCTGCTGGAGCGGCTGCTGTTTCAGATCCACTACCACTGAACATTCCTGTGGGAAATCGTTATTAATCAGAACTTAAGAAGAAATTAATTTTGTTGAAAAAAAAACACAATTTATTCAGATTCCTAACACATATTTCGTTCTTACGACCATCTTCAAAATGATATATCATATCATCTCGTTGAATAAGAATACGACAAAAAGAGTTTTCAGGATTTTTAATAAGTTGTGAAACATAATTCAAATGTTTATTTTTAAGTGAATTGGTTATCATGTTTCGCCAAAAGCCAACAGCAACTTTATTTATTTTATTTTGGAAATTGAAAGACAAACTGGGATGAATATAGGAACATAGAGGAACTAATAAATATTGTTATTAGCCTATGTAATACAAAGGAAGCGAATCGGGCGTTAACAGAATTCAACAGAATTCTCGAAGAAGCTGTTGAAGAAGAAAGGAAGAGAATACACAATGTTCCAGATAGTATAAAGAAAGTTGCCGCAAAAATGAAAAGCTACACAACAGGATCAACTATGAAAGGATCAAGGACCGACCAAGAAAAGGTACACATATCTGCTGAACATTTGGCTAAAGTATTCACTCCAAATAACGACATAATTGGTAACGATTTGGAAAAAGAGGTACTGGAAATTTCTGTAAATACTACACCTATACCGAAAATCACTATGAAGCAGGTTCAAAATGAAATAAAATACCTGAATATTATGAAAACTGGAGTAAATTATAAAATAACACTAATAATGATCTCAAAGAATTACAAAAGAAAGCAGTATTGAAATTACTTACTGAACTGAACTACTGAAAGCAGTGGAGATTATATTTGTATCTAAACTAGGTAAATATGCAAACACCATCACATCCTATCTTCCAATCAACTTGCTCCCAGTTCTAACAAAATCTTGAAAGACTAGTGCTTCAAAGAATAAACTCTGACCAAAGTACAGATACTAGATCATCAGTTTGGATTCCAGCCAAATCACTTGATAATACAGCAAATCCATGAAATAAACAAAGAGCTTAAGCACAGACAATACTGTACATCAACTTTCTCGGACATGAGTTAAGCTTTTGATAATGTCTGGCATCCTGATTTGCTCCATAAAATCAAAACTTATCTACTTGGATATTATTATAAATTATTGAAATCGTATATTAGTAAAAGACCATTCAGAGTGTGAGTTGGTGATGAGGAATCAAACTACTCCCCAATAGAATCAGGAGTTCCTCAGGGAAGCGTCATTATACCACTGCAGTATGTGCTGTACACCGCTGAACTACCTACAAATCCTCATACCATATTGGGAACTTTCCCAGATGATACAGACATTCTAGCTCTGTTGATGAAGATCCAAATGCCATGAATAAATTGCAGAAACATTTGAACAAAATACAAATAGCTACAGAAGTGGAAAATCTAAATAAATTAATCCAAATATGTGCATATTAATTTCACATTAACAAGAGGCCAGTATTCACCGGTATATATGAATAATATACAAATACTAGAGGTCTCAAGTACAAAATTCTTGGGTATGCATTTAGATAGCAAACATACACGGAAAGATCAAGAAAAGGAGGCAAATAGACTACAAAACAAGAACTAATTTGACTTCTAGGTAGAAAATCTAAATTGGCACTGGAGAACAAGACACTCATCTATAAAACAGTAAATGGGTTTATGTTATCAAGCTCTGGGGATGTACAAGCAAATTAAATATATTAATAATTCAGAGAAGCCAATCAAAAATACTTCAAATGATAGCAAATGCTCCATGGTATGTCAGTAATCAAACAATACAAGAAGATTTACGAATCTCTTAAGTAAAGGATGTAAATAAAGATAAGAGCGAGAAACATCATGCTAAACTGGAGCTATTATATTCATTGGTACTGCCTCAATATAAAAAGGAAATGGCCAGCTGACTTGAGATAGTAGAGATGTCCAATTTGGAGAATAGATAAACCCTTTGCGAGCTAAAACTTGCAAAACAAGTGGCCTCATATTAAATTTAACCAAATGTCATGTAATGTCCTTCACAAAAAATAAAAGTACCATCCACTTTCCACACTCGCTACAAAATAAGAGTCCTCAGTCGTCAAACCCATGTTAGGGATCTTGTAATAATACTGGACTTGAAACTTAAATTTGATGTCTACATTGATCATAATGCAACATCTTGCTATGTTGGGATCATACTGAAGTCGATATTTTTCTAATTGGAAAATTACTAACACTTCATAGTTGTGTTCAATAAAAGTGAATTTTTGTTCAGAAATTATTCAACAACCACTTGAACTCCCTGAACAACATACCACTAATAAATTTTTATGCCGCAGTAAGGATATTTAGACAGTCGGATACTTTTCATTTACCTTTTAAGTACACTAACAGCACCAAAAACTCTCAGATACACAGAATGTTCCATCAGTGTAATCAGTTCAAAGATCAAATTGATGTATTCTTTCAAAGTGAAAAATACCGTGAAGAATATTTTGCGAAATATCTTTGTGAATGCCATATGTAGTTGTTTCTCCTTTGTTTCGCTTCCTGTATCTCTGATCTCTAGTTATTTCTTTGGTTGATTTATTTTTAAATTTTCATTTTATTTCTCTGGTTTGAATGTTGCGATAGTTTTCTTTTAGTGTATATTTTTTCCTTAGATTAAGACACTTTTGTTAAAATTGTTAAAATTAAGCCGGTTATTGAATTAACTGTATGTGTATAAATAAAACTAGAAAGAAATAGAACAAATATCAGAAAATTTCCATATTTTCTTATGGAATGCTGTATCCCAAATGTCAGATTTGAATTATTTTGAAGATTTTGCCAAGGGATAATTGATGAAAACCCTGAATATACCAATATATGAACATTAATTAAGTTAAACCTGGAGGATACACAACATAATATTAGAATATTCCTCCTACCAGTTAAGGCATGTCCAACAGTATGGCCAACCGCTGATCCTATAGCAACACCTCCTGCGGTAGCTGCCATTTGAGCCATAAGTCCTGGGCCCTGGGGAGCTGCAGCCTGTGGAGCTACCTGTGTTGGCTGAGGCTGTACGGGAGCTGGAGCTCTTTGTTGTGTTCTCATTGGTGCTGAGGGGGCAGCCCTATAAAGTGAAATGGAAATATTTCAATTCGATAACCACCACACTACCTAACCTCAAATGTTTCATTATTTTTCATACTTTTTATAGTTAAAAACTATTTATTTATCAGTAAGGATCAAATGCTCTAGAAAACAAATCCGTAGTACACGTTAAATTATATCATTATTAGTTTAGTGCATATTTAAATCATACGTTATGGAAAATGAGCAAGATTACCTTGGCGTAGGTGCTGATCGCATACGTGAACGTCTTGGCATTTTTATTAGATCACTTAATTTGCCACAAAAAGACAATTAAACAGAAAAACTTCGAGTTTTAATATTGAGTATTACGTAAACGCCTCTGATCTGATCACAGGCTTGATGTGGGACTTTCTGGTATATTCGATAATCTGATATTTGACAATTCAGAAAATGACAGAATTTTCTAGTAAGAAAACACATACGTGCGAACATGCGTTAAAATGGAGAAAGAGATAAATATTCATGAGATAGTGAAGAAAAGTAAATAAACGTGTGTCTGCTTTGTATCACGAAAAATCCTAGAAATTATCAATTCCTTGCCAAAATTTGCGAATGACGCAGCGACTTTTTTGTTTGAGCAAAGATTGTTGATGAACAATATTTTGCAATATGATGAAATTCACAATTTGTGTAAATAATGTAATGACGGGAAGAAAATGCTCAACCAAGATTTAATCAATATTTTGAAAAAATTTGGATTCACCTTCTCATCGGAGGAACAGCTCTTTTCTGACGCCCCATCTTCGAGATTATTTTACTTTAAATTTTGATGTTCAAATATCTGGGTTGTCAAAATTATGACTAGCAACCTAAACTTTTAATAAACATCAAGTCTGCTTTGCATAAGCAATACCATATACATTTGATCTATGAGTAATAAACAGATCTATATTTTTATCTCTCCTACAGTTTTTAAAATTTAAACTGCAACGAATACTTGAAATAATAGTATATTTGTATTTTTATTCTTGTGGATTTAAGATTTTTAAACATTTAAGATCAATAAACAACTTTTGGGGAAAGATAAATCATTAATAATTATACATGAATATCTCGTTCATTTAAAAAATCTTACAAAATAACAGGAGCTTCCTAGTTTTAAATTTTCAAAAAGGGTTGAATATAATCACAGACTACTAATCATATAAAATTAACGACATTTTACCCTGGTTCATTACATATATGCAGCAGAACGGTCCAGAAATCATGGAAATTTGCAAAGGAAAATTTTTGTTCTCAAATAATAGTACATAGTTTAAACTGAAAAGATTGTAAATAGATTAATGCTCTACGAGATTTTTGAAAATATCGGCAAACTTTAAGATGTGATTCTGTCTATGGTCTCTTTCAAACAAAAAAGTTAATATGACAATATCCTCTAAAATGCTTTATAATCAAAAAATAGAATACAATTTTTTGAGGAGCTGAAATTTAGATCTAATTTCATTATAATAATGAGAAGATAAATGAATATAATGATTAAATAAATGATGAATGTATCACTCTGGTTATTCTTGGAGTTTTAATACATAAAAATATGTAGAGTTCCAAGTATCAGAATTAAATTTTCAATTCTGTGTAATCAAAATATTGTTATTCAATAAAAAAATAAAACTGCATAAGTACTAGTAGTTATAAATTGAAAAACTTTCTATCCACTAAAAGTATTTTTGTTTTTTTAAAGTTCATCTTCTGTATATTCAACAGAACCTTTTAAGCCATAATTAATGTATTTTTTGTGAAAACTGAACCATAGAAACATCTCCTGAAGTTTGTAGATAAAATTATACAATATCTGCATAGAGTGGGTCAATTAGAAATTTCCATTTGTTTCATTGAATAACAAAAATTTAACAATATTCATTGGCATATTAGAGAAGAGGTAAAAAGCTCAATGCAAGCAATCTTAAAATACAAATTGAAGAATTTTTTTAATCCTTGAAAAAAAAAGGTTTGGATAACTCTCCAAGCTAGTACCATCTGCGCCTATACTATTTTTAGTAATATTACTACAGCTCTATCAGTAATAAAACAAAAATGTATAACAACTTAAGTAAAGATAAAAAGCTCGTTGAATAAATTCTATAAATGATTTAAAAACAAAAACGAGCGGATAGAATGAAAAAGAGCTGAAGAAATATTAAACTTATTTCTTATAATACAATTATAATTTATGCTCAAGAGTTAGATTTGTCATTAACAACTTGAATGTAAAACTTTGTGCTAATTTCAATTACTTGAACCCTGTATATTTTAGCAAGTTTGCAAGCCAATATTTTACTCTTATTCAAACTACTGATTTTCTTCATTCGGTACTCAAACCAAACATATCCTGAAAAATGACATTTCATAACATTCCAAGAAGGATCAATAACAGTCCATAGCATTTGTAGCAGACAGTTCATAATTCTCCAACATGTCATTAAGTAATGAACTGAAAGAGTCCAAAGAATTCATCCATTTTTCCCTGTCATTTACTAAGGACTTGTAATTTTTTTTTGTCGAGACGATAAATTCGGCACTGGTAACTTTTCGTCTTCTCTTATTTCTCATCTGACTGACGGCTTCAGAAAAATCATTGCTCGAGTTATAAAGACCCTTCAATAATGCCATATCTGATACTTCAAGAATTTTGTCGATGATCTCATCGCTATTATGACAAGATGGACTGGGTACGGAAGGAACTATAGAGGAATAGCATGAATCATTGCTAGGAGGTCCCTTTTCTTCCAACGTAACATTTTCTGCGATATTATATTTCTCGATAAGGTCTACAAGTATCTTAGATACTTCCAGTCCCCTTTTTGAAATTGGCAAATCACAATCTTCTAAGATTGCATGTTTCAAAACAGTCAAACAGTTTATTGCGCTCAGCTGATCTAACGCTTTCATTATCCTCCTCTTTATTTCTTCATCTGTTAAAATAACAATTTTCTTTGATTCTTTCGAGAAGGTACATTTTGGAAATTCACCGTCCACCATACCCTGGTGCTTCAAGACATATTTGACTCTATCGTTCCAAAAAGATAAACTGTTCAAGCGGACTTCCCAGTGTAGATCATCTATGGCTGCTGAACTCATGCAGCTGCATATTTCTTCCTGGACTGACTCTTCAAAGTCATGGTATTTGAATATAGTGGTCAGTAAGGTTGCTGCTTGAGCTCGCACAATACCCTCTGGTTCAGAACTCAGCACTGCCATGATTTTTTTCTGTGGAAAAATTATAAATGAAAACAGAGAATTTTCAATGAAAAAAAAATGAAGAATTGATATGAAATCAAGGGTTTCAGATCGTTATGCGTTAAACTTCAAAAATATGTTAATTTCTATATTTTTTGAGTTGAAACAAAACACGTTATTGTAGCTTCTTTTATTGGTCATGAAAGATCTTCGTCCCAGCTTTTTACAAGGTAACAAAAATAACAATGTGAGGATTTTTCTGTGGAACGAAACTTTACAAGATTATCCTCAATAAAACTTAGTTTTGCCTCAATTAAAAACCAAAAATGAAATCTAAATGCATCACTTCATTTATTTTTTACTTACAACAATTTGCTGACTTTCTAGATGACCTTTCCAGAATGTAGGAATCTGTATTAAATGAGTGAGACACTTCATGGCAGATGCTCTAACAAAAGGCTGACCATCTTGAAGACTAACAGTCAATACTAATGTACATAAATCAAAAGACATTAGAACTTTTTGAAAGGATTGAAAATCTGAAAAGCAATAAAAATGTAGTCAACAAAAATGCTTCAACAAATAGTAAATACCCAGATAGATCTTATCTACAAATAAATTTCAGGTCGCATGCACATCTCGAAAACATTCTTCATAGACGATTGCTACTAACTACATTCCAATTGATGTACTAATTATGTTTGAGTTGACATTGCCCTAGATCAAAACAGAACAAAATAATCTACAAAATTAAATGTTTAGACACCAAATGTTGCAACTAGATTCAACAAATATTTAGACAATATGATGCAGAAGTGTAGTTCGTAGACAAACAATTGCAAGCCTTATTTGAGGAAGATGGTACTCAAACTCAACAAGAACTTGTAGATCAATTGAACGCAGAAAACCATCTCCATTCATTTGAAAGCTTGGGAAAGATTCCGAAAGTGGAGAAATGGGTTCTGTATGAACTGAATGAAAGGCAGCATGAAAATAGAAAACCACTAGTGAACTGCTGCAAATACAAAAGAAAATTATTTCTCCATCTAATCATAACAGGTAATGAAAAATGGATATATTTTAAGGCTTCTAAGCAAAATCATGGGTGAACTATACACTTAAACTGCAAAACCAAATCGCTTTGGAAAGACCGCTTTGTGTTTGATGGGATCAGAAGGGTGTAATCTAGTATGAGCTGCTACAACCTGTCAAAACCGTTAATACTGATCACTACGAACAGCAAATGATCAATTTAAATCAAGCATTACGTGAAAAACGATAGGAATAGGGAAAAAGCCACATAAAGTCACTTTGCTCTATGATAATGCCTTGTCGCACACAGTTAATAGGTCAAGAAAACGATCAAGGTGTTCAGGTGGGAAATACTAGTGCACAAAGCTTAACCTTCTGACTTGTCTCCATCTGATTATTACCCATTCGCATCACTAAGGTACACTTTTGATGATTAATGCTTGAATTCATATGAAAATGGCTTGATAACTGGTTCACTTCAAAAGAAGAATTGTTTTGGTGTGAGATTCATAACCTACTGAAGAGGTGGAAAAAATGCAATTTTTACATAAAATTCCGATTTCACGCTTCTACACCTAGTATATTTGCTATTGCAAGTTGAATGTGTTGACTCATAAACACTCGATTTATGTGACGGCAATATTAATATCTAATTTTGAAATACTACTGACCACTTCTTCACTTATTTCACCGAAGTATAATACAATAAAGAAATGAATTTTTTTTTTTTATAATGGAATATATTTTGCTTATTGTTATTTGAAATTGTTTCTCTTTAATCAAATTGTTTATTATATCATGATTGAAATTGTTAAAATATTAATTTCATAGCTTAAATTTTTATTTTGCGATTATAAGTGTAGAAGGAAGATGAGGTAATATCTCGAAACTGCAGTCACAAAAAAGTGCAAACTTTGAATGTTTTGGTAGTAAAACATATTAATTTTTGAAAACTTATTAACTTATTGCAAAACCAAATCGCTTTGGAAAGACTGCTTTGTGTTTGATGGGATCAGAAGGGTGTAATCTAGTATGAGCTGCTACAACCTGTCAAAACCATTAATAGTGATCACTACCAACAGCAAATGATGAATTTAAATCAAGCATTACGTGAAAAACGATAGGAATAGGGAAAAAGCCACATAAAGTCACTTTGCTCTATGATAATGCCTCGTCGCACACAATTAATAGGTCAAGAAAACGATCAAGGCGTTCAGGTGGGAAATACTAGTGCACACAGCTTAACCTTCTGACTTGTCTCCATCTGATTATTACCCATTCGCATCACTAAGGTACACTTTTGATGATTAATGCTTGAATTCATATGAAAATGGCTTGATAACTGGTTCACTTCAAAAGGAGAATTGTTTTGGTGTGAGATTCATAAACTACTGAAGAGGTGGAAAAAATGCAATTTTTACATAAAATTCCGATTTCACGCTTCTACACCTAGTATATTTGCTATTGCAAGTTGAATGTGTTGACTCATAAACACTCGATTTATGTGACGGCAATATTAATATCTAATTTTGAAATACTACTGACCACTTCTTCACTTATTTCACCGAAGTATAATACAATAAAGAAATGAATTTTTTTTTTTTATAATGGGATATATTTTGCTTATTGTTATTTGAAATTGTTTCTCTTTAATCAAATTGTTTATTATATCATGATTGAAATTGTTAAAATATTAATTTCATAGCTTAAATTTTTATTTTGCGATTATAAGTGTAGAAGGAAGATGAGGTAATATCTCGAAACTGCAGTCACAAAAAAGTGCCAACTTTGAATGTTTCGGTAGTAAAACATATTAATTTCTGAAAACTTATTAACTTATTGACTCTTGATAAAAACCTATTATTTCCTATTTCCTATTGTAACCAGGCACAATAACTACCCAATTATAGTACTACATCAATTAAATTGTAGTTAGTAGCAATTTTTTCATGAAAAAAGTAATATCATAACGAAACGTGTCTCAAACTCAAATTTATTTCATGAAGAGTGTTGTGTGGCCATAATTTTAAGACTGTATTTCCACTTTGTAGTTACTATATAGACTTATAATTGAATAATGAAATCAATTAAAATACTTCTTACCAATTCTTGCAGCTTCAGCAATAGCTGTTATAACTTCCAGAGCACTATCTCTTACAGACCATGCTGGATCATGCAATTTATTCTGAAGTATTGAACATAAAATATAAGATGCACAACCATCATTTGTATCAATTAGCAGAGCCATACTTGGAGATAAATAATTATTTATGCCCGCTTTAATTAAATTTAAATCAGCGATCACCAGTTTAGAAGGCCATGCTGCAATCTTCAAGAATTCCACACTGGATTGGAACACACACAAAGACTCGATGCTGTCCCTCCAAGATATTTTAAAATGAACAATAAATTCAGTTAGAGTTTCCAAAAACATTTTCAAAAAAGCTTCACATTTCGAGAACATAAGGAATAAGTGTGCATTTTTAACTAGAATAGAATTCAAATCCACAAGGACATAGAGAAGAGATTGAAACACCAATACTGCAGAATCTCTGTTCAATAAAGATTTCAACTGAAGTACATAGGATATCGCTTTAGGGCCAATGCTAAATGCAACTGTCTCTGAAGATAGAGCATTCCTCCATTTAAAGCACCATCGTATAGTTGCTTTGCTCATCCTTGAAAATATCTTGTTTACAAACTCTTCTCTCAGATCCATATCTTTAATGTTATTACGATCATACATGACAGATCTAATAAACAGATAGTTATGTACCAACTGTGGAACCAAAAATTGGTTCTCGAATAAATACCGTTCATCAGATTCGATCAAGTAATCGATTCTGATCTTGCTCTTGATTTTAAACCACCAAACTGCAACAATGTATAAATATTTTGAGACACAAAGAAATTTCGATCTTTCAAGTAAAATATTGAACAGGTTAAATACAGGTTCCATAAATTCTTTATCTATGTCAGGTTTTAAAATGCCATTTTTCTCTTCAGCTGCCATAGAAAAATAAAGTAGTAAAATCCAAATACACCCTATCTCATATGCTATATTTTCATCTCTGACCACATGCAGATAATTTGTTACTGCTCCAACTAATTGTGGCATCTTCAAAATTTCCTTGAATTTTTTGACATAGTAATGATCTTTTTCCAAGACTTTATCAATGAAGTATTCAAGTATATTGTTCAATAATCTGACAGTTGGACCAAGAAGATTTTCAATTTTTTCATCACACACTTCAAAAAGATTTTCTTGATTTCTAAAAATATCCTCAGGTTTTGTTAACAAGGGTGCGATTATGGTTTGCCAAATATTTGAACAAATATTCAAATCATGATTTAATAATGCATCTACAAATGACGCCATAAATACATGGCCTTCTTTTGTGATATAGACGGTTTGATTTTGTAAACTCAAAGCAAGTACATCTTCCCAGTATGTAGTTTGAAGTATCCATTCAAGACCTGATGGATGAGAGATTATGGATGTCATGATTTTGATGAAACCTAGTTTCACAGATGGCAAAGACTGGGGGTTCTTGACTTGCAAAAAATTGATAACTCTATTGTAAACATCGTGTTGTGAAAGTTCCAAAAAGGTGCCCTCGTTCTTCGAAACAAAACTCAAGAGTTGAAGGGCAAATGCTGATACTGAATGGTCTGGATCCGGTGTGTTAATTTCCCACACTGCTATTGCTCTTAAGATCCATTCTTTCATCAAGGGCAATTTTAATAGGACTTCTGCTAATTCTGTAATTGATAAATCATTTTATTTAGATAATATTTACAGCCTTTATATCCGAAGCATATTTACCTTCATTTTCTCCTAAGAAGGTCAAGAGTCTATTACAATAAACATCATTCTTTATATGATAACCATTTTCTAGAAACTTCTCCAATAAACTTTGCAGTTTTAATTCATAGTAGATTAAATCACCTTCCATATTATTTACATTAGTTTTTTTATTCAGAATTCATGAAGTGCGTTTCAGATTGTAGCAACTACAATTTTTACAACCTGTCAAGATGTTAAAAACGTATTAATCACATTGAAATTAATATTTGATTTCTCTTAATTACAAAAACTGTAGAAACCATTAATAACTATTATTAACTGCGATTTTAGTTTTTATTTAATTATTTATAACCTAAATTTCTACTGACAACTGCTTATGACAGAACTAAGATAAAGAAATTATTATTTATACTTTACCTATATTAAATGACAAACGTGATATTTCAGGATCATCTCAATTTCGTAGTTTCTGACAACATCAGAATAAATTGAAAATAATGTCTCTGTTTAATTTATTATCAGGTACGCCTATCGTTCAGTACTCTACAAAATAATCAATACGATAACAAATTTTAAAGTTTCAAATACTGAAGGTAGGTGGAGTTTAGGATTCCACTTCAAGTGAAATAGGAAGTATCTAGGGATAGTTCTGGTTTCAATGTTTGTTTTTCCAAAACAAACACTACCATAACCAACCGTTATGTACACAAACGTTAAAGTAGTTCTGAAGTTAGAATCAGCTTCAAATTCGCCGATTTTATACGGATAGATAGTCTTATATCAATCCTTGTCAAGAAAGACTGTTTAGTCAAAAAATTTGAATTAATTTCACTCTCCGGGATTTCTTAACCCACAAAAGTCTTTACAGGGGAAACATTTTTTCCTATATATTAAAATTGGATATTTCGTGATTTGTCCTAAAATAATATCAAATTTATGGTGTAGGTATATATAGGAGCTTGATATTAGGATAATTCTGGAATTAGGAATACGTATTATTCATTGACAAACATAATTACTTTCTCTTCTTTGACAAATCAACCAATCGCAATCAACTAATTTGAATATAACCAATAGGAATATTTTTCCTTTCTTTCAACTTATCATTAATGACCTTCCTCGTAACCTTTGCTTGCGACAATGAATTGAAAAAATTATAATTTGAACAGGGAATAAGATAACCGATATCAACTCTGTTGTGAATAGTGTACTTAAATAGTTCTGATACTGTAAAATAAAAAGACGTTAAATCATGTCATCTGGACCAGAAAAAAAGGTTATGCCAAAATATATAAAATTTCTTTTTGGAGGATCAGCAGGGTTTGTTTATATTATATATATACTTCTTTCATTAAATATTTCCTAATGTTGGGCTTTATAGAATGGCAGCAACATGTTTTGTTCAACCCCTAGACTTGGTGAAAAGTAGAATGCAAATGAGTGGAATGTCTGGGGGCCGAAAAGAGTACCCCACGTCATTTCATGCCTTGAGAAGTATTATTAAAAAAGAAGGAATTCTAGCTTTATACACAGGCCTTTCAGCTGGTCTTTTTCGACAGGCTACTTACACTACAACGAGATTAGGCATTTATTCAATGACTTTTGAATATTTCACAAAGGGAACAGAAACCCCTGGTTTCTTATTAAAAGCTGGCCTTGGAATGTTCGCTGGAATTTGTGGAGCATTTGTAGGTAGGAAGAGGATATTGTTGCACATATACAGGGTTATCAATCGAGCATTTAATAATAATTTTGGACTTTCATCTTCAGTTGAAACACCCTTAAAATATTGATATGGAATAGAAAAGTGCATTTAAATTTTGTTTTTAATGTTTATGTGTGGATTTTCTTCTTATGCAGTAGTTTACTGAATTTAAATATTCAATTGAGACAATATTGTCTCAAAACTTCTTTTGATAACCCTTGGTTAATTAGTTGGTCAATTTCAACTCTTTTTTGATATGTTTTTCCATTAACTATTCTTCAGGTACTCCCGCTGAAGTTGCATTAATTAGGATGACCCTAGATGGTAGATTGCCTTTAGCGGAAAGAAGAAATTATAAACATATTGGTGATGCACTAGTAAGAATCACAAAAGAGGAAGGTGTCCTAACATTATGGAGAGGTGCTATTCCAACAATGGGCCGTGCAATGGCTGTCAATACAGCTCAGTTAGCTAGTTATTCGCAGGCCAAAGAAGTTCTCATTGATAGTGGGTACTTTACACAAGGTATATTTTTACATTTCGTTGCTTCCATGTTTTCTGGACTTGTAACTACGGCAGCTTCAATGCCATTGGATATGGCAAAAACAAGGTAAGCGAAGTAGTTCGTTGAACATTCTTTTTTTTATTTCCAACTAAAATATTTCCCTGGATTAGATGTATGTATTAGTAGTGTTGACGTCAAAAAAGATTCTAGTCCAGTTTAGTAAACTATTAGAAATGTTTTTCAAAAATCATTTTAAATACATTTCTGAACAGTCTTTATTTTAATTTAGAGTAATAATAAGGTGACTAATTTTTTAATATGAAATGGACGATTAAATTTAAGAAACAAGTGCAACTTGAATAAATAAAACATTATATTAATTCAAACAAAAATACACCACACTTACAAATACATACAGTATGGAAACCACTAAGGAGTAAAATTAAATGTGTTCTTATGTTAGGAAATTATAAAAAACACTGGGTCATGTCAACTTTCAAATTCAATGGTGCGATTTTTAAGCATAAATTTAAATATACAGGGGTATTCACGCAAGTCCAGCACAGTCCGTCCTCTTTATTTTAAATGGAACATTCTGTATATTTTTTAAAGCTTCTAAACAACGTGATTTTAACTAATGCATCTTCTATTATGTATAATACCGGGTGAAATAATGAAATTTTTCCCCCTTTGTATGACTTTCCTTGGTATTTTGACATGTATTTCTTAAGAAAATAATAATAGAATTGAAAATTGACTTGATTGGTAATTGTTAATTTTTTCCAGAATTCAAAACATGAAAACAATTGATGGTAAGCCAGAATATAAGGGGACCTTGGACGTCTTAGGAAAGGTAATGAAGCAGGAAGGAATTTTTGCTCTTTGGAAAGGATTCACACCTTACTACGCAAGATTGGGTCCTCATACTGTTCTAACCTTCATATTTTTGGAACAGCTGAACTCATTTTATTATCGGTATGTTCTAGGCCAGGAGGCTCCTGTATCTATGTAATATATTTCTTTCTTTATGAGCGGACACAGTCAATTGACGTTTTATGGGATTTGCTAAATGATGGACGAGATGTATATTGAAAGCTCAGGCTACAGGCAAAAAGATTATTTTTTTAAATTTGAGGTAGTGTTTATAGTTAAACAACAAATTGATTTTGTGCTCTCAAAAAATTTCCGAAGAATCTTACCCAAGTAAAAACGCACAAATCTATTAAGAATTGAATTGAAATTCTTTTTTTTTGTACACTAATCATCTTTAAAATGATAATATAATATACAGGTGTTTCATAAGTTCATCTATAAACATTAAATTATTATATAATATTAATAACTTTGAGGTAACGATAAATGTGACAGACAAAATGCTGATGATTTTTTTTCAAAGGTCGAATGGCGTTCTAATATCTTTTGGTACAACATTGTTTCGCACTTTTATTAATTGTAGTTTATGATGTACTTAAGGAACAGCCTAAGCATTATTTTTTATTTAAAAAGTTTAGCCAAATATTTGTTATCGCGAAAAGTTTTCGTTACTAGAAGAGAAACATTCAGAATTGGAATTAGAAATCATCGTATTCCTATAAAATTATAATTTAAATCAAAGAAAAATTTGAAATAACAAAATGAAGTATTTTGTTTTTAGTGTAGGTTATCAATGAATTTCGGAAAGTTTTTACGATATTTAATTAACTTTACTGAATCCCGTTTCACAATATAACACAATGAACAAGTAACAGGGAAGAAATGAACATGTTTTATTTTATAACATTGTCAATTCACAAAAATGATTGTTTTTAGGAAATATTTGCAACCCTGAACGCAAGAAAAAGAAGGTATCTTACAAAAATAATAGATATGCTTTCGGTGTACAACATTTACACTTTTGCTTTCATCTCGTATGCATAATTTTCATTTAATATATAATATTAGCGTTTTAATTTGAATCTATATTTTATATATATTTATTATCTTGTTGATTTGTTATAAATAAATGGTTGAAAAGTAATAATTTTTCGATAATGTAATTTTTTCTTCTTAATATTTGCCCAGTAAACACATAATGTTGAATGAAATGTTAAAACAGTTATTGGAAATTGTCATGTATTATTACCAAAAAGAATGGTGTTGCAAAGCTGTGTTACGCGCGCCATCTGGCTACTATTTGTCAGTTTCTTTATAGTCATATTTAACATTTGAAAGTTTAAAAAATTCTCGTAATTTATCTTTACCAATTTGTGTCGCTGCAGTTTCAAAGAATTAGTGTATCAATTTTTTTGGTATTAAAACATATTACTTTCCAATAATTTGTTTTGGATTGTTATTAAGTTCCAAATAGTAATGACTGAAGCATATTTGTTACAACAGAAAGCTAAATTGATTCATTTATAACATGCTGAACGCAGGTTTTTGAAATAAAAAATCTTCTAATATTTCATATGACAAGTAAATATTTCATCCCAACACTAAGCTGAATAATAAGTGGAGATCAACATATGCTCCTATGTGCATTATTTAATTAAGGATAACACTGAAGTTATTTAAAATGAAATTTATGATTTTCAATAATTAGCTGAATTTCTATGTGGAATTTTTAAATAGTTTTTCCAAGTGGGATAAACAAAGTATATTTTTATTTCATTATGGAATATAACATATGATGGAAAATAAGATACTATTTCAAAGATCAACTGTTTCGTTAGTCATTTAGGTAAAACTTACAGTACCAAAGCTTCCTAATCTTTAGAAGTCATTTAAAATCTCTCATACAAATTAATACAACGTTCATTATTATATAGGGAGTTTAATTCTTGTGGTGAACTGGAGTTGAGAAATTTCTCTGTGGAATATATTTGCATATATTAAACAAATGTTGAAATATATTCCATAAACATTTTTATTGTAACGTTTCATACCTAGGCATTTTCCAGTATATATGATATGTGAGTCAAAAGGAGAAATGTTTCAAACAGAGAAAGAGTGGTTTCACACATTGGTCTTTTTAAATTTCAATAACGTATACTTCTCTCGTAGACTGAGGAAAATGGAGTAATTGGTATATTTTGTAGAAATGAATGATGATGTGGTTTATTACAATGTTCAAAATATTATTAGAACTTTTAAGAAGTTCTCGTGGTTTAAATAAGAAAACTTGCTACTGTAGTAGTCTCTCTATACTTATTAATTTTTTCCATCTTTCTCTTAGCCAAATGAAACGTCTTCTGAAGCTAATTAAAAGTCTTAGCTTTTTCATTAGGAAAATAATACTGAGTCAAATCATCTACCATCAATCAGAACAAGTGATAATCAAAAAGATCAATATCTATGGAATACGGCGAGCACAGTAGGATGTATATATAAAATTCAAATACAGATCAGAAGTTTCGAACTTCACATCTATGATTGTATTGATGGATTTGCTCGATGTTTTTCAGTGTGAACGAAACCATTCACTTGGCTTCAGCTCATGCAACATACAATGTCTTTGATTCTGAATCATTGCAAACACTCAAACATTTTGAGTTGTGTGATATATTCCTACTGATTCTTCAGTTTTAACAACCACGTGACGTGAATTTTCATAAAATAATGCCTCCAACTCATTGTCCTTAAACTTTCCCGGCACCACTTCACTTCTTCACCGTAAGTCTCGAGAAGAATTGTGTGTGGTCCAGAAGAATTAAAGTAGTACTCTAAATTCCTCGCAGTTTATGGTACAAAACTCGCCATGTTTGAGACAATAATTTTTTTTTCACTTTTCAACATAGTGACATATAAATTTCAAGTTTGTTCTACAAGCAGGCGAGAAATTACTCGTTTATAATTTTTTGGATATCAACAGGAATAGTTCCAAAGGAGGTTTCAACAAGCGTCTTTGAAATTTGTTACATTCAAACTGCTGAAATAGTCATCATGTAGAAACCTAACTATATCTTCAATTCTACATAAAACTACCTTATTTTCTAATGCTAATACATTTTTACAAAAAGTTATTTGTCTGGTCACATCTTTTCCGTTAGATAACACTCTAAAATATACTCCTGTAGCTTCGTTGTTTGGTATATCCCTATTTTCTTGGTAAACTTCAAAAACTATTCTTGCTGCGAATCTCAAAAGTAAGGGATCGTTTTGGATACCCAAGGTGGTTGTAAGTTGTTCTATTGTGTGGTCATGTCCAGAATAGAGAACAAAGAATGGCCCACTGCTGGATACCTGAATTAAAATTAATATATCATTATTAATAACAGGTTATACAATTTATTATAATAAAATTACCATTATGAATAAGTTTATAGAATACACTAAAAGGAAGACTATTGTTTCTACAACAAATAGTTTACCGTGGTAAATTGGTTTGGATTTCAAGATGTAAAATGTGGGGTAATTAATGAATTATTCATCAGATTAATTAGAATTTATTGCGGCTAACTGATCGAGACACATTAACATAGGTTAGATATGACATGGTGGCCACAAAACTGGAAAACCTGGAAATTTCAGGAAATTTTCAATCTACTGAAGAAAAATTTCAAAAAATAAAGAATTAGATGATCTTGATACTAAGAATAAATATATAAAGGAACAGCAATTGAAAAATCTTTTAGATAAAAAGAAAACTAGTCGTCGAGATATTTCATCCATAGATGATGAAATTGAAAAATGAAAGAATAAGTGAATAATTATAAGATAAAGAAAAGAGTATATATGTATTGCATATGATGTCTGGTTTTTTTGCACTAAAAGTATTAATTTTTCATATTTATTTAATAAATATAAATAAAACAAAAGTGTAATGGTAATTTCTTATTTACTACATTTTTCCTAAGGAATATTCTTTAAATACAGTTGTCTATTAACCATACAGATATAAGGAATATTTTTAAACTTAGTCAGGGAATTTTAAAATTAGATCTCTGGAAAACCTGGAAAAGTCAGGGAATTTTATTTTGAAAAGTCTGTGGTCACCATGATGAGGACAGTTTGATAAATCAGTTACTTCTTGAATTCCCAACTAGTAAATGTAACTAGTTAGCATTTTTCAATAAACTTGTGTCAAATTTTGAGCGAGTGTTCATTAATAATATATAGGTACTGGAGTTCACATCTACCAAAAACTTAGGAATGTATTTGGACAACATACTCACCTGGAAAGAGCATGTTTACAAAAAATAGAAACAAATTGATTTGAGAGCAAAAGATCTATATTGGATGGTAGGAAGAAGGCCCAATTTATCACTGGAGAGCAAAATGTCTATGGAATAGAACTACGGAACTGCACAAGCAAGTCAAATGTGGCTATCATACAGAGAAGCCAGTGTAAGATAGCAAATGCTCCATGTTACTAATCAGATCTTACACAAAGACTTGAAGGTGCCGTATGTGAATGACATCATCAAAGAAAAAAATATAAAGTACTCTGATATCTGATGTAGGATTGAAGAGGACAAATCACTGGAGAAGCTCTCATTACATTATCTGAGACCACGTAGCTCTTAAGCTATCACATTAGCCTATAGAATAAATGTATTCTGATTGCTAATAAAGTGTTAAATTAAAAAAATTGCTAAACTGAAAACGAACTTACTATATGAAGCATTTGTTGAACAATATGTCTTATAAGTCCATATGATCTGAGTAGACATAGTTTACGCCAGTGGGGGTCCTTCCATTTTTGATGATTTAACCAGTCTGTGTAGGCAAAAATACCGGCAACATTTTGCCTTCTGAAATAAAATTGATAACAAAAATATAACAGGCCGATCGAAAAAGTGATTTGCTAACGTAATTTTTTTTTATTTTAGGCAGTATATTTTTCTAAAGGTTTTTTCGAAATTTTCACCTTTTATCGGTTCTTTTATTATAGATTTTCGCAAATTATCTTTAATTAATATATTATAGTTGTAATTTTCTAGAAAACCTTGAAACCAATCTTCTTAACCTTGAATTCAAACCATGGAAAACACCTTGCTGAGGACTATTTCTATCCTGCCCAAGAGAGACTAATGTTTTTCTAGTTTATATATTTACCTCAATATTAATTTTTTTTCAGTTGTTACTTACCTATTACAGGACGTTTTCAAAGGTGAGTCTTTTCTTTATAAAAGACTACGCTACGTGCCGCAAAGCTCATGTCAAACACCGATTATTATTAACTATTCTGCTATAGGTAGCATATTTTCCAGATATGAATACTTACTTGATACAGTTGAAAGGTGTTTCACAAGGTAGGCTGCTACTATGACATATGTAGGTCAGTAAAGCGTCTCTGACCGACTGAGGATCTGATCCTAATCGTCCTTGTTCTGCCCCCGGAGAAAACAAAGAACGTCCCGTGGATTCTGAAAGAATCGCTACAGCAGGATGGGATTTCAGCTGATGGTTTAACCATTTTATCACAAATCTGAAAGAAGTATGCTTCATGTTATGAATTATGATATGAAATTTTACATAACAGAGGCGTATTAAAAAATTGCAGTGGGGGAAAAGTAAATACAGTGCAAGCTCGTTAATAAAGGGTGTTTCAATAAGAGCGCAAGATTTGAATTGCGCGCGTTTGACAGTCATAATTCACATGATTATGCATGATAGATCGAAAGTTGACAGATGGGAGTTAGTAAACATGGAGCATTACACGGTAGAACAACGCGTCCTGATTGTCAAAAATTATTATCAAAATAGTGGAAGTTTAATTGCCACTATTCGTAAAGTGCGTCCAATGTTCGGTCGAAATAATGTGTCTTATTCATCTACTGTGAAAAGAATAATCAAAAAATTCGAAAGTACTGGTTCGGTTAGTGATGTGAAACATACGATACGAGCTCGTAGGGGTTGTTCAGAACAAAATATCACGGCAGTTCGCTAGAGTGAGACAGAAAGGCCAGAAACGCCATCGGACACAAGAATTGGACATTTCAGCAGTCACTGTGCAGCGAATTCTTACTAAAGATTTACAGATGGATGCCTACAAAATCCAACTGACTCAACAACTGCTGCCAGTTGACCATGAACAGCGAAGAGAATTCACCAATTGGATCCTCGAGCAACCTGCTGATTTTGCAAACAAAATCATTTTCAGTGAAGAGGCCCATTTTCACCTCGATGGCTCGATGTCGCATTTGGGGCGATCTTGCATGAATTTGCTCCCGATTTGCTGGCTAGAATTGGCCTCCACGCTGTTGCGATTTGACGCCTTTAGACTTCTGGCTCTAGAGCAGTGGAATAATTAAAACCTAAGCGCGATGCGATGACGAATAAACGAATGTTATTTCTCAATGGCAGTGGGAGGGTGCTGCGATAGAAACGAGCAGTGCAGAATCTTATTTTCCTAGGGTTTTTATTAAATGTAACTCTGAAAAGTCTTCTAGAGATTTTTCAGATTAAATCTGTAGAGGTTTCAAAGAATTAATCTAGCTATTATCTGTACTATCTATTAGGAGTACAAATAAGTTTCCGTTTTTTAACACAAATTAAATATTTATTGTAGAAGACGATGTGAGACTGCTTGCTGAGTGACTTCTAATGTTAGAGCAAGTTCTTTTTGTGTTTGAGATGAATCTTCCTCCAATTCTGCATCCTCGTAAATTTTTGGCCTTCCACTGCGATCTTTGTCTTCTACGTCGAAATCACCGTTTTTAAACTTTTGAAACCACTCTCGACACGTTCTCTCACTCACCATATGCTTCTACGAGCAATTGATGCGCCTCAGCAGCAGATTTCTTTAAATTAAAGAAGTAAACTAATATTTCCCTCAAATGACGCTTACTTGGCTCAAATTTTGACATTTTCAACTTATAAATTATATTTTACCAATATGAAATCAATGATATTAATAGGTTATGTTGTTCTTGAATGTCCAAACTATTTTTTAAGCCGGTTATCATCAGCGAAAGCTAACTGAAACTCCGTGCCGCGCCATCTACAATAAAACGGCGGAAACTTATTTGTACTGCTAATATTTATCCTGTTTGAAATTTCACAATGAATAAACAAATCATATATAAATGCGGAATTAATTCCATTTGGCTGGGACAAACTGAGCTTTTACTAAATGAAAGGATTCAAAATCCAAGTTTTCGAAGCTAAGACTAAAGGATTGTTCAAATCGTCGGATACTCCGAAATCAAAAGACCGTGCTGATGGTAGTGTACAAAGACGGGATATTCAAGTAAGAAAGGGTAGGACCCGCTCAAACAGATAGACTTCAATAAATTTTTTTTTTTTTTCCAATATCTTTATTTTGCCACTGGTTTTGTGCCGTCGTCATTGATTACAAGTGTCTCATTTTGGTAATTTTCTACTTTTGTTGTTTCTTTTTTTTGTAAATGGATCAGTTTATCCGAGATTACAACTATGAACGATTTCCTACGACAGTGTTGCGCAGTGTGGATGATTTTAATAGCCTTCAGGTGGGGAGTAGAAAATTCAGAGTATGTCAGCAGAATATAAGGAGTATTTATAAGAATTTTGATAAGTTGGAGATTTTTCTTCATCAATGTAGGGAACTTTTTGACTGCATAGTCCTTACCGAGACGTGGAAGGTACCTGACCCGACCTTTTTCAATATGAGTGGGTATGAAACGGTATATAATGAGGGTTTAATAAACAAGAACGATGGTGTTATAGTGTACTTGAAGAAGTCATTGATGTGTGAGGCTAAAACTGTCGGGATGGGGCCATGGAACATAATTGAGGTTCAGGTGAGTGTCTCTGGAATGTCTTTAAAATTGTCTTGCATATACAGATCACCCGCTACAGACATGGATCAGTTCATCATACAACTCCAAGCTTACCTGACTCAACAGAGATTCAACAACGATTATCACATACTAATAGGCGACTTAAATATAGATCTCTTTTCTAACAATCGGACAACAGATGAATATCTGAATGTTATGAGCGAATTCAACTTTGTCTCGACCATAAATGTACCTACTAGGCTTCAAGGTGGGTCAAAATCTTGTATAGATCATATATTCGTAAAAACCAATAATTGTTTACTTGATACCTGCGCGGCGTTTGTTCTGGACACACATGTTTCCGACCATAGGGCTACATTGCTGGCGATAGAACAAGCTAATGATCAAGTAGATGGTACGGATGAAAGAGTATTCGTGAACACTAGTAAGATAAATTTTGGACGTCTCAGACAGAGCCTTACTGATTTCAACTGGGAAATTCTATTTGGTATGACTGATCCTGTTGCGGCCAGTTCTTTGCTATCCAGCACAGTTCGGAAACTTGTTGAGAAAAACACCTTCAACATAAAACGTAAATTCAATAAAAAAAAGGAATGGATAACCTTGGGACTTATTAATTCTATCAAAGAAAGGGATAGATTATACCGGAAATATGCGAGGAATAGACAGGACCTTAATTTGAGGCAGACATTTATTGCATATAGGAATAGGCTGAATATGTTAATAAAAATGGCGAAGCAGAATTTTCACAGAGGGGAGATTGCACGAAGCAAACATAACCCAAGAAATTTATGGAGGACCATCAATAATATTTCTGGCCGGGGAAATAAAAGTGGCGACATTAAACATGTCATCAAGCAGGATAACAATCTGACGACCGATGATGTTAATACTGCTGAGGAATTTGTGAATTTCTTTACAGATATCGGCCCTAAACTCGCCAAAAAATTCGTGGGTAAAAGATGCTCAAAAAATCATCGTACAATAAACACAAATTCCATATTTTTGAGTCCCACGACACATTTAGAAATAAAAGATATAATTCGGAGCCTCAATAACAACAAGGCTCCTGGAGTTGATGGTCTCACATCGGAAACTTTAAAGCAAATTTCTGAGGAAATTGCGGAGCCACTGTCCTTTGTTATAAATCTTCTCTATGAAAGGGGTGTGTGTCCTCCTGAGTACAAGATGTCGGTTATAAGACCTGTCCATAAGGGTGGTGATAAGAAAGTTGTTTCCAACTACCGACCGATCTCCCTAACGAACAATTTCGCAAAAATATTTGAGAAAACCCTGAAAACAAGATTAGAGTCCTTCATTGGAAAACATAAAATACTAGCTGACAACCAGTATGGATTCAGGCAAAACTCCTCTGCTGAAGATGCTATAGCAGCGCTGACGTCTAAGATATACGACGCAATGGATAAAAGCAGACCCTCACTATGCATTTTCCTGGATCTAGCGAAGGCCTTTGACACCGTGGATCACGTGGAGCTGCTGAAGACCCTTCATGATATTGGATGTAGAGGAATCCCTCTGAAACTTCTGGAGAGTTATATATCCGATAGAAAACAAATTGTCAGGGTGAATAATGATTACAGTAGCGTCAGAACGGTGACATGTGGTGTACCCCAAGGTACTGTTCTAGGTCCATTATTATTCATCATTTATATGGACAGCTTGTTCACCCTTGGTACTGCTGGAACTATCTTAGGCTTCGCAGATGATACGTCGGTGTTTTATACGGCCGACTCGTGGGACGAGGTAAGGCGCTTGGCCGAGCGGGATCTGGCGGTTATAATGGATTGGTTTTATGATAGGCGTCTTACTGTGAACTACGGGAAGACCACTGTTCTTCCCTTCACTAGTTATGCGAGTGGACTACCTGATTTTGTATCTCTGAGAGTACATGATGAAAATGTGATCACTGAATTGAGGCTATCAAACAGAGTCAAATATCTGGGAGTGACGGTGGATTCTCATTTGAGGTGGGATCTTCACATAGATCAGGTCTGTAGTACTCTCAGATCAATATTATATAAATTCAAATATCTCGCAAAAATGATGGACCTGCCTCATTTGAAGATGATATATTTTGCCCTTGTTGACTCTAGAATTGGTTATGGTATGCTGGGCTGGGGCGGACTTCAATCCTCCCATTTGGAGAAATTGAGCATACTTCAGAGATATTTCCTTAAGATCATCCTTAAAAAGGACCGCCTTTTTCCTTCGGATGCCCTTTACACTGAGGCTCAAATATTCGACCCAAGAAAGTTATATTTTTTTAAAATTGCCTTATTTTGCCACAGAAACAGATCTATGTTTGGACAGATTTCGCACACATATAATACTCGCACTAAGGCAAATGAAGGCTTGGTTGTACCAGTGTCCTCAAAGTCGGTTGGCCAGAGATGCCACTTGTTTCTTGCCCCAAGAGTGTTTAATGCCTTGCCTTTTCCCTTGAAAAACATTTCATCCTTGAAATTGTTTAAGTCGAAACTCCGACAATATCTGATCACCGAGGACAGGAGAAAAATTAGGGGCCTTTTGGAGTTGAAACTCATCGCTTGAATCCGTGATTGAGGTTGTAAATGATCCATATATATTTTGATCTTCAGTTTATCGAATTGTTTGTCTAAAATTTGTCACAATACTATATTAAAGGAATTGGGGGCTGCGGCCGGATTCCCTTGCAGACAGCTTTTGCTTTGTATGGGGGATTTTGTCGTGGTTTCCAAATGTATTTTGTTCACAGCAGCATGTTAATTCTGTTTATTTGTATTGCTTGTAGAATGTGGATATTGTTGAATTTCTATTTGTGAATATTTCATGTGCAAATAAACCATATTATTATTATTATTATTATTATAATCTCCAAACTACATCAGTATTTATATTATTATTGATTGATCTATTCATATCGGAGGACATAAGATTCGCTGTCGCAAATTCCACAAGGTTCGGATGCCCTAGAGAGAGAAACGCCACTGCATTTGATAAGATAATACTACATTTTCCGAACTGCAATTATTTTCCCCAACATCCTTATCTAAAGCTTGTTTGAATTCGGAAATAAAATTATTAATGTGTTTCCTTTGATATATTGCCCTAAAATAAACAATAATAAATTCTGAACTAAAGTAGATTACTTTATAAATAATATTTTTCAGTCCAACAACTGCGCAATTATTAAATCGATATTTTGAGTTGCATTTTTCACAACGAGCATTGGAGCTCTGACGTAAGTTGCGTCTGTAATTAATAGGCAAAATATATCCTGATTCATAAAACCATTAGTTCAAGTAAAATCAAACAAAACTTCAAGCGCAATCTTAGGAAAATTCATTGCTTGAATAAATAAGTGAATAAACCATAGACGTATTTTAAAGATAATAAGTCTATGGAATAAACGTACCGAAAATCAGTTAATTGAATACCAAATATCTGCTATTCATCCAAATTTATTGTGTCGCCTTCAAAGAAGGCCCTCTCGAAATAATAATGGGTCTTTCATTTTTAAATTGACATTACTCACGCATAGCAGCATGGCAAGATCAAAGTGTGTTATGTCCAAAAATCGCTTAAAATGGTACGAGCTATTTCCTGAGATTCAGGAATTTCAGCGTCTACTCGTATATATCTCAGACTTAAAAGACAAATAAAAATGGATATTATTTTGAACACTCGAGTATTCGAAGTAATCAAAATTTACTCACTTCGTCAATTTCTCCGTGGCAGGACAGCCACAATCCCTGAAACAGAAATTCATGCTCTGGCTTTCCGATATCGGTATTTTGGTCAAGGTCTCATGGGGCAGGAAATTCCTCAAAAACGCCAAAGCAGATTGGAAAGTCCTCCTATACCGGGTGCTGTAAACCATGATGTCGTGGTGGCTAAGATTTTTCAGTCTCGGCCAAACTTCCAAATAGCTGTCTCTAAGAATTCCTCCTAGGGTCAGATGTTGGTGAACTCCTTGCATCGTCAGCTGACCCAGCTGACACTGGGTGGGATGAATGGGTAGAAGAGGAAATCCATGGAAGGATCCTGGTGTGCTCCATGATATTTTCTCGTTAGATGTCAGGTTTTGAAGGTATTTCTGAGGAAACAAAGGGTTGAAATTGTATCAGGAAGCAGTTAGGCTCAATATTATTATTACCTAATCCCTTCCTGAAATCTAACAGTTTATGTTTTTAAGTACAAGGAATTCAAATCCGGAATAAACGCGGCAAATTTCACATAAAAGTTTGTTATTTTATTTAATCAAATTTGAGAAGACTGCAATAAACTGTATTTAGTTAAAGATTTATACTGCAAATTAATTATACCTTAAATCCTAGAAATCAACGTCAAGTCGGAACTGGATGACAATGCAAGTCGTACCGGTTATCAGAAAAATATAAAAATCTATGGCATGCTTTCAAAATGATATGCATTTAAATGAATTCTAAAAAAAACTACACCCTGTGACGGTGTGTTGCCACAAAACTTCACTTTTATAAGTGACTTCAAAATTTGGCGCATTTAGTAAGGATTCCAAAATGATATAACTCTTGGTAAATTCTTACTGAAATTGTAGACAATTTTTTCTTTAGAAATAATCCCGTTTTTAACAAATTTATCTACCTTAGTTAAAAATTATTGTAATGTGCCATTTTAAGGGGCGTTTGAAATAAAATTCAGTGGATTCCGTAAGTTTTTAATTAAATTAAGATTTACAAGAAAGTTCCACTGGAAATTTAAGGAAGCATGTGGTACCAACAAGATGGCTGCCCAGCATATTATCTGGTAAGAGCTAAAAAAAAAACGATTCCTTTAAAAGCACACCAAACAGACAGCATCAGCTTTTTTTGATGAATATTGCATTTCGAAGTGCTTTGAGGCGGTTCATCTGTTTTGTACCATGATCTCTTGCGCTTGACATTGTTATATACAATTTATTTAAAGAGATTACCGCAGGATGTGACTTAATGTGACTTTTCAATCCTTTTTATTTTAAAAGTACCTACTAAGATTTATTAAAAATGTTACAAACCACTCGTGAACGAACGAAATGAATGAAATCGTAAATATTTATCAGGGATGTTGGAAAAAACCGATCAGCAACGCGTCCAACTGGTTTTCTCCATATTAGTTTGCAGATAAACCGATCGAATGTGGTTATTTTTGGTCAATCACCTTGTATGAGTTGAGATTATCGGATGGCAGTCCTCCACAATTCACAGCTGATATGTTTCTCACGTATTGAAGAGGACCTCTGTCGCCATGTCTCAAAAGGATTATCAAGCCTTTCAGAGTCCATTTATTCGAGTGGATTATACCTGAAAACCAAATTTTTTTGGTATTCGTTTTGATTTCCATCTCGAAGGCAAAGAAGAATTATATGTAATAAAAGCTTATGATGTCTACTACTGTTGTAGTTTTTCCTATTTGTTGCATTATACTTACGAGTCAAACCCGATCTTATTCAATGTCGAGGTAATGTGGTATGAAAAATAGATCAGTTGCATAAATACTTTTGATTTAATTAACTAGCTTTTGGGAGCTCGCTTATCACCAAATATCTATGTTTGCGAATTTTGTTCCGAAAATAGTCATAAACGATTTGTGATAAGTAAAAAAATCAAGTTACAAAAATATACGGCTCGCAGAAGAACTAAAAACTTGAAAAAATTCCCCTAACGCTAAACGCATTCAATGTTGTGAAATTATTTCCTTCCATAGCTAATTTAGAAATTAAAAATAGAGTCTAAAATGTATTACCCAAAACCCATCACTCACCTCCCAAGTCATACAAGAAACAATGATTGTACTCAAACAGAGTTATTTTAAATTAGGCCATAAAATTTATCAACAATTAAACAGTCTCCCCATGGGTTCTCCCTTATAACCACTTTTAAGCGAAATTTTTATTACCCATCTTGAAAATAAATAAAATAATTCTTCACAAGATAATTTGATAAAGAAAGTTCTTTATTGGTAAAAATATGTTGATATTGTTTTTATATTTGTTAAATTCATTTTTCAATTCTGTTAAATTCACTGTTGAAGTCGAAAACCCCCAAACATCAATAAATTTTTTAGATATTTAGATCTCCTTGAATTTGACATATTTAGAAAATCTACTTACACAGTTACATCCCTACTTCCCTACTAATCCCTACTATCCCTACTTAATAATATTATAAATGCGAATGTAAGTTTGTTTGTTACGCTTTCACGCAAAAACTACTGAACCGATCATCATGAAACTTTGTACATATACTCTTGAAGGTATTAGAAGTAACATAGGGTACTTTATATTTAAAAAAAAAAAATTTTTTTACGAAAGATAAAACAATTGTTTGTCAAAAAATCGTCAAATTTAGCTACTTCAGTAATGAAGTTTTACTATTATTATACCCTTACCCTTTATCTTTCATACTTATTTAATGACTCCACTGCGGGCGAAGCCGCGGGTAAAAAGCTATATATAATATTATAAATGTGAATGTAAGTTTGTTTGTTACGCTTTCACGCAAAAACTACTGAACCGATCATCATGAAACTTTGTACATATACTCTTGAAGGTATTAGAAGTAACATAGGGTACTTTATATTTAAAAAAAAAAATTTTTTTACGAAAGATAAAACAATTGTTTGTCAAAAAATCGTCAAATTTAGCTACTTCAGTAATGAAGTTTTACTATTATTATACCCTTACCCTTTATCTTTCATACTTATTTAATGACTCCACTGCGGGCGAAGCCGCGGGTAAAAAGCTAGTTAATACATAATAATAATTCCCACCCACTTAAAATGTCCCTTTTCACGCCTTTGTACATAGGTCTCTCTCTCAACAAATAAATTAAAGTTCTGAAGTCGAACAATAGTTACAATACGAACGTAATAGAGAAATTAATTTTTAAGAAATAACATAAAAAGGTCAAAGAAAAAGAAAAATTCATAGCATAAACTTCATACTACAAATTAGTAACAAAATTTGCAATACACTGAAATAAAATAATATCAACACAAATAAGAAAAACTTAGGTTCACTATTAGTCAATAGCAAAGACTGTCGTGAAACGTGTGAAAAAATGGACATATACAAATTTTATTGTAATGAATGCCCTGCATTTTACATTGGTCAGACAGGACGATCTATAAACACAAGGGAAGAAGAACACAAGGAAAGTATATTGCATAATAAAATAACAACTGGATTTTCTGAACATTGTATAACTAACAACCATTTCATAGATTTCAGTAGAACTGAGATCTTACACGAAGGAAATAAAAGCAGAAGAATGGACCTTTAGAAAGTTTGGAAATCTCTTTAGCACACAGAAGATATTTACCAATAACAAGTGACCAACTGGAATTTACCTTATCAACATTGTCCTTATCTGTAAGAGATTAAAACCGACTCAACATCTTACAACAACTTTTGAACGGAAAGATCTAGATATTTGAAACTTTCAGGGTCGGTTCTGTGCCTGAATATCTCGGTTAGGTTTGTTAATGGGCAAAATGGGTCTAATGGTTCCGATGTTATTCATATTCGAAACTTTTTCTTATATTCCCAATAGTTACGAAACTACTGACACGATCGAAATGAAATTTGGGATCTTATTATGAGAAAATTGAACAAACATATTTTGTCTGTAGCGTTGAACTCCACCGAAACTATAGCAAGTCCTACAATCGAGTTTAAATTTACCATTCAGATGTGAAATAACGACATAAAGGCTAATGCAAAATTTTGTGAGGGTCATTTAATTAGAAGATTAAAAATATCATATTTTCTCAGCAGAACAGCTCTAAGTGCTACCGAAACCACAACAACGCGACAAGAAAGCTATGCAAAATTTCGTGAGGATCTTAGATAGCATGAGCAAGCGCGCAAAAACTACCGACTGATTATCAGTGCTTCTCAACATTTTTGAGTTCTGCTGTTTTGCAAATTTTATGCAGGCGTTTATTAAGCGACTCTTTGGGCGCTCACAAAACGAAAATAAAGAAAAACCGAATAAAACTAGTAATAAAACAAAAAAAGAAATAAAACTTTATTATAATATAAAACAAAACTAAAACAACAATAACAATTAATCTTTTATACCTTCATCTCCAGCAGTCATTTCATTGGGAAAATTGCATATTTTGAATATCCGTTTGGTCTTTACGTCTATCGCTAAGTTATGAAACAATTCTGTGGCTATAGTGGGTTCGGGAGACGTTTGTTTTGATTCTAAAAATTTGTAAATTCCTGCCACAAGCAATAGTATCCATATGCTCATAAGAACATAGCAATGCAGAGCTTTATTCGGAAACGGCATTCGCAATATATCCAGAGTCATAGTATAATGCTTCACATTTTCCGAAAAAACATCCAATTTTCTATTCTTCATTCAGCAATGCATTGCATTTCTCAAGTAGTATTTCAAAAACTTTTTGCTGCCACTTGTTATCGGGTACATAACCTCACTCCCTTTCCAGAGATTCTTGTTAACGTAATGCATAGTCGTGATTATTACACAATTATCCACAACTCAATAATTATATTGCCCTAAAAATAAGCTCGTTTTGTTTACATCTCACGAAAATAAGAGTGGGGTAGCAATCACATTAATCACTGGCTGATTTTTTTATTTCTGAGAGGGGCAGTCTGAACATTGCGCAAGGTCTACAGATTCCACGAACAGCGCAAGATCCGCCAAGTGTCAAATGCTCACGAAGGCCATGCATGAAAATCGCGTAATGTTGCATGTTGTAATGATTGCTGAAATTCTCTGTCCTTTTCAGCATTATTTTCCGTGTGCATTGTAATGTGAACGATAATATCGTGAATATCCAACTCGTAGTCAGCTTCCCAGACGAAAATAAATCCATGATTTCACCTTTGAACTCGCTTAAATATTCACCTGGAAATGTTGCAACTAGATTTATTGATCGAGTAATTCTATGTTCAAAATTCATCATATCTGAATTCTTACAGGAAAAAGACTTGAGCTGCACCGAATGGAGTTTATTTTGAATTTGGGACAAAAATACCGGGTAAACAAGACCATGTGACCGTGGCATGTCTGTCGACGTCTACTGGGAGGGGACACAGGCGAAAATCGACTCTATGATCAAAACAAACAGGATCCCACAAAAAGATTGCTCAGTGTAGTGATACGAGCCTTTGGTCACGTTCACAGATTTCTTGCCGTGGAAAAGGTGTCAAAAATTCTTCGAAATTCGTAACTCAAGAGGAAGGAATTCCGAAAGAAAAGTGAAATGTAGATGGATAGATTGTTGACATATAACTTAGCGTTTGGAGTGATAGTGTCATTACTGAATTGCGATGTCAGTGTAATTCATATACTGCGATAACGTTTTGAAAGTGTTTAAAATTCCCAGGGATTATGTCCCAGAGGGATTCCGTCATTCATCTAGTCGCTGGGGGGTATGTATTTTTCATCGTATATTAATTTTCATTCATAATCTGTAAACCGCACCATTTGAACCACGCTCCGTTACGTCTTGTTATGTAATATTTTTCATATTTAGCGTAGTTATTTGTGTACGTACTATATTCGTTAAAATATCGTCTTTATTTGAACAGAGTGCATGACAGTTCGACCATCGCATCATCAAATCTTTCTGAATGGGAATCAAGAATATTATCGTTATCTATGATTTATATTGACATATAATCGATTCATATTTTATCAGCTGTTTAAATAGTGATTGATTATCCAGGAGTATTACTTAACTGCAAAATTTATGGTTCTATCATCAAACATTTCAATTAATCAAATTCAATAATATGTAAACACTGTATGCAATACTTGATTGTCTTTTATTTCGATCTTAAAAAAAACAACAAATTTCACAGAATCTTAATTTCACACATTGTTTTCGCTGAGTCTGCAAAAAATTGTTGAAACGTAGTTTCCCAATTAATTATAATAATTAAAAGCTAGAAAAGGATAGTGTATACAACCAGGTACGCATACTACTTGTTTACAAACATTGAAAGGAACAAACAATTATTCATTTATCTGCACGTGGCATCACAATGATTGCGAACTTATTGAATTGTGTTTTGTTTATTCAATTTACTTAGATTCACCTGAAAAATAAAAAAATTAATTTTGTCATACGATTATTATCTTATAATACCTACTTCTTTTGTATTATTTATTCAGTTTCACGATTTCAAAAATAATATAATAAGTACATAGAAAAATAATTTTTTTTGTGTTTGATTTCCATAATTATCTAGAACCCGTAAAATGTTCTTTTATTATTTATAAAATAATAAGTATCAGCATTCTTCTATGCTTCTGAAGTATACACATTGTAGCAGTATTATACTGATAATTTAATAATTATGTCACAAGAATGATTAGAAATATAATATGTTCAACTTAAGGAAAATAGAGGTCTACCCATCTAAAAATTGCAGTTGTAAAATAATAACCTGTCTAATATTTGTTGCCCTTATCCGTGGATAATTTTCGACCCAATTTCTTTCATGATTGTTTCAATGTCAATCTTGACATGATAAGTCTATATTTGGATGAAGAATGAAACCAGAAAATACCATAAAAGATAAATTTCTTTGAAATGTAAATAATGGTTGCGTGATTGGGTAATATAAAATTATCCTATAAATTGACGTTTCACATTGAACTACCACGATAATGGTTCGTATTAGAATGACAGGCTGTAATCATATTCTATTAAAAGTGTATTTTTCATGATATTTTATGATATTTCAGAATTCGATGTGTATGACTTCAATATGAGAATTGTGTTGAAAGCTATTTATTTTCAATTTCAAACGGCCTCAATAAAATTCCCCTAAATTTTACCATGAACAAGTATTAAAACGAACTTTTTTGAGGGATGTGCTAAAGAAGTTTAAATAATTCATTTTTGTTGGATAGGGTTTCGAAAGATTGAAAACTGAAGATTAAATCTTCATTAAATGAAGGGAAGCCAAATATAATTTGTTTTTTAGCTTTCATTGAAGCTCTTCAGTTGATTGGAAGTTTTGCAGAAGAATTACTACGTTTTCAATTCCATTTGTTTGCAGGTTTTTCATTAGCTGAATGAATAGTGATGGCAGCTTTATAAAAGTTAATTAAATTAATCTGAAAGCTAAAGGTTGGTTCCTACATATACCACACCTACAAGTGCAGGAAACAACACACATTACTTTTCATTTCAAATTTTGTGGAAAGGAGTTCTACATATTATTGTCCTAAAGACTAAAAAGTCATTGAGCTAAATAAATGAATTTCGGTTTCCTAAAGATATTGATCAGATTGTGGTATCCCTTTATTTAGCTTTTTCCTGAACAAAAAATGTAAAACCAACATGCAGTGGTCTGCCTTAGTTCACAAATTATGGATCCCCAAAGTTCCAAAAGTGTTTTTATAGTGGAAAGTGTTCTGAGGTTGGAATATTTTTGGAACTTTGGGGACCCAAACTGAGATAGACCGACTCATGTTATTCGCAAATTTTTTGTTCAGAAGCCCAAGCTGAATACCTCACCAAAATTTGATCCATATCTGTAGGACCCAAATTCAAATATTTATCTACTATTAATTTTCAGCTTCGGCCAGTTTTGGGTAACCTGCTCCCAAAGGTCGAAAGATTTCTGAAACCATATAATGATTCCCACTTATATTATTAGGCATTTCCTGGGTTCCATTAATGAAAAAATATAAAAGCACTTAAGACAAGTGTTTCTATTTCCGTCATGCTAAGTATATGAACTATTCAAGTAAAAATTTTGCCATTTCTACGAAAATTACTTTGTCAATTTATTTCGCTAACAATGCAATAACTGATTAGTAGACTAACAATTGAATAAAGCAACTCATTTTCATATTGATAACTTTCTCTGAAAATTCCAATAATGAGTGACAATATATTTTCAATTTGCATAGTAAAAGCTATCAGTTGAAAATTGATTTACATTTCATTATTATTGAATATTTGACGCGTGAACTAATAAAAATTACCATATTGAGAAAAGGGTCCACTAGTCCGAAATGTTCGAACCACAATAGAACCTTGTGGACGTCTTGAAGGGGTACATTAAGAGCTATAATGAGACGGAAGAAATCTTTTTAAATTTCCGTATTTTCTTTCACGTACAATTCTACTATTATTCTCCTTCCGATAACAATTAACCATGATAATTATAATGTTATCACTGTTCAGGAGGCTATTTGCGAAAACAAGTAATTTAATGAACGGTCTGCCGTTCAAGGTCTTCTCAATTCTTGGGAGAAAACAACTAAATGGAATCAATTTTCAACCATACGGTCCTGAGTAAAATCATTATTATTGTAAACAAATTCAATTATATTAATTCGGCTGATGTTGATATATTGTATTGTATATATTCGCTCTGGACAGTAGCACTAAGGTATTAATCATACACTAGCGCCATCTACTGCATACACATACACTAGCAAGCCCATTTAAGTAAAGAACTGTCTTCCCGATTTTTTCTAACGTTACACACGCAGAAAACTTTTCTCATGCTCAAGTCAGAATCCTGTTACGCCGTGATGCTCATAACTATCATATTTATAGTCAAACCTCATAAATTAAATTAGAATGGAACCCAAATAGAACCTTGTGGATGCCTAGGAAACCAGCTGTCAATGAGGCGTACCTACGACGACGTTAATTGATTTAAATATCGGCATTTTCTTTCATATACATTTCATGCCATTATTTTCCTTCTGATAACAATTAACTATAATAATTATAATGTTATCGTTGATCTGGAGGCTATTCGCGAAAACAGGCGATTAAATGAACAGCCTGCCGTTCAAGGTCTTTTCAATTCTTGGGAGAAAAACAACTAAATCGAATCAATTTTCAACCATACGGTTGTAAGTAAAATCATTATTATTGTAAACAAATCGGAATAAGTTGCGCGAATACTTTTTAAACCGGTTCTGCAATAACCATCCGGTTTTTTTTATATAAATGAAGGAATTTGGAAACCATCGACTGAATCGAGCCCAGGAAAATGCACACCAAAGATGTACGCATAAAAATAGGAGTATTTTTAGGACGTCTCTAATCAAGACAAGATTGTCCCGCGAGTCAGGCTGAAACGTTTGTTTACGTACATAACTATAATATAATTAATTATTCAAAAGCGATCAGGAGGACGCGCGACGCGCATTTAGAAAACGCCAGTCTATTTATAGAACTTCGAACATTGTTGGTGTACCGGCTAGGAGGTTGAGCTTTCTCGTGTCTTGGTTGTTGGTATAGATAACGTTCCGAAAACCACTGCAGAAGTCAGTGCGGTGGCATTTAGCATAGAATGCCAGGCTATGATACGCGTGAACGAATGAATTATTTAACCCAGGAATGCTACCCATATTTTATACTACATAAGTAGTACCCTGGGGGTACAGACGTACCCCAAAATAAAATGACGTTACAGAAGGAAGCAGTGTATTTCACCCTCGATTTTCTATCTTTGTAGCTAGCACATAAGGCACATCTTCCTGTTGATGCCTCCGGTGCTTGAATTTCATCATTTATCTTCAGCACACGAGAGTTTCATGGAGTTGGCGAGGCAAAGTTGGACTATTGAGTCGGCCCAATATCGGTCTCGCTAAAGCCATGGGGAGTCCTTTCAAAAATGGTCTTCTGTTCTGATCATTTCCTTTTCTCGAGCATATGAACCTTTTAAAAGAATCATACATTTGATTCCTTTAACATCTAGCAAGTTGTAGAACAAGCTTAGTGTTCTTTCTCCAGCAATTGCTTGATGTCTACACTGAAGTGAAGTTAATCAGTTATGTGTGATTAAATTTCTGTTCCTCCCATGGAAAAAAGCGGTTAGTTTTTCGCAGTAATATTGAGCTGATGGGACGTTTTCGGGCGTTGAACCTTTTTTCAACTGTATATATTTCAGCACCCGGTGCATAATATGTTTTGGAATCACAACACATCAGAATCTGGATCTCATACTTATCCGTCTTAGATGGACTATACATTTTGATTGTCTCAATAACTTCTCGGAAGGCCGCAAAATTATCACTACGTTTTCTTTCATTCCTAATTTCTTTATTGTCAAACCTGAGGCAATTTAGTAAGAACCGGAAGCGATTCTCTGACATTGTTGCACGAACTATTGATATCCCCGATTCCTTGTCAAATAATTCCTTTGTGAATACTGCTTGCGTTTTCATACGAGGGGCGTTCAATGTATTCTTGATATCGGGGCGATTTACCAATAATATAAGTAATCTAATTTACTAATGACACTTTATGAGGGAATAGATATAAAATTTCACTAATTTACGACCATTAGTTTTCTAGGTACCCTCAGCGAAAGACGACCCGAACTGACTGACGCCACAATGATGAAGAAAATCGAGCATCGCGCCGTTATAAAGTTCCTCACTAACCAGGGAAAAAGTCAAAAAATAATTCATGAAGAGATGATTGCTGTTTACCAAAAATATGCCCCGTTGTTATCCACCGTTCAAAAGTGGTCAAGTGAATTCAAAAGTGGTAGAGAAAGCATTGAAGATGACCCTTGCTCAGGCGGGCCCGTTAGCATCACGTTGAAAAGATAAATAAAACTTGTCTTTCCTGAATGAATCCCAAATTGTCAACCTGATAGTGAAAATGCAAACTGTTACTTCTTATCTATTTATTTCAACTTTACAATTAAAATAGTGACACTTACTTACAATATAATACAATTTTACGGTTAGCTTGAGGTCCGAGCTTTACGTATGGACTTATATTTGAGATTCTCCTGGAATATTGTTCTCCAAGGTGTCGGAATGATAGTGCTTTCTCCAAGAATAGTTCCTATTCTGCATATAATCACCAGGTCCGGAACCAAGATGGTGCGGTAATAAGATACTCTAACTCCGACACGGTATTACGATAATCCAAGCAAAAAGGCATTCCACCAAGATTGTTCTAAGAACATCCGGTACTAAGATCTCCGGTACTAAGACTGTAAATTTTAAATCTATAAGATAGTGCCTTCAACACATGATCTAGATATTATTAAAAATTATTTACAAGGTAATAAAGATGAGATGAAATATCCAGAACACAGGATTAAGGGCACGTTATTCGATCATGAGCATGAGAAGGGAAATTAAATGCATAATATCATATAAAGAAACATGTTAACCTGTATAACCTACAAAAAATGAAATAAAGCCAAAATAATAATTGGCAATCATAAAAGCAGAAAATATTGATGGGAATCTACGTATTATTTACCCCTTTCTTCTAAGAAACAATAAAAATTCAATATTCCAGAATTTTAATGGATTCGGTACGTTAATTCGATAAAAATACACAATGTGTGTCTTCGTGTAATCTCATAATACGGAAGAAAGAAATGTGGAAAATTCTACGCTTCTTGAAAACAATGCAAGTTTACAGCGCATACGATAACTGCGTCGACTTTCATTGCAGAAACTCCAAACTTCTGAATGGTCTTAGTTTAATCACATTATTGGAGCATTTTTTAGTGATTAAAATTCAACTCAATAGTGGAGCGTTTTTTAAAGGTACAATCCTTCGTGACTATCTTAACCTCTCAAAGGTCAGCGCAAGATGGGTACCGAAAATGCTCACCGCACCTCAGAAGCAAGTGCGAGTCCAGTTTTTAGAGTGACGTGGAGAAGACCCATCGACAATTTTCAACCGGCTGGTTACTGGTTCATCACTAGGCTCTGAGAGTAAACAAGAGTCCATGTAGTGGATTGAAAAAGGTGCACATCCCTCAAAGAAGTTTAAAGTCACCCCATCCGCTGGAAACATAATGCCTATGGCCTTTTGGGATTCTAAAAATATTTTATTGATAGAATACAATAAAAAGAGTTGAAAGCATGACACCAGCATTATTCGCAACTACTTTGCATAATTTAAGAGAAGCAATTAAAGGACAAAGGCGAGGAAAACTCACAACGGGGGTGTTGCTGCTTTACGACAACGCGCCGGTTCACAAGGCCTGCTTCGCGAATGCTGCTGTGTGGGAATGTGGCTGCGAAGAAGTGACTCAACCTTCGTACAGTCTAGACTTGGCCCCCAGTTACTACTACCTATTCCCAAATGTGAAAAAATATCTTCGTGGAATGCGATTTTTCGACTATGAAGAACTGGAGGTAGCAGTTGATACCTATTTTGAGGAGAAGCCAGAAGAATATTTTTTCCTGCTTAGTGAGGAACTTTATAACGGTGCTCGATTTTCTTCATCATTGTGGCGTCAGTCATTCTGGTCGTTTTTCACTGAGGATACCTAGAAAACTAATGATCGAAAATTAGTGAAATTTTATATTATTAGCCTCAGATAGTGTCGTTAGTAAATGAGATAATTAGATTATTCACATTATTAGCAAATCACCCCTATACCGAGAATAGATTGAACACCCCTCGTATGCCGATTCTTTTGTTTTAGAAAGAAATTCTTTAGCATTTTGTGACAGATACAAATAATTATTTTGTTGAGATAATAAAACTTTTCTGTCTAATGGTTGTAGGTAGTCCTAGAAGTATGAGTATGTATTAGAAGAACAAATAAGTTTCCGCCGTCTTTTAACACAAAATGATTTTAAACGATCTGAGACTGCTTGCTGAGTGACTTCTAATGTTAGAGCAAGTTCTTTATGTGTTTGAGATGAATCTTCCTCCAATTCTGCATCCTCGTAAATGTTTGGCCTTCCACTGCAATCTTTGTCTTCTACGTCGAAATCACCATTTTTAAACTTTTGAAACCACTCTCGACACGTTCTCTCACTCAAAGCACCCCCACCATATGCTTCTACGAGCAATTGATGCGCCTCAGCAGCAGATTTTTTAAATTAAAGAAGTAAACTAATATTTCCCCCAAATGACGCTTACTTGGCTTAAATTTTGACATTTTCAACTTATAAAAAATATATTTTACCAATATAAAATCAATGATATCAATAGGTTATGTTGTTCTTGAATGTCCAAACTGTTTTTTAAGCTGGTTATCATCTGCGAAAGCTAACCGAAACTCCGTGCCGCGCCATCTACAATAAAACGGCGGAAACTTATTTTTACTCCTAATAGCTAAAATTTTCTTTAATGTCCAGGTTTCAGAATATTCTTTGACAACATTAGGGAATAGTTAAACGAACAGGATAGTCTTAATTTATTTCCTAATGAAAACGACTGTAAAATAAAATCACTCAAAGATTCTGTAATTTAGCAGATAAATAAAATTGTTATCATATATCCTATTAAATTTCACGTTTTTGAATATACTAATTTCTTATTTCAAATAGAAATATTCATCAAGGATTCAAGGGAAAATGATATCAAATGAAAAAAATGGAATAGATACCAGTCTATTTTGAACCGAATTGCATTCCTTACGAAATACAATAATTCTTATCAGTGCAATGTCAATAATTTTGATGTTTTCTGGTCTATAAATTCATATTAGGAAGCGACATGTTTTCGAAATTATGAACTTTACCGAGGGTTCGTATCGTATGATAAAATCTTGCTATTGTAAATTGAATCACAGGATATTCAGCTTTTCTTGAACTGCGAGTTAACTATCATGAATGAGAGACTGTTTTGTTTTCTTATTTTCTTAAATATTGAATTGTGTCTAATCTTGTCGGAAATTTTCATGGTTTAGTTTTCAAAAACGTAGAATATCAAAGAAGAAAATTGTATTGAAGACATTTTTAATGGGAACGTCCCATTTTTAAATCGACATTATTATTCACGCATGACAGCTATTAACGCTCTCGAAAATTGATTGTTGAATCAGATTTGTTTATACTTTCAATTCAAAGGTTTTATGCATCAAGAATACGAGGGGGTACCTATTGCTCCATTATATGCTTATCAAAAGTCTTTTTTCCACAAGAACTCTTCAATTTTGATATCGTGCAGTGCCGTTTCGCGAAGCTGTTTTTACCGCGAGAAGAACACCAGAACGCTCTCTTTTTAGATTTTTTTATTTATGTACGGTATTGTACCAAGGTTAGTGTACCGCAGTATTTTGCCTATTATTTCAGTATTTTGAAATAACATACAATTTCAAAATAATTAATCTCAATGATTAATTGCAAAAGTTTTAGTGAACTGTATTTGACGTAGTGTAGCGAAGAATTTAACTTCAAGAGCACTAATCTCGATAATGAACTAGCTTTGTTTATCAGTAGATAAGTAAAGAGAGTTCAACCTCACTTTTTGAACATAACCTCAAATTCTTAAACGTCGAAATGCGCGCCGTCATGGGGGCGCCAGTATAGAAGTTGTCTTTTGTGGGTGCCGCTCTCGGAGCCCTAGATTCACTGAAAATGGGGGCTCCCAATCTAGCACTCCGAGAGCTACCCCAAAAGACATCTTCTGTACTACGCTCTGCGGGCCTCCTTCGAGGGGCACTCAATCCTTTCCCATTCAGTGAAAATGGGGCCCAAAATGTAGGGCTCGGAGGGTGGCACCTCCAAAAGACAACTTCTGTACTTGCGCCCCTTTTTTACGAATTTGAGATTATGTTAAAAAAGTGAGGCTGAACTCTCTTTACTTATCTACTTTTTATGTAATAAGATAAATCAAAGAAGATGATAAAGAATTGAAGTAAAACAATCGAACACTTATAATAACAACGAACTATAATTCTTGGTTTACTGCATATAAACCAAGTCAAAGGGTATGCTTATTACACTGAAAAAAAATGTTACGACCTGTATACTTTGGCATCGACAGTGTATGAATTACTATATGTACAATAATAATCGCGATAGCTTGGACCGAAATGTCACAAGCGATGAGTTTGACTATCCGGAGACAGTGCATAATGTAGCAGAAGCTTCATATGACAAGTTTGATTACCGAGATGATTTTATATTCTGTTCAAATACTGAATGTTAGAGGTGCTCAATGCATTCGTTCTAACAAAAAGAGGGAAATTAACGAAATTGATTGGAAGGCCCATTTGTAGGTGGACTGAATGAATGAAATGAATCCTCTTATTGGCTATAGAAAAATTATGGTGTCGATAAGGATAGAATGAAACAGTTTACAATTCCGAATGCTGCGACGTCAGAATTCATAAGCACAAATATATCAAAATTCTCCAAAGGCTTTCCATGTTTTCTAAGGCCATATATAATCATTAGAAAACAAATAGGCTGAAGTGTCGAATAACACTTCAAAGTTCCTATATCACAGCTGAAAAACTGCTAGATCGAAATATCAACATGAAATGACCTAAGTATCGATAAGAAAGAATGAATTATGTTCAGCGTAGGCAGGGCCCGATTTTTCAAAAGGGAAACAAAATTTCACACTCTTAGTTCTTTTAAATTTTTCATGACGATGTCGCAGGTAGAACCCAAGTATGTTTAATCGTTAACCTACAAACTGACGGCGTTTGCCGAGCAGTGGGATCTTGTGTCCTATAAAATTCTACACGTCTCGCATTCTGTGCACCGTCATTGTCACTTCGAAAATCTGAATTTCATCACACGAGGAGATACCTCAAGGCGTGTCTGTCGCTTTCTACAGTTAACCTTAAAAAGTGACAGTTATCTGTGTGTCACTCTTTGTAAAGTGTCAATATTATTGTTGTCATTTAGATGTAACCGCAAAGGAAAAATAAGTATACGATAGCTACACAGAAGGGACTGTGGCTTTATAACATAATAAAAACCGACACGTATAATTCTATATGACGACTCCCACTGTAGTTCTTACTTGAATATCTCTATTAGCCCCGTCTACCGGAGGAACCCTACTACATCTACGAATGGGTGCGTTCCAGTTTGAATTTTTCGTGTCGATTGCTGCGTGTAGACCTTCTGGTTGTGCCAGATTGATTATTTTTCAGTTCATGATTCCTATTGTACCAGACACTATATAGCCTTTTTACAGCGAGATACTTTCGGTATTTTTTTCGATGTTTCGTCTGGACATATGCAAATTGAAGAGTAACTAAGATTCACCGCCAGTGACAAGATTCTTCAAGAAAACTGGTTCCTTTAAAGCAATTCGGAGAAAATTCGAACACGATTGGCTTTGTTATTGTTAGAAAGTGAGTGAGGTACCATCTAGCCAGTTTGCATACCGTTCCGAGTTTTTCGAGACGACACAGGAACGTTCAGTTGTCAACATTGAAGTTTTCAGGCAGTATTAAAATTGTCAGGCTTTCGTCCTCTTCCATGGACGCTAGTAGGGTCTGGTTGCCGAAATCCGATGGTAGATATCTTCCTGTCCCCCAAATCAGTATTACCTGATTTCAAACGTGCAAAGCACTCGAGACATTGTCCTTCGATAATTGTTCCTTCGCCAAAAAGTTCGTTGAGTCTTCCATTCTTCTCGTATTGATGCAGCACATGGCGAATATTAATTTGATTTCAGATACGCATTTGCTGAAAGAAGTAGAAAAAAACGAAACACCGATTATCACGTACTAAAAAAAACGTGCCAATATAAACTGTTGAGAATTATGCTCTAGCCCATAATTTACATCTGATTTTCCGCATCTGCATGCATCTAAAAATAGATGGAAAATGCTATATTTGCTTACTGACGTTAATTATTGGAAATAATATATCGGAAATCGAGTTGTTTTCTCAGAAATCGGATAACTATGACGCCATGTGTATATTCTAAAGGTGCAGTTATGTATGTTTGAACTGGTTTAAAATTAGCAACAGTTACAAAATAGAGTCATTAACGTAAGTAACCAGTGGAAATAAACGAAAGGAAATAGTAAGAAGGAATTTAAGGACGAAATTAGTACTTGGGTAACTGTACCAGAATAATGGTTTGTTTACAATCTGGTGCCAAATTTCTTTATTCGAGTCATGTTTGACAAAAACATAAAACTGAAGGCTAACGCGCGAGTCGAATCGAAAACATGGAGGATAGGCCAAAATCCTTTCCTGATTTACGGAGTTCGCCAAATAAAGTGTTATATATTTTATATTGGTAACACTGATGCACTGACTTTACCTACTGATGACAGGGATGGAAACGTGAACATTTTAAAAATATCCAGCTGTTTAGAAGCATTACGAAGTTCATCGTTCTATATCGTATCTGCAAGGAAATATACTGGTTCAAAAGCCTTTTAGCAGGAAAATCACAGGTAACATGAATTGATCACAATATAAAACTTAGTATTTTGCAATAAACATCTTCCCCTCCTTTATATGTACCTGGCTACAGAGAAATAAACACGGAGCTTCCATATTCTATGAGCCTCTATTCTTGTAGAAATGATGCGGTTATTTGATCGTTCTATAATTCTGCTGTGATATCATTTGGCCCTTGTTCTTGATGTTCGGCCTTCTCGGAACTATTCTTCACAAGCACCCACAAAACTTTTCTGGTTGTAGTACCAATTTCTCTGAAAGATGAAGCAGTTTCTCTCAAATACACTATTCTACTTCTTTCAAACTAGCCGAGTTGATGTAAATTTGTCCGTCAACTCACTCCAGGCATAGTGAACAACAGTCTGCTGCAGTGAGTTTCACCTACTGTGATTATTTTACAAGATTCAAGGTAATAAAAATACCATTGAACCGATATGTTACAAAAACTATTCGTCTACTTTTCTCGCCATACAAAATGACTTATATACTGAGAATAATTAAAATATTATGTTCTTATTGTAATGTCACGACATAGTAATATGGGTGACGAATATCATCTTAAAATGAACCGATCCATAAATTTTGAGAACAAGTCGGACGTTATGGCAGCCATACGTCTCTGCATAATGTCGATCAGGTTGTTGAGATGGCCTTGATCGATTTCTCTCCAAAGCTGCATGAGTTCGTAGAGTCTCTATAGAGATGGCGGATGCAAATCAATGCTTGTTGTAAGTGGTCTCAAGCGTGCTCAATCGGATTGAGGTCAGGTGACAGAGGCGGTAGTGCCAAGTGTGGTTCTGTAACATCATCAACAATTCATCACTTCTTGTACCGATCTACGATGTCTGGGTACCAGAGGAAGGGTCCATACTCTGACACATCGACTATTTGAAAACCGTTCATATCTTGATCCATCCGTAGGTAAGACTGGCATCCATTCTTCACTACAATTCAAGTGCTCTGTTGCCAATGCCAGTCGAACATATGTTTGACCTTGTTTTAGTGGAATATTCTCACACTCTTCGTGAATTAAACTCATGCATCGCTTTAGTTGAAACATCAGAACCATGCAGAAGCCTCTGTCGCACCATCCAACAGGGAATCAAGATTCTCTACGAGTAGACACTGCCAGAAACAGCGTTCTCGATAGCGGTAGACGAGCCTCGTAATCACACTTTCACTAACCTGGAAGAAACCTACAACTGAAGACGTTCTCCTTAAATCATACTAATGGCCATATTGACTTTATTTTCAATTCGATCATATCCAGGCATTATTAGGAAACTAAACTCTTAAATCTGGAATCTGAGATGACGTTCGATACGTAAAACAATAACTGATCTCAACTTAATTCTTTTATTCTCCTCGAAAAAAGTAGTCAAACCTAAAGCAAAAAAAAACTCAGATAATAAAGAAAACCTTCAATTTATCATATATCATATTTGGTGAACAACCAGTTTGAATTACATTAAGAAATTGGGAACTTTCGTAACTTTAGCGGAGCAGTTTATATTCATAACATGAACATTTTTGGATAGTTGATACCTTAGTATATCTTTCATATGCCTCTTCTTTCAGTGTCGGAGGCACAGTCGGCGCAATAGTGACCTGCCCCTTGGAAGTGGTTAAGACCCGTCAACAGTCCTCCCAGAACTGCTTCCGTTTCATTGGCGAGCTGCCTCCCATCGCCCAGGACCCGGTACCGGGCAACAAGACCACCTGTCGCACCCTGCCCACCCCGAACGGAAACAACAGCAACCAGAGGCGTAGGTTCTGGACCACCGCCCCTCATTGTCGTCCTCAAGTTGTAGCTCTTTCAGGTTACGCGCCACCACAGCCGACGCACGTGCCATCTATCGCGCAATGCATAAAACTCATCGTCCAGCACGAGGGACCTATGGCGCTCTTCAAAGGTAACTTGATGCGAAAAGTCAGCTTCAAAAAAAAAAGATAAACATTTATAATTGAAGTATTGCCACACATAAAATACATTTATGTATCGTGGTTATTTGGAAAACGTAGGCTAAATTTGTAATGACCCTTTAACTACACTCACCGGCACAATTCAATGTCCAATGCTAAATGGATTAGAACAACTCTTCAAAGTCTTCATTCATTCTTGTTATCGTACTAACTAACATTCCCCAGTTTCAAAAGGATGTTACGAGCTGCAGTAGCTGTACAAAAGCGGTTTCTCAGCACAATATTGACAATAAAACTGTCGTCTCGAGCATACGTGCATCTATATCTGCCCTAATGTGTTCTTCTAATACAAGAACCAGTCTCCCTGTTACGTTTGGTGGCATCTTGGACAGTTCGAGGCACACCAAAGGTCTGAGTAATTGATGTTGCTGTATGCAGCTTCGACTGTTCCAATTGCTTCGAATGGCATTCTTCCTAACAAATGAGCGTTAAAGTGTCTAATTTGATACTGTTGATTGTCTAGCCACACAGAAAAGTGGAATTTTATCAGAATAATAAAATCGCCAAGATCATCTAATCACGAAAATACATTTTATGTATAAATAACTGAACGAACATGTGCAGAGTATTTAAGTAGTTCCGTCCTGCTGAAACTACATGTCGTCTGCGTCCATATCATTCAATTTGAGTCAAAAAAAAATTGCTTATAATCGTCATGGAACGTTCGCCGCATTTTCATGAGGTTTTCACAGGTAGATCATGAAAAGTATGGAGCATTATTCGGGATCTGTTTCATCATAATTTGATTTTGGGGCAAGTGGATATATTCATTCAAAAATAACAAAGATTCTTTAATGTTATTGATTAAAATTATATTAATCCTTAAATTACAAGTCATTTTTATTCTAAATAATCAAATGCCAAAATTGAGCCAAAGGTCAAGCAACTCTACGTAAAATGTTATTTTCGTATGTTAAGATAAAGTCCACGGGTATCAACTACTTTTGATGATAAAGTTTCATTTAGACTTTCTGCTCAATTGTGTAATTTGTCATGGCGATTTGGCATCTGTAACTAAAAAAATAAATAACTGCCACCAAAACAAAATGGCCGCTACAGACTGGCAACATCAATCCGCCCAAAATGAAAAACACTTTATAGGTTTCATCTGTATTTAAAAAAAAATACAAATTATGTATAATGAAAGTAATAGTTTCAAGCAGAAACTGTATTTTTTGTAATATTGTAAATATAAAGCAGAATAATTCTGTGAAATCTCTACAAATTCAATTTGAAGAATTTCTTGAAAATTTTTGAAATTTTTTTTTGTTGATAAATAAAAACAATCACATACTTTCGGATCAGATCAATACTGTCGAGAAATTAGACTAAAATAAACTGTTTAAGGCTAACCTAAAAACATTCTTCAAACTTTGTTTCTGTATAGAAAAAATCATGGTAAAAGATATAGTCACATATTCAATTATATCAGAAAGGTGTCACCCAATGACAAAAAAAATTATAATTATTATTTACATAATAAAAATAAATTGAAAGGAAGAGGTTTTTTCAATGTTCAAATTAATTTTGTAGAGATTTCACAGAATTATTCTGCTAAATATTCAAAATATTGAAAAAAAATCCTCTGTGAAGTGATCGTTTAAATTTATTTTCTGTAGCTTCAAATTATCTTAATTTTTGATGTTATCTCGATGGTATCAAAAATATAGATATAGAAATTCTACTCCCTTTGATTTTTTAAAATTTAATTCGTTCTAATTGAACAAAACTTGATTGGAGAAACCTCTTATCTTTTATTTAGTGTATTAACTTTATCAATATAAAAAACATCATTATCATTTCAGTTATTTTGTAAACACTTGGAATTTCTATTTGAGGATGGAAAAATGATCAAAATGAAGTATTCTTCATTATTATGTATCAACTAGGTTTGAGTTGTATCAATTAAATTATGTAAATTAGCAATATTCACTGATCAGTGGTAATTGGAGATAGATTAATTTTAGAATTAATGCAATTTTCAGTTTTTGCTTAATATTTGGGGGAATAATATAGGGTCTTTCAAATGAAGTGCTATAGTAGTATGTTGGCAGCACTGATGATATACATGGTCCTTGGTCACTTGGTTGCAGTGCTATGATCAATATAATATCTATGCATAAAAATATTGTGGTCAGAAATGTCTTCTTTTAACATATACTGAAGAAACTTGGTTTATTTATCGTAAACCCACATTTCATTCACACTAATAACACTAGATTCACAAGAAAAACTCCATTGATACTCTAGATTCAAAAAAATGGAATTAATATAATCTTCTTTGTGTACAAAATATGTTGAATTTTCAATCTAAATAAAAAATAAACAGTACTCTCCAACCGGAGCATAAATACAGTGGGCTTCAACAATGCACTTACATTAATATGATTTCATCGATAGCTTACACATCAAGTAAAACAAGCTTTACATTCCAATTTTAGTTCACCGAGGTCGATTTTTCTTTGTTGCTCCCTCAGTTTATCCAGCAATGGACCAAATTTCTGTATATCTAGAAGTAACTGCTAGTCATTCATACCGAGATTGAATAGTTACGTTTAAAAGTCCACACTTTGATCATAGAAGGAAGCTATTTGATAGAGACTTTCCTGGCAGAACTAGTGAACGTGGTTCTCAAGTTATTTTTGCAGTTGTTTTGCATAATTCTATTTGTGAAATATATGGATCATTCTAATACCTCACATCAAATATCGAACAAATTTCAAATGTATAAAGTCTTTCAATGAGTATGCTCGATTTTTAAATTCAGATAAAACAAGTCGTGTACGAGTTAAATATAGAATATAAAATTTTTTATATTGTTTGATTACTTGTTGTACCAGTTAAGTCGAATTGAATCACCAAACGGTGTGGCAAGGAGAAAAATTACCAAATATGTAAACTTCTTTTGAATGGAGCACTGATTTTCAAAATAGAATTTAATGATTTCCATACGTTGTTCAACACTATAATCTTCCAGGGTGATTTCCGATACACTATATTTGATAAAATAGAAAGGCCTTTTACTTGATAGAAGAAATATAACAAAATTTGAATATCAAAACAAATTAAAATATGTTTATCTTCTACAATTTTAATTTCAAAAAATTTTTATTCAAAAAAACTTTTAGAATTAAATTAATGTCTAAAACAAGCACCGCTTACATTTAATAGACGTATATAATCAAAACTCAATATATAATTATTCCATTTGACATTATATATTGAGTTTTGATTATATACGTCCATTAAATGTAAGCGGTGCTTGTTTTAGACATTAATTTAATTCTAAAAGTTTTTTTGAATAAAAATTTTTTGAAATTAAAATTGTAGAAGATAAACATATTTTAATTTGTTTTGATATTCAAATTTTACTATATTTGAAATAAATTTAATCGAATTCTCCATCAACATGGCTATATCCTAACAAACTTGGAGCGTCCCAGTCCAAAGACTTTTCACTTGCTTCTTTTTGTAACAATTTGCTTTAGTACATTTCAAGCTTAACTAACCACAGAGCTATACATAGCTTGAGCGTTTCTTTTTTTGTAGGCCTTGGTCCAAACTTGGTAGGCGTAGCCCCATCTCGTGCCATATACTTTGCTACCTACTCTCAGTCGAAGCAGCTATGGAACAAGATTCTCCCGCCTGATTCACCAGTGGTACATGTATGCTCAGCCTCCTGTGCAGGCTTTATGGCGAGCACATTAACTAATCCTATCTGGTTCGTGAAGACGAGACTGCAACTGGACCTCAATAAACACAGTAATATTACTGCCTTTGAATGCGTACGTCGAATTTACGCAAAATCGGTGAGCACTTTTCTTCTTATCTGACTTATTTGACAAAGAAATCGGACATATTGAAAGTGAGGGGTGAAATTTTGCGCCTGTATTTCTCATCGCAAAAAAGATACAGACTGTTTTCAAACATTAATGTTTTTTCTAACAGGAAATCATGATCGTTGAAAAAGAGGCAGTGCATTCAGTCTTGATAGTTCTCTTCTTTCGTGTTCTAAATTCTGGTTCGCTATTAGTAGTCACCATGCCCAAGCTGGTTCCACAAAAAATCATTAAGAAATATTCCTGAAGAAGTTATTAATCGTTCTGTTTTTTCTTACCGTCAGGATTATTAAACTTGAACTTTCAGATCTATTCTTTAAATATTGAGCCCATGCTCGGCTTACAATACCAGTGCATGGCGAATTCATAGATATAAGTTGCCCTGAATAATGCTTGTTGAACAGTGAAAATTTTTCAAAAAAGTTCTTTCAGCAGTCTCTTGTTAACAATAATGATCATCAGACAGTCTAAGATGACCAACATTATTCTACTTCGCACAGTGTCATTCTCTTAATGTTAATGTTTTACTGTATATTGTAATTTTTTTTGTATTATTTTTTTATGTCAGAAGTGTAATTTATAATTTGTAATGATATTTTTTTTGAATTTCAGGGTATTATAGGATTTTACAAAGGCATCACAGCTTCTTACATGGGGATATCAGAAACAGTAATTCACTTTGTGATATATGAGGCAATCAAAGCCGAACTCATGAAACATAGAAACACTGGCCTGGATGAGAGGTGTTCCAAAGATTTCTTTGAATTTATGATAGCCGGAGCCATTTCAAAAACTGTTGCTTCTTGTATCGCCTATCCTCATGAGGTAGCAAGAACGAGACTACGGGAAGAAGGTAACAAATACACAGGATTCTGGCAAACTTTGGGGCTGGTCTTCAAAGAAGAAGGCTTTAGAGGAGTGTACAGGGGGCTCACAACACAACTAGTCAGACAGATTCCCAACACTGCCATCATGATGGCTACCTATGAAGCTGTTGTATATATATTAACTGCTAGGTTTGGAACAGATTTTTATGATAAGGATGACGATTGAGTTTAGAGAATGTAATTGAAAGAAGAGCAAGTGATTTGTAGCTTACTTGCAGTGTATTCAATGAACAAGGTCTTTTAGATTTTTTCTAGCAGAAGAAGTAGTCTCCTTTATCCGCACATGTTTTCAATGTTGAATTACACTGCGTTGGTCGTATACAGATTGAATTAAAATTTTAGTATAATGGCCACGTCATTTGCCCTACATTGGTAATGAAAAACCAAGAAGAGCTACATCAGCCATCACAGCAATGTTTCGTGGAGACATGAACAGTGAAGTCAGTAACAAATGAAAACGCACAAATACGCGGGAGATATTGCAGTTATCTCTTTCAATTACACTGAACAATCCCCTTTCTTTTTTTATTCAATCTGTATATGATAACATTTAGATCTTTCATTTCGATCTAGAAATGGGAGAGGTGTAATATGGGTTTATTATTTTAACGAATATCAAATATGATGCTTGTTTTGTTTTTCAGTTGATGGAAAGTGAGATATATTGTTTTCTTGTGACAGATTGTTTTTTATACAATGTCTGTCACAATGCAAGGCTTAGTGATCAAAGTTGTACTTGGTGCATACTTGAAAGTTCCTTAAATATGCTATGATGAGGTTGGATGGAGGAAATTTCTTATATTTTTGTTTGTTTAAACGTTCAGAATCGGTAGCAATCCAGTTGTGAAGTTCCTGATCATGAAACAATTTATAGTTTATTTTGTTACATTCCCTCATGCTACACTCTTTTCCAACCATAATAGAAAACTGTTGTTAATGGTAGACGCAAAAAATATAATAACATGTAAGTTCAAATTCTAAAGAAATATAGGTTATGTGATAATTATTTGTATATGTTGTAATATAATTATTTTTTAGTATGTATTAAATGTTTTCACTGATGATTATGTTACTTAAGTGATGTCAAATATGTTTTGGGATAACTGATTTCCCTTTGAATATTTATGATTTATATTCGTTTGAAAATGATACTCAGTAAGTTTGCTTATAACAGGATTTTATTGTTGATTTTTTGTAATCTTGATAACTTCCTGTTTATTGGAAATGTATATTTTTGTTCAATAAATAGTTAATTAATCGAACAGTTATTTCTTATAATTGTTCAGAATCTTGCCATACTCAGTAACGTTAGAAGTCCCTAGAATCAATGGCAGATTTAAGTAAGGATCAGCGAGATTTACCTGTTTTTATTTAATTTTTTGGTATGCCCAATAAAAATTTCAACAATATGATTTTTCTTGAAATAACTTGATACCAGTGATCGAACAATAATCATGAGTTCAAGTTGGACTTCACGATTAAAAATTGTAGAAGTAGTAATCCAAAATTTTGAATTTATTATCAATAAAATCGAGAATTAAATATTAAGAATTGGAGCTTCTGGAGAAGATATAATGAATGCCTGATCATTGCTTTCCTCGATGAATTAGGTGTTTTTTCGGAATCTGTTGCGGCGGCATTCAGTACTCGGTGTAATAAATTCTGCTCAATCAAAAAAAAATGGAGACATGGGCTGGGGAAGATGCGAAAAAGTTATTACGGAGTTTTGGATACAATGATTAGCGATAATGCGAAAAGCTAAAGAGTTTTGTTAATTTGATGGCTGAGAATTTGAGTAATTTACCACTTATAGAAGTATGAAACCGGTATTTTCCTACAGATGGTGCTAGCTATCAGTTTAGGGATTGCAAGACCACTTCAGTAGCACCATCATATCCTTCTTACAGCTGACGAAGAATTTCAACACATAATAACCCAAGTTGAATACATGGGTATATTTTTCATAAAATTAAACAAGTTGAGTTTTGTGCCCACGAACTACGATTTGCCGAAGCGTTGAATTTCTGTAATTATTTCAAGAAAACTGCAGCGGAGTTGTATTGAATGCTTGTTGCAGTGAACATGCATGCTCTTTGTAAAACACTGTTTCAAATGGTTCAAAAATGATGAAATGCTTCAAAAGAAAGTTATTTCCCCATAGAATGGTGACAGGTGATGAAAGATGAGAATCCTAAGCGTTGTAAATCATGGGTGAATCCAGGCGAACCATCAACATCCACTGCAAGACTAAATCGCTTTGGAAAAAGACAATGCTCACTGTTTGGTGGGACCAGAAAGAAGGATGTAATATATTATGAGCTGCTAAAACCTGGTAAAATTGTTAATGCTGATCACTGTCAGCAGCTAACGATCGATTTAAATCGAGAATTATGTGAAAAACGACCAGAATGTAGAAAAAGGCAACGTAAATTAATTTTGATCCATAACGCTTCATCACACACAGCAAAACAGGTCAGAAAACGATCTAGACGTTCAGTTAAAATACTAGCGCATGCAACTGATACTCCAGACTTGGCTCTATCTATCACTAGGATACACTCTCGCTGAACAACGCTTCAATTCGTATGAAAATGTACGAAAATAGCTCTTCTTCTGCACCTGGTAGAAGATCATTAGGAAACTAGTGCCAACACTTTGATGAAAATATACTCACAATTCTTTACAACAGATTTGAAAAATGTAATCATCAGTTTCACCGTACTTATCAGGAAATCGTGATATTTCCGCCCATACTCATTTGGAGTTGACAATTATATTGGACAGCTGGGACACTTTCTGCCCATGTACTGTAGAGGTTTTTCAGCAAAGTAGGTCATTTTTCTGGGAAACGGTGAAACATTTAATTCCGTCAGTATTGTTAAAATACCCCATAGATCAACAAGACTATATTATTGTTAAGCTATGAAATACCCTGAAACCATCTATGTGTGAAAAACTTTAGCCCCTTTAGCATTTGAGCAAGACCGATAAACCAATACGTTATTCAATATGACGATACGTTTACTAATCGTCAACTTATTGGAGTAACATTGATGTTCTGCAGAGCCTAACACAGACTTATTATCCTAATTAAACGTTTATGCTTATTATCCTAATTAATACGTCTATGCTTATTACCCTAATTAATACGTCTATGCTTATTATCCTAATTAATACGCTATGTAGCCTACGACCAGCATATAGAGCTTATTAGAAGTATTAGAGAGCTTCTATTGGTCTTTGGCATAGATAAACGAGAATGTCTCATTTATCTATGGTCTTAAATTGATGAGGGAAATAGAATTATTTATAACGGAGATCCTGAACTTCAGTTATCTAAAAAGAGACGTTTAGATTTCCAAAAAAGCGGCGAATAGAAATGCGATAGAAGTGTGTGATGCAATCATAGACTTATTAATTAATTAGGATAATAAGTCTATGGTTGTAATCATTAATATAGCGCCACAGATTAACGAGCCTCGTTCATCTATGATATCTCGCGGTTAATTTTACTGGTCATCTTCAAACTTATTTATTTTTTTCCTGAGAATTTTTCAAGCATCAAAATGAATCAGCTGGAACAGAAAATATAAATCCTAGTAAAAATTTAAATTCATGTTCATTTAAATAAAATTAGCTTTCTTATGGCACCCTTTATTGTTTTTTTTTTAGACTCCAATGAGTGGGGTACTTATTGAGATTAATTTATTAAGGGATTTAACTACGATAATACAATAATAACCAATTTATTTGGGACAATATTCTAAAAGCGTGGTTAGAAATCCTTTTGAAGTTTGGCAACACTTTTATTTCGTGAGTTACATTTTGAAGATTTATTAATTTATGATGAATAAAAGTTAAAATTTCATTAAATAATGAGATTTATCTGTGAAGGTTGCTGTTTCTTAATTCGGTAAATTTCAGCAGAGTGTAATCTTTGAAGAATAAGAGAAAAAGATGATCCAAGGAGCATAGGAAAACAACCTCAATTCATTACTGACAGTTGAGTATCTAACATATTGACAATAGTCGGACTTGAAACTGACAATCGCATAATCCGTAGAAAATGGCTTCTTTATTGCGATTTAGTGCTCGGAGATATTTACAAACTTCCGCTAGGAGGGCAGCTCATGTTGAGGGTCCCTCTGCGGTCTCTGGTGGTGAAGAAGGTAATAATTAATTCAATCACAAGTCTGAATCAATATAGCGCTGAGAAACATCCATGTTGTTACATAATTTTCTTGACGAGTAATAAGTGGTATTTTGTTTTTAGGGGGTTTTAAAATTTGGAGGAGTTTGACTTACTTTGTTGCATTTCCCTCTATAGCATTATGTATGGCGAGTTGTTGGATTGAACATACCAACAAGAAGCATGAAAGACCTCCATTCGTTAAGTACGATTATATGTATATAAGGACAAAACGTTTTCCATGGGGAGATGGTAATAAATCCTTCTTTCACAATCCTCATGTTAATGCTTTGCCTGATGGTTATGAAGAAGTAGAGGAACATCATTAAATTTCCTTTATTTTTGTGCTAAGTTAGTTTAGTCAATTGAATAAAATATAGTTATGGAGTAGAAATATTTTTAATCAATGATTCCCTTAAATGTGCCTTGCCTCCATAACAATTACCGAAAATACAATTTATAACATTTTGAGTGAATAATTTTCCAAAATGATCTATGTTGAGAATATATGTTAGGTAATTATTCAGAGCTATATTTTTTTTTTCAGTTGTGGTTATTAAAATATTTCATAAGTTCAAATAGGTTATTCTTTTACCATATTGAAAGCTTGTTGAATTTGAAACATTCATTAGAATTTAACTTTTATAACATGAAACAAAACTGTGACAAAATCACTGATATAGGGTGTAAAAGTGAAGGCTAAAATCTTCATAATCCGGTTTCAAAAGGATACAATATTTTCAAGTTATTTAGAAAAATGGAAGTTGCTCAGTTACCTATTGGTAACTTTATTATTCTGAATTGAGGTATATGCTTTCCAAAAAGAAATCATTACAATAAAACAGAAAACTTTATTTAGGCATAATCTGCAGTCCGAAATCAATTATAATGTACGTTTCAATTAGTAAGAATCGGTAGTTGCATCTATTAAAAAAATTTAGTTTTTTCTTCTGGAGGTTATATGTCAGTTGTCTTATTAATATTCAAATTTATTTCTTGTGATTATATTTTCAGTTCATTAATTGAATCCTTTTATAATGTATTGAGCTACTTACATCTAATAATATTCAGAAATAAAAAAATTTAATATTACAAGTACAATTAATTAATTCCCAAAATATCGTTTGGGATTACAAAACAGCCTTTTCATCACCTTCAAAATAGCATCTCTATTACGTTTTAACATATTCTGTGGCTTTATAATACATTTGTATGCTTTTTTTGAGTATTTTCTGTAACTTATCGATGTTATTTGATAAATGAATGAAATATAAGTGAAGTATAAAACTAACTTATTAACGAAAAAATTGGATTGATTTGGTTGATGAACAACGCAAATCGATAAACTTTTTAGACCTCACATCATGAAATCGTAACTTTAGCTCGCTAGTTCTCATCACCCATGATCCTACAAAATAATTTATTTTGGTCTTCTAACTATAAGATCCTCACTCCTAAGTGCTGACTTTCAGATCGATCGAATCTGTAGTTTCGAAAATATTGGGAAAATATGAAAATTTTTCAAGCAGAATAACTAAAAAACTCATACCGATTTCGCTCATTAACGAACTTAACCGTGACATTTAATTCCCAAACCTGTTCTGAAAATTTCAAGGCTCTAGCTCTTTCCATTCGAAAGTTGGCGTCTTTATGGACGGACGACCGCCCGGACACTATTACTTTTGACCTTGGATTCTTCATCAGTGAATCCAACCTAGTCGTTTAAGACCATTTTCGGCTCAAAATTACAGACATTTGGGCGAAACGATAGAACTTTGTCAGGTTAAATAAAGACATGTCCTGCTTCTAAAAAATGGTGAGAATAAGTGGAATTATTTTTTCCGTTGAGGAAACTATAAATATTTTTGAATCCTTTTCTGGAAAGTTCTACCAGTCTGTCCTATGTAAATCTTTCGGCAATCACCAAAAATTCGAATGAACATATTTGAAACACCATTTAAATGGATTACCATCAAGTAGAGACCGATTCGATTCGATAAATATATGTTTATTTAGCTCTATAGCTATTACTATAATATACTATTAAATAGACATGACATTTCAGTTTACATTTTTGAGGATGCAAGTCAAATATCAAAAAGAAAGTCGTTCCGTCCGGCCTTTATAGGTTTTTATTGAAATGTTCTATAATCGACAGTTCGCCAGAAAATATTAATGAGCAAAAAGTCAGTATACGTATAAATTAATATGTAGAAACGTACATTATTAATTGGAAATAATTAATTTTTCATGAACTGTAGGTATTTTAAAAAATCTATGGCTATCATCATGGATAAACATGTCTGTTAAAACCAGACCAACACCATCATAGATTAACAATAATATAGTCTTGTTGATCTATGAACACCATCTGGTATTGTTTAGGTGATGTTGACCAGACTAACATGTCTGTTATAACCATAGACTTATTATCCTAATTTAATACGTCTATGGTTAAAACTACCAGTTATGTACCTAGTCTCAGCAGATATATATATTCTATGGTTTCAGTTAGCTTTCTCAACCCAGTCCGCAGACAGAGATGGCATAAAAGGAAAGGTTTGTGAACAAATATGAAAGTTCATCTGTAAACTTTATTTTACAAATAAAAAGAGCTGAAGGATGCCAAACTATATTTTAATTTGGGAGGCTTTTAAAAATTCACAGATCAAATTTATTATCTCTAGTCTCTCCCTAATTCCCTAGGAAGCACTGATGAACTAAATTATCCGTAATCTGTCCTAGGAAAACTTGCTTCATCCATAGAAGAGATTAATCTGTGTCCATAGCAAGAGCAAAACTTGAAATTTCTTATGCAAGGAAGTCAAAGATAATTTTTCAATATATTTTAAGGACGTATATTCCTCTAAATAATTGTATTATTTAATCACTATTATGAATATGAGCGCGGACAGCTCAGTGGTAGAGCATCGGGCTCGTGACCGGGTTCGAATCCTATTCATGTGGAAAAGAAATTTTCTAGTTGGACGGGTTTCGGCCACCATTTCACTGTTGGGTCAAAAATTAACAGTGCTGTGATCTAAAGTGGCGTAAGATCGCAGTAACAAAGCCTACCCAGAACACAATTGAACTCCTAACTCGCACAAGCTGAAAAAACTTCTGAGGGATCTTCACAGAAGATCTAAGAGTATCAGGATAATAATAATAATAACAAGGTATAAATTATAGACATACAGAGTCTTTTAAGTGTAACTTTTTGAAGAGGGGATCTAATCTTTTGGGCCAAAAAAAGGTTTCCTTGTAAAGGCACTAATCTATCTTCAGAACCTTTCAATAAATCATTGTGCACTAACGCTCCAATAGCTGTTCATGTTTTAGTTTGTCCTTCGTCGGCTTGCTAAATTAGTTGTATTTCCTCTGCTTTTGTAATTTTTCCCGCATAAGTTGCTTTGTATCTAATCTCTTAAAATACATATACACAATAGAAGAATTTTTCAAAGGCGACATATTTTGGCACTTCACTATTTCTATATAACAAGATTTCAAATAAACTAACCTGAATAAACACGCGCTCCTCCGATATGATGTTTTAAAATTTATAACCTCTCTTTTTGACTTCGCTCGTTGTTAATCACAGACCATATATTATAAACAGACCAAGTATGAGAAGAGATGCTAAAGCTATTAACAATGAAAAGTGAAAAGTGGAAAATAAAAATTATAAAAAAAAAAATATATATATATATATATATATATATACGTAGTGGTCATAGATTAACGAGACTGTTTCTTTATCTATAGTAGTGGTCGCTCACACTGAGTTAAATTAGGACTGTTGATAAAATATCGAGCGACCACTACTATAGATAAAGACACAGTCTCGTTAATCTATGACCACTACGTTACTATGTCCTGCAGAATCGATAGTCTGTTATTCTCAAAGTGCAAATAATTTGTAAACATTAGTCAAAATATTTATTCGGCAACGCATTATTTGATATTTGTCAGTTGCCTGCAGTCTCCGTTGTTATAAAAAATAAACAGTGAATTGAGTGTGACATGAGTGAAATCTTGGTGACTTGAATAATATTCCAATACTAGGATTTTTTATTTAATTTCAGTATAGTTTGTATGACATCATATTACAACCATATTTCTGCTGAATTGAACCGTGATCTGACCTAGAGATGCTAGAAGGTTTTTTACTGCAAGAAGTGTGTTGTGTATAAATTAGTTCAATCATTTTCGGACCTTCAATCTAAACCGCTATAAACCTTCAGATTAGTGGTCAGTGTATTCTTGAATGATTATCTAGAATAGTTTTATTTAAGATGGAAGCGAATAACATAAATAACGTGAGTGATGATATTGATGCTATGGAAGCGCAAGGAAGGTAAAAAAACAAATAAAATTTTCTATTTATCATTTTCATTTTCTCAATATTTCATGTTTCAAGGCAATAATTTTCCTCAGATTTTTGAAAAGTTACAATTTTTTTAAGGTTTGATCTCATCATTTTTTTACACTTGTTGAATTTTTTCCCTGAAATTTGATAAATGTACATATGATCAATTTGAAACAAACAGTGCTTTGATTAGTTTGATGAATATAGAATATCTTTTATTTAGCATTCCATCATGAAGTTGAGTAAATTGATTTGAATTTTTTCAGTCGTTTATTATTGAGATGTGCTAGTCAAAACTCCTTGGATGAAAGTTCCCAAAAACATGTTTCAAGAATTGGAACAAAAACAAAACCACCTTACCGGAATAATGACCACACTCGAAAAGCTTTCGAAATGCTGAATTCTATGAGGATGTAAGTATTATCCCAAACAAGTTCAAATATGAGGTTTACTTGGTATTACTTCTATTTCAGCCAAAATCAGCTTTGTGATGTTACCCTAGTGGCAGATTCTGTGGAAGTACCAGCACACAAAATGGTTTTGGCTTCTTGTTCGCCATATTTCTATGCCATGTTCAACAGTTTTGAAGAGAAGAAACAAGAACGGATAACACTTAAAGAAGTGGATCATCAAGCTCTTGTGTTGCTCATCGAATATGCATATACTTCGGAAGTCCTGGTCACTGAAGAAAATGTACAAGCCCTATTGCCAGCAGCCAATTTGCTTCAAATCATGGATGTTAGGGAAGCCTGCTGTGATTTTTTGCAAGCACAATTACATCCAACAAATTGTTTGGGAATTAGAGCTTTTGCAGATATTCATGGATGTTTGGACTTATTAGCTTACTCTGAGGCTTATACTGAACAGCACTTTGCGTAAGTTCATTTTATGAAAAAGTTCTTCATTTTTTCTATTTTGGATTAATTTTTTTAGGGAAGTTGTAGAATGCGAGGAATTTTTGAGTTTAACACATCAGCAAGTATCGAAGTTGATAAGCAGTGATAAATTGAAAGTTCCTTCTGAAGAAAAGGTAAGTTTTTTGTTTTAAAAGTGAAATTAGGTGCTGGACATAATGTTTTTCATTACTTTTAGATTAGGGCTTCGATACTCCAATCCTTTAATACTGTTATAGTGGTAGATGATGAAAGTGGAAACACTTTTACTTGACTTCTTTTAAAAAAGTACAAAAATTGGATTTTCTCGATTAATTTTTGTAACTGTATGTGGATTTATGCTCATCAGGGTTAAACAAAAAGAGATTTAAGTGAAGCATATAAGTATGTAAAGAATTAATATTTCGGGGATATAAAGTAGTAATGTAGGAGCACTAAAAAAATGGATATAACTATTGAATTGAGGTTATGCCTTTTTTTTAATTTCCACGTCAGAGAAATAGAGGGAAAGAGAACGGCCGGCAACTTGCACAAAGCGGTAATTAAGTGGGCCCACCCTTGTTTATCCTTGGACGAGGGTTGATCAAAAAGTTTAGGGCTTAGTTACAGAACCCAGTAAAAAATATAAGGAACTAGTAGAACAAAGAAAACAATGCATTTCTATCATGTGAACAAATTTAAGTAGAATATCGATTGGTGTATAAATATTTATGTACAACTGATAGATGTCACAATACTGTTAGCTAATATTGGGTTAATAACAGTAAAAAATGCGAATATATTATTATAATAGTCCATTCATCTTTAACTATGTTTGATGTGATTAATTTCATTTAGAATCAATATTGATTTTGGTTTTGATTTCTTAATGGATGCAAGTTTTCTTTCTTTGTAAGACCCTCTATTTTACAGTAAGATAAATCAATAATTTCATATTTTCAAACATTTTCTTCCTGAAAAAAGTTCAAATCTTAGTCATTAATTCATTTCGAGAGACATGCTAATTATTTGCAACGTGGCTTAATTGAATATGATTTGATCATGAGGAAAATTTCTTCGTTTCTAACGCTTGAAGTAATTGGGAATACAGTTCACTGCTTCACTTAGCTTAATGGGGTATGCTGCATATGTATATTGGTGTGCATTAGATGGTGCTCTTGTTTTGTAAAACTATTTCCTATGGAGGACGAATATAGGTGCATGGCTGTGTTGCATTCGTTGGCATTACACTGAAGATATGCCAATAAGCATTGAAAAATGCATACATCCAACTGTATTTTACTTTTGAACAGATGCTTCAAGTTGGATGAGCAGTAGTCGAAGCTTCTCTTTTCCTCTACATCTATGGTCAATATTCAGTTCATCTTTAGAAACACATTAACTAATAATTGAAGTTGAGCATCCAAGTAAGATAACTTACATTTTATTATTTTCAGCTTTTAATCTGGTATTTGAAATTGTCAACAGATTTTGTTTGTAATTTCTGGTCATTATCTCTTTTAGGTTTTTGAAAGTGTCATAGCATGGGTACAGCATGACTTGGACAACCGTCGCAAGCATTTAGCTTCTATGATGGAACATGTTAGACTTCCGTTGCTCTCTCAAGATTATTTGGTACAAAGGGTGGAGGAAGAACCGTTAATGAAAGTTGACCTCCAATGTAAAGATTACCTTATAGAAGCACTAAAATATCATCTTCTCAAAGGCGATGGTAAAACTAATTTTAAAACTCCAAGAACTAAACCTAGAAAGCCTGTTGGACTGCCCAAAGTATTAATGGTATGTTTTATAAGACTCTGATTAAAAATAAAGATATATATTAAGTTGCCTTATTTCTATGTTGTGTTATGTCTTGTTTTTAACATTGTTTTCTATTGACAGGCTTAAATTAATGCCATTATGCTTGTCTTATGTGACAAATTCTTGAGTGATTTTGAACTAACCTGAAAAAAAAAACTTGCTGATTTGGTGTATGTAATAAAAATAAATAGCATTAAATGTTGATCAGGGAATTAATGCTAGCTAGACCAGTAACATTGCTTTGAATAATTGTTCTAATAATTTTATTACATAATTAAGAATATTGGGAACTCATTTTGATCAAAGATCGAGAATTTTGATACTTGACACATGCTTTAATAGCTTTTGTATTTTTATACATTATTGTTGCAATTGAACTATAACAACACTTTCAAAAGTCTTGTACCATCCTAATATTTGACTTGTAAAAATAAAATTTGTCAAAATATTTAAAGTGATAACGAAAATAATTTGCTACCTGTAACTACATTTATAAGTAAAAACAATTTTAACTTGCTCCAGATATTATTGATTACTCAACAATTGATTCGTCATACCATGACTCCATCAGGTGAGTATTTAAAATGAGAATACAAATGCAGAATTGTTTCTTAAGTACTAAACTCTGTTACGAAACATATGGATAGAGTAAAAACTACAGGAGTGAAGAAAATAGGGGAATTTCAAAATATTAATGAAAAATATTAACCAGTGGAGATTTGCTTAACACTATTTGATAATTAAATCGAATTTGTTTTTTATTGAATTTATTGATTTCTAGGATTTCCTAGAGATTAAATCAATGACTTTTATTTTCGATGTGTAATATTTTGTACTCGTTATTAAAATCATGTTGTGTTTCTAGCAAATGATTTGCATAAGTTGAATTTTGTGTTTTATTATTAAAACATTTTTCATGTTTCATAATTTTTATTTGCAATGAATGTCCAGTTAGTCGAATATATACTCGTACATTCTGCAAATCTCTTGTTTCTTGTTTTTTGAAATATCGTCTTTGTTGCCTTTTATTAATATTATTAGTTTTGAATGATATAATAAAATGTTGTTTTCTTCTTAAATATTCAGAAACCTTTTCTGCTTAATATTATTGATTAATATTTTGAAATTCTTCCGATTTAAACTATTTCTTCACCCCTCTACTTAATGTTTGCCTCTCTATATTCAGTTCAGTACTTAAGAACATTTCTCCAATTATACATTCTGTCAAGAAAGTACCGGGAATTATCGATTTGAATCTGGCGGGGCAATGAGGCAGGTAAAATTTTTTTTTCCTATGTTGGTACCACTGTACTTAATTACTATGCCAAGCTTGAGCGGGATCTGTCAACTAGTGTGTTTGCAACAGCTGATTAAGTCAGTCGATGTCAGAGTGCGTGCCGATTTTTACTATGGGTGATTACGTTGAGCAAAGAATTTGTTTAAAGTTTTGTGTTGCAAATGAATTTTCGTGTGCCGATGCATTGAAAATGTTGCAAAAGGCCTTTGATGATAATGCTCTATCGAAAACTCGTGCATATCAGTGGTACAGAGCCTTCAAGAACGGTCGCCCATCGACGGCTTCGATCGAAGATAACGTCGATAAAATTAAGGAAAGGGTGCTGGAAAACCGTCGTACCAGCTTGAGAGAGATAGCACATGATCTTAAGATATCCCACGAGTCCGCACGTACGATTTTGATTGATATTTTGGGCATGAGAAAGGTGGCCGCACGACTCGTACCGAAAGACCTGAATTTTCTTCAAAAACGTCATCGCGAACAGGTTGCTTCAGACATGCTGGATCGCTGTAATTCCGATTCTACATTCATGGAACGCATTATAACTGCTTCCCAAAACTAAAATTGCCCCTTCGTGGCACCCGTTTTGAGTCGATTGAAGCCATAAAACAAAATTCGGCGCGAGAGCTAAAGTCCATCCCGGAAAGCGCCTATAAAAAATGTTTCGATATTTGGAAGTGCCGTTGGCATAGATGTATTGGAGCAAATGGAGCCTATTTTGAAGGCGACCCAATAAATTTTGACGATTAATTGTAAAAATGTTGTTTTAATCGAAAATTCCCGGTACTTTCTTGACAGAGTAGTATATTCAGTTTGAATACTCATCTGATGAAGTCAAGGTGTGACAAAACAATTGTTGTGTGAACAATAAAATTCAGCCGTTTTTTATTTATGAATTTGAAGATGAATTTTCCTTCAAGTAAGAACCGAAACAATCAAAGATTTAAATTGTTTATAACTGAAAATAATGTGCTAGAATTGTTGGTCTGTGCAAGAAGGACTATCTCGTCATTGGATGGCCAACTATTTGAACTTTGTTGGAAATGCGGTTATTAGGAATATTACACGGTATGAAGTGACTGGAGAAGAGGCTATCAGATCTAGAAGTGATTTTCCTCTCATTACTACAGCACGACAAGATCAATCGCCCAATCAACACGTAGATATTGATTTGTGCCTGTCCTACTCTTAGATCTCAATTTTGAATGAAGTATAATCCATTGTTTCAAATTTTCAGTAAATGGGTATAGTCTATATAATCCCACTTGACAAACTCATAAAAACGTCCCTGTCCCTATTCTTTTGATATTTTTCTGCATTCATGGGCATACTAGAGATGAAAATAATACTGACATGAATGAATTTCTACTCTAGATACTTTCAGACAATTCACAATGTGAATACCGTTTATTGTCACATCATTCACTGATAATATGTTCATAATATTTAATGATACTGTGTAATTTGATCATCCTAATTTCGGAACCTGTAATACATACTCCTAAAACATTAATAGCTTTCATTAATGATGGTTGTAAAATATTCTATTATAAGCTCTTCAAAGTGTTTTGGATACTTTTTGTTTTTGCCATGTACCTAATTAGTCCTTAAGATTCGAAATCATCATCTTCCGAACTTCAGCTACCATAACTGATTCTGAAAGTAATTTGAGGAATAGATTTCATTTCAAAATATTCATCCTCAGTTTTCATAATATGAGACACAAAATTTTGCCAAACATCACTGCTCAAATCATGAAAAATCTCTTATTTACTCATCCTTTGTTAGTGATTGATTATATTTTCTTAAACGGCTCTTGACCACTCCTCAGGTCAGTTTTATTTGTTTCAAAATACAATAATAGGCTGGTAATCTCAACATCTAATTAGCAAAGCTAATTTACCATATAATAGTTATCGAATTTTTGGGCTTTAATTTGGTATAAAAGTACTATTTTGGTTGGAATTATATCTGTAATTTCCATATTTTTAGATTTCAGGAATTCTAATATATTCTTAGTTGACATATTCTATATTTTACGCAAGATGCTGGAGTGTTATGATGCATTGTCTATAACAATCAAAGAATTTGCTTGAATATTGGTAATAACTACCAGATTTCATCCAAATATATTTCTTTTTGCCATCCAGTGTTCTTTTATTTTATGCAATATTATTTAAATATTTTAATATAAGCCTTCTACATATTTAATTTCAAAAAATTATATTTAATAATTATAACTTCTGAAAATAAATTAAAATAATATCATATAAGTACCACTTATATTAAATGATATATAAAATAAACATTCATTATAAGACATCCAAATGGTATAACAAAATCCAATAAATAAAAATTGTTAACCAAAATCCTATAAATTAAATATTTTGAATAGACAAAATTTTGTTACTGCTGATCAATCCTATGAAAACAAATATCTTTCAAAAATGTCTAACATAATCTTGAGAATTTCATCATAAAACTATCTCACTTAGAATATTCAATATTATTGGATTATACCATTTGGATGTCTTATAATGAATGTTTATTTTATATGTCATTTGATATAAGTGGTACTTATATGACATTATTTTAATTTATTTTCAGAAGTTATAATTATTAAATATAATTTTTTGAAATTAAATATGTGCAAGGCTAATATTGAAATATTTAAATAATTTTATATACCTTTTATGCAATATTGTTGCCGAAGCACAACAATATAATGGGATTCGAAAATCGTCATTCTACTGTCAATGCATTCCATCAAAACACTTCATAGCGAGTTTTAATCATATTTTTTTAAAAATTTAGTAATTTTCGGATGAATAGTCTTCTTTCAGATTATCGTGAATAATTTCAAGTGTACTACATTGTCTCTAAATAAACCAGGCACTATCTGTCCAAAAAATCTTTTGCAAAGTTGTCACTTTTTTATGTTTTTGATTGATACGTTTAGAAAATGTTGCACCATGTCTATGATTAACAATACGTAAGGTCTTGTTAATCCGGACTCCCACTTGTTCGGTAATCGCTGTAATCCGGCCTGGCAATGCGGTTTGCGGGGTAGGCGGGTGTAGGTGCGGGCTGTCATGAGCCAATTCGTCGTCAGTCTTTTGTTTAGCGCCTTCCCTCTACAGTGTCAATTTAGTGCAATGTTCCTGCCGCCTAACACCGCGGCGTGTATACACCCAATGGATCAGAACGTTCTATAAAATGTGAAGCTAAATTACCCCAAATCACTATTGGTTAACTGTCTTGCATTATGTTCTGAGAACCTCATGGACGATGGATATCTTTAAAGGACACAGTTTTTCTTTTGGCTAATTGCTGGGCCAATGTTAAGGCATCTCTAATAAACAAATGGAAGAATTGGCACCGTGGATTTCTCATTGATAATGATCACCAGAAGATGATGTTCCCTTTGCCCAGCTTTTTAATAGTTTTGAGAGGACCCAACAATCCTCAAATAAGTGAGGCAGAAGCTCAAGAATGGGCTGCTGGTGGTGCCGAAAGCAAGTTACAAAGATATGAAGTGTTAGATTGTGCAAGCGGCAATGTGAAGACAATAGCGTTGAAGTTCTCGTGTGCGGAAAAGTTGGTAATTCAGAGGCAGACTTCGAGACCGGGCCTTTGAAATGAAGTACGAAAATTATAAACAGGACAGTATTACAGACTTTTTCAAGAAGAATTAACTAATGTTTTGATTTTAACTTACTGTTTTTCGTACTCTGTTGTAATTTTGAATATGTACATTTTTGTCTTTATGCTTTAATTTAAAAATTGATTAAATAAACTAAGGTTCAACGTGTGTTTTATTACCATCCGGACTATAATTCGGACGCCTCGATAATCCGCAAAAGGTCTTGTTTTTGCCACATGTATATTCTTGTGTTCAAATTCTGGAACTAGATCCAGCATATTTGTTGTGAGTTCAAAAAGTTCTGAAATTGTTTCCACAAAGTCCTAATGGTTTCCACAGAGTCCTAATGATTTCCACAAAGTCCTAATGGTTTCCACAAAGTCATAATCAAAATACTAAAGACAGACAATTATTCATACAACCAACTCAATTTATTCAACTAAAAACTAAAAACCCTTATTATCCTATGTGTAGACTCAAATGTCTATAGATAAATATTCTCATCCTACACTTGTAAAAGATATTAACACATTTAAATCAGTGAACAAGAGTAAATTACCCTGGACTTTATTTAAACGTGTCCTAAAATACCAGGGTGAAGCAAACATAACTAGAACGAAATAAATTTTCAGTTCTCTATTGAATTGCAGGAAACTTGGCCAAACCATATTTCGGTGTTTGTTAAGTGAAATTGCATGGACTGTAAAATCGTCAAGGATCTAGATGATCTTGTTAGAGTTCCCCTGCTAATTCCTCCTACCTAAGCCCCACTCGTTTGCAATGGCGCAATAACATCTAGACTGACTGTTATCATAATTTGTACAGATGGGACGCAGTTTGGTCTCATGAGTGATGATTACTGTATTAGAGTTTGGATGGAACCAGGATGTCCTAGGAGACTACTAAATGCAGTTACTCCCTACCATGGTGATGCATAAATGTTTTGGAGAGAGCATAATGTTGAACAAAAGACTGAATTGGTTCATGTATCAAGAACAATGATGATGTGTGAATACAATCTCCAATACATCGTCAATCCCAAAATTATCCTCCTGTGCTAAGATAAGAACGATTGATCTTATGGATGATGTCGAGTCATATCTCTTTATGGATGATGTCAAGTCATATCGCCTAGCAATCCTTGGAAAATGGAAATATCACTAAATTAAACTGGCTGCCAACTTTTCAGGGTTACAGCATATGTATTCAGAGCAATTTTTGAAAATATTTTTTTCTTGTGTTAGTTTTTAAGTATTTGAGTATTTTTCTGATGAAAATAGCACATCCTCACATATAGGATGTAACAGATTATTAGGCCTCTTCAAAAATATAGGTTTACGTATTTTTTTAAAGTTATCTTTAGATATATATGGAAGAAAATATTATAGGACAAAACGAAAGAAAAGAAGCCATTCAAGTCATTACCTACGATTTTAAGCCAGATAAAAAATTTTTTATCGAAAAAGATTTATATTGAAATTTGCTGATATCTTTTTGAAACTAGAAGGGATAAGAAGTATTTTTTTGTTGACCTATTTATTTTCAAATGTAAGATTCAAAAACATCATGAGAAAAGCGTGAGTTTGCAAACGTTCAGTGGAACTGTAGAATAAAAGTTTCTAAGTTAGTATATTGAAAGAATACCATAAACTTACATTCTCTCATTGTTATGTACAATATTAAACTGTAATGAAGAAATATATTCTGTTTTTCCAGATAGGATATTTTAAAAGTATATAATTATTAGAATTTTAACCAATATTGGATAAAAAAGGGCTATTACTAATAGTTTTTTGGTGTATTTGTTAAACGATGAATTTTCTGTAAATATGTTAAAAAATTTAAAGACATTTCTAAAGGATCATGTGAGAAGGGTTAAAAAATCTGTAAGAGAATAAGTTGGAAACATTTTATTTATACACAAGATCAATTCACTAGAAAAGAACTTTGTAGTTTCTGAATTAGCATGAAAAATTTATAAAAATTCATCAAAACCATATTTAAATGAAGTTTCTTCATATCATTAGTTTGATTAATTGCTAATTCCTCACATTGCATATATTCAGAAAAGTTTTCTCTCGAATGTATAGGTTCAGACATTTGGTTATTTTATCTCAAAAGCAAGGTAAAGATTTCTTAGGTTTTCTTTCAAAGAATTGCTTAAAATATTCGAAATATGCACATGCCAGAGTAATAGGCAGAATAGGTTTCTTTTGAACATTTATATATCTTTTATAATAACGATTTATTGTGTAAAGCTCTACCTTTTGTTAAAAAGGACCTGAAATATTAGTATATAATTTCAAACAAAGATCTGTACAGGCAAGATCTTATCATTGTTAACTCACTGAATAGATTTAGTTCCTGAGTAATAGTTTGATTCCTTGTCCTTTTAGGTAGCTCTACCTTTAAAAATAATGTTCATGACTAGTATTTGATTAATTGCCTGCTTATGTTTTTTTCCAATTGGCTTAAATCAATAGATTCGAATATTTTTTTGTCAACACCAACTTGAATAATTTATTTCCCAAATGCTTGCCATATTTGGACTATTCTTTCATGCTGTTGTGAAATCAGTTTTTGTAAAATTGAGAATTCGAATCATTATCGTTGCAGTACTGCCATCCTGTGAACCACTATATATACACTATGATCAAAAAGTACCGAGAAATTGTAAATAAAACAAAATTGTGTCTTCCAAATTTATTTTATCTTCTTCAAACTAATATCTGTCTTGATCCAATCATCCTTGCACTTCTCATGGGCTTGGGAAGGAATGGCTTTTAGTTCCTTCATCACATGTTGTTTGATGGCTTCCAACGATTCAAATTTTTGTCAGTGCTTGTTCCCTCGAACAGTGATTAAACATCTTGTACATATATTCATATGTACAAGTGTTTAATCAAAAAACCCTTGGCGCCTGCATATATATTCCAAAACAAAGAAGTTTATAAACTCACTGAGAGAAGTGATTTCCAAACTCTTCCTAGTTGGTGTGATATGGCATCTAGCTTCTCCTATATTTCGAAAATGTTTTCGTTACTTATTGTCACATCAGTATTAATTGCATCTTCTTCTGTATCTGCATAATTGCCAAAAATTTCTTAAATTTTCGGCATTATTTAACAAATTGAGAACATTCGCCAAATCGAATAATTTATTCAATGCAAATATTTTTATATGATTTTCTTCAATTAGGTTGTGGGAGGACAAGCACCCAAGGCCATCCGCAGTGTAGAATGCTTCGATTTCAAAGAAGAGAGATGGTATCAAGTAGCTGAAATGCCAACCAGAAGATGTAGGGCGGGACTGGCGGTCCTAAACGGCAAAGTATACGCTGTTGGTGGTTTTAATGGATCACTCAGAGTAAGAACGGTAGATGTATACGATCCAGTCTTAGACCAATGGACCAGCTGCGCCAATATGGAGGCACGAAGATCTACTTTAGGTGTGGCAGTGTTAGATGGTCTGATCTATGCTGTGGGTGGTTTCGATGGTTCTGCTGGTTTGAATACTGCAGAGGTGTTCGATACGAAAAAGCAGTCTTGGAAAATGATATCTCCAATGTCAACAAGGAGGAGTAGTGTAGGTGTTGGAGTTCTAAATAATTTACTGTATGCGGTAAGTTGATGTTTTACCAGGTGTACAAGTATAAAACCGGAATTTTCCATAGTTTAGGATGCACAATACCGCTTCTGCAGTGCTATCATTTCACTCTAAACAGTTGACAAAGATTCTCAACATGGAACAACCCAAGTTCCATACACCACTATACTTTCCTTTAACATGTCAAGTTTTATGCTTTATGCTATGAGTTACAAACAGCATTGGTTTTCTGTTATCATTTGGAGAAAACTGCTGCAGTATTGCATCAAATGCTTGTCGAAGCTTACAGTGAACATGCCCTTGGTAAAACACAGTGTTATGAGTGGTTAAAAAAATTTAAAAAATGCTCTTGGTGAAACATAGTGTTTCGAGTGGTCGAGTGGTGGTGATTTTGACGTGAGAAACGAAGAGCGTAGGAAAGCACCCAAAAGTTCGCAAACAACGAATTTCAAGCCTTATTGGATAAAGATGAAACTCAAATTCAAAAAGAACTCTTGAATCAATTGAATTTGATGGAGAAAGCCGTCTCCGATCAGTTGAAAGCTATGGGAAAGATTCAGAAAGTGGGAAAATGGGTTCCTCATGAACTGGACCATTTCTTGAGATAATTTTATCACTCAATTTTGCCTTCAATAAATCGATTGTTGAGGTGGTTGTGTGGCAGATAGCACAATCTTTATGAAACCACATATCCTCCAGATCATTCTCAACAACAGCAGGAAAAAAATTCATTCAACATTAACCGTTACTCTTTGATCATTTTCTTCAAAGAAATATGAACCAATAACTCACACGTAACCACACAGTGGCTTTATCTGTATGTGATCGTGTCTGAACAGTGTCGTTGGATTTTCATCACTCCAACTTCAGCAGTTCTGTTTGTTTACATAACCATCAACCAAAAACGAGCTTCATCACTGAATAAAATTTGTTCAAGTTGTTCAAGAGCAAAATCAGAAAATAAGAGACGTTTATGGTGATCAAATGGCTTCAGTTCTTGAACCAGTTGAATTTTGTAAGGATGTAAATCCATTTCTTAAAATTCTCCAGGTTGTTGTTTGAGAAAAATTTAATTGTTCAGAACTATGTGGAACCAATAAATTCTGATTTTCTCTTATACTTGCTGCAATCATGTCATTATTCCCTTGTGTTCTTTGTCTTGTATCGTGTAAAGGAAATTCACTTTCAAATTTGTCTAGAATACGACGAATAGTGTATTTTTCTCAGTTTTCACAAATCTTGATAAAGTAATTTAACAGTTTAATATACAGTGTTTTACCATTTGAAATTGTATTATTCGTATTGACAAACCTGTAAGCATTATAAATTTTGATGAATCCATGCAAAGCATTGACATCCACTGCAAGACTTAATCGTTCTGGAAAGAAGACAATGCTCTTTGTTTGGTGGGATCAGAAGGGTATAATTTATTATAAGTTGCTAAAAACTGGTGAAACTGTTTAGACTGAATGCTACCAGTAGCAAATGATTGATTTAAATCGAACATTAGGTGAAAAGTGACCGAAATATGGAAATGCAAAGTCATTTTGCTCCATGATAATTTCCCATCACACTCAGCAAAACAGGTCAGGGAAACTCTAAGCCTTCAGTTGGGAAATACTTGGGCTTATTCTCCAGATTTGGCTCTGTTCGAATATCATCTATTCTCATCTATGGGACACTTTCACTCTGAATAATTCGTACGAAAATGGCTCCATAACTGGTTTGCATCATCAAAGAAATGTTTTTTTTGGCTGGCTTTCATAAACTGCCAGAGAGATGTTTAAATAGATTATTTTGAACAAAATATTTGTTATGATGTTTCAAACAACACAATTTTTACAAAAAAAAATTGGGTTTCATACTTTTGCACCTGGTAAATTATTCCCAAGTGGTGGTTATTTGACAGTTTCTTGAATTTTTACAGGTTGGAGGTTATGACGGAGCCTCTAGACAGTGCCTAAGCTCTGTTGAGTGCTACAATCCAGAAACTGACACTTGGCTGTGTGTGCCTGATATGTTATTTAGAAGAAGTGGAGCAGGTACGTTAAGTTAATTCCTTAAAGATATGATTATAAATTTGTAGCTAAAATGCACTTCCAATTCTTTATATACATACTGTCAAGATACCAGGTGCTGATCATTTTAAGAATCCAATAAAAGGAATGGTCCAAATCCTTTCTGTTATAAAGGGTTTTCCAATAAGAGGTTTCATTTTGAATAGCCTGCTATCTGGGCAGCTGTCACTTTTGAAGCTGTCATCTTTAGACATTTGACAAGTAAAAACTACGCCATTATTAAAATGGCACGATACACACTTCAACAACTCATTGAAATTGTGAAAATTCACTACAAAAATGTTGTAAATTTTCCAGTCACACTTCGCAAAACTAAAGCACTTTTGGGTCGTCGTGAAGCACCTTCTCGGGCGCCAGTAGTGAAACTGGTAGAAAAATTTGAGCTATTGGGACAAGTTAGTGATGTGAGGAATCGAAACTGTGTGCGTCGCTCAAGAACAACTGAGAATATTACTGCTGTAGACCGTAGTGTTGACGAAAACTCAGGTTTGTCGATTCCTCGTCGATCTTTGGAATTAGGCATTCCACAAATGACATTACACCGTATTTTGCTAAAGACTTAGATCATAGGCTTTTAAAGTTCGGTTAACATAAGAACTCAAGCTAGTCGTTCACTAGCAAAGTTGTTCTGGGACACTTGCATATATTAGGATGCCTAATTGAAATAAAGATTTATCTATCTAATGCAAAATAAATAACATATGTTCCTTTGATATCTTTAGACTGTCAGCTTTCTGTTGCATCTTCACATTATGGTTACTTCTTCAGTGCCTGGATAACAGTTATCAAGCCAAGTTTTCGTTTCGACAGTGTTTTTTTCCCATCAAAAAGCAATGTTTTATCAGCACACAAAAATTTTTTTTCTATTGTTTTATAAATTACAAAAGTTGTTTCACTAAAACCACTGTAGCTTTTGAACCATCTGATCGTCAGGAAATTTTAACAGCTATCTTTTGAAGGTTAGTACTTTCTAACCAAAATAATAACTTTGTATTCGTGGCAGTGGAAACTTATCCGCTGACATAATGAATTCAGATTATCCCTTTTTCATCCATTGCATTTTCAGGAGTTGGAGTGTTAGACGGAATATTGTATGCTGTGGGTGGCCATGATGGACCACTAGTCAGAAAATCTGTTGAAGCTTACGATCCAGACAAAGAAATTTGGACGTCTGTTGCGGACATGGCTCTTTGCAGAAGAAATGCTGGAGTTGTAGCAATGAACGGACTGCTTTATGTTGTTGGAGGTGATGATGGTTGTAGCAACCTATCTTCAGTAGAGGTATATAATCCTGAAAAGGGTACCTGGTCAATGTTGCCCAGTTGTATGGGTATTGGTCGTAGTTATGCAGGAGTTGCGATTATTGATAAGTCCATATGAAGGTCACTTGTTGCTGATGATAGGAGTGTTAGTGCATGTTCAACAATGGCAAGGTAAATAAGACTTTTTGTGCATTATCTATAGAGTATGTTTTCAAAGATCATTTTTTTTGCACAACACGTTTTTTTTCCAAATTTTTATACGCAATTCTAGACTGTTGGACGTAAAATTGTACACTGATACTTCTAATGAGCTACTGTTCTTTGCTATGGCATTGTAATATTTTCTTTATCCAGGAACCAGGTTTAGGCTAACTATTGGAAGTACAAATTTATTTGTTTCGTTTTTTAAGCTCAAAAAATGCATTTATTTCAAAAGATGATGAATTAACAAATGAATCAAAATATCGTTCATCACTGCTTACTACTTTACCCTACCCCTCAGGCAATTTCTGAATCCCGTATCGGAAAAATTTCTTGTCTTTTGAGGTGATCAAATTTTGAAGCCAATTTTGGTTTCTTCGAAAGAAGTGAAGCAATGATCTGCTTAATCGAAACACCCAGTAGTCAGAAGGAGCAATGTCAGGAGAGCATGTGAGCTGCAGTAACATATCCCATTTGATATTTTTTGACAACTTTGCGACGGAAAAAATTGCCGTAATGGAATCGCCAGATTCTAGCAGCTTGTAGCCCCTTGGTCCCATCAGATATGGAGCATAATTTTTAAACCATGAATGTTCAGCTTCGGTTCTAATGTTCGGGTCGATGGCAAAGATTGGCCAGGCAAAGTGTAATATCTTTTTCTTGGGGTTGTCGTAGAAAATCCACTTTTCTTCAACAGTGTAAAAAACCATTTCTTCTTTGCCTTTGAAGCAGCTGCTCAAAAGAAAATAATCGCGTTTCCGGATCTCTTGGTTTCAATTCTTAAGCAACCCAATTGCCTTGCTTTTGACTCAGGCCCATAGATTTCAAACCTACAGACACTGCAACATAAGTGCAAACTCGTTCTGAGTTAGTCTCGGATAATCATCAAGTTGTCTGTATTTCATCGTTTTGGAATTTTTTTGGCTGTCCAGAGCGAGGTTTATCTTCAATGCTGAAATTACCAGTGTTGAATCACCGAAACCATTTTATAAATGACTTTTTAGTTGGAGTATTGTCTATTCCAATTAAAACGAAAAAATTAAAACTTCCCTCAAATGCTGTTTAGTTATCTGACATTTTCAAAGATTTGTATGAAACTCAAAACAATTCAAGCCATCTTTTGAAAACGGACCGAATTACTTTGTACTCCCATTAGATATCAATGAATCCTCATATCTGTTCATCTCAATTTGCAAGCATTCATTAAAATGTATATTTTAATGTATATGTAATATTGGAGAGTATAATTAGAACAAATGAAAAGAAAAGTTCATGGATGGAGACGATCCATAAATAATTTCATTAGAAATTTAATTTTTCGGTTCTACAAAACTAATTATCCAAACAAGTTTGAATCGAGAAGTTGAGTAAATTTTCAAGTTAACAATGGTCATTTGCACCAATTGCAAATTAATGAGTAGTGAAAATTTCATAATTTTTACATACACAAATATTAAGAGAAAAGTCCAAGATTCCAGTCAATACAGCAGAAATTGTCGAATAAGATCAAAATTTAGAGAAGATAGGGCCATGTTGTAATTCATGTGAAATCCACACTTAGATTTGGTATAATAATTTGAATTCCTATACAGGTATGGAAAAGACAGTTGGAAACATAGGAAATTCAGTGTTAATCAAGAATGCAGTGGAAGAATCAAAAACTCAGCGCGATGACTAACGACTGATTTCACTCAATGGTAGTGGGGAATGAAAGCAGACTGCCACAGCCTTTCGATCGAAGCATCAACACTGCTCATTGTCATTGATAGAGAACAATCATTTATTCGTCATCGCATCGCTCTGAGGTTTTGATTCTTTCACTGCTCCATTGCATTCTTGATTAACAATGAATTTCCTATGGTTCGTCTTTTCCATACCTGTTTAGAATTTTGTGAGGATCATAACATTGACAAAAAAAATTTTCGGTTGTTAAACAACTTTAAACCTATGTTTGGTTCCTTAGGCAAGCAGACAATAACTAAGAAGCAAATATGAAATTAAATAACTTTTGTTTTTGAATAGGTGTTTATTGAGAAAATATAATGAATCAATGTGTTTAATTTCCAGAAGTTTTTGATTTTATTAGAATCAATAGTAACTACACTATCAGCATATCATTAAATCAATGCTCTGCAATTTAGGTATGCAAACTACGATGAAAACAGTAATGCTGAAGGTGCAGTAGGTTACGACAACCCCCAATTGCCCATAGAGAACGACTATGAACCCTTGCCTAACGATCCTGACGTCAGCAACGCAGAAAATATTTACGAAACTATAGAAGATGTACGCCAACACATGCCCCAGGTTCCTGAACAACCAATTTACAATCCAATGTCAGAAGTTGCCAGTTGTAGCACTTACGGACGAATCGGTAACGCTTATGGCCGTATAGATATCCTAGGTACGTTGGCAGATATGTACTATGATTAATTAAAGTCATATTTACAAATATCTTGTTCGCTTATAAAAGAGGGCTTCTTTATAGCAATCTAAATGATCAAATAGAGCACCAATGGTAAATAAAGTGCCATCCCTCTTTATGTTTGCTAATAAGTGAGGGTGTCTCTTTGTAGCAATCTGTATAACCAAATATTTCACTATTGGTGAATGAAATGAAAGTGTGGGTTTTTTGTTTTGTGCATAGGGCTACGTTCTTGAGGGAACTAACTTAACAGTAAGATCGACTATGCTTAACTTTCTATAAAGTAACAATTAAAATTTGTCACAAGTTCAGAATATGTTTATACTGTTTCCATGAGAAAATTGTAGCTTTCTATAATACTTTATGTGTTCTTTGTAGGTCACGGTATAGGAAGAATCGAGCGTCATCTTTCATCGTCTTGCGGTAGTATAGACAGTAATCATTATTACGCTTTGGAAGGTTTTCAACCACCCAGAGACGCTACTGGTAGAATCAGTAAAGTGTCAATTCAGTGGTTATTGGCCAACAAATGGTTGCCTTTATGGATAGCGAATACAGATAATGGTAGGGATTATCGTATAATAGACTTTCTTTTGGCTCAAGGTGAAAATGAGGAAATTCATGAGGGCGCTGAAAACAATGCTCACGATAATGGGGACAGTTCGACTCCACCCCAAGGTGGAGCCGGGAACACATCGCCTACACAAAATGGTGGTAATATGCCAAATAATTCCAACCAGCAATAAAAATGACAAAAGTTTATGGTATGTACATCCTTTTTGTTTAGATATATTGGTGTTTGTTATTTTCAAACATACAGGGTGTCTGGATTCAATGTTAGTACATCACCTTTGATTTTTCTTAATGAAATTGCCTAAAAATAATTTTTTTCAGGTCATTTTGAACTACTGGAGGATGACACCAATATCAAGTATATTTTTAAATGCCAAATTAAAAATAGTGAATTAGTCACTTCTTTACACGAAGACGAATTACCGCAATTAGGATTAAATTAGACTTGACTGCAAAAAAGTAATGAAGTTCAATCGATCAAGGTGTTCTTATAGATCATTATATTTTATAAACAGGAATGTTGGTCAATTTATCGGATTGTTCATATGGACCAATAGGGATTTTTTATGTATTCCTTGAAGTTCTCAAATGTTGTGATATTTTATCGAGAAGCAAATGCACTAATTTTAACGTTTTGTGATGGATTATGGTAGTGATAATGATTTTCCTTTAGATATACCAGTGAAGATCTCAATTTTAATTTTTTTTTTATTCAAGCTCGAATTTCTATGTAAAAAACAACGATTTAGTTTTAGCAACTTCTATTTTAGGTTGATTAGTTTTCATTTGAATGGGACTAGTTATCAACATAATAGAAAACTTTAAAATTTGGCTTTTGTACATAGATGATGCTTTAAAATTGTGATTAGATGTAAAGTTGAGATGAAGTGTATATTATACCATGTTTTGATGTACATTTGACAAAAGTATAAAATTTATGAATGTTAATTGTCTTTTACTCAGGACCTATTTCGAAGTACCTAATTTTAAAAATTGTGAAAAGCACTGACGTGAACTCTGAAGGTTTTAACCTACTTGTTCTTACTTCTTATCACCTATGATTCTCACGAAATTTTGTATTAACCTTCTTGTGGTTATTTTACATCTAAATGCTAAATTTAAACTCGATTTTCGGACTATAGTCATGGTTGTGATAGCGCTCAATGCTGCTCTGTTTGGAAAATACATTTTTTTAAATCTTCATTTTATACGATCTTCATGAAATTTTGGACGAATATGCAAGTCAGTTTTCTACTTCTAACTACCAAATTTCAGATTCGAAAATGTTGGGAAAAATAAGACGAAATTTCAATTGCCAATAAGTTCAGAATTATTGGAGCGATTTTGAACATTAATGACAGTATTACTTTTGACCTTGGATCCTTCATCACTGAGTCCTTACAAGCGCCCAAAAAGAAAAATTTGTTATATCTATTTAGTTTGATTATTTTGCAATTTGAGTTAATTTACATTTCTGATAAAGTTGATGCGATCTTATTATTATTCTCCACTGTAATGACTAACTTTTCAGAAATTATCAATGTAAAAATTAAGATAACGAGTTCAGAGGATTTACTGTCATAATCCCTTCTTGATTCCTACTGTCCTTCTCCCCACCATTCTCTGGTCTACTCAGAAAGTACATTCTCGGAAACATCATTTTCTTGGTGAAAAAATCTACATTTTCCCTTATGAATGCCTTTTATAATTGTTGCCGTTTTAGTTGATTGTTGAGAAATAACTGTCTCAGGATAAATTGACACTTGAAACTGTTTTTATTTTATGTTTTTTGATTTGACAATAAATGAGTGATAGCACTACAAATGATGCTCTTAGAATTTTAATTCTTAATAAATGCTCTTGATTAATTCATATTTTATTCGACAAAAATTTCATATATACAATAACAAGTATTTCAGTTAAACTTTGATCATTACAAACATATATTCATAAAATATATATAAAATATAAAAAGACATCTTCACAATACAATCTCACGGCAAATATTCTCAATGTTGCCATTAACGAGATTTTTCAGGCATAAACGGCCATTTGAAATGAGTATCCGACAGGGTTTCAGCCTTACGTGCAAAAGCAATGCTATTTTAACCCTATAGACTGAGACACTCGTTCGTAAATGGTCCATGACATGGCAGCCATCAGCGTACGCCTTAACATCCTAGGAACTATCCCTTTAAAATATCCCTTAACCCCATATTTGGTATGCACATGTGTAACAGCAGACCAGACACCTTCGAACTTGTCTGGATACAACTGCATTTTGGTTTTAATGACATCTGCTGGTTGCGTGACAAAAGATGCCAAGATACCTGCAGTCACACCACAAGTGAAGTGAGCTGGAGAAGCGTAAGGTGAGTTCAGTACATCTGAAAATGAAAAAAGGTGGTTTATGAATAATGTCATTTAAATAATGGGCTAAGTGAAAACAAAATTTTTAAGTTTACATGCACAATATGTTTGAAGTAACTACTATCAAGTTGAAATAAAGAATAATTTGTAAATGTAGTTAATGACCCTATTCTATGCTAATGATAGTGTATAATTAACATAGAGCATAGAATCATAAAGCATAGTTTGAGCACTGAAAGAAACACTGAAGAATAGAGGTAATAAGAATTATTACTAAATGAATAGTGTGATACTTTTGTCGCTGAGGGTTTTTTAAATCAATCAAGGGATTGGATCTTTCCATAAGCTGAATTAACTGGGTGAAATGGCCATGTTTCAATATATACGTCAGTTATTCAGTTAAATTGTGGAAATTTTTTACAGATTGAAGGGTTGTCCGGGAGTTTTAAATGTTTGAACTTACATATTAGATAGTTTTGATATCAAAAACTTCAAATCATTAAGTAAAGGTTCAGAGACAATTTGTTTTAGTGTTTATTTACTTGTTCGGTGATTTTTCTGATCTTTTGGGGCCATATAATTTCTGTACTAAGACTGTGCTAAGGATTTCAGCTTCCAATTTATATTGAGAAAATTAATCGTTGGTAATATGTCTGTGATTACATAATAATTGTTGGCTATTTTAGCATAGTACATGTAAGTGACATACCTCCCAATTGTTTAAGTAGATGACAGTTGAATACAGATCAGAGAAGCATGGATAAAAATGTTAAATCTTTTATTTTAACGTCTTATTTAAATAAATCTGTTAACACTCATTAAATTTATTTTCGAGTGAAGAATAACTCACCTGAAGGCACAAGCTTCTTTGTTTGCAGGTAGAACATCAGATAAAGACCAGAAAACGGGGCATCCCTGAATAACGTTGGCAATAAGCCACATGTCATTCCCTTGAAACCTTCTTTCCAGTAGATTTCTTTGAGGGCTGATCTCATGCTGCTATAGTTGTAGACACCACTTTCATATCTATGTAATAAATAAAACAATAAATATAATATATAAACAATGGTTATTTTGAAGTTAACTTTCATAATAAGGTTTGCTCACCTAGTTTTGATCACAGTGATTGGAATCAGGACAGCACCGCTTAAACTTCTAGCAGCTAGACCCATAGCAAGAGCCTCCAGTGGACCTGGAGACTTATTATGAAAGAACCGACTTTTCATGAAGTCAATAGTACAGAAGTATAAACCAACACCAGGCACACATCTAGCGAGGGACTGTAATAAAAAATTTCTTAGATACTATGTTACATACAGGGTGTTTTAAAAGGTGAGTGTTTTTTTCTAACAAGAAGTAGAACTCGTCAAAATAAACCATTTCAATAACAATCATTAAAACAAAATATTTAAGGGAAAAAACTTATAAGTGTATAAGTTGTATAAGCAAAATGAACCAGAAAGATGTCTGTTGAGGAATCTTGAAATACATTCAGGCTTATTCTTTACCCTTTGAAAACACTTATATATTGAAATTATGCATATTTTCTTTATTATAAAAAATATTGAAACTTTGAAATCTAGGATTTTCTTTAATTGAAAAATTTATATACTTACAGGGGTCATTCCTTTCCATAGTCCTTTAATTTGTTGCTCTTGCAAGATATTGGACAAAATATCATACATTCCAACAGATACATGACGGCCACTGAAAATATATTAATGAATAAATAAAAAATATCACCAAACGTATATTATTTCTTATATGAAGATCTATTAATAGGGTTTTTACATTTTGATGTATTATTTCCATTTAATAAACCCTAAAAAAATGGTCTTTTTCCATTTTATAGAGGAATTGAAAATTTGTTTGCAATTAAATTGGCTGCCTGAAAATTAGTACAATCATTTGTTTCATAGATGGCACTGATCTTTCCTCATATAGCAAAACAGGATAGTTATGGTATGAAGTCAAATAAACTTATCATATAAGTGATATGGAAAGTTTGAAAATATTCGATATCATATGACATATTTATTGAACTGAAAAGGTAAAAGAGCAATTCCTAAGATAAGAGATTTCATTTTCAATTTAGACAAAAACGCAGGAAAGACGAAGATATTTTTATTTCAGTCTGAGATTATTAATAATGCAACACCACAATACTGCTAAGTATCGGCTGTTTTTACAAATTCCAGTCTTTGGATGAACCTTTTTGAACGAAATTATTCTGAGTGAGTCATGATCTTTATCTGTCCTGTTAAGTCCATAAGCAAAAACACATTTTTTTTCTTAAGGGCTACCTCAAATATAAGGTCTATACCAATGCTCCAGCAATGATTTAAGCGCTGAAAGAGAACCTAAGAGCCTTTATCCGTAAAATTGAGCCAGAATTATGCGAAAACGTGATGAAAAACTTCATCAAAAGAATGAATGATTTTTACGAAAATATTATAAAAAATGCTACAAATAATATCATATTTCCGTAATATCTTCCAGAGTAGGTCAGAAAAAGTTTCACTCTAAAGTAGTAATCTTTCAGATCTTACTTGATATTGGATTGATTTGGCTGAGAGTTGGTAGAAATTATTTATAATTGATTTATTAATGAAGTTTCTATTTCTACTTTATTTTACTTGAATTACCATATTTTTCGTTCATCTTGAAGGACTTTGTCAGAGTATAAGGCATAAAGTTTTTGTTTTGAATGTGTTAGTAAAGAGGAATGTAATAAAATTGGTCTGGTCGTTTAAAAGGTGTTGTTATCTTTATGCTCAATTATTTTGTAAATTTCCAAAAATCCAATTTGTGACCTGTTTTCAACAAGTAAAATGTCAAAATTTTTTGAAAAAGAATGATTAATATTTGAAAGGATAAAATGTGTATGTGCCAAGTTGTACATAATTGTTTTCAGTCAGGAACTCGTATAATTATTGAAAAAAAAATGTTTCACCATCTTTTCACTACTTTTTTAAAGGAAATGTAGCCTAGAATGCTCATTGTATATTCTGAACTCAACTCTGCTCAATTGAAAATTGATGCTCAAATTGCTTTTGATTAAAATTCTTCAAAATGATATACAAGAAATGAAAAAAAAAATATGCACGTGTTGAATGAATAAAAATGGAACTTACTTCAAGGACATTGTAGTGGGGTTCTGAAGTCTGGTTTTCACCAAATCCAGAGGCTGGAATAAGATAGTAGAGCATGTTCCAGAAAAGGATCCAGCAAGGAAAGACTTGACCAATGGGTACTGCAATTAAAAAAATATCTTAATTTCTATGTATATTACATATTAACATTGTATGATTTGGACACAACTTACATTTCTTTTTGGCTCCATTTTACGATAAACGGAAAGGTAAATAGACAAGCAGGTTTAAAGAATCGTGTCAGAATAGTCGGAATAATAGATTGGGTGAGTTCTGGATTTATTTTCAACAAGTACGTTCTGAATATTTACGTGAGGACAAAACATGTTGACAACTAGTACTTTGAAAAACATTTGGAGTCACAATTGAAGAGAACTATGAATAAGAAAACTCAGTTCAAACAAGCACCACTACTGCGTTTTGCAACAAATTAGCAATGATTAGAATTATCGATCTACTCATAAACAAGTTTTCTCACTGCAACCTTCCGTTATAAAATCTGGTGATCGTCTGGACTGTTCATGTGCGGGGGTTAATAAATATAATGTATGATGAGTTCACAGGCTATGCTGATAACGAATTATAAATGAGAGGTTATCATAATGTTATACCCCCAAGACAGGAGCAGTAAACAAGCTTCCGCGATAAATTTTAACTTCGCTCCACTTACATCTTGCAGAAACGTTTTTTTCTTATCAGATGTATTTTTCTTATCATTTTCGACATAATTTTCATTAGAATCCGTTGATAGTGATATTATTTCACGTCCTCGCATTTCAAGGCATTTTTCGGACTTCTTCATGCCAATTAGTATTATTGGATGATTTTTAAATATTTTTCTGAGATTAATGATTCATTCTTCATAAACATAGGCTTTTTTACGATGCCAGCAAATAGTATTTTTTCATTATTTGAACAGAATATCTCAAGGGCAAACATACTCATTTATTACTGCCATGATCAAAACAAACAATGAATGTCAAAGTGCCATAGAATATAAATTTTTTTTTCTTAAAAAGTTTATGTATTACGTACATGTATAGTTTCCTTCCATAGATCAACAAAGCTATTAATTTGGTAATCTGTGTTTGCTTCCCAACTAAGAATTTGTTGACAAATGAAAAGTTTAATTTTGCTACTCTCACGAAACGTTATTTTAATTGAAGAACTCACTCATAAACCCGTTTCTTCACAAAAACAGAAAGATCAATGCATGGTTTGAAATATAGTTATTATGTTAGAAAAAAATCAAATTCAATGAATTGTTCTTTCTCGGTGTAATGTCACTGAGTATACTGGGTAGCCCACATAAAAGAATCCAACCGAAAATTTCCGTCCGTATGAGTTTTTTGGAAAACTCCGAAACAAGTCAGAATTTTTATTTGAAATCTTTTGATTGTATATCCCTTTGCGGGGAGGAAACCTCTCAAGAATCATAAATGGCAATATGGGTTAAGTGACATTATTTTGAAGTTTTTGCAGTTTTTTTCATGAATATGTTAACAAATTTCTGTTTGGCGTTAGTTTCGGTGTAAAAAACTCATTGGAAGTGATGAGTGAAGTGCATCAATTGATCGAGTTTCTGAAAAAATTTTAATTAATAAGGTAGTCAAATTGTCTACGTTCGTTTCTAAACAGTGTTCAACATTTTCTCTTTCATTCTGTAACATTTCAGTTGTTTTCAATTCATTTAATTTCACGCTAACTCTTTTCTCTGAAAAAGATCACTAAAAGACAAGAGGTGTCAAATCAGGATATCTTGGTGATCATTCAATAGGACCTCTTCTTCCAATCCAATTCTCGGGGAAATTATGACTCAGAAAGTCACGTATGGCTACATTGTATGGTAAAGCAGCATTTTGTTGGAAAACTACGTTTTCTATCTAATCATCATTTTATAGAATCTCTATAGTGGGTAGGTGAGATCTTGGAGTAGATTGAGATGAGATTCACCTGTCAAACTGTCAGGCAAGAAAAAGGGACCTACGGTTAACTTTTTTCTGTTTTAGATTTTTTAGATCAATAGACTTACTGAACAGAAGACAGACGGCTGTCCATTATGTGCAACGCTACTAACGTTAAGTAAGTACTTTCATAAAAATTTCGTCCTTTCAATGATATGAACAAACAAAATGTAGCAACTTACGGTACGATATTCCATTGTAATTGTAAGACAAAATGAAAAACCAACACAGGTATTCACAAAAATTTATATTCAAATCTCCGCGATTTAACTCTCTTACTTTGCTGTTATTGAATGAAGCAAATTGTTTTCGCATTAAAGATTTATGATATTTTCTGACGTTCAAAAATTTCATCACTTTATTTCAGTTTGACCTGAGAAAATATTTATCAAATCAAGTCTCTGCTGGGGGTTCTAAAGGTTAAAATAACAGTTTCAGTGTTATCTGCAGAATAATGAAATAGGACATGGTAATGAACTGCCCTTTCAGTTTATCTGTTGTACGTCTATTGAGTACTATTCCTTTGCTACCTACGTAGGCTTGAATGTTCAGGCTATATTAATACTATTTGTTATTTACATGTTTGAAAGCTGTTTCCATAACAACAACAAAATTGTGAAATCTAGCCAAAAATTCTGTTAATCTTCAACATATATACACAAATCAAAATTACCTAGAGAGCAAAAATTTAATTTAATACAATATTTTAGGTATTTCTGTAAAACACCGAGAATTGCCAACAAAAACAGAATTTTTAAAAAAATTAGAATCAAACACTTCAACAAATTTCGTACAATGTTGCAAACAAAATTTTGAGTAAGTTTGTTCTCTGTTAATAGGTCTGAAGCGTTTCATTTCACCTTGCAAGTCCCTGAACTCATCAGATTAGCAATGGGGTTCAAGCCTGCCACGTTGTTCCACTTGGAACGTCGATGCCGAAAGCTCGTGCTCTGCTTTACTTGAAGCCGGCGAGAACGGTGAACTAAGTATCGGAAAAGTGGTCCCGTCCTTTATTCGCTACGCCCGGAAACGGAAGTAAAGCAGAGCGGACTTCTGGTAATGGCCAAGAAGCGAACACGTCGCCACAGGTCATATGACTCTTTCGTAAATTAATCCGTTAAACGGGCTAAATGAGATTGTCGAATTAGCACTTTAAACACAGTTCACTTAATTTTTACCACAACATTTATTGGTAAACCAATCTCCTCATTAACATATTAACTTAAAATAATTTAAGTTCAGTATGTTGAATCAAAGCACATTACCAGAGTGCTTCAGGGTTACGATATCAGGAGTAAATAGTGGATGCAAATTCGGAATGAAGAGAAACAATGTACTGATATTATATTAATATTTTTTTTTTATTTAATTAAATTTTGAATTAGTATTTATTATTTATCAAGAATTAATTAGATCAGTCCACTTTTGAATGAGTTAAATTTTAATTATCATGGAATTTTACTTTTCTTTAGTTTGAGTATGAATACTTGATTTCTATGTGGAATATTTCCACTCACAATACTCAGGTAAAGTATTTTTTTATCACATTTCCATTCACAATAATAATATTAATTTCTTTTTAGGTTTTGTATTATTGAAGGGAGATAAATCTTTAATCACAGCGACATGTTCGTGCTATGGAGTATTTCAATACTGAATCACCTTTTATAGTTTTCACGAAAAATTGAATTTCAAAGCTTACTAGTTTCTGTCGAAATTATTGAAAAAATGATGCTTTCAATGATTTTACAAAATTTACACTATTTCTAGGTTTAAAATCATTCTAAATAGTTAATCTGTTTCATTGTGAATATTTTGGTACCAGTTTTATGAAAATTGGTTAAGTTTAAATACTTATTTTCATACGAAGAGTTTTTCAAATGTCAAAAAATTTACATAATTTAACTTCTAATACTTTTTACTGAATACTACTTATGAAATTTATTAAATTTCTTTAGCCTAGATGCTATAACAATTCTATTGATGCCTAAGCATCTTCAAGGATATCTGTTACATTATTAATTTCAGAATTTCTGACGTAGACACTATGTTTTCCCCTTGTAATTGAATTTTGATCAAATTTGTCCTATTTATATCTTTCTGGTAAGTTAGATTCAATTAAGCTTGTTCTTTGTCAATAAATTCAAATTACTTCTATTTATTACAACTTTAGCTTTCTTAAACATTAAATATTTATCAATTGAATGCTCCCCTTTTTCTTCAGAATTTTGGCTTGTGAGTATTTTTATGAATTGAAATATCTATATTTCTGAATGAATTGATCTAATTTAATTGATTTTGGTCTGATTACACTCTAATGAGTCAACTTATATATACAACGGTGAGTCTTTTTCTTGAATTTTATTGATTTTCATTATCTGAGTTTTTGAATTATGATAATTTATAACAGTTTTACGAAGTGTAAGTCATAAAATCCATGACAGTACTTTCATGATGAAAGAATAAACTTTTGTTTAAAATTTCTAAAGTATTTTATTTTATGAGAACAGCTCTTTATGATAATGTATATGTTTTGGCAACTTCTTGTGAAACAATTGATGATTAATATATATATTATTGTAATTTTTTTATTTATCATCTTATTTCCTTGAAAGAAATCCTAAAATTACTCAGATTTGTGAAACCTGCGGTTCATTTGCACTATCCTTCAATTTCTTTTCGTTCCAGGGCTGCAACTTTGTTGAACCAAAAATAATAAATAGTATTCCTGTAAAGGTATAAACTGCCCCACCTATGGAAAAAATAATAGTCCATTCTGACCAATCACTCTGAAATGAAAATCATTTTATGGTTATCTTTGAAACAAAATAGTAAAAAGTGCAACAGTAATATTTCAAGGGGGAATCTTCTAGACAAATTTTTAATTTTTTTCTTTCAATTTTAAGTCCCTATTTTGTATTACCATCTATCATATGAATACTAAAATATAATCAAAGAGTTTTTTATAATATCTTGAATATCAAGCAATGTAATTATTTAAAAAAAATGTATATGAGACTGTAATTTATTTCCGCAAAAATGTTTGTACTACTACAACAATTGTTTCATCACGCTGTGACTTCTTCAGGTATTACATTGTACCTTTGAAGAATCCGTTGAATATTTGACCAAATATATTATAATGTTCTATTTAACTAATTGAATTGTTTGTACTGTCAAACAAGGAAAGAAGCGTGCAAATGAAACAATATTCTATAAAAGTATACTCATTCGTGATTGTTATGAATGTTCTTCCAAACCCGATCTGTTTACATTTTCTCACCTTCTTTTCCAATATTTTCGAATTAATATTGGGTATAATGAAACCGGGCATAGACCCGAAGCAGTTCATGATGCCATACAGGGTGCCAGCGAAATTAGGGGCCAGGTCTTGATTATTCACCAACATGGTCGCAACAGTTGCCCCATTTAGACCTAGCATGATAACCAGAAAGCTTACTGCTAATGCAGGATTGGCTCCGATCAAGGTGTAGCAAAATAAGGTGAGCCCAGGAAGCAAATGTGCTAAAAAAATTAAATTGAAATATTTATTATTTGCAAATAAAAAATTTCAAGAATCAAATATCGAAAAAAATTATAATAAAATTATAAATACTGGCGAGAAATTCTTGTAACTAAGGTTAAATTAACTAGTTACCTCGCAGCTAGGATTTGCCCCCAATAGACTTTTTCCTTTGAGGATAACTTGAAAGTACTAGACATAGACCCAAAGTCTATTGAAGAATTCAAAGAAAACAGGAAAATTTGCCATCCTTATTACAAGAGTGTAAAAAGGAACAAAAGGCCATACTTAAGCGAAGTTTTATACATAGAATAGGGCTATTTCTTTGAAATACTATAAACAATTCAACAGATTCACGACGAGTAGATCTTGATAACATAAAGAAGTTTATTTTTAATCCAAACGAACATCGTGTGGGGTAAAGGCCAAATGGTGATTCATAAAGAAACTTGAGAAGCAGAAGCTGTTATAATGTTATCTCAATTTCCTTCTAAATTAGACCAAGTTGATTATCACTTTTTTAGGAATAAAACTGAAACAAATCATATATTCCCATTATTTTATGAAATGTATCATTTAATTTCAATTAATTATGAAAATATTGTGGAAACTGGATCAGATCAATTTTTATCATATTAAATTTTCGTTTCGTGCAAAATTTCTGTTAATTAGATACGTTAGGATAATCCCTATATCATCTAGACTCCAAGTAGAAGCCCCGTATTTATTCGTCGATAACTAGAGTACATCCACACACTTAATAATAAACTGCTCCACAAAAATAGAAGAAGTTTACAAATTTTGAGATTGCTTTTAAAACGTGCCAATTTTTGCTCATCTAGTTGCGATATAGAATTCATGAAAGGGCGGTAAAGATCCAGTGAACAATAGCAAATTTAAATCGAGGTTCAATGCCCTGAACTAATTTGTTTATTACAATCTCCAGACCAGTTAACGTTAAACTAAGGAATTCACTTTCTAGGCACGCACGAATGGCTCCATGAAAGAAAATTCTTTTACTTTGGCCTATATAATGTAATAAAAAACTAAAAATCAAAAAGTTCATAAGAGCTGATTGTACAAAACGTAAATATATTCCTTCAGGTGGGTTACTGAACGGAAAGTTTCAGCGAAAAACGCTGACGTCAGAATTAACACGTGTGGCTCGACAAGAAGCCGAAGTTTTCGAAAATTGCTAAATAGGAATTTTGAGCGGGTGAACGAACTAAAAATTTTGAAGGAGAAAACCGACTCGTACGAGGTATTAAAAGGGCCAAAAGAGAGTTTGTCGGGGAGTCTTGACACACCAGAAAAAATAGTAAGATCGTCGAGAAAGGATCGTGCTGCGAGGCATAATTGCATTATTGCAATTATATTGAGTGATATAAGTAATTATTTTTGGAAGTCTAAGAATTGAGCCAGAAGAATTACAGAAATTGAACAGGTAGTGCTAAATTCCGGGACCAAGGAATTAAGAGTACCGATAGTCGTCCGTCGTTCGTGTGAAATAGGTCGTTTCTTGTAGAAAACTGCGTGTGCCCTGTTTTGGTTTGAATTTATGATCTTGGAGTCTAGGGGTAAGAAGTATCTAACAAATTTTGGTATATTATTCAGGTTGAAATTATATGACTAAAGTTGGGTCAAAAATTAAGGACTAGGTGATAGGTTGACATATCTTTTCGTAATTAATGTGTTTGAAGAGTTTACAAAGAATTAATAATTATATGAATGATTCGTAGTCCCCAAGGGATCCGCATCGTTCTCTTCTTAATTATTGAGTGTGTCATCTTTATTGAGATTTTATTGAGTTTAGGATTGATCTTGCTGAATGTAATACACATTACTTACAAAATACAACGAAACCCTTCCTCACTATTGTCTTATTTTTAACTATCTGTCTTCTCTGAAGACAATCAGCAATGCTTCCAAAAATGAAGCCCATTATGAGGCGAGCCAAATTAGGAAGGGCGGCGAGAGTCCCTAATTTTGTCATTTCGAAATGCAAAACTTCTGACATAAACTTGGGCATGGAGGTCACGACCAAATTGAGGCCCCACAGGCTGCCAAATTGTCCAATAACGAGGACGATAAAGGGCACAGAAGTAGCTATTTTGAAGAATGGAGGCATGACCTGCAAATAAATGTACTTATTTTTGGTTCGACAAGGAAAATTATTAAGGTTTCCAAGAAAAATTATGTTTTCAAAAGGAAATACAAAATAAAGGTGATCCAATTAGTGATTCAAGATTTGAAAGTGAAATTAAGGCATCACTATTGTATCATGTTACTAATGAATGATTCCATGATTTGATAGGCAGGTGATTACAAAATAAAACTGAACATTTAACACCATAATAACGTATCTAATTAGAATTTACTATCAAAACCAAAGCACTATAAAGGAACTCTTGGCCTGGCTTATGATTATGGTTATCATTGTAGCGACCACTGCTTTGCTCTGCTACAGCTTTCTGGCTACCACACCTGTCTGAAGAGTTCAGATGTACATGCAGAACGAAACGCCGTCTCCTAATTAAGAGATTGATGCTCCCTCACAACACCGCATTAACTCGAGAGCTTCACCATCATCGACTAAGTGAACCATCATTGACGTAGCGCAAAGAAGAAATTTGAAATGGAGTTTACTCTGTTGGATAGTTCAAGAACAAGAAGAAAGGGGATGTCCATATTGCGGAGTCCTGTCGCTTCTTCAGTAGTGTCTTGTGGCAGACGAACTACTCAGAAGATTGACCGAGCAGGGTTACAGCTGCTACGTTTACGCCAATGATCTACCGACCATAATTAAGGGCAAGTTCGAAGGAACAACATCGACTCTGGCCCAAAACCTCATTGACATTATAATTCGATGGTGTCTGGAGGAGAAATCTAGTGTCAATTCAACCAAAACAGTTATTGTTTCGTTTACACGACGCAGAAAACTCAAATTAACACCACCGGTGTTGAAGGGTGCAGAGTTTTCCGAAAACGTTAAATATTTGGGGTTGCCTTGGATTAAAAACTTAATTGGAGCTCGCATTTGAATGAATTGATATCCAAATCTACAGCAGCGTTTTGGATATGTTTGGAAAGACTTGGTGTCTGAAACTTGAACATATGCTACGGCGGTCAGATCATTACGTATGCCTCTTCAGTCTGGTGGACGGATATAACTAAAACGAGAAAACTTATCAGTTTATCCTGCGTTTGAGGGCATGTTAAATCTGAACTTGGTAAAATACATACATTTAGTCAAACAGATATGAGCTTGCTAACAACCAACCTACCTTCTCTTGGTCAATTGTCCCCTCGTGACTTTCCATTATGAATTCACTTTCTTCTTTACTGCACCACCAAGATTTAGAAGGGTAGTCAGAGATCAGCACAAACCACAATGCACTGAAAGCTACTGTTGCCAAGACTATTCCATAAAATGTCGATTTCCAGCCGAGTGTTGGAATTAGAAGACCAGTGATAACGGTAGCCATTATCGAACCGAAAACGTTACCCATCAGACAAGCTGAGAACTTCCCTTTTTCGTGTGGTGGCACCCATCTCCCTATGAGGCACTGTATAGCTGGATATTGGACTCCCTACAAGAAGACAGAAGAGAGATATTATGATTATTGTCAAACGTGCTCGCTTGATGCAAGACGTTAGCCTTCATGCAGTTTTTTAAGGTTAGTGGAAGAATCTTGAAATACTATTTCATCATAAATCAAAGTAAAATTCAAATGAGCGTCGGATGATATTATGTCCAATTGCAGAACAGAATTAGTTCCTGTTCTCAATCACTGATGATAGATATCTCAAAAAGATTTTACATCTTCATTTGAGACTATGGGACCTGCTGTTAGCGAAACTATCTTACGAACGATAATGCCGATGTCTTCACACTTTATCTTGAAACTGAAGGTATCATTCGTTTTGCCTAAATCCCCTAATATCCAGACATGAATCCTATAGAATATGCTTGATGCCACTTTAATGCCATTCCGCAGACACCTGTCCAAGAATTCATGTAACTTAAGACCAATGTCGGCATATCCCCCAACAGCATATCATCAATCTGGTAAACTGTACAGGCAACCTACTTTAAAATGCATACATGCCTTAGGAGAAAAAACTCGCGAAAACGTATTGATTTGCAATTGTTTGAAAGAAACGAATCATACCTCGATTTTCTGTAGCTTAGGAAACTATTATTCAACTTACAGATATTAATCCGATGAGAAATCGACATACAAATATTGGTATCCAGTTATCACTGACAATAAACAATGCCACCATGGTTAATGCGGAATTCGTCAAAGTGCTGAAGAAAACGGATAGCCAAGGTCCAACCCATTCAGCAACTGGACCTCCAGGTATCGAGCTTATGGTTTGACCGTAGAAGTAAGCACCTACTATAAGGCCTTCTTGTAAACTGTCGTACTTGTATCTCGGACCATACTGATGAAGATATAATGAATTATAAACAGAACAGTTGATATATGTTAATAATATTCATGTTAGAAGTGTTAATCCAGAATGATTACTTTCTTCAACATTTGAAGCATGGTACAGTGACAATGTCAAGGTTTAACTTTGAAAATTTCTTGCGAAAACAAAATTTTCTCTCTTCTACAGTGAGGTAAAAAACACGAAGGGAACTAACTGGTCAACCGAGCAACACAGAGCGTCAACATAGGCAATTCAGACAACTAGCTCTACGAGACGGTTTTTCAATAAATCGTTTGTAGAAGAAGGTAGGCTGTTACTAAGCGTACACTGTATCGCCATATTATACTGTACAAGATTAATGCTTCCTTTCGGTGCGAACTACTGTAGTCATCATTTGAACTGATGGAGAAAAAGGCAGCATTAGGAGGCAGAATGGCATAATGCTGTCTCCAGCGACGAATCACGATTGTGTCTGGGTATCCACGATGGCCATAGAAGAGTAACACATCGCCGTGGAAAACGACGTGATATTGAGTTTGCTCTTGAAAATCTATACACAGGACTGGTGAAGAATAGTTTTGGAGGCTATAGCCTATGTTAGCCGATCACGACTTATATTTGTACGTAGTATGACATCTGCGCGTTATGTTGATAATGTTTTACGAACAACTTTACTGCCTTATCTAGACCTTCATAAAATTTTGAGAATATCTTAAACATCAAGCAGAGTATTTCTGTTACACCTTTCTACAAATTTTAATTTTAGAAAATTTAAATTTATTGAATATCTTAGAAACACTGTTTCTTTTTAACAGTCATATGGAGTAAATACATCGCACAGCATTAAAAAAAGATACAACAATCCAAAGAAAATATAGAATATTGATAGAACCTATATTTTCTTTGAATTCTTTTTATCTCTTTTTAATGTTCAGAATCTAAATTCATTCTGTCAAAAGTAAAAAAAGTGGCATCAGTTGGTAGCTCTTAAGGATTACTCACATCAGGAGGTGCTACCATTTCATTTTCTTTGCTAGTTTCGTTGTATATTGTTTCATTTCTGTCGATCATGGCAACTAAACTCAGCTGGAAGTACACTCTGTATGCATAATTGAGACCTGTGGCTAAAAAAATCATGACTGCTATCCAAATCCTGTAAGGACATTTTTCTGCAAGGATATGAAGAACTGAAAAGTCTTCCTCGAATTTCTCTTTTGAACTTACTCATTTTCGAATATTCAATTAAGATCAAATGGAGAATTCTTGTCGTTTCAATGGTGTCAAATTTTCTATGACAAACATTTATCAGAGAAAACTGATTAATTGGTCCGTTAAATATAATTAACTTGGTCACGTTTCACTCTTATTTCAACTTATGATAAGAAGGTGAAAATGATTTCATGAATATACAATGTTTTAGTTTTGTGAACCACAAATTCAATTTTATGATCCATAAAATAATGATGACTCTCATCTCATCTCATCTCATTTGTCTACTTTATGACATTTAATTGAATTATTGTTTGAAATTATTCTGCTAGAAAACAGGAATATATAAAAAATATACTTATTCCGAAAATATGGCCTGTAGTAAGCATTTTAATTACTTTTATAGAAGCAAGTTTTCCGCAAAAATGGTCCATTTCTGTTAAAATTGTTTAATTTTTAATGAGCAAACATTTAACTTTCTTTTTGTGGTCATGGTGTTATACAAATTATATTGTTATTTATGAATTCTTCTTATTGTATCTGCAGAATCAATTTTTTTACTATTCATCCTAGTTACTCTGAGAGATGATACAACTTTTTGTTCGTGATAAGAGTTCATCTAAAATATCTTTAGATCGCTAATTTTTGAGGACCTCGATGTTTGTATTTTTAGAATTTGTAATTTTGCCAAAAATGCTTTCTGGGATAACCAGCGAGCATGATGAACAAAATCAACTTATGAAAAATTTTTTTGCTAATATTTTTATTTAGACACTTTATGATATGATGTGTGTATCTTCAATATTGTGCAACTCTTAGAACTAGTCGATTCAAAATAACAAAAATTAGCTAACAATATAATCCAATTCTTTTGTTTGGTTTCTCAACAATTGCATGACATGAATGTGAAGAATTGAAAAAATTGAGATAATTATTTTTATATTCAGTTCAATTAGAAATTTCATGCATCCAACTATAATTTTTTATCGATATTATTAGTTGAGTTTTGGTTATATTTAGAAGTCGAAAATAATATTTTTACTAATTTATTTTGTTTCAAATAATACTATTTCCACAGAAAAACCTCCCTTTCGAGTTTGGATAGCTATGATGATATTATGGACAACAGCTTTGAACTACTGTTTCCGGTCATTTTTTCCTGTTACTCTCATTGCTATGTTAGACAGAAATAAAACGGTAAAGTTGGAAAATGGCACGGAACAGATTATAACACCTCCCAATGTGAGTATTAATGAGCAGAAAAACAATCATATATTTTTTATGCTGTGGTTTGATTGTTATAATGTTAAAAAAAATGAAAACATGATATTTGAATCCTTTGTTAGGACCGCGACGCTAACTCCAACACTTGTTGGAAGAAGAACAGTAAGAAAAAACGGTGCTGTTGTATTGTTTACTTGATTGAATGAACGTTAATATGTAGAAACATGTGCTGGAGCCATTTATCTCTAGATAATCTATACAATTCAAGTTTTATTAGAACAATCAGGAATCTTCAAGGTGGTTGAAACTGAAGCTATTAAGGAATGCGAGGGTTATGAGGCAGCTTCTACTTCTTAATTTGGGAGGCGATGTTTCGTTCCGAGCATGCGCACCTGAACTCTTCAGACAGGCGTGCTGAGCATTTCTGTGACGCCAGTGACGTTGTGTTACACGTCGAAATGGTCGTCGAACGTGTGTGCCTTGCCCTACTTGAACTCAGCGAGGACGGACAGTCAGGATTGTTGAGACTAGTCGTATCCTTTATATGATATACCGGCAAGCTGCAGCAGAACCAAGTAGAATTCTGGATAAGGAGAGAAGAAGGCGGTCTCTTCAAAACAAGAAGTTCTCTCACGAATCTCATTTATTTGTATTAATTACTATAGGTTTGTTTATCACTCGCCAAGGGTTTGATTGAATTCTTAAAATGCCTAACACTTCTTCGTTATTTTCGCTTCTGTCAATTAAAACACCTTTATAATTCATACACGTATATTTACAGGTATTCACACAAATGGCAAAATGCCTTTACTCTCTACTACATATCGGTGGTACGATTATTATTGCATTTCAAGAACTTTACTCTAGGAAGTTTCAATCTTTAACGTCTAAACCCTCTAAATATCGCGTAAAGTCGCTTTAACTGGGCTTGACTGATTACCGTTTCGCACCCTGTGTTTCTGAGTCCATGATTTCCAGCCTCTACTTTGAGGTGGAGAATGCCATCTCTAATTGGACAAGCATTAGACTCCAGCATAATTCCGGAATCTACTCTCAAATATTGGAAGTCGTGGAAAATACTTTATAATTCATGCTCGAGTCAGTTAGTCTCTATCATGAATAACCTTTTAGACTGAAAATCATCTTTCGACTGTCAACCCAAACGAAGTGTGGCAAAATGAATTGAAATCTCTGAGAATCAGAGGTAAAACCAAACGGTAATCGAAAGTTTATGGGGGATCTAGATTTACAGCCCTCAGACGTCAATCAAATGATTCTTCAAGTTTAAGGTGCTCAGGTATCATCCGGTTGAATTTACACAATTTATAATGAGAATTTAGATTTCTCCATACGGGAAATCCAATTACTACATAACTATTGTACTGATCAGTGATTGTTACATGGTTGCTGTACCTAATTATTATATTATCCTGATACTCCCAGATCTTCTCAGATAGCTTTTTCAGCTTGTGCGAGTTAGGAGTTGTGTTCTGGGTAGGTTTTGTTACTGCAAGCTTATGCCATTTTAGGTCACAGTACCCTTAATTTTCCACCCAACATGAAATGGTGGCCGAAACCAGTCTATCTTCGTCGTCATCGTGCTCAAGGACTGAACATTTTTCGCATTTCTCTGAGAATTGTTCATAAAGACCTCAGTATGAAGGCTTACAAAATTCAACTTATGCAAGAAATGAAGCCGCGTGATCAACTGATGCGTTTCCACTTCACTCAATGGACTTATAATTTCTACTTCGCCATGGCCGAAGGTGAGCATTTTCCCAGAAAAACCATCTTCATTTTCACCTCGGAGGATATGCGAATAAGTAAATCTCTCGCACTCAGAAACCATTGATGTCTTGAAGCACGAAATTCAAGTTGCCATTCATGAAATTGGGCCCCAAACAATCGACAATGTACTGAAAAATTGGATCGATCATATGAGGTACTGTAAGCCCAGTCGTGGCGATCATTCGAATGATATTGTTTCTCAAATGCTAAGGTTCAACCTTTCTAATAAACTCATAATTTTGAAGAAATATTTATTAGTTTCTTATTTATAGCCGATCAAAACTGCAAATTTTAAATGGCCTATCCTCTACTTGTTTCATGTTGAGGTACGCCTTAACTAATTTCTGTTGTTATTCATCGCAATCTTCATAAGAATGGCCGATTGTAATGTTTTTTATTTCTTTTCAGTATGGTCCTAGATATCCTTGGACACCTTTAGAGGAGGGCCAGTTGATTGGAGCTTATTTTTACGGCTATACAATCAGTTCACTTCCTGGTGGACCTATTGCAGAGTATTTTGGACCATACTGGACCATAATCGTCAGTTCAGTACTCTGTGGTGTGATGACTTGTCTCTCTGTACTGGCAGTAATGGATAGTTGGGTTCCTTTGTTCGTCTGTAGGCTGCTTGTTGGTTTTTTCGGAGTAGGTAAAACTCAAGGATCCGGTCTTCTTAAATATCTGAAGAGTAGTAACTGATTAGACATTTCCAAACCTGATAAAATGCATCTCGTCCTTTAACCTTTTCCCGAATGAACCTTCAAAAGAATACACTTTTTTGCAGAATTTACACACAAAGCGCGATACAAAAATCATTGTAAGGAATCTGTCACCCGTGATACGGAAAAAATTACAATAACTCATATGTAGATGATTAGAAAATCTAAACTCAATGATAATTCAACTAATATATAATATATAGTCCGTCTAGAAAGTATCCCGAAAAAACAAAGCTCAATTGTTATTATTTAGTATATATTTTTAATTCTTGAATTAGGAAATTATAGCAAAATATTCATCTTGTCTACTTACACAACCTCCATTGTACATACTTGACTAAACGTGGAGGTACACTCGAAACTAGATCACGTCCATAATTTTCGGTGATGGTAGGACTGTAAAACTGACTGAATTAAATCATCTGCATTTCGTGGCGCTGCTCATTCAGCTCCAATCTTCATTAGTCCCCATATGTTTTCAATGGGACTAAGATCTGGTGAAGCTGCTGGCCATGAAATGGTTGTCACTTGGTGTTCTTGAATCCAAGCTTGAGAATAGGCCGAAGTATGGCATCTTGCATTATCCTGCTGAAAACGCCACCCCTCTGGATATAAAGTATGCGACGTTTCAAGGAGAAAATAGTTTAGAATGCCAAAATAGTCTTCACTATTAAACGTGCCATCAACTATACAGGGAGGCGTAGCAGCACTCTGAGATATTGCTCCCCAAACCATTATTTTGGTGGGAAATTTGGAAATTTGACGGTGACAGGTTGTTTTGATAGGATTTTTAAGAGATTTTCACCATGTGAAAACAACTGTCATCAGATATAAAGACAATAAAATAAATGGAGGTTTATACTTGATAGAAGGTAAATAAAATTATTTAAATATTTTAATATTCACAGATATATTCTGTTAGCCTTCTACATATTTGATTTCAAAAAATTATATTTAATATTATAACTTCAGGAATTAAATTAATGTCATGTAAGCACCGTTTATATCAAACGACATAAAATAAACATTCATTATAAGACATCCAAATGAGATAACAAAATCCAATAAATATAAATTGTTAACAAAAATCCTATAAATTAAATATTTTGAGTAGACAAAATTTTGTTTCTGCTCATCCCTCTTATGAAAACAGATATCATTCAAAAATGTTTAGAACATTCAATATTATTGGATATCTAACTAAGTTCCTTTCTATAAAATCTCAAGATATGTAAAACATTACTGAAAAACAAGTTTTAAGAGGGACTTGTTTCGTCAGTACTCAAATAATTCATATGCAATAAAATATAACATCAATCAACACCAAATATTTACTCACCCTTCAACAATTTAGAAAACTTCTGGTAAATGAATACTGACAAATTTAAATGGAGTGTAATGTTAAATACAAATAAATAATTATTTGGTTTACCCTTGATCTAAAAGATTGAAAGACAATTTAACGGCCTCTGTTATAGCACAAGGATTATCTGTATAAAGAATGTTAAGGAAACTAAAAATTATATATTATGAATAAAATAACATGAATAGAGGTTAATACTTGATAGAAGGTATATAAAATTATTTAAATATTCTAATATTAGCCTTCTACGTATTTAATTTCAAAAAATTATATTCAATAATTATTTGTTATAATTATTAAATATAATTTTTTGAAATTAAATATGTAGAAGGCTAATATTAAAATATTTAAATAATTTTATATACTTTCTATCAAGTATTAACCTCTATTTATGTTCAGTGTTCATTTGCCAAGACGCTTTCTGGATTGTTAAAGGTAAGTAAATATTTTTTGTTGATTGATATTATATTTTATTGAATATGGTTGGGTACTGACGAGCAAAGTCTTAAAACTTGTTTTTTAGTAATGTTTTTACATATCTTGAGATTTTATAAAAAGTAACTTAGTTAGATATCCAATAATATTGAATATTCTAAATAAGATAGTTTTATGATGAAATTCTCAAGATTTTGTTAAACATTTTTGAAAGATATCTGTTTTCATAAGAGGGATGACCAGAAACAAAATTTTGTCTACTCAAAATATTTAATTTATAGAATTTTTCTTATCAATTTATATTTATTGGATTTTGTTATCTCATTTGGATGTATTATAATGAATGTTTATTTTATATGTCGTTTGATATAAGCGGTGCTTATATGACATTAATTTAATTCCTGAAGTTTTAATATTAATTATAATTTTTTGAAATTAAATACTAAATAGGAATCTATTAGGTTTTTCGGGTAAATACCTGAAGAAGCCACATCGTGGTGAAACAAATATTGTAGTAGTACAAACATTTTTGTGCAAATAAATTACTGTCTCATATAAATTTTTTAAATAAAGACATTATTGAAGTGATCTTCTTGAAAACGTTGATAAAATTCTATCCTTCGTTCCTTTTGTAAAGGTGCCATTATAGGGATTTTTTGGTGTCCTTGATATGTAGCCTTGTCTTTTCAGTGACATACAGATGGTTTCTGGACATACTTTTACATTTCGTTGATTTCCAAATCTGTCAGCCAATTTGCGAAACTCCAGGCGCGGATTGTGTCGTCCTAAGGCCAATAAAGCGTTTAAATTGTTTCCTTTACGCGATCTTCCTGAAACTGGTCTATGCCTCATATCCATACCATTTTTTATCCTCTTTATTGTCTCATATACATACTCATACACTTTTTCCCAGTTCACTCAATTGCTCGTATTTCTTAACGTTTCGAAAACCGTTTCTTTACAAATATTCTACCTGCTTTCTTTTTTCTAGTTGCGACATTATTTCATAAATTGTATACCTGTTGACAATCAACAATATTTATCAAAAAGTGTTGCCATGCAACTTTGGCTATGGCCGAATATCTGCACAACCTATTTTATACTTTTCTTTTGTCTTGGAATGTTAAAAAACAAGTACATTCTGTCAAGAAAGTACCGGGAATTATCGATTTAAATCTGGCGGGGCAATGAGGCAGGTAAAAATCTTTTTCCTAGGTTGGTACCACTGTCCTTAATTACTATACCAAGCTTGAGCGGGATCTGTCAACTAGTGTGTTTGCAACAGCTGATTAAGTCAGTCGATGTCAGAGTGCGTGCCGATTTTTACTATGGGTGATTACGTTGAGCAAAGAATTTGTTTAAAGTTTTGTGTTGCAAATGAATTTTCGTGTGCCGATGCATTGAAAATGTTGCAAAAGGCCTTTGGTGATAATGCTCTATCGAAAACTCGTGCATATCAGTGGTACAGAGCCTTCAAGGACGGTCGTGAAGTGGTCGCCCATCGACGGCTTCGATCGAAGATAACGTCGATAAAATTAAGGAAAGGGTGCTGGAAAACCGTCGTACCAGCTTGAGAGAGATAGCACATGATCTTAAGATATCCCACGAGTCCGCACGTACGATTTTGATTGATATTTTGGGCATGAGAAAGGTGGCCGCACGACTCGTACCGAAAGACTTGAATATTCTTCAAAAACGTCATCGCGAACAGGTTGCTTCAGACATGCTGGATCGCTGTAATTCCGATTCTACATTCATGGAACGCATTATAACTGGTGATGAGACCTGGGTCTACGAGTACGATATGCAAACAAGCCAGCAATCATCGGAATGGGTGGCAAAAAATGAGCCGAAACCGAAAAAACCACGCCAAAGCCGCTCGAAAATGAAGGTGATGCTCATTGTTTTCTTCGATATCCGTGGCGTGGTGCACTACGAATTCGTTCCAGAGGGTCAGACGGTAAACAAGGAGTATTACCTAGGCGTTATGAAACGTTTGCGTGAGCGTATCCGTAAGAAGCGGCCAAATTTGTGGGCGAACAACTCATGGATTTTGCATGACGATAACGCGCCTTCTCACCGAGCTACGATTGTGACTGACTTTCTCGCCAAAACCTCAACAAACGTGCTTCAGCAACCACCGTATTCGCCGGATTTGGCTCCCTGCGACTTTTTCCTCTTTCCAAAACTAAAATTGCCCCTTCGTGGCACCCGTTTTGAGTCGATTGAAGCCATAAAACAAAATTCGGCGCGAGAGCTAAAGTCCATCTCGGAAAGCGCCTATAAAAAATGTTTCGATAATTGGAAGTGCCGTTGGCATAGATGTATTGGAGCAAATGGAGCCTATTTTGAAGGCGACCCAATAAATTTTGACGATTAAATGTAAAAATGTTGTTTTAATTGAAAATTCCCGGTACTTTCTTGACAGAGTAGTACTTTTACATTTCGTTCATTTCCAAATCTGTCGCCAATTTGCGAAACTCCAGGCGCGGATTGTGTCGTCCTAAGGCCAATAAAGCGTTTAAATTGTTTCCTTCACGCGATCTTCCTGAAACTGGTCTATGCCTCATATCCATACAATTTTTTATCCTCTTCATTGTCTCATATACATACTCATATACTCATATACTTTTTCCCAGTTCAGTCAATTGCCCGTATTTCTTAACGTTTCGAAAACCGTTTCTTTACAAATATTCTACCTGATTTCTTTTTTCTAGTTGCGACATTATTTCATAAATTGTATACCTGTTGACAATCAACAATATTTATCAAATAGTGTTGCCATGCAACTTTGGCTATGGCCGACTATCTGCACAACCTATTTTATACTTTTGTCTTAGAATGTTAAAAAACAAGTATATTAAAATTATGAAAAATAATAAATACCGGATACTTTCTAGACGGACTATAATATGTCTAGCACAATCTGAAGTTTTATTATTATAAACTTCAAAATACTTTGCATATATTTTATTTACAAACGTTTTTTGTGCATCGTAATTCGTTTCAAAAGTGAAAAGTTGCAAATTGCTTTGCTGAAATAGGCTTCGGTGTGACTATTCTCCATTTTCGAAGATTCGGAAGATGATTCAGGTTCTATCTTCCTCACGCGCTAGAACACTGAAAGTCTTGACAAAAATTTGATAAGAAATAAAGACCATTATATTTGCAATGTTTTGGTGAAACTAGAACGACCTTAATGTTTTGTTGCTAATTCTGCCTCAGGGTGTGCAGTATCCTTCCCTCCAGTGCCTCATGGGAGCATGGGCTCCTCCAACAGAGAAGGGAAAATTCACGGCGTGCCTCATGGGCAACGTTCTTGGGTCCGTTATAACCCAAGCAATAGTGGGATACCTCGTTTCTTCCATGGGTTGGAGTTGGGGTTTTTATTTCACCGGTTTCGTTACGCTGCTCTTTCTAATCGGCTGGGTGCTTTTGGTATCCGATTATCCGGAACAGAACTGGTTTTGTAGTTCCGAAGAAGCAAACTACATACACGAAACCCATGAAGGTTCCGTTAAGATGGGAAAGGTAGGCTTTTATTTTCAGAGAAATAAAAATATATGATCTCTTAAAAAGCCCTTGTTTATTTTAGGTTAAGTATACAAATTGTGTTTTATTGATAATTTTGATGATCTCTTTCATGTAGTGTCTTTTATCTACTATCTTTTTGTTATTTGTACCATTATATTATTCTTTCTATAGAATATTTTAAATCCAACCTCTTCTTACACCTTAATTTTGTTTGTTTTGATCTTCGCTTCAATTTTCTGAAATTTTGTCATATTATATGAGAAAATTAGATTATTTCCATAGTTCATCAAATTAACTACAATTGTAAAATATTCTTTATCAATTTATTCAATAAAAATGAAGTGAGGACAGAATCAAATAAAAAGTGTTTGTTGTACCATTATTATCTTGAAATTTCCCAAAATTCTGCTTTTAAGGTTTTCATTTGTTATGTTTCAGTATTTTTTATTTTTAACATAAATAAAGGTTAATTCTTGATAGAAGGTATATAATATTATTTAAATATTTTAATATTAGCCTTCTACATATTTAATTCCAAAAAATTATATTTAATGATTATAACTTCCGAAAATAAATCAAAATAATGTCCTATAAGTACCACTTATATCAATTGACATATAAAATAAACATTCATTATAAGACATCCGAATGGTATAACAAAATCCAATAAATAAAAATTATTAACCAAAATCCTATAAATTAAATATTTTGAATAGACAAAATTTTGTTTCTGCTGATCAATCTTATGAAAACCAATATCTTTCAAAAATATCTAACATAATCTGAAGAATTTCATCATAAAACTATCTTACTTAGACTATTCAATATTATTGGATATCTAACTAAGGTACTTTATATAAAAAACTCAAGATATGTAAAACATTACTGAAAAACAAGTTTTAAGAAGGACTTTGCTTCGTCAGTATTCAAATAATTCATATTCAATAAATATAACATCAATCAACAACAAATATTTACTTACCCCTCAATCTTTTAGAAACACTTCTGCCGAACTGAACAATCTTTAAATGTAGTGAGAACGGTTCACTATATATAAAAATATATCTGTGGTTTACCCTTGGATCTAAAAGATTGAGAGACAATTTAACGGCCTCTGTTATAGCACAAGGACTATTTGTATAAAGAATGTTAAGGAAACCAAATAATTATATATTATCAATAAAATAACATAAATCGAGGTTAATTCTTGATAGAAGGTATATAAAATTATTGAAATATTTTAATATTAGCCTTCTACATATTTAATTCCAAAAAATTATATTTAATGATTATAACTTCTGAAAATAAATAAAAATAATGTCCTATAAGTACCACTTATATCACATATATAAATATTGTATATTCAAAATATTTAATTTATAGGATTTTGGTTAATAATTTTTATTTATTGGATTTTGTTATACCATTCGGATGCCTTATAATAAATCTTTATTTTATATGTCAATTGATATAAGTGGTACTTATAGGACATTATTTTAATTTATTTTCAGAAGTTATAATCATTAAATATAATTTTTTGGAATTAAATATGTAGAAGGCTAATATTAAAATATTTAAAAATTTTTTTATTTTTGCTGTGCTATCCAATCGTTGAGATTAAAGGAAAACTTTGAAAATCTCAAACTAGGACAGGAGATATTATCGAAAAAAATCACAAGGTGAAGGTCTTGATCTGAAATAAAGTGTGCACCATTTAAAATTTGCATTTGTGATCGGCTATAAATAAGAAACTCATGAATCTTTTGTCGTAGTTATGAGTTTCTTGAAAAGCTTGAACCTTGACATTTATGAATGAAAAACGATATCTTTCAAATGTCCACCAGGATTGGTTACAGTACCTCATCCGTTCAACCCAACTTTCCAGTACATTGTCGATCTCAATCTCATGAATGACAACTTCGAGTTTGGTCCACCAAGGCGAAAATAAACTTCATCCCTTATGATTATTTTTCTGGGACAATGCTCATCTTCGCCCAGCAATCATTAGCCCATTGGTCGAAGTGGAAACGCATCGGATAGTCACGAGGCTTCACTTCTTGCATTAGTTGAACTTTGTAAACCTTCATAACGAGGTCTTTATGCAAAATTCTCCTGAGCGAAGTTGTTCAGTTCTTGAGATCACGAGTTGATGTATGTTCAGCAACATTTCGGTGTACAACACCAATATTTTTATGTGTGCTCACTGGACGAGAACGTTAATTGGTTGTTTCATCAAAACCAGTTTTCACGAACAAATTGATCCACAAATTGCCGCGAGGGTATTTCATTTCTATTTAATATTCTACGTAAATTTCAAACAGTTTGGATAGAAGATTCACTAATAAGTTTTTACTTATTTCCAGTTTTGTTCAAGCGTAAATCGACTCATTGCGTTAATTTCAAATATTGAACTAACTTTCTGTCAAAAGACGAAATATTGCCAGGCTCGAAATAACCACTACTTCAAAATGCAAACTCTAGATGACCCACACTTTACGTTTTCATATCATTCTCCATGCCTGTCGAAAATCAAAGTTTTCTTTCGTTGATATAAACATCTATTAATTTTATTTCAATATAATGATTCATAATTATCTATCAAATGAAGTACCAGATTGTTCAGTATGATCAGATCCTTCCTCAGAACCCTAAAAAAGGGTTAAAATAGATTGAAGATCAACAGAAGAGTTCTCCACAAACAAGATCTCCAGATTTGACCCATGACAAGAATTTCCTTGATTATTTTAACCCAGATCGTAGCAAAAATTCTTCTCCGTTCAAGATTTTCAACATGATTATGTAAGGTTGTAACTGGCAGATAAATATTATTATAGATTCTTTGCAAAGAGATTAAGCCAAATATTATTTTTTTTTGGTGAAATTGATTTAGCATTTAGCGTTGTAACCCTTTAAAGGGTTTAAATCGCAAGAGTATATGATTGTCAAATGGAAGATATAACTATGAGCAAACTCATAGAAGACCACGAATTATTCATCTGGTATATGGCTTGTGGTGTGATCCAGGTGAAGCCACGACTCAGTTTTTGTGGCATAATAATTTGAACCATTTACTGTCACTGCATCAGCTGTTTCATCTCCACAGTTTAGGTCTTCTAAACCACAATGTAGACTAAATAGTGACATGTTGCTTTCTGATGAAGATATTGACTTGACCAAGTAACTTAACAACGATAAAATAATTGAAATCAAGTCCTGACTACTTAATTGTTGAACTTTTATCGCTATGCATGACACCAGTTGACATATGTTGTGAGAATTCGCTGAATCGACGAATCCACGTGTTTGGCTCTCAGGTACACTCTCAAAAACTGCCAAGAAGTTTTCTTCTGATGATTCATGGTATATGTTTGACATCAATAACCGAGTCAGTAATCTCATTGCAACACCCTCTAGACAAAAGCTACATATTTCGGGTTACCCCAGACAAAGGTGCAAAGATTCCAGTGAACCAGAAACAACAAATCTCAATCTTATCTTAGTTCTTCAATCAAAAACAATACATAACCAAATAATCTTATCAAAATATCATTATCATGGTACACATTGGAAGATATTTAGTTTCATTATTGCAAAATGAATTTTATCCTTTTTTTTTCAGTCCAAGCCTCCCTTATTCCAGATGTTTACGTCCATACCCTTTTTAACTCTGGTGATAAGTCAATTTGGAAACCTTTGGGGTTTATACTTACTTCTGACCGTAGTACCAAAATTCATGTCGGATGTACTAAAATTCGACTTGAAGAACGTTGGATTTTTATCTTCGACTCCTAGTATCTCCAGATTGATAAGTGGATTTGTCTTTGGCGCAATTGCTGATCTTCTCATCAAAAGAGAGATAGTGAAAAAAGTGTTTGTGAGGAAAGGATTTATTATATTTTGTGAGTTTTACTTTGCGACTTCTGAAAGTATTTTTAATTGAATACCATTTTATGATTTTTATACAAGCATTGTGTCATTGTTTTCATACACACTTTCAGCTCATTTTCTACCTGGTGTCGTGATGTTCTTATTCTTGGCCATAAGTGAAAATGTCGGCGTGGCCGTTGCATTGCTGATAATCGTTATGGCTTTCAACGGAGCATGTGTGGTTACAACAATTGTTAATGCTCAAGATTTGGCACCGAATTACGCCGGTACCCAGTTCGGCATTATGAATTTCTTTGGTAGCATGCCAGGTTTCATAATCCCAGCTTTGGTGGGTGAAATAACGAAGAACAAGGTAAGGAGTATGAGTTTGTGGAAGTATCACAAAACATCACTGATGCATCGTATAATTTCATAGCTGTTAAGAGGTCTTGTCGTGACTTACTAACTTTAATAGGTGAAGGTAATCGTGTTCCTCTCTGGTTCCAATTCGAAGATGGGTTCATTGCGATACTCTCGTAGCCAGAGATTCCAATGCAATGCGCTAAAAGTTCCAGTTTTTCCTGATACTTTCTACTGATGATTGATTTTTTAGCTTTTCTGCGTTGTTTTTCTTAAAGAGATCGGCTTATTCCATGTTGCTATTCAACTTTAATTTATTTTTGAGTAGTTTTCTGGCAGAATTTTCGATTTTTCTATTTTCTCTTTCTTCTAGGATGAAGGTTTATTAGGATATTAGAAGGTTATCGATCTCTATAACCTTAATTTTATCAAAAATCCAGGATTGGACAATTTGTTTGGTGTTAAGAGCGAAGAGATCCACATATTTTTATAAAGGAAAATTAGGCAGGAAGAACCGCCTAGGGAATTTTTTGCTTACTTGTCACTCTCGATGTTGGGTGTAAGTCTATAGTCGCTTTGTAGACTTTCGCGAGTAAATGTAAACATAACCCCGAGAGAGGAGCATGTGTTCTATCCAGAATGGTAATTTTCGGCGACTGAACGCCAGCTTAAGAGCGTCCAGTTTTCCTTTGTTAGAAATATAACGCCATTGTCCATTGTTCATTAAAAGTTAAGGATAGACACAAAGGGAAGTCGACTAAGCTTGTCTCACATGTAAAGTTATTGTATTGTATTGAATTACCTGAGGTCAACGTGAGTGTTATTCGCATCATGTATTCTTTATTCATCCGTGGATTTTACTGTATTGATGCTCCAGCCAGAGGCGACCTGTTTACTTCAATCTGAATTAACCATTTAACATATTTCGTACATGTAAGCGTCTTTATTTATTTGAATCTAGAGGTGGTTAACAATGGTACTTGGTTTGAGTGTTTAGAGTGAATGAAATATGGATCCATAAATAGATACTGACACAATAACCCTGTGTCTTCAGAATGCCGCAACAAGGCATTTATGAACAACTATATTATTAGATATAAATATTATAATGAATAGGTAGTTAAATAACAGATACCTCTGTGACTTCAGAATGCCGTAACAAGAGATTCCTGAACAACGATATTGTGCATCCAGATTATAATAATCTAATTAGATAGTAAGTGTGTGAATGAGAAATTCCTGACCAAAAGGGTGTTGTTAAACTACCTCAAAGATCATTGTTAAATGTTCCTATTGCCCCATGTTCACACAATTGATTGCTGTATTTACCTTTGTTTGCACACTAATTATGTTTTAGGATATTAGAAAGATTGTTGATCTCTGGAACCTTAATTTAATGAGTAAAGGGAAGGACAGGGTTGAAGAATGTATGGGAGCTGAAGAGAGGTCAAGGTTTTCATTCATGATTCTTTTTTTTTGTCCTAAAGCTCTCATACATCGAGTCAGGTGTAGTACCCTGCCTTCCGCAACCAAATATTGTATTTTTACTTAACCTTGTATTATGAACTTCCCGTCCTGTTTCCTCGTTTCCGTTCAAGTGTAACTTGGGTTATCTACACAACGTAACATCCTATTCTCCCGCCACTAGGTGATCATGATAGAAAGGTTAGAGTTCTTTAGAGTACTCCGTATAGATAGATATCTAAGAGTAGTCGGTATAATCCCGGATGTTTTAGAGTACTCTGTAAAGCACGGGATAGCTCAAGAGATTGAAGTTTTCCTTCGACTCTTTCCTCAAGTGCCACTTTTCCTTACACTTAGAGTCTGTTGCATGACCCTATCTGGCAGGATCAAATTTCTGTTTAACCTCGTATTTTGGGCTGTCTACATACTATAGAGTCCTTTTCTCCTTCAACTACATAATCATGACGAGGTAGAGAGTTTATAGAAACTCCTTAAACAGTAAATTACTGAGCATATTCTGTATGTAACGAAAAATACCTTTTTTTTCAGAGCGAGCTCCCTGAATGGGCGATAATTTTCAGCATAACTGCTGCAATTTATATTTCAACTGGCTGTTTATTTCTATTTTTTGGATCGGTCAAGTTGCAACCTTGGAATGAGAAAAAAGAAGCAGCACCACCAGCGGAAGGTACAAGCTGATGGAATAGTGTATCTTTGCAAATAAAATTGTGTCATAGTTATTTCAGAATAAATTTATATTGAAAAAACCTTTTTCTCGAATGATTGTAATCGAAGGGTGAAAGACACCACGTGAGTGAATTTTGATTATGAATTTTGAAATAGGAGTTTAGATCGCAAAGTCAAATTATGCTTGAAAATCAAACTAGTTCAGCAATTATTTTAGTTGAAGGCGTGGGTTTCAGGCTTATATTTATAAGTACTTCGAAACTTTCTAATCTCTAAACTAAACCACTCAAAAAACCCTGATTCTTTTTCGAAATCTTAGTGGGATAATAGACACTGAGAATGTAATTAGACAAATGTCGCTTCGACATTAGGCAGTAGAATTTTTACCTGCCTCACTACAATACTCTCTGTACCAGCCGATCTAGTTACATCTTCACATTTACTCGATGCGCCTCGACCAAGCGGTCAGGTTAACATTAACAGCATCTCACTGCCTTTGGAATGAGTCACTCTTTGCTCTTTGAACAAGTAAGTTCTATTCATACTCTCTCTGCTCTTGAACAAGTCTACATTCACAATCAACGCATTAATCCGCTTTCATTCACTCAACCAACAGTGAAGAAATAACCTGCTCCCCGTGGCCAACGTTTTATCTCTCTCGCTACACAAAAGAGTTCAAGCATTCATAGAAAGAACTCTATTCGCATTCACTTATAATTTCACAAATTTAATCTCAAGGAACATTTTCGTTCACTCTCTAATGATAATAGTATAATACCACATTAAGAATCCTGAATCTGCAATATTAACTTGTAATTAACTAGTACATTTGTGAAGTGAACCCAAGTGAAATCAGTGAAAGTGCATAACGGTGAGTAAGCCCAGCGAACAATTCCTCTACGAGCAAGATAGTGTTTCCAAACTTAAGTCACCAACTACCTTAATTTTGGATAAAAACAATTCAAATACACTATTCAGGCTGTAAATAAACGATTTATGGTCTTTTTATTATATCTCTAGTTTCTCTCTTGAAGTACTTATCCTAGAATTTGCACACTAATTAGTTGACGTTCAACCAGTCACTGTAAAAAAATTCAAAAAGATATATCTATATACCAGGCAATTCTTTCAGCGTGCGTACGCCAAAGTCTCTGAACCAACTCAAGTGCGTTGATGATTTTTCCTGATTTTAAACTGCCTAACTTCAGTAGAACTGTCTCATATTTCTATGTTTGTGAGAACAGTCATTGTGAAAATAATTTCAGACTGAACTTTTGATTAACAAAATGAAATGAGTATCAAATAATGGATGTTTTTTGTGTTATTTTTAATAATTCTTAATTCCAGGAAAAATTCCATACAGAATATGTATCGGTTTCATGATATTTTGGGCTTGTGCTACAGGATTTATCCTTCTTGGTCATTTTCAAATGGCCATATTGGCAATGGTTGATAAAGAATATCGGAATTCAACTAGAAAGTTGGGCAGCCTAACTCAGGAAGATGTATGACTTGTTTTTATACTACTCATTTATTTTGACGCGAGCTAATGTATATAATGATCCCTGAATACATAGAACCAAAAGTATTTGAAGTCCTCGGGTATTCAACAGAAATGAAGAAGTATTTTATAGATAAGAATTGAATTTTACTAGAAAAAACTTAGTTTATATATTTCACAGTTTATTCGGAAACCTGAAACGTATTTGAGTTTTGCGTTCATTTTCAAAGGGATATAGATACTACGTAAACTTGTTTTTGGAGAAAAATACTAATAAAGCTAGTTTTCAGTTTGGACCGAGGTACCATTGGACTGCAGTTCAGGAAGGACAACTGATTAGCTCATACTATTACGGACTTGCCGTCATGTCTTTTCCCGGAGGTATCCTGATAGATTTGATCGGACCTTTCAAAACTGTATTAGCTTCGAATATTTTGAGCTCGATTGTCACCTTTATCTCCGCATCACTCGCTGGACACAATTGGGTGCCACTTTTCGCTTGCAGATTTATCAATGGATTGTGTGGAGTAAGATTCGAGTTTATGGCATTGTTAGATTAAGAGGTTCATCTGATAAGTTTTTGAGGTAGCTAAAAGGTCATTAAAAGATAGAAGAGCATTCAGCTGTCATTTGAATTGCAATTCACGTTGAGCTTTTCACCAAGCGTATCTAAATCCCTGGAGAGCAATGAATTCGCTAAGTTTTCCAAATGAGTGCTTTTAAGAGCGGTCAAAATGTCGAGTTGTATGAAGCGGGTCTGTCGATAAGAAAATGTTGCAGAAGAACCAGTGAATCTTTACGCACTACACTGCAAAGTGAACAAGAAAGCCGGGGACACAGAGCAATGGCCTTTGGATGTTCCAGAGGAACCACAAAGCGCCTAGATCACCGATTGAGACTTATGGCTCTTCGAGTAAGATTCCGCAGCACCTTGGTCATCAGGAATCAGTGGTTCGGAGATCATGGTAGGATGGTTGCATATGGTATATGGCCAAATATTGAGTTTTGGTCTTTTTTTGACGTCCTGACCGGGTGCTATCTCCTATAGTCGAACATCCAAATAACCACCGGCTCTGTTAGGGGATGATGGTCAAGAAAAGGTGAGAAGGTGACGTGGTGAAAGACCTTATCCACAATTTTATAGATAACGTGATAGTACGGTTATAATATGGTATATGGTAGCAGATCACTATAAGTTTCCATTAGAAGCAATATTCAGAAAGCAATCGATCTATATGCGATTCCATATTTTTACACCATCTGAAACTCTACGGTTCAACAAGTTAATGACAGATGTTTCCAGAGAATTGATAGCTTTCATGAATTAATATCTTATCAACTGTTCACCTCAGCTCCTAAGATCTCCCGATCTGCTTTTGATAGAAAATATCTGGGACATGGTTGGTCGCAGGCTGTTTACTCTGCCACACCCTTCACAGGCATTAGCCTTCCTTAACAGAATCCAGCCTAGGAGTTTCAAGTGTATGAGCAATTTTAGTAGTCAATACAGTAATGAATCAGTTTTTCTAGTAAGTTATCTGATGAAGTCTCAATGCTTATCATTTACTAAGTGAGATGTACTTAATATTTGTACTGAAAAGTATTAAAATCTTTTATGTATAAATCTTTTGTCATTATATAATAATGTAAGAGATCCGGGCGAGATGGACGTGCATAAGTTACCTTCAGAAGTTGTTCATTCTTAGATATTTTATGGATACGCACTTTGTGTCCAAGAATATTATGACTTCAAAGGATATCATATAGAATATCCCCTGTTATCTGATAATAATAAGATGATTTATATTGTTTTTCTAGGGTTTAATGTTTCCATCTATGGTTTCTCTGATCGCAAAATGGGCACCACCGAAAGAAAAGTCTACATTCACATCATGTGTTCTAGGATTTGTTTTTGGTTCCCTCACTACACCTCCTCTTGCTTCCATAGTCATAAAGAGCATGGGCTGGAAGTGGTCTTTCTACTGGTCAGGTCTGGCTGCTCTTGTATTTTGTCTGGCATGGTTCTTCCTGGTTTCTGACTATCCTTTAGATAATTGGTTTTGTCCCAAAGAAGAAGCTGCCTTCATATATGGAACTATGGAGGGAGAAATCGAAAAAGGATGGGTAACTGTATAAGAGTAGTGTCCGAATTCAAGGTTCAAGAAGAAATAGTATTCATTGTAAGAAGTTATACTCGTTTTGCAGAGGTACAAAAATAAAACTCTTCCTTGGTAATAAGAAAAATATATTATTTCACAGAATAGGTGCTCATTGAAAACTATCTATTTCCTAACCTTAACTTTGGACATGTACTTGAATATGGACTATTTCGCATTTTTATTCAATTCCGACCTAAACGAGCCTTTTCGTCTACAAAAATGTTGTTATTTTTCGCCTACGAAGCCACTGTTCAATGTTATCGATGTAGAATGTGATTAGTTGTACGATTCTGTCGTTTTTCGAAGATGGTTTTAGCGCTAGATCGTCAAACGTCATAAAGAAAACTTGAGCATCTGATGATTCTGGACGAGGAGCAAAGGATCAAAAAGAGAATCATTCGAAGATGCAGAATCGGATCAAAACTTGTTTACCATGTTCATACTTCGTACCATATTGCATGAGGAAGCTAAAAATATTTGTACAACCATTTGAAGAGATCCGTATTCTCTTAGGAGCATACGAGTGACAGAACCCCTCATAGATGATATAAATTACATCATTATATCACGGTATTTACCCGCTTATTTCTGTGTCAAATATTCTGTAGCACTGTAACTTGAAACGTGTGCTCGGTGACAACAAAGACTCGTCCTTATGGCGTTCCCATTGCATTTTAAAGCGGTAGAGAGGAAGCTTTTTGGAAATAAACCTCCTGAGCGACCTAAAAATATACTCGAGATAATAGTTATTATAACAGTCTCTCTTGGTAACTCTTAGTAAGTATTCTTCTTTTAAATGCTTCTGATTAATTGCATGCTTTACGCTTTACTTCCACTCATCGCTTTTCATTTTTGTATTTTTGCTTCAGTGTTATTTAATCCGACTGGAATGTTTTACTAAAATGCATTGCCTTTGTATATAACTAAAGCGACACGACCCTCTCCAATTATCTATTTATACTGTATACTTTCCCTCGGTGCCTCGTTGTTGTCTGTTGTATTTATTAATAGTGGTACTTTATTTGCACTGTTCATGGTATTCGCAGTGCCTGATTTCCATGTACTTACTCTTGTTGGATCCCCGGTTACCTATTTATTTGTTTCTTTTATTGTAACGTCCACTAACACGTCTAGGTGATGGGGTACTGTATCTATTTTATAATGTCCTAGTCAGTTTGTGTTACATATTTGCCATATACACGCGCCCGCTTACTTTGAGTGATTCGATTCCTAGTGAACTGGTGGCGTTCTTTAAGGTAAATCACTGAGTAGCCCTGATAGTGGACGACGTATTGTATAGAGACAGTAAAAAGCTACAGATATCCAACGCTACTGTGAGAATGTGTGAGTGATTGCTAGATCATTGTTACGAGGTATTGTGATATCCCCAGGGTTAGTTTGTATGACCCTTCAGGTAGTGTTCGGTTTGTTCTTTAGTAATAGCTGAGCCTTCCTGGGCTTGGCCCGGAGGAGGCTAGATACAGTCCATTTGATAGTAACCTTTCCGGTCGACTCGAATTATGTTGGATCCCCTCTTCAAGCAGATCTCCTGACATACCACGTTACACACCTTACTGTGCATTCAAATTCTTGTAACTGCAGGTTCTGCACTGGTTACCGGAAGTGCAGTTGAAGGTGCATGCTGGCTATATCCTCTCCTTTTTATTATATAATACCTGCAACCTGCGTCATTCCTTGGAAAAAGGAGCTATATTTTTTCCTTTTTACAGAAGAACCCACCTATTTGGAAAATGTTGAAGTGTGTTCCATTCATCGTGCTGATTCTTGGACACTTTGGCGTTACCTCTGGACTAGTTCTTATAGTAACAATGTTACCGAAATTTCTCGATGAAGCCCTGAAATTTGACTTTAATAAAGTTGGATATATGACAGCTATACCCAGCGTTGGTAGACTGATTGCAGGATTCTTTTATGGGGGTATTGAACAGGTTTTGTTGAAGAAATATGGAGTTGATAAAAAGTACCTACGAAAAGGATTCGCTATCGTTTGTGAGTGAAAAAAAGAAGTTATTCATATTGAAAAATATGATGGGCTCCATTACAATTTCCATTGTGATTTTGAATTTGTTTTTCAAATTCATTTGGAGCTCATACTAACCTGTAAATGTATGAATTTTATTACCTATAAAGAAAATCGTTTGTTAACTTTTCCTCAAGAGTTTCAATTTCACGTTTAAATTTCTAGTCCTTCAAGTTCAAAACCTTTGCGGCATTTGAAAGTATTTCGAACAAATGTGACCTTGTGTATCATTTTCTTTCAGAAATTTCCGTCAAATACTCAAACAATATATCGTTCACGCCAATTTTAAAATACTCTGTGAATTATTTCGCCAGGTTTTTGGACCATAGACGTATTATCCTAATACGTCTATGATTTAGACCTATGGTCTACGAGAGTTTTATCCGAGTTCATTAAGAGTTTTGGGAGAATTTATCCGCGCAACCATCACAGAGCCTATTAGTATTAAGTGCTCTTTGAGTATCAATCATTTTTCAATATTTAAAGGGCAGTTTGCACGAGTTCTAAACACTGGTGTAGTGTAAACAGATTCATGATAAAACAGTGAAACCTTACTGATTATAAATCGCATTAAACGTCAAATATCTTAAAACAAAAATGGCCGCCGTAATCTGTCAAAATCTCGTCGTCCATATTGATGAGTAGCCCACTATTTCAATTTTAGGTTTCTTTCAGCTCACATACTGCCAGGTACCGTTTTATCCATATTCCTCTTGAATTTTCTGACCGAATTTGGGGAAGGTTTGTCATTTGCACTCCTAAATATAGCAACATTAGGCGCATCTGCTGCAGTTGTCACAACTAGCGTCAACCCTCAAGATTTGGCTCCCAATTTTGCTGGAACACAGATTGGAATAATGACTTTTTTTGGAGCTTCAGCAGGCTTCATCTATCCTACTATATGTTCGAAAATAACAGCAGATAAGGTGAGAAATTTACGTGGCAAGACCATCTGTTTATAACTTTGTTATATTAACAACCGTTTTGGAAAACTATACATGTATTTTACAATTTATCTTGCTGTCTGTATAAAAGCTATCAGAAAATAGAGAGCATTCTATGAGAGTATAGCCGTACTCACAAAATTTGTGAAAAATATAGGAAAGCAATGTCTAAAACGCGCAAACACTTATGTCTCTACCACAACCACTGCCTGCTCTCTTACCACGGTGCACTAACTGCTTGCCTTTTGTTTCGAAATTCACGATTTCTACCTTACTCTACTTTAAGCTAGTCAAAGTCTTCTTTAACACAAGCAATAGACTTCAGCGTAATTCAGGAACTTACTTTCAAATCTTCAACATCTAGATTTATAGCCCTTCGACATCAATTAAACGATCCTTTAAGTTGAAGATGCTCAGGTACCATCGGGTTCAATTTTAATAATACATTTACATAGATTTCTCTGTACGAGATTTACTAATTTATTAAAAACATTGTATGATTTCATATATAATACATAATATATTATCTTCCAGAACGATATTTCCCAGTGGTCAATTCTGTTTGGGATTATGGGCGGAGTGTATTTAATCACTGGCTCTATGTTCATCATTTTTGGTTCAACATCCTTGCAACCCTGGAATGAGAAGATGAGTGGAGTTCAAGAAATAGATCCTGTAACTAAATGAGATTTCTGATTTGTTCTATAAATGAACCATACAAAATATTTGGGAATTGATCATTTATTTTATTTAATATACAGGCAATGAATTTTAATCGAATTTTTCTCAGTAAAATTCTGGAAAATTATGTATGCTGAATAGAAAAAATCAATAAAAATATATCTACATACCTCTTATTTAACAAATTCGGCTTGAACAAGCATTCATTTATTAAACTTAGCTCCTGCGGGAAAATCTTGAAAGGTGTTCAAATTGAAGATTTAAGATTTTGTTTGAGGAGTTACTATTTCGAAAAGAAAGACATTTCGGGGCATTGCCCCGACACTAGTAGACAAACTTATGTAAATTACCTAAAAACTATCGAAGCTGTACAATGAGCTCCTCCAAGGATCCTGCTAATACAATAATAGCCGTATCATCAGCAAATAATACCAGAGTTTTGGATAAAGTACCTTCATGTCATTCATAAATAAAACGAATATAAGAGGTCCTAGCATGGATTCCTGGGGAGTACCAAGATCATACCAAGAACATAAAATGCCATATGCCCGCCAGTTTCAAGAGAACCGTACACTTGCTCAAGCAAGCTACAAGTAGCCTTGTAAGTGGATCGATCTTTGCGGAAACTATGCTCGCAACTGGTTATGATATAAAACTTATCTGAAATGACGTAATCGATCTGATTGTAAAAAACGTGGTAATCGGGATCTAACTGCTTGTAGTTATTTTCCTAGAAATGATGAACCTGAATCTTCTGTTCCAGATTCCTTAACTAAGGATATGTGATAACTTTTTAACAATTTCAGGTATTAAGAAAATTTCCCCGTTCCCTAAACACAAATATTATAATAAACTTTTTACCTATCGGTATCTAATTGTTGCAATGCGCAAATATTGAATGGACAAAATTTCATTAATCATTGTTTACAACAATAGAAGTTAAGGTGAGCCTAATTCAATATAAACGAAACTTACATTTAAATTATAATAAATACATTGTAAAACACGTGGCCTCTCAGCCAGGGCGACTACGAAAGCCGATATGAAAACATTTGGTGATTAAAATGCTCACTGGGAAGTTTAAGTATGGGAGAATTTTGTTCAAGGGTATCCATGTTTCAAATATATCGGGTGTTTTTTAGAGTGATAGAACTTCAAATTGAAATAAAACACATTTAAATTAAGATTGAAGCCAATTTTTTTTTATTTGAAAGGTAGTTTTATGATGTTCATGTTTTGAAAATAATTTCCGACATATGTCCATCATGACTAGCTCTGAGGAACCGCATTCGACCAGACTAACTTTGGACCACTTTTTCGAGTAATTCAGGCCTTATTTCATCAATAACATAAGTTATGTTGGCTTCCAAAGAGTCTATTGTTTCTGGTTATCAGCATAAACCAATGACTTGACATAACCCCAAAGAAAATAACCCAGTGGAGTTATGTCGCATGATATTGGATGCCAATTAATTGGACCATTTCTCGAAATAATGTTATCGCCAAATCTTTCTTTCAATAAATCAAATGTTACGGTAGCAGCATGAGGTGTGCACCATCTTGTTCGAACCAAAACACTCCTGGGTCGATACCATTCAAATTTTGATCATTGATCATCGATCTGTAACGAGCACCATTCACTGTAACATTAGCTCCAGCATCGTTTTTAAAGAAATATGGACCGATGATGCCTCCAGCGTGTAAAGCACACCATACAGTGCATTTTTCAGGATGCAATGGAACCTGAAGAACTTCTTGAGGATTGTTTTCACTCCATATAAGGCAATTTTGCTTGTTTTCATGGCCGTTCAACCAGAAATGAGCTTCATCACTAATTTTACGATAAAAAAGTGGATCAACTTCAAACTGTTCTAGGGCCCAATCAGCAAACAAACGACGCTTATTATGGTCAAGTGGCTTTAGTTCTTCAAGCAGTTGGATCTTGTATGGGTGTAGACCAAGAGTCCAACTTGTTATGAACGTCGACGAATAGGCAAATTTGGATCATCATTAACACTATGACTTACAGCAGCGATATATTCTTCTGTACGTACAGTTCTTTGTCTTGTTGTAGAGAAAATGTTGTCCGAAATCTATCGATAGCTCGACGAATAAGCTTGCTCGATTTCAAAACATTATGGCTTCTATCTTCTGTCAAATCGCAGTTATCCCTATCGAAAGTTCTATCATTCTAAAAAAACACCCGATTCATAGTTGGCTTACCCTTCATCTTTTTGTGGCCCTTAGAACCTCATCAGCTGAGCATTCATTCAGGAAGATAGATCCCAAAGTACTGAACCTGGTTTTCTTCAGAAATGTGACGAGTTTTTCACCTTGCTGCATTGTCTTGAAACGCTTGGTCCTATATCTGCAGAATACCTGAGGTTTGTGCCTTGGTTATTTACTTTAATTTCCTTATTGATCATTTTCCATATAGTGTTAATTTTATTTGAAACAGTTTGAACTCTTTCTGCATTTCTAGTTTTTTTTAGCTCACCCAGCTCCTGAGCGTATTGTTGCCTTAATGTGAAATATACCCTCTTGCTCTGTACATGCTTTCTAACCTTTATTATTGTTTCCAAAGCTTCAAGTCTCCCCCTCATGGCCTCATTGTTCCTGTTTTCAACTCTTCTCTTTCTTTTATTTATCTTTGTGATAATTTTGTCTCGACAATTTGTTCGAAACAGTCAGTGAAACTCTCCCAAAAATCAATGACGCTGCCTTATGTAAGGGAATATTCATATTCAATCGGCCTACTCAATATGTTTTTTGGCAATAATAACAATTTTTTCCTTTTACAGAATAAGGAGACAACTGAGCATCTTTGTAGTCCAACAAGTGAGTCTGAAAGGTGAGTTCTGTGGAACCCTCATCATAGTGATTGGAAAATATGTTGTCAATTTGTTAATGATGATTTTTAGGGAATTTTAAATTCTAAAATCATGTAATTCTATCCAGAAATTCAAATGAAATTTTCTACTGGAACGCAGCAATATTATACAATTTGACAATAACTGTCAAATTTGCTATCAAAATGTCCTTCATGAATTGAAGAAAGCGAAAGAATAAAGATTAGAAAAGGTGATTTTTTGCTAGTCGATAATATGTGTCGGAAAATTCCAAGTAGAGTTTGGGTAGCCATGATGCTCTTTTGGGGGACTTTCGTCAATTATATGTTCAGATCACACTACCAAATAAGTCTTTTGGCAATGATGGAATCTAGAAACAACGAGAGCGTTGAAGATGTGAGTCTTTATCATTTTTCTAATCCATGTTTTCCTTCTTTTTGGTCTGTACAGAGTTTTGAGCATTCTGCTTTATTGTTTATGTTTATATTCTTCTTCAATTCAAACTTTTTTTAATTGTAGGTGAAATTATCATTTTTCTCGATGGACTACCGCTTCCTTGGACTCATTAGGTTATGATCAAAATTTTATTTGAACATTTTTGATTGCCAATTTCAGTAACCTTTCTTTGCAGTTTGGACAGCGTTTTTATTGGTCATACGAATGGGAGCAACAGTCAATCAGTGCTCTCTTCTATGGTCTCACCGTCATCTCGATACCAGCAGGAATATTTGTGACCTTGTGTGGCCCTTTCCATGTTTTGGTGTGGTCTTCAGTGATAATGGCTGTATGTTCTGCTATCATAGTACCGATGACCTACTTCGTTGGACCAGGAGGGGTTTTCACCATGAGGTTTCTGGTTGGAGTCATGGTGGTAGATATTTGTTATTTTTCTTTATAGTGTACTCTTCCGTACTTTACGGAATCCCTGAGAACTCTCACCTTTCGTCTAATGTGGTGAGAGAGGACGCTACGTCGCGTAGACAACCTAAATTACACATAAACAAGGCAAGGAAGAGTGGCGAAAGTTCAAATATTGAAACACAGTAAAGTTTAATATTATATTCATATTGGTGAGTTCATATGAGTGTGGATAGCTCAGCGGGAGAGCATCGGACTCGTGACCGGGAGGTCCAGGGTTCGAATCCTATTCAGGTAGAAAAGAAATTTTCTAGTTGGACGGGTATCTGCCACCATTTCACTGTTGGGTCAAAAATTAACAGTGCTGTGACCTAAAGTGGCGCCAGATCGCAGTAACAAAGCCTACACAGAACACAACTGAACTCCTAACTCGTACAAGCTGAAAAAGCTTCTGAGGGATCTTCACAGAAGATCTAGGAGTATCAGGATAATCAGGATAATAATAATAATAATAAAAATATTCATATTGGTAACAATGAAAGGAAACAACCCTCAATGAACTGAAACAAACATTTATCAACCTGCCAGTATATTTACTCTACACAATGCTTCGTGAAGATACAGAGTGGACCTGATAGCACCCCGGTTATAAGTATTTATGCATATAGTTGAACGGTAAATATCCCACAAAGGATATCATTATTACACAGCGCAGGGGTCTTATAGCTAACATGTATCTACAGCTGTAACACCTATAGCCAGTGCTGAATCTTCAGCTATCAGAGTCGTGTCTAGATGGACAGATAGGAGAGTAATATGGAATTTCCAGGAGATCACCCTGAAGAGGTGATCTAACATAACTCGAGCCAAAGGAAAGCGTCCTATTAAGAGGACTGTATCTGATCTCACCGCGGTGGCCAGTGCCCAGGGAGACTCAGATGACAATATGAAAAACTCGCACAGCACCTGAAGGGTCGCACAAAGTGATACTGGGGCAACCACAATACCTCAGCAACAACGATCATACACTCACACATTTTACACAGCAGCGTTTGATATCCGGACTATGTCTCTGCAGTGTGTTGTTCTCTACCAGGACTATTCAAAGGTTTGGTTAACAAAGAATACAATTTAACAAATAAAACGGGCACATGACTATTGCAAACATCTTGGGTGTTTTTTTTTTAGAGTGATAGAACTTTAGACAGGAATAACTGTGATTTGACAGAAGGTAGAAGCCATGTTGTTTTGACATTTCTGTTCAGTAAGCATTGACAAATTATCAAGGAAAGACTCACGTCGCAACAACGTTTACAAATTGTTGAAATTTATTTTCAAAATCAGTGTTCTATTCGCCAAACTTATAGAGCACTTCGTGAAATTTATGGTTTACATAATCGTCCATCCGAGCAGCTTATTCGTCGAACTATCGATAGATTTCGGAAAACATTCTCTCTACTCGATGCAACAACAACAAAAAGACAAAGAACTGTACCTACAGAAGAAAATATCGCTACTGTAAATCATAGTGTTAACGATGATCCAGATTTGTCTATTTGTCGACGTACACAACAAGTTGGACTCTGTGCATCCACCACATGGAAAATTTTGCGTAAAGATCTTGGTCTACACCCATACAAGATCCAACTGGCTCAAGAACTAAGGCTACTTGACCATAATAAGCGTCATTTGCTTGATGATTGGGCCCTAGAACAGTTTGAAGTTGATCCACTTTTTTATCGTAAAATTGTGTTTCGTGATGAAGCTCATTTCTGGTTGAACGGTATGTAAACAAGCAAAATGGCCATATATGGAGTGAAAACAATCCTCAAGAAGTTCTGCAGGTTCCACTGCATCCTGAAAAATGCACTGTATGGTGTGCTTTACACGCTGGAGGCATCATCGGTCCATATTTCTTTAAAAACGATGCTGGAGCTAATGTTACAGTGAATGGTGCTCGTTACAGATCGATGATCAATGATTATTTGTTTCACAATTTTAATGGTATACACCCAGAAGTGATTTGGTTCCAACAAGATGGTGCTACACCTCATTATGCTACCGCAACAATTAATTTATTGAAAGAAAGATTTGGCGATAACATTATTTCGCGAAATGGTCCAATTAATTGGCCTCCAAGATCATGCGACACAACTCCACTGGATTATTTTCTTTGGGGTTATGTCAAGTCATTGGTTTCTGCTGATAAACCAGAAACAATAGACGCTTTGGAAGCCAACATAACTCATGTTATTAATGAAATAAGGCCAGAATTACTCGAAAAAGTGGTCCAAAATTGGTCTGGTCATGATGGACATATGCCGTTAATTATTTTTAAAATATAAATGTCATAAAATTATCTTTGAAATAAAAAAATGGCTTCAATTTTAATTTAAATGTGTTTTATTTCAATTTATAGTTATATCACTCTAAAAAAATACCCGATATTACATAAACTTACTAGGAGATAATAAAATAAATACAATACACCATCACCTGGACGTGTTAGTGAATGTTACAATGAAAAACAAAGAAATAGATAACCGGGGATCACACAATAGTACATGCAAATCAGTTATGCCAGACACTGCGAATAAAATGTCACATATAAGTAACCATCATTAATGAATACAACAAACAACAAAGAAGGCACAGAGAGAAAGTACACAATAAAAATGGATAACTTGTGAGGGTCTGACGCTTTAGTTATATACAAAACCAACACATTTTAGTACTATTTTCCGGTTCAGTAAATTCATTAAGGAAAAAATACAGAATGAAAATTAGCAGGCAATAATTGGGCGAAAGATCTGACATTAAAACTAAGGTGAACATTCAAAAGTGTAAAATATGCAATTAATTAAAACCTGTACGAGAAATCCACTTACCAAGAGCTACCAAGGGGAACTAATATGTGTAAGCTATCTCGAGTACGTATAGTTACTGTCGCTCAAGAGGTTTACTTCAAAGAACCTGCTCCTCTGGCGACTTAAAATTCAATAGAGATGCTATAAGGTCGTCCATCTTCTTTATTATTGGCACAAAGCGCATGCATCAAGTTCTAGTGCCATAGAATGTCTTTTGTATGGACAATTCGTTGTGTGCGTGTACTGATATTGATGCAGGAACTTGATACTAAGTATTCCCCCTCTGAGTGGCGTTTATTTATAGATTCGTTCAAATACAGTTTGTAAGCTTATTATTTTATGCATTTATTGCATAATGGAAATTTAAAACCCTATAATATCGGTTGCCCATTTAGTGAAGATGAAAAAAAGTTATGAAAATATGCGCACTTTTTTTCGGATAAAATAAACAACAACACGTATAAATGGCAGATATGTGGGTACTTAAAAGTTATAGGAATTTTAGTGGGACTTCAGGTGGAATTTACAAAGTATTGCTGTTTTCTTTGTCTATGGGACAGTCATGCAGTAAATCAGTATTATATAACAAAAATTTGGCCAGAAAGAAGTGTATTTCAACCGGGATCTCGACATGTTAAGTTCTTATAGACCCCAAAAATGTCCTTCTGCCTCCCCTTCACATAGAATTGGGCTGATGAAAACTTTGTAAAGGCTATGAATAAAGATGGTGATGGATTCAAATACTTGAAACAAGTCTTTCCCAAGTTGAGTGATGCCAAATTAAAGAAAGGCATTTTTATTGGACCACAAACCAGAAAATTGCTGGACGACGTTAATTTTACAGAGAAGCTTACTCACAAACTCATTTGTTAGTGTAGTAAGAGGATTTTGGGCAACAATATGGATGCAAACTACCAACAGTTAGGTAATGAACTATTAGATGCCTACAAATCGCTTGGTGCCCGAATGCCATTAAATATTCATTTCCTCGATTCACATATGTCATTTTTTCCTGAAAATTTGGAAGCTGTCAGTGATGAGCAGTGTGTAAGATTCGACCAAGATATTAGGACAATGGAAATTTGCTATCAAGGACGATCCAGCCAAGATGATTACTGTTTTTTAAAGAGAAGATTTGACCACTCACAAAAGGAAAAAATACAGTTTAATTAGTGTTTTAAGTCAATATTTTGAATCCTTGTGTTTTTCTTGAATGTAAGGTTTATTAGGTGTAAAACTGAATAAAGTCCATATATACAATTTAAAAATTCTGAAATCATTTCTTTCAATACACATCAGATATTGTAACAATAAATGTGAATCTATAAATGTAACAAGAAAGCCTAAAGTGTTACAACTTTATTTCTTATTTTTGTATTTGGATACGTCCATTCTACCATAATATGCTATTCAGCTTTATGTTATAACCAAAAAAATTTTTTGTCAGCCGGTGTTATGGTTGATGGTACGCTAGTGTGATTTTGCGCCGAAAGTATCGAGTAAAACTCTATGGTTGATCCATCTATTGACTGGTGCATGAACTAAAAATATATTTAGGTGGGGGGAAAGGCGGTGTCCAATCTATACAACTATCTGTAACCTCTGTCAATTTATTTAAATAAGTTATTCATTTTTAAAGGGTCTCCAATATCCCGCCATGCAGAATTTAATAAGCAACTGGGCACCTCCACAAGAAAAAGGAAAATTCATGGCTTGTATGATGGGCAACACCTTCGGCTCGATAATTACCATGCCCATGTCAAGTTTGATCATAGAAAATTGTGGATGGCCGTGGTCATTCTATCTGTTGGCTCCTGTCGTAGTCATATTCTGCATCGCTTTGTTCCTCCTCATTACAGACCATCCACGCGATTACAGGTGGATAAAGCAGGAAGAAGTCGACTACATCGAAGCTTCCCACGGAACGAGCGTCAGCACAGAAAAGAAAAAGGTATTCTTCTTCTTTAAAGATAAAATGATCACGTTATAATAAAATAACGTGTTTTCCATTAGAGACTATATATTTTTTATAGCAGCCCTATTTGAAATGATACAAATGTCGTTGGCTGACATTTGTATTCAGGATAATTCAATATACAGTACAATTAGCTATTTTTGATATCCGTTAGTTACTTTGTTCATTACCTGAATAAAATTTTCAGTTGTGATGTTCTTTTTCGCGTCTACTGAATTTGAAAATACCCTTAAGGTTGAGCTATCCCGTGTTATACGGAGTACTCTAAAATATCCGGGTTAGAGAGGACAGGATACAGACAGCATACACTTTTAACTGCACTTCCGGTAACCAGTGCAGAACCTAACAGTTACAAGGGGTAAGTTCGAATGGACAGTAAGGTAAGGGTAACTTGGTAAGCCCAGGAGATCTCCTTGAAGAGGGGATCTAACATAATTCGAGTCGACCAGAAAAGTCAAATGGACTGTATTTGGCCTTCTCGGGGTGGCCAAGGCCCAGGAAGACTCAGATATTACTGAAGAACGAACCGAACACTACCTGAAGGGCACGCAAACTAATCCTGGGGCTATCACAATACCTCGGAATAATGATCTAGCAATCACTCACACATTCTCACAGTAGCATTGGACATGCGCAGCTATTTACTGTCTCTATACGATACGTCATCCTCTACCAGGACTACTCAGTGGTTTATCCTAAAGAACGCCACCGGTTCACAAGTAATACAATCTCTCAAAGTAAGCGGACGCATGCATATGGAAAATATGTAACACAAACTGACCAGAACATTATAAAATAGATTTAATATCCCATCAGGTGATGGGTTCATTAACACGCCCAGGTGGGCGTGTTAATGAACGTTACAATAAAAGCCAACAAAGAAATAGGTAACCGGGGCATCACACAAGAGGACATGCAAATCAATTATATCAGGCTCGGTGAATACCATGAACGGTACAAATAAAGAACTGAGGGACTGTTATGAGTACTATTATCTGGAGTATGTTTTTAAGTCGCTCAAGAGGTTTATTTCCAAGAACTTTCCCCTCTGCCGCTTCAAAATACTACGGGAATGCCATCAGAACGTTCTTCTCTTTGTTATTGTCACCAATCGCATACGTATCAAGTTACAGTGCCACAGAATATTTGACACATAAATAACGCGGCCAAATACCGTGATATAATTATGTAATTTATATAATCTATGAGGGATTCTGTCACTTGTATGATCCTTCGAGAATACAGATCTCTTCAAGGTTACTTCTGAGAAAATGGAATTATTTTTTATTTGTGATATTATATAAGAATGTATGCTAATATTATAATTAATTTCTAAGTATGACCATAATCTACAAAGTAATTCATCTATTAGTACCAATGAACGAACATGAAATTAAAATTTATCCATGAGATAGAAAAAAAACGCATCATTTTTTAATTGTAGAAAATCTATTGAACAAAATGAAATACAATCATAAAATAATTCCATCTAACCTTATTTTTTTTTGGAATTATTTCAAAAGATTGCAATAAACAAAATCTTCGATGTTACTTTCGTGAAACCAAACAATTCTCACCATCAAAAATCAAAATTCGTGATTGCACAAGTGAACTTTTTAAGTGAACGAATGTTTCTTTTAATAAAATATTAGTTTCAGTTGCTGAAAAAAAAATCATTCATGTTTGATTGAATTATTTTATTACTATTGAATAACGAAAAATTTATTTCATAATATCTTGGCTAGGTCCGAACCGAGTTACTTTTTACTCTATAAACTTGAACACCTGAATTTCCAATAAAATATATATCGACCAGATTAGGAGCTTTTCTTTCAACTCCTGTGAAATTCTTATGATTCAACGCATTGCTAATTATGATGAGTTTCTTCAAACTGGGTAAATCAGGTAGGTCGTCGGTGTTCAGTGATTTCAAACCATTGGATACCAATTCTAATGTTGTCAAACTTTTTAGAGGTGCTAATGCTTTCTTAGGAAAACCCTTCAATTTATTTTCTGAGAGGAGTAAATATTCTAGTTTGTTTAGTTTACTAAATGCTGTAGGTTCTATGGTCTCTATGTTATTCCGAACAAGTCTCAGCTCCCTTAATTCCGTGTTCTCGAACATGTCACTTTTTAATATTGGTATATTTTCATCCATTATTTCTAATTTTTCCAAAGGAAGTGTGCCGATACCTTTCAAGTATTGTTGTTTGAATCCCACCCAATTTCTTATCTCTATGTTCTTCAGTTTTGGACAACAATTTTCGAAGATATTTTCATCGGTTTTTTGAATCCTGGAAAATACTATGATGAGTGATTCCATGTTTTCAAAATTCCTTAAAATATTTTTCGAGAGTCCAGTTATATTACAGAGACGAATCTCTAAGGAATGTACTTCGGAAAATTTCGATTTGATGATTTCTTCCGAGAGAGTTCCAGAGTAACTAAGGAGTCTAATTTCTTGACTGTGTTGATTATTTTTTGGCAACTCACGGCATGTGACTGAATTTACAGCGATGAGAAGGAAAACTATGTAGACAGGGTTCCTGTAAAAATCGAGAAATCGATAAGCTGGTTTCTACCATTTCATTCAAATATCTGTATTTGAAAAATTTTTAATCCAGACCTTCAAGCCTCTAAGTTTTTATAATTATAGTGTAGCTTTCATAGTTAAAATAGAAAATTTATTCGTGAATAATATTTAAATAAGGTTATTCTAATTTTCATTGTTATGTTTACTGTTTTGCTATCACAGTAGCATCATCAGGCAGGTTTACATTTTGAATAACTAAGCTTGTTTCCGAAATCCGTTGCTATTTATATTACAGTAAGTACAATAAATTTTTATTGAGCACTGAAACCCAAAAAAGAATCTCTGTAAATTTCAGCTTATCTGAATATATTTAACAGAGGTGAGTTATTTAAATCTAATTGTTGGTTAAGTAATATTTCAATTTTATTGTGTTTATTTATCTCTAGAGATTCTAACAGGTTTAAGGCATAACTTTTACTTTCTTTATGTAGAAATTCGAAATTATGGTTGAAAGTATGTTCTGTTTCTAACAATTGGTTAGAATATGTGGAATTATTTTTATCATTGAAGAAACTCTTTAAACCTTCACAAATTCTATGTCGAAAAGTTCTTCCAGTCTGTTCTATGTAAACTTTTCGGCAATCAGCGCAGGTTAACCTATAAACCCTCTATTTATCATCTTTATGTGTACTGTCTTTATTATTTTTAATGAATTTACTCAAGTTTGAACAGGTCTTAAATGAAGTTCTTAACATATTTATTTTTGAGGTATGTAGCAATTTTCTCAGAAATACCTTCAGTGTATTTTAAGGAAATTTATCTAAAATTTCCTTTTATATTAGGATATACCATATTTGAAGCTATTTTATCATTTTTATTCATCAATAGTTTGTCTATCAACGCAGGATCATAGTCATTATTAATAGCTATTTGATTAATTATGGTGAGTTCTAAAATAACCCACCTCTGTTAAATATATTCAGATGAGCTGAAATTTACAGAGAACCATTTTTTGGGTTTCAGTGCTCAATAAAAATTTATTGTACTTGCTCTAATATAAATAGCAACGGATTTCGGAAACAAGTTTAGTTATTCAAAATGTAAACCTGCCTGATGATGCTACTGTGATAGCGAAACAATTGTTGTAAACATAACAATAAAAATTGTGAAAATCAGTATAACCTCATTTAAATATTATTTAATATGGATTTTCACCAAGTAAGGACTGATTCAATTCAAGACTTATTCGTGAATTGAATTAAATTCTTGATTGTTTCGGTCTCTACTTGACGGAAATTCATCGTAAATGATTTGAAGTAAATTGACGAAACAATTGTCGTTGAAAAATAAAAATAAGCGGAAATAAAGTGTTTTACTTCAAGTCATTTACGGTGAATTGAATTGATTTAGCTTGGTGCTTGGTAGAACTGAATTATTTAAAATTCTGCAAATAATACACTTCCGAAACCAAAAAAATCAAAAAAATGCTTAAAACAACAAATATAATATAAAAAACGAGCGTGCTTTAGAACACACGACTGAAGTTAAACTTCTTTAGCTACACTATATACATACCCTGGCGAGCAAAAAAGACGGGTCACTAAGATGTTACACTGTTTTTTCCAGTAGAGTCACGTGTTCAAATTGATTCGATAATATTCTGTTCATCATCTATCTTTCATTACAAAAACAACTAAATATGTGCAAAATGTAGACATATGGGCTTGGTAAAAGAAACAATTTTCGAATAATTCTTCACGATAAATTCATCGTTTATCAGTTGCGTCCAACATTGGTCACTGAAAAGTTTGTTTTCCACTATCCGAAAGAAACAATTTCATAAAATGAGTTAACCAATGGAAGATTGTGCGAGCAAGTGTAGTGGCACTTATTGAAAATGGGCTGAGCCAGAGATCTGTTGCTAGTATGAATGTTACCCTATCTGTAGTCCAAAGAATATTACCAAGTCATCAGGAGACAGGCAGACTGACCAGAAGACTTGGATCTGGAAGAAGACGGTGCACATTGTCGAGGGATAATAGATTTATGGTTTCCACAAGTCTTCAAAATCGCTATCTTACTGCTGTTGAAGTACGAAATCAATCGATGGAGGTACCTCATGTAGAGGTAAGTGATTGGACCGTGAGACGACGTTTCTCAGAATCGAATTTACAACCATACAGACCTTCGACAGCTCCAGAACTTCTCAGAGAGCATCGAATTGAGCGTCCGCAATTTGCACGAGAGCACATAAACTGGTTAGAAGCTCAGTGGGACCAGGTACTTTTCTCTGATGAATCCAGATTCAGCATTCGAGGAGCTGATGGTCAAAGACGCGTTTATAGACGTCCAGGAGAAAGATACGCTGATGCCTGTATAGAGGAGCGAGTTCCATTTGGTGGAGTGTATTTAAAGAGCCGCACAAGCTTGGTATTTATAAATGGATCTTCAACAGCAGTAAGGTATATAGAGGAAATTCTTATGATCCATGTTGTACCTTAAATACCATTTCTGGAAGAGCAGGGAATTTTTATGGATGACAATGCACGCCCACATACTGCTCGAATAGTGACAGAGTACTTGAATGAGGTTGGAACACAAGAGAATATTCGAAGGCTCTTCACGAGCATGGGAAGACGTTTGGAAGCTGTAATCAGAGCTAGGAGAGGTCACACGTCATACTGATATTGAAAATTTCACAGTTATGATACTTTGTTCAATTTTGAATTTTTTGATTTTTTCGAAAAAAGCATATAAGCATAAGTTTCATTCTTCCTTGGGCAATTTTCTTTTCCCTAGCATTTCAGAAATTTCATGATTCTCGTAAAAATTTCAACTTAAAAAGGTATTTGAACAGTAATGATCAAGTGGTCCGTTTTTTCTGCTCGCAAGTGTATTTACATATATTAATTTTCTACAAATATTCAAATTGTGGTTGTATAAAGATTATACAGGGAATATATTTGTTATGTTGGACTTCAATTATCGCTCATGATAATGGTTTAATTTACCTCAAATGTTAAACCCACGTAATTGAACAGCAAAAAAATTTATCATATCGTTGTAACTTAGATTTCTCGAAAATTCGAAGAATATCATTCTTGTTTCGATACACGAAATTAATCGGTGTGAATCGAATTATACTAGAGATAGGTACTCACATTTTCAATTGGTTAAATACAGAGAATATATCCTCACAGCAATTTTAGATAATAAATGAGTTCATATGAAGTACAAAATTAAATTAATATTCACTTTTACGATGGATGCTACACAATGGAACAATACCTTCTGAAAATTCATGACAGAATATGATTCGCTCGACTGAAATATATTTCAACTTCAAAATAAAAATTATCAAGATATGTTCTGCACCGATATATTGAATATTACAGATAATTACTGGAATTAATTTTCCGGAACCTCCACAGATTTAAATTTCAATAAATCACATGAAAACATTTAGAATTAAATTTTTAATAAACATGTCCTAGATAACACTATCACTTTAAAGACATATACAGGTGTCCCATAATTAGAACAACAAGCTTCTAGGGGATATTCTAGACATTATTTCAGACACTTTCGACACGAATCACATCATGTAAAAATGCTTCGTTAAAGAGCTAGAGTCCTCTGAAGATGACGTCCAGGCAACATTTTTTATTACATATTTCCAAAACCGGTGCAACTGGGCGATATTACACAAGAGCATCTCTTTTCAAGTGAAAATATCAGAGTTTATGAATTTAATTTTACTTGTAAAATAATGAAAGTTAAAAGAGTTGTTACTAAAAATATCCTTCGTCCCTCAAAAATGATACCCTTATGTTTGACATGAAAAAAATGCACTCAAATCATTGGATGCGTATTTTTGATATTAGCCAATGTGTAAAATTTCAATACTTTAGGTGATGCCGTTTTGTGACAAAAAATGTTACCTGGACGTCATCTTCAGAGGGCTCTAGCACCTTAACGAAGCATCTTTGCTTGATATGATTCGTGTCTGAAATAATGTCCAGAATATCGCCTAGAAGCTTGTTGGTGTAATTATGAGACACCTGTATATTAGCATGACATGTGGTGGAAATTAACTGATAAAGAATTAAAAAAATATAAAATAATGACCAAATCATTTAGACATCACCTTATACATACATCTACATATAGGTTTCGATTGGATGTTGAAGAATCACAAGTTCCATCACCAGAAAATCATATAATTCAAAAAGGCCTTTTTTATTTTCTTTTTTAAAGAATATACAGCACATTCTCCAGAGAAAGAACCTGATAAATTCAGACCAAAATCTTTTCAGTAAGGAGTTATTTGAATAAACAAAAAAATCATTAAAAAATATATGAAAATATTTTTTTTCACCAGACATTTCTGCAACAACAAATCAATTTTTGGATAAGCATACATATAATATTGAATATTCATAAGTAATATCAAATAAAGTTATTCTGATTTTCACAAATTTTTATTGTTATTTAATAAAAAAATTGTTTCACTATCGCAGTAGCATCTTCAGGTAGGTTTACATTTTGAATAACTAAATTTGTTTCGGAACCGATTTTGAAAACAAATTTAGTTATTCAAAATATAAGAGTAAGTCTTGCTATATCAGCTCTCAAAATATAATAATGATTATGCGGCTTAAGTGTGAAGTTCGGTTCTAAAATATACAATTAAATCCTCTGTCGGAAAAGAACGAAAATACTTTCCGAACAACCTTATAGCATTATCAACTGTTACATTTCAACAAACTGAATTTGATTCAAGAAATATCCACTCTATATAGCGATGTATGTTTACAGGGTATTTTCAAACGTGAGATTTGTTTTAAAAGAAGGTAGAACAGATCAAAATAACCTATTTCAACAAAAATCACCCACTACTAAATATTCAGGGGGACGAAGATAAAAGCCCTTCAATTCGAATTCGATTCCCTCCAATTCGAGTCCGGTTCTGTAAGTTCGCAAGTATGATCCGAAATCAGCATGAGACTTCGACTGACAGCATGTATCAATTAAAACACCGAATCTACGTTACGATTTCAACGTAAACATTTAATGGACTTGTCAGTTTTTGACTTTCGTCAATTTGTCAAAAGATTGCACATATTTATTTGAATATAGGAAGATAATACGTCACAAATTATTGTTTTTCCAGAAAAATCCGCCATATTGCAAGATGTTTTTGTCGTTCCCTTTCTACGCCCTGATAGTTGGGCAGTTTGGTAACCAATATAACCTATTCCTTGCTTTAACCATCGTGCCTCAATACCTGAAGAGAGTCCTGGGCTTCAACTTGAAATCTTCCGCAGGCATTGCCGCTCTTCCACAGGTTTCAAGGTTGCTCTCCGGGTTCATTTTTGGTTCCTTGAACGATTTTCTTATACAGAGAGGTGTTTCGAAGAAGTACTGTCGAAAAGGCTTCACGCTATTCTGTAAGTATTCTACGAATATGTTCAGTTTTTAGCATTTTAACTTTCCAAATCTTCACTTATGACGAACAAAAGGCGCTTTCTAAATCACATCGCTTTTTATGGGTCTTGTCATAATTATAAGTATTTATTGAAAGTATTATTTTGACAGAAACGTTTGCAAATGAAATCACAGCGCATACAATTAAATACAGGGTGACAGGAATAACTTCGGACAAAGTTTTCTTCATTTAACTTTATTGAACGAAAGAAATTAAACAAAACAACAACGAATAATAATAACATAAACATTTGGTAATAATAGATTTAAGCGGTTCCGAAGTGGCTTCCTTTGGCGGCGATACATAGCTCCTTGAAATTTTTGGCAATGGGCTGCAGCTCTTCGGGCGTTAATCGGTCCCATTCCCGGGGCAGGGATTGCCTCAGCGACTCCAAACTTTTGTGGTGTTTAGCACATGCCCTGACCTCCAAAATCGACCACACGCTGTAGTGAGTAGGGCGGCCATTCTGCAGATGTGATGAAACCCGGAAAATGGGTCTTACACCATTCTTGCGTCCTTTTCACTTTGTGAGCCGGAGAGGAGTCCCGTTGAAGGGTCCAATGCGTGTCGCCGAAGTGCAGCTGGGCCCACGGAAGTACTACGGCCCCGAGAATGTCGCTTAATTGAATTTTGATCTCTTGATCCACGAAAACCAAGGGTTTTGCCGCTGGCGCAAATTCCACCCCAAACCATGACAGGTTGCGGATTTTGACGATGTCCCACGTACAGGGTGCCTCTGCAAACCAGACTCTGTCGTTTTGGTGGTTGTGGGATTGTTATACGGTGAAAATCTTCTCGTCTGTGAAGAGAATGCGCTCCCATTGCTGACCTGCGGCACCTTTGGAGTCGTACGCGCTTGTTTTCATCCGTGAGGAGTTGAACTTTTTGGAGCTTGTATGACTTGTGGTTAAGCTCCATTTTGGACATTTGACGAACAGATTCACGGTTGATACCGGTCTCACCGGCTATTTTCCTCATGGAGACCCTCGGATTTCGATTGACTCGCTTTTTGACATGCGATTGCTAGGCGTATTAACACTGCATTTTCTCCCATGTTCCTGGACGACGACCATCATAGCTAAGCTCCTTGAGCCAACAAACAATTTCGCATTGACGCTTACCTTGACGAAGCAGCTCCAAAATTGCACTACGTTTGTTTGACATTCAAACACTACAAAATAGAGTAATATCAAACCGAAAATTCACATATTAGTACAAGAAAGTGTAGAGAATCTAATTGAATACAATTATTTGGCTGTACTAAAATACTTTTGTTCCAGAGCACAGTTAAATACGTCCGAAGTTTTTCTTGTCACCCTGTAAATGGTATTCATTAGACATAAGTTTCAAAAAACTTAATTTGTAATTGTATGATTTTAAAGCTTATGGGGAATCAATCAAAATGTATTTGCAACACTTACGAAAAATAAAAGAACTAAATAATGAATTTTTTCTTTTTCGAGCAGTTTTTTTTCGTATTATTAGAATATGTTTCAGCTCACATATTGACTGGCGCCTCCTTGTGCCTATTTCTTGCGATCGGCAACAGCTCAGCGGCTGCCATATGTTTGCTCGTTATGATGATGGGATTCAATGGTGCTGCTGTGGTGACAGTGCTGATAAATGCTCAAGATCTTGCACCCAATTGGTCAGGAACGCTATACGGTATTATGAACTTTTTTGGTGGTTGGGGTGGCTTCGTTGGACCCATTCTTGTGGAAAAATTAACGAGAGAGGTGCATATCGCATATAAGAATTAAGGTGCCAGTATGTTGAGGAGAAACGAACGAAGGTGAAGCTGAATTCGTTCATCTAAGATGTAATTCTTCCTTCGTGTACGACTACTGTAACTATGAAAGAAATTGCATATCAAATGCCATTTTCCTGGCTTCATTTCTTCTCAATATGCAAACTTTCAATTTTAATATCAATTATAAGTAGAGAGATAAGAGAGAAACGATATTTATTGCTCTTGCAAATTGCTAACGACTTGAGCTTTTTGGCAGCATAAATTACATTTCTTTTATATACACAGTTTTTCTCAAAGGAAGATTACATAATTATTGAATAAAAAAACGAAGTGTTATCTATCGCCTCTAACTGAAAGGTTCCTTATTACATCCCTCAGGGATTTGATTGGGTATTTTCTTTTGTGTTGTTCTTGGTTCAGATCTTATAGAACAAAGGGCTGGAAGATTTGAAAGTTGTGTGGTCTGCTCACAAATTTCTTTCCTAAGGTTTGAAGTCTACTTAGAATCGAGTCTACCTCCGTTTTTCCATAGAGAAGTTCATCTGATGGGTTATGGAGTGGATTTCCTGGATGGCATATTTCACTCAAAGTTTTCAAACTACTGCTTTCTACTACTTCGATAGTATTAAGGGTGGACCTTCTACAGTTGTTATATATTAGATGTCAATATTCTGATATCAGTCTGCATATACAGCACATCATCAAAAGTCTTGGATTGATATTTTCCTCTGTTCCAACTGCAATATATTTGATAGAAAATCTTTGTTTGGTACTCTTTGCTTTATGCAGGATGGGACAAAATTGGAAAAATGAGAAAAAATCAAAATTTATCGATTATTTATTTTTGATTAATTATAGTTATTCTACAACTGAATCTTAATTCAATAGTCCGTATTACCACCTCTTCTTTCAATCAACTGCCCTAGGCATCCCACGAATCAAGTCATTAATAAAATTTTTAGGCATGTCGTTCCATTCTTCCTGAAGAGCTAAACACAATTCCTGAAAAGTTAAAGGTTGAAGATTGAATATTGCTCTCCCTAAGTAATCACATACGTGCTCAATTGGATTCATGTCTGGTGATAAATGAAATTATCCCCAAATTCGTTGCGCGGAGGAACAACGATTGGTGCGATGATGTTTTCTACGTAAATGGCACCAGTAATTATTCGCTCAACGATAATGAGAGGGGTACGGCTACCAAACATAATACCCCTCCAGCACATTATTGATCCGCCTTGAAAGGGCACAACATCCTGGGCGAAATTGAGTCGCTCTAGTCTGCCTGGAACTCTCCAAACCCTTTCTCGTCGACTATCACTCTGTAAAACGAATCGTGACTCGTCCGAAAAAAGTACGTTGCGCCATTGTGATAAAAGTCAGTCTTGGTGGTGTTCTGCCCATTGCCGACGGATAACTCTATGTCCAGGTGATAGCCGAGGTACTCTTAAAGGTCTTCTTGCCCTTAACCGCATTGCAACCGTCTCCTCATGGTACTCGTTGAGACTACCCGTCTATAGGCCCTCAAAAAATGACTTCGAAGGGCTGCTACAGATACCGTTCGATTCCTTCGAGTAAAATTTACGATATAAGGGTCTTCCCTTGCAGATGTTACTCTGGGTCGACCAGGCACCGGTCTCCGGGCAACGCTGCCGGTTTCCAGGAAAAGGGCCCCTATGCGCCTTACGGAAGTTCGTGGAATATTTAAATGTTTGGTGGTTCGACAAAGCTTTTTCATGTAGGGCTACTATTCTTGCCCGGTCAAACTGAGAAAAATTGGATGTCTCGGCATTTTCCACGGAATATTCTCAATATGACAACTCTCGTTATTCGCTGAAAACTGATTAACTTCGAACACACCTGTATTCTCCCTTTATTATTTTCATTTAAGTGATAAAATAGTCAAGATTTCACACACAAAAAATTGTCATGTTATATTCAACAAGTTGAGAGTTGATAGAGGGGAACAAGACTTTTGACGATGTGTGTAGTTTGGTAGATTCTTGAAGCTGTTGTGTTGTTTAAGCCTTGGTTTTTGTAGGTGAGGGTACTTTGATTTAGCAATTATTTCTCTTTCGATTATGGGAATGTATTTTGAAGTTGGTCCTATCCAGTGTGATTCTTAAGTATTTAGCGTGTTGGACTGGTTTTATATTATGTTGCAGCATTCTGATGATTGTTGAGTTGCTGATAATTTGTGGCCAAATATAATTAAGATTTGTCATGGTTTCGTAGAATTCTTCATTTTTCATCCATGTCATGATTTTGTTAGTTTTTCTGTTGTGTCTTTCAGATTCTTGCTGTGTCATCAGCGTACTGGAGAATGTAATGATTATAAATAAAATTCTTCAGGTGTGACAAAGAGAATGAATTCATAATTTGAAAATCAATTTCAATGTGAGTCAATACTTGATAGAAGTCAAATTTAAATGATTTTAAATTCAGAATTATATATTCTAACTTTTACAATATATATTGAAACTATATACAAAACTTTCAAAATGATATCCTTATATATAATCAATATAAAATATTTTTCAATGTCTCGGAAAAAACCTTTTTACGTTCGTGTAGGGATACACGAACCGTATTACTAGAAATGTATTAACAAAACCTATTAAAGTATGTATATTAACATGCTAATACAAGAAAATCAACTATTCTAAAATTATCTAAAATTCTCGAAATAAAGAATCAAATTAAAATAATTGAATGGCAATTTCAATATTTTATAGCTGCTATTTCGGTCTCTAGACTTATTCAGAAATGTACTGAATTCAGATTGAAATACATCATAAAATCAAAATCCAACTCAACACATAAGATAAAACCTGGAACGAAGTAACTCTAGTAAACTTTAAAAATAACACAGAAATTATTTAAATATTTTAATATTTCCAGGTATATTCTGTTAGCCTTCTACATATTCAATTAAAAGAAATTATATTTAATATTATAATTTCAGGAATTAAATTAATGTCATATAAGTACTACTTATATCAAACGACATATTAAATAAACATTCATTATAAGACATACAAATGATATAACAAAATTCAATAAATATAAATTTTTAACGAGAATCCTATAAATTAAATATTTTGGGTAGAAAAAATTTTGTTTCTGCTTATCCCTCTTATGAAAACAGATATCTTTCAAAAATATTTAACATAATCTTAAGAATTTCATCATAAAGCTATCTTACTGAAAATATTCAATAATATTGGATATCTAACTAAGTTACTCTCTAGAAAATCTCAAGATGTGTAAAAACATTACTAAAAAACAAGTTTTAAGAGAGACTTTGCTTCGTCAGTACTCAATTATATTCATATTCAATAAAATATAACATCAGATGGTTCTTGTGCTATAACAGAGGCCGTTAAATTGTCTTTCAATTTTTTAGATCAATGGCAAACCACAGAATTATTTATTTGAGTTAACATTACACTCCATTTAATTTTTCAGTATTCATTTACTAGAAGCTTTCTGAATTGTTAAAAGGTGAAAAAATATTTTTAGTTTATTGATGTTATATTTTAGTGAATAAGAATATAATTGAGTACTGACGAAGCAATGTCTCTTAAAACTTGTTTTTTAGTAATGTTTTTACATATCTTGAGATTTTCTAAAAAGTAACTTAGTTAGATATCCAATAATATTGAATATTCTAAATAAGATAGTTTTATGATGAAATTCTTAAGGTTATGTTAGAAATTTTTCAAAGATATCTGTTTTCATAAGAGGTATAAGCAGAAACAAAATCTTGTCTATTCAAAATATTTAATTTAAAGGATTTTCGTTAACAATTTATTTTCATTGGATTTTGTTATATCATTTGGATGTTTTATAATGAATGTTTATTTGACATATCGTTTGATATAAGTAGTACTTATACGACATTAATTTAATTCCTGAAGTTATATATTAAATATAATTTTTTGAAATTAAATATGTAGAAGGCTAACAGAATATATCTGTAAATATTAAAATATTTAAATACCTTCTATCAAGTATGAACCTTCATTTATTTTGTAACACAGAAATGATAAAAGTGTTGTTACGTTCAACCTATAACTCTTTTCAACTATATCCTCAGCGAAGCCTCGTGGTGAGTGAGGACTTATTGAAATTTCATAAAAGTTTGATCTGTTTCTTAAAATTATTCCTGATGAATTATTAGTTTTGAAAGATATGTTTATGTCTACGTTATTGAGGAATTTATTCATTTGTAGAGATGGTTTACCTTACCAGGTGACGGTATTGTATATTTTTTTGGTTTTCAGCTGAGGGTATATTCCGTAAATAGCACTGTCTAATATTGATGAATTACGTTATTGAGGAATTTATTCATTTGTAGAGATGGTTTACCTTAGCAGGTGACGGTATTGTATATTTTTTTGGTTTTCAGCTGAGGGTATATTCCGTAAATAGCACTGTCTATTATTGATGAAGAATAACCATTATTAGTTGCTAGTTGTTCAATTGAATTCTATTCTCAATTAAAATTACTCCAAGACTAGCAGGGTATCTAAAGAAAATTATTCTAACTACAATAAGCAGATAAGCCACTGGATAGAACGCCTACACTGGAACTGGATTGTTTTTTGGAATAGAAATAATTTCATTTGATACATATGAATCTTGTTCACGCGGAAAATAATACTTGCCCCCAGAGCTAAATTTGTTTGAAAGCTATACATTTTGTTTTAAAAGAATATGATATACTCACCTCCATGCATCAGTGCAAATAGTTAAATTAAAGATTTACCATGGACAAGTGCCTGACACTTTTGTGGTTTACAAATGTTTATTGACTATTTGTTTTGATTTTTCCATATTGTTTGAAATTATTTGTGAATGAAGTGAAAATAAATTACACTTAATATTTCGTGCATATGAAACAATATCTTTCTGACTAATGAGTGTTCAATATTAAAATTAAAATATTTTACAAAGGAGCTTATTTTGAGCAAGTTATTCTTGAAGAAGTTCTTGAGGTTTTGCTTTTTTGAAATGGAATTTCACAAACACAAACACAAGGAATGAAACAAAATTTTGTACTCTTCATGTATTTATTTACTAATTTTCAGTTGACAATTTATATTTCTTTGAATTTCTTTCATTTCCTTTGGTACTATGTTATATGCCTACTAAATTGACATGGTGTGTTCTAAAGAGATTTATTTTATTTAATTTCTAGAAATTTTTTAATTGAGTTTTTTTTCAAATTCAAATTTGTAGAAGGTTCACAGAAGAAATATATATATTTATTTTAAATTTTATAATAATTCTTCTATCTTCTATTAAGGAAAAACCTCTTTTTATTATTTTAAAATTTTTTCTTATATTTCCAGAATACTATCGGCCAATGGGCAATTGTTTTTACAATTGGTGGTGCTATTGGTATTACAACTGGTATTATTTTCATTTTATTCGGTTCTACAGAAATACAAAGTTGGAACCAAATGCCTGAAGCAACAGAAGAGGGTGAAGCCAGTACTAAGGATAAATGAAAATATAATATGTAACAGATTCTTAGATTATACATTATTCTACATATTAAACATATATCATTTTGAAAGAAATTTATGTGGTATTTTATAATACTCACATCATGTAAATAAATATTAATAAATATAAATGGGATGTGACAATATTTCAAGTATTCAATTGAAACAGGCTGTCTTGGATGATCACGGTCTACTAAACGTGTGTTGATAATTCTATCTATCTACAAAGTGAAACAGTGTTTTTATGACATTTTATTCAATTTAATTTTTAAAAATTTCTAAATGATTTCTTAGATTAAATTTGTAAAGGTTTCAGAGAATTGATCCTGTTATTGTCTAAAGTAAAATAATAATGCTAAATGAAAATCAATATTATCTAAATTTTTTTTACTGACTTGAATTAATGAAATGTCAATTGATGATGGCTTTTGAATCAGGCCCACAGATTTAAAACTATAGATACTGCTTGTTGAGTCAGTCCCGACGTATGTGCAAAGTCTTTCTTTAGAGTACTGTTTGTAATTAATCGTTTCAAAATTTTTTGGCTGTCCAGAGCAAAGTCTATCTTCAACGCTGAATTCACCACTTTTGAAGCACTGAAACCAATCTCTACATGACTTCTCAGTTGGAATATGTTTTCCGTGAACTTTTCCAAGCATATGATCAGCTTCACCGGCATTTTTTTAAATTAAAACTGAAAATTTAAATTTTCCGAAAATGCTGTTTAGTTATCAAAAAATCTGATATTTTCAACAGCGTAACAAAAAACGTTTTGTATGAAACTCAAGACAATTCAAACTAGACGTTATCGGCAGATGTCCAATCAGTTATTACTATTCAAACATTCAGTGTTTTCAGAGCCACCTTTTGAATATATATTCATATATAATCAAATTAGTTTTTCTCAGTATAATTCTCCATTAATAATGAAATTAAAAATCCATTTATTATGAGAAGCACATTCTATGTTAATACGATTTTTTTTTTTGAAAATACCGCTTGTTTTGAATAGTTCCCACGACTACAAACGGATCTTATATGTATAACATGATATGGTAAGAAAATTAAATACTTTCAAAAACGTTGATGAGGAAATTCCATTTGATTCATTTGTTATTGTTGTGAAATCAAATTTTTTATCTATATTACGCTTGTTCGAAAGTTACGCCACTGTGTGTTGTGTACTCTGAACCATAATCAAGTTTATATTACTCATGACAGCTCACAGTTCAAGTGTTTCCCAAATTATTCTGCTGATATTATAGAAAAAACATTTTCTGTTCGATATTTTGAAAAACAGTACTTTCTACCGAGCTGATTCGATCTGGTGTTATTTTGAGGGTGTTTACAAATACTTGTTTGAAGAAAAGTTTTTATATTGTCTGTGCAAATGGCTGAAACCGATGGAAATGCTGTCTTGGCTAATGCCCTAAAGGAACAGGTAAATTTTCATTTCGTTTATCTATTATCCACGTACAAATGAAAATCCGTATCATTTTGGATATTAATTTGAGGTTAGTTTGTGGACGAAACCACTTCCATATTGATACCAACCATAGGCGTAGATAATATTCGATAGGGTATCTTGATTTGAAAATGTGCAAACTTCTCTTTATTTGCAGTCATGTTAATTTTCGATTTGAGGATGATGGGAGTTAATTATATCCCATCAAAATGTTCGTAGACGCTGGAAGTGCAGTTGTTCAATCTTTATGATTCACACCATCAAAAACTTACCAGAAATGGGTCAATAAATACAACTTATATGTTATTTATCCGAATTCATAGTATCGCCTTCAAAGTACGCTCCTTCCGAAATAATATACATACGCCATAAAAATAATCACATCATCGAAACATTTTTCGAAAGCATTTTCAGGAATCGACTTTAGAACTCGCCGTGAATTCTCTTTTGAATCTTCTATAGACTGAAAGCATAGATTAACAGGACTCGTTAATCTATTGAAGTGAACTGGTAATTTGAGTTTTGTAAAAATCAAAAAATCTGCTGCAGCATATAAGAATGGGTGATTACACTCAAACTACGAGCAAGTATGGAGTACACAGTTGTTGTGTCACTCGTTGTGTCACTGGAACAGTTTTTACAATCGGTAAGCGAGTTTTACAATCAACCGCTTTCTTGAATGTATGTTATTCTTAAATGTCTGGAAAATGACTGATGAATGTAATTGCGTCAAAAAACGTGTTAGTTGGGATCTTACCGCTTGTAGTTATTTCTCGAAATGATGAACTTGAATCATCTGCACCAAGTTCCTTAATTGAACGATATGTGAACACTTCTTAACAATTTCTACGTATTTAGAAAACTGCCTCGTTCACTAAATACATTTGAGATATTTATCTGTCTGTATCTAAATGTTTCAGTACGTAAATATTGAATAGACGAAACTATTTCAACCTTCAGATACTGAACTATTTCAGCCGTTACTATTTGGAAGTTGATCATAATTAAAACAAGTTGTAGCAATTCCTATGTTTTACTACCAATAAATTGATATTTTACACATTTTATTGTGACTCGAGTTTCGGGAATTAACTATCACATCTTCAGAAAACTGTCTGAAGTGATATTTTCTTCCTGGGGTAATGAGTTTAAAATATTAGGTAACAATTCATGAAAACCATATTCAAGATTATACAATGAAAATAAAATAAAGATTTGTAGTAACGGGAGTTAAAACACCATCACATTGTAAAGATTTTCACAATTTTTTTAAATGCCTGTAATTTTGAAAAACGTAGCTTAGATTCGTTTATATTTTTCTTACAACTGTTATGCCTTGCTGTATCACCCGTTTCCGGCTTTACGTCAACTTCTGGGACGCCCTATATATAAATTAAACTAGTGCAAGTTTTTTGACAGAGATATTATAATTTTTCTAGGGTATTGAATTCGTTTTTGGTATAGTTGGAATTCCTGTGATAGAACTTGGTATGGCTCTACAGACAGCAGGAATCCATTACATAGGAATGCGTAATGAACAAGCAGCTTGTTATGCAGCGCAAGCCATTGGCTACCTTACAGGAAAGCCTGGTGCATGTCTCGTTGTATCTGGACCTGGTCTTATTCACGCCTTTGGTGGAATGGCAAACGCTCAAGTGAATTGTTGGCCTCTTCTTGTTATCGGAGGATCTGCACCTCAAGATCATGAGGGTATTGGTGGATTCCAAGAAACTATACCATCCCAGGTAAATTTTGATTATTTTTCAATGAAAGAGCTAACATGTTATTATTTCAGGTAGATCTTTCTAGACCTTATTGCAAATACTCAGCTCGTCCTCCAAGTGTTCATTTAATACCAATGCACGTTGAGAAGGCTGTGCGACTTGCAACCTATGGTAGACCCGGAGTAGCTTATTTGGACTTTCCTGGAAATTTACTAGCTGCTCGTGTTCCTGAAGATGCTATTCCAAAACAATATATTTGTCCTGAACCTCCAATTATATTTCCAAACCCAAAACTTATTGAGGAAGCCACTGAGTTGTTGTTATCAGCTCAAAAGCCATTGGTTATTATAGGAAAGGGTGCAGCTTATTCCAGGGCTGAGAAGGAAATACTTCAACTGATTGAAGCGAATAACCTTCCTTTCCTCGCAACTCCAATGGGAAAAGGTGTTGTTTCAGATAACTCCTTAAATTGTGTTGCACCAGCTCGGTCTTTAGCTTTACAAGAAGCAGATGTTATACTCTTGTTAGGTGCAAGGTTGAATTGGATTCTTCATTTCGGCAGACCACCAAGGTTTTCTTCTGATGTGAAGGTCATCCAAGTCGATGTAAATGCTGAAGAACTGAATAATAGTATAAAATCGGCGGTGGCTATTCAGAGTGATATAAAACCAACTGTTTCTCAGCTAACAGCAAGTCTTAAGTCCAATAAATTCGTGTTTTCTGACGCCAGTCAGTGGTGGAAACGTTTAAGAGCAAAATGTGAGGGAAACAGAAAAGGAGTTGAGGTATATCTGAGTTCATAACAGTTTAAAATTTTCTCAAATGTATTTTTCAAGGCTATGGCAAAGGATACCTCAACACCGTTGAATTACTACACGGTTTTCCATCACGTTCAAGAAATCTTGCCTAAGAACTGTATAATTGTGAGTGAAGGTGCTAATACTATGGATATCGGCAGAACTATGCTTTTGAATGACCTACCTAGACATAGGCTGGATGCTGGTACTTTTGGAACTATGGGAGTAAGTTTTTTATTCTAGGGGAAGCTTTCAAATGTCTTCATTTGTTTTATAGGCACATTCTAATATTTTATGGAAAGTTTCAATCAAATACATGCAATAAATATCTCTGAAAAATGTTTGAGATGTTGATTTTAAACACAACTTCATTTTAGGTTGGCCTAGGTTTTGCCATCGCTGCTGCGCTCTACTGCCGTGAATACGAACCTACAAAAAAGGTAATCTGTGTCGAAGGAGATTCTGCCTTTGGTTTTTCCGGAATGGAAATCGAAACAATGGTTCGATATAAACTTCCCATTGTGATTATCATCGTAAACAATTCTGGGATCTATAGCGGTCTAGAGAAAGAAGTGTTTGAAGAGATTCAAAACAGCGGTGAGACAACGAAAACGTAAGTGTCTGAAAATGAGATTTACATTTCCACTTTGAATTGAAAGTTTTGCCACACACAGATGTTGGGCGAAGTGGTGATAGTTGTGGTAAACCAACAGGATATAGAATAAATGAAAGTGGACAATAGCAAATTTAAATCGAGGTTTAATGCCCTGAATTAGTTTGTTTATTCTAATCTCCAGACCAGTTAATGTTAAACTTAGGAATTCGCTTTCGAGGCACGCACGAACGCCTTAATGAAAGGTGATTCTTTTACTCTGGCTTATATATTGTAATAAAAAACTACAGATTAAAAAGTTCATACGAGTTGATTGTGCAAAGCGTAAATATATTCCTTCAGTTGAGTTACTGAACGGAAAGTTTGAACGAAAAACGCTGACGTCGGAAGTGACACGTGTGGCTCGACAAGGAGCCGAACTTTCGAACATTGCTAAGTAGGAATTTTGAGCATGTGAAAAAACTTTGGAAGGATAAAACCGACTCGTACGAGGTATTAAAAGGTCTAAAAGAGAGTTTGCCGGGAAGTCTTGACACGCCGGAAAAACTAGTAAGATCGTGGTGAGAGGCTCGAATTGGAGTGAGAAATGAGCATTATGATAATTATATTGAATGATATTAGGAAGTCTAAGAATTGAGTCAAAGGAATTAGAGAAATTGAGCAGATAGTGCTAAGTTCTGGGACCAAGGAATTAAAAGTACCGGTAGTCGTTTATTGTTCGTGTTAAAAAATTTAGAAAATCGCGTGTGCCTAGTTTTTGTTCGAATTTATGGTCTTGGAGTTTTGGGGTAAGAAATATCTAAGAATTTAGTATATTATTCAGGTTGAAATTATCTAACTAAAGTCGAGTCAAAAATTAAAGACTAGGTGGTAGGTTGACATATTTTTTCGTAATTATTTTGTTTGAAGAATTAAGAAAGAACTAATAATTATATAAATGATTCTTAGTGCTTGAGGCATCCGCATCGCCCTCTCTTTAATTATTCAGTGTGTCATATTTATTGAGATTTTATTGAGTTTAGGATTGATATTGATAAAACCCTATTGTATTTTGACATACTTTATCATTATACCCCTAAAAATCAATAATTGAGTTTCATTATCATTTTCACATTCACACAGAAAATTTATTAACATCAAAGACCTTCCATTTTCGCGAAGATCGTAGCCTTCCTAGGACCGCCTGACTAGGATTGGTTCACACCCCATTTGTAAATAAGTCAACATAGTAATATTTTCCAACCAATCACCTCCCATCAAGAGGTGGCTTATTACATAGTTATATAATCGTAATAAACATTGAATTAAATATGCTAAGTTTTCGACTTTTCGAATCATCCATTCATGATTTCTAATTCTAACATAAATGGAAAAACTAAATTTCAGGATTCCACCAACGACGCTCAATTTTGCAACTCAGTATGAAACCATGCTGAGTATGTTCAACAGGAAAGGCTTTTTTTGCGAAACTGTACCAGATGTACAGAGGGCTCTTAAAGAATCACTACAGGTAACGGATGGTCCTACCATTATAAATGTCATCATAAGTCCAACTGCAGATAGAAAGCCCCAGACGTTCTCTTGGTTAACTGAATCTAAACTATAAGATTCATTAAAAACGCATGCTTATTTCGATATGAAATATATTAAATGTTGAAAACTATTATTAACTATACATTAATAAAATTTTATATGTTCATAACTTGAACCCAGTAGATTGAGTTTGAGATTATTATCCTGATATAGATAAATCTATATAATTCCCATCAGATGGTGACATTTTCAAACGATTTCTGATAAGTATTTGGATCGAAGGCATTCAACACTGAACATGTATCAGGAAAAGGTTTTACTGGTTTTGAAGTACTTGAAGGCCAGTTTTTTAAGAGCAATTTCCGCTCTTGCCGATAACCAAAACAAGTGTGACATAAATTGAAAAAAGAGAAATTGTCCTCATTTGTTGGCAAACTTATTGTGAGATTATTTTGTGAGACATTATATTCAAAAATTAAAAAATTGTTATATATAGCAACTTTCATTCCTCCCTCCTCAAATAGCATCTATCCCAAATACACTGCTCAAAAATTGAAGTGGATATTCGAGAGAAAACTGACTTTGAATTTTCAGGATTGCTAAAAATAACATATTGAGAGATGCATGTTTGCATATTACACTACATGTCATCATAACACGAATGGCTTAATTACAAAATTTAACAAAAACCTCATTTCTTATAGGTGTATGATCTTTTTTTGAGGTCTGTACTATTGTAATCGATCTGGTGTTGTGTAGTATCAGTTGTGGATTGATTGCCACGAGTTCATTAAGCATTACAATTAGAACAACTAGTGTGTCATTTAAACGAGGGTTTAACTCGACAAGAAATTGTTAACCATTTCCGAGTTTTGCAAAGTTTAGTAAGTAAAACTCGGAATTACTTTTGTATTAGTAGAAATGTTGCATACACTCAGGAGAGTGCATCCCGAATTAAAAACTCATTCCGGCAAGTTGCCGGTAGTGTAATTTCTAGTCAAACAGTCCGGAATAGGTTGTACAGTTTCAATTTGAGGGCAGGCACCCGCGATTGAGTAAGGTGCACTGGGCTGTAACATATTGTTGGGCTCTTGAAAATAAGAACTGGAACGCGCACAGATGGAGATTCTGCCTATTCACGGATGAGTCCAGACTTCGTCTGTATCAGACTGATGGGCGAATGATGGTGTGGCGGGAAAGGGGTCAACGGTATAATGAACATAACATAACGCCAACAACTCTTTTCAGGGGTTGCCGAGGCATTTGTTTTAATGGACCTAGTTTTAATGGACATAGATCTTAATATCCTCATTAACGCAACCATGACAGCGTTAAGGTATCATGATTTGACTGCAGAACCAATTATTGTTCCCTTTGCAGCTGCCATTGGCGACAATTTTACGTCAATCAACGATAATGCTCGTCCACATCGGGCAAGAAATGCATGGTATTAACCGAACCGAATGGCCCGTTGTCTCTCCAGATCAAAATTGTCCGATCTGCAATTTTACAGTAATTAACCCATTGAAGACATTACAATAGCAAGCCAATGCTTTGACGGATATTTGGCAATACATTCCTTTCATTGATAACCTCTTCAATGTAGTAATCCAGTCAATCGGGAAATTCATTAAATTTGTTTTTAGCAGACATTACAACAGCTCGCCTGCTTTAATGAACATTTGGTGAAACATTCCTCAAGTTTTCATTGATAACATTATTGACACAATGTCGAATAGAGTAAAAGCACTACGAAGAGCTATTGCAGGCTCCACCCGATATTAAACCGTTATTTCAAGGTGTTTCTAACAGAAAGAAAGATTCTTTTTTAAGACAGCAGACTCCACCAGGTCTGAATCTTCATTTTGTTTATTTCTCTACTATGTTGTCGCTCTAAAGCAGTCTTATTTACTGTTGTCATTTCAGGCAGGTAAACTGTATGTAGACACCTAACTGAATACATCAGTACATATACAAATTCTTTTTTATCATATTATTATATTTACGTTAACTATCCACTTCAATTTTTGAGTAGTGTATTAAAGATAAGTCTCTAGCTCTTTCCGTTCGAAAGTTAGAATGTTAGCACGCTGTTCCCTAGAATAACTGCACAAAAATGTTAAGTTTATTCGTCTTATTCAAAAATATATTCTTCTGGCTCACCATATTTGTTTGAATAATTCAACGCAATAACTTCTACTACACTTTTAATGAGTTCTCTGGCCCTGAGCATCTTCCTTATTCGATATTTATTTACGGATTTTAGACTGTGGGTCATAAATATTCATCATTGAAAACATGAATTTTACTGGACATCGCTCGATTCTACGATGAATACAAGTGAGTATGTGAGAAATTTTGTTTGTTTTAGTCTCTTACCATCACTTCGTTGAAATATTTGTATTTTCCAAATTTTGGGGACAATATATTCTCGAACTATCAAATTGGATCTATAAATCGTAAATTCTTGATTCAATTGGATGCAGTATAATAATCCATGTCCAAACTTGAACCTTAAACTTTATTTGTGAACCATAAATACTTCATTTTGAATCTTGGAGCAGTATCCACTGCTCAACTTCAAGGCAAATGATAAACAAAATATTTCAATTAACTCGAATGAACCATTCCGAAGAGGATATATAATAATTTGAATTTCAATTAAATTCAATTGATTCAGGGCATAATTTGAATTTTAATAGAAATTAATGGGCACTTTTGATTCCAGCATCGATTACAGTAAATAATGAGAAAACCACAGAGGAAAAATATATATTTAACTCAGTGAGTTCAGAAAAATATTGACAATTTTAATTTCGCGTCAATGAGGCCATATAGAGTCGTTGTGTTAATCATGACATTATCTTAAATATGACAAAGATTAATTCTGCTAACCTCACTACAAATTTTAATTTTATGAAAATTTTTTCTCCTGAACTTTTTAAAGTTAAATTAAACAAATATATTAGATAATCCAATAAATATAAATTGTTAACAAAAATTCCTATAAATTAAATATTTTGAGTGGACAAAATTTTGTTTCTGCTTATCCCTCTTACGAAAACAGTTATCTTTCAAAAATGTTCAGCATAATCTTAAGAATTTCATCATAAAACTATCTTACTTAGAATATTCAATATTATTGGATATCTAACTAAGTTACTTTTTGGAAAATCTCAAGAAGTACTCAATCATATTCATATTCAATAAAATATAACATCAATCAACAAAAAATATTTTCTCACCTTTTAACAATTCAGAAATTTTCTGGTTTCCTTAACATTCTTTATACAGATGGTTCTTGTGCTATAACAGAGGGCGTTAAATTGCCTTTCAATCTTTTAGATCAATGGTAAACCACAGAATTATTTATTTGAGTTAACATTACACTCCATTTAAATTTTCAGTATTCATTTACCAGAAGCTTCCTGAATTGTTAAAAGGTGAGAAAATATTGTTTGTTGATTGATGTTATATTTTATTGAATATGAATATGATTGAGTACTGACGAAGCAAAGTCTCTCTTAAAACTTGTTTTTTAGTAATGTTTTTAAATATCTTGAGATTTTCTAAAAAGTAACTTAGATATCTAATAATATTGAATATTCTAAGTAAGATAGTTTTATGATAAAATTCTTAAGATTATGTTAAACATTTTTGAAAGATAACTGTTTTCGTAAGAGGGATAAGCTGAAACAAAATTTATATTTATTGGATTTTGTTTTATCATTTGGATGTCTTATAATGAATGTTTATTTTAAATGTCGTTTGATATAAGTAGTACTTATATGACATTAATTTAATTCCTGAAGTATAATATTAAATATAATTTTCTGTTTCTTAGGATTATGTTGAACCTTTTTGAAAGATTAAAAAAATATATATGAGACAGTAATTTATTTCCACAAAAATGTGGAAATGTGGGCAATTTAACGCCCTCTGTTATAGCACAAGAACCATCTGTATAAAGAATGTTAAGGAAACCAGAAGCTTTCTGAATTGTTAAAAGGTGAGAAAATATTTTTTTTTGATTGATGTTATATTTTATTGAATATGAATATGATTGAGTACTTCTTGAGATTTTCCAAAAAGTAACTTAGTTAGATACCCAATAATATTGAATATTCTAAGTAAGATAGTTTTATGATGAAATTCTTAAGATTATGCTAAACATTTTTGAAAGATAACTGTTTTCGTAAGAGGGATAAGCAGAAACAAAATTTTGTCCACTCAAAATATTTAATTTATAGGATTTTTGTTAACAATATATATTTATTGGATTTTGTTTTATCATTTGGATGTCTTATAATGAATGTTTATTTTATATGTCGTTTGATATAATTAGTACTTATATGACATTAATTTAATTCCTGAAGTTATAATATTAAATATAATTTTCTGTTTCTTAGGACTATGTTGAACTTTTTTGAAAGATTAAAAAAATATATATGAGACAGTAATTTATTTCCACAAAAATGTTTGTACTACTTCAACAATTGTTTCACCACTATATGGCTTCTTCAGGTATTACATTGTACTGTCTTTTTTTGTGTAAATAAATTACTGTCTCATATATTTTTTTTAATTAAAATGAGTTTTCACCAAATAAAGACCGAATCAATCAAATATTTTTGAAATATATTTGTTTTCATAAGAGGGATAATCAGAAACAAAATTTTTATTTACTCAAAATATTTAATTTATAGGATTTTTGTCAATAATTTATATTTATTTGGAATTTGTTTTATCATTTTATCTGTAAATATTTAAATAACCTTCTAATTCAGATAATTTTTTCAATAAAACAATATTTTCGATGTTCAAAACAGGTGTATTAAAGAGCGAATAATGGAAATGACCTGTTTACTTTTGTCCGGCATCTATTTACATAATAGAATCACCTACGATCCTTTTATTTACGATTTATGTACACAGTTTCACCTTCGGAATCCAACTGATAATACTGGAATAGCCACCAACAAAAATAGCAGTTGATATTCGACTTCCTCATATGACATGTGATAGCTCGACACAAATTAAAGAGAAAAACATTACCTCATCTAGATATTTCATCGGGAAATGTGATGATTTGAAGACCATTTACTACTATATCAGTTTGACGATAATGTGATGGGTTTTATGATTCAGAAGTGCAGTTGAAGGTTGAGTTAAGTGATGTCAGTTTGTGATTTTTGGTTTCATGGAGTAGAAGAAATTTAGAGCGAATTTTTGGAAAACAATAATATGGGTAAGTTTAAAGTATCCTCCTTGAAAAATCAGGAAGAATAAATTTAGAAAAACTAGTAGCGTACATACATTGAAATCTGAATATAAATTTATATAAATGTTGTCAGGCCGTATACAATTTTGTTAGCATGAAATTTAATGTTTAATTGTTTGCTACTTGGCTAGCTATATGCAAATGCGATTAAAGATTACAAGATATAAACAAAAATTCAAAAACTTCATCAAAAATTAATAAATAGTAAACTTAAAGCTATTTGAAGTTTTATTTTCAGAATATACTACTGTTTACAAAAGATACCAAGAATAGATCAATAAAGCACAAAATTTGTATTAGTCATCCAAATTAATCATTGATTCTAAAAGTTTTCGAATATAGAAATTTTTGAAATTAAAATTTGTAGCAGGTTTACAAATTAAATCTGTCTGATAATTAAAATTTTATAATAATCCTTCTATCAAGAAAAAACCTCTCTTCATTAATTTATTGTATCGGGTATTTTTTTTTTAGAGTGATAGAACTTTCGATAGGGATAACAGTGATTTGACAGAAGGTAGAAGCCATGTTGTTTCGACATTTCTGTTCTGTAAGCATTGACAAATTATCATGGAAAGACTCACGCTGCAACAACGTTTACAAATTGTTGCAATTCATTTTCAAAATCAGTGTTCTATTCGCCAAACGTATAGAGCACTTCGTGAAATTTATGGTTTACGTAGTCGTCCATCAGAGCAGCTTATTCGTCGAAATATCGATAGATTTCGGATATCATTTTCTCTACTCGATTCAACAACAACAAGATAAAGAACTGTACGTACAGAAGAAAATATCGCTGCTGTAAGTCATAGTGTTAATGATGATCCAGATTTGTCTATTCGTCGACGTTCACAACAAGTTGGAATCTGTGCATCCACCACATGGAAAATTTTGCGTTAAGATCTTAGTCTACCCCCATACAAGATCCAATTGGTTCAAAAACTGAAGTCACTTGACCATAATAAGCGTCGTTTGTTTACTGATTGGGTCCTAGAATAGCTTGAAGTTGATCCACTTTTTTATAGCAAAATTGTGTTTAGTGATGAAGCTCATTTCTCGTTGAACGGCTATGTAAACGAGCAAAATTGCCGTATCAATGATTACTCGTTTTAAAATTTGAATGGTATCGAGCCTGAAGCGTTTTGGTTCCAATAAGATGGTGCTGCACCACATGCTGCTACCGTAACAATTGATTTATTGAAATAAAGATTTGACGATAACATTATTTTGAGAAATGGTTCAATTAATTCGCCTCCAAGCTCCTGCGACATAACTCCACTGGATTATTTTGGTCTGGCCGCCTTCTAATTAAGAGGTAGAAACTACCTCATAAAAACCCCATTCACATCAGAGCTTCAATGATTTTGGGAATGTTCTAAAGTTCTGTAAATAGCTCAATGAAAATGAAATGGTTTTCTATAGATTTTGAAAGAAAAAAAGAATTCCTAGAAAAAGTGGCGGAAATTCCGAGAAATCATTCATTGATCGAGTTATTCTGTACCGAATATAAGTGAATAATTTTTACCGACGGTTTCATTGTTTCAACTACTTTAAATATTCCTCAGTTATTATGTTTATTATTTAAAAGAAATTTTCAGTCGTGATGCCATTTTTTTGTGTCTGCCGGAAAAAATGTGAGGCATTCAATTCTATACATTACCATGAAAAAATACAGGATGTTACATTCGAAAAATCGAGAAACAACAATTTGAAGTACTTCTTATTTGAACATTAATAAGGGACCCCCTGTTTATGACAGGTTTATCATTTTGGAATGATGACTTGGCAAATCTTTCAGTTTAAAACATTTCTGATCAACTTCGTGTTACAATTGCTTCTGTCAAGGGAAGGGGACATTTAGCGAAATACTGTTCCTCAAAATTTTTACAGTTTTCTGTGAATAAGATCTGTTGGAAGAATATCTCTAATTTAATTTGTGTCATTATAGAGATATTGAAGTGGATTGAAAAGATATGAAAATATACGTTGTGATCCATGCAAAAAATCAGCCCATTTGTTGATTTTTTTTTGGAATACCTGTATATTAGAAAATAATTTCCTGGAATGTAGAAATGAAAGTACAAGGAGCCTGCTTTCGAATGAAATTTCTTAGATGTCTGATTCGGTAGCTTGTATGTCTTTAAATAGAAATGGTGTTTTTCACAACTTATTTATTATTATTAATATTAATGATATTTTTTCGTAAGGGTTTGAGAACCAATTTTTATATAATTTAAAATTTCTTATAGAATAGATACTTCCATTAAGATTCTCATCTTAAAAAAAGTCGTATGGAATTACCGATCATTTGTGACTAAATAAACGATAAGTTAAGCATCGCAAATACTAATTATTTCAAAAACCAGTTCATATCACATTTGACCTTATCAGTAACGTTAAAACGAAAAATATTCATGTTCTCATTAATCGACAGTAATATAGTCTCTACAATAATCCATTCTAGAAACAAAGGTTGTTTCATTTCCTAGCTGGAATAAAGTTTTAATTTCAAACACGTGTGATTACGCGTCTAGTTATGATATATAATAAAAAAAATCATATAAACATGTCTTTTATTAGTGTATTGCAATAACAAACAAGTTATGTAACAATTATTTTTTTATTGGTTCATTTTCTAGATGAACCAATCTAATAAATATATATGGGCATAAAATACAGATGAATGAAGGATATTGATGATTGTATTCTCAGAATACACTAGTTCTGTAATTAAATGTAATTAAACTATTAATATAATCCTGGGGTAACCGGATATAAAAAACGAGAAAAACAATGCTTAAAATTAACACAATTTCTTATTTTCCCGACAGTTTTTTTCAAATGGCTAGAATCACATTTTGCTCGCTTGTTCCAAGAAATAGCGTTAAAAAGAAATAAAAAAAACTTCTTGAATCTATGTGGAGCATTTGTTGGGAATAGTATTTGTATTCGAAAATAGAACGATTTTCAATTTTTGCTAATGTTTATTTAATTGCAACAATTGTTTCGTCATACCATGACTTCATCAGGTGAGTATTACTACTAACAGTATAATTCAAAGACATCTTCTTATATAGTAAACTTTGTGCAAATAGAATGGTGGAGTGGGAGGTATTTTGACAATTTTTATAATACAAAAAGGTTAAGTATAGAGAAACTGCTCAAATCTGTCATTTAATAAAATTTGTGTTTTTATTGTATCTATTAATTTGTAATGTTTCTAGTAGATTAAGTTTGTGGTTTTTGGTTCCAACGAGTAAAATTTCAAAATTATTATTAACTCTATGGACAGCGTCTACAAAATTATTTGCATAGGTTGAATTTTGTTTGTTACTAGTATAAAATGTAGCGCAAGTCAACTTGTAGACTCGTCAAATATCTAGCAACCTGTTCAGTTTTTAAATAATATTGAATGAGGTTATTCCGATTTTCTCAATGACGACAACGACAACTTAACACCTCGATTTTCCTACTTTAAAATGAAAATGTGGAAAATCGCCCTGACCTCCTGTCAATTTCTGATTCGAGGGGGAACAACTTTTCCGCTTTTTTCATCCCCGTAACTTCAACCCCTTAATGGGGCCCCTTGATTTTGAATAGGGATGAGGGTTGTTGCGATAACTAATTTTGAAGATTGTATCGAGTACTATCTGCCCCTAAAATTTCGCATCGACAATGAAATAACAGCGAAAATAGTGAAAGAGGCAATGTGGAATTTATCTCGAGAATATTATTCGTATCCGGCACATTCCGAAGGTATTCAGTAGTTGAGTTTTTAATTTTTTTTCCAAAAAAGTATTAATTTCTTGTCCAAAAGTATTAATTTCTTGTCCAAAAAAGTAGATGGTCAATATTTTTGATTTACCTTAGTCTATCGTGAATTTTTAAGAAATTTACAAGTGCGTCAAAGCGATTGTAAATTTGTAGTAGAATTAAAATGGTGTATTCAGTAGAAGAAAGCGTGGAAATGATAAAATTATTTCTTGCGTCAGTTCCTAGATGAAAATTTTCCTCACGTCTAGATTGGAAGAAGGACATATTGAGTGGCCACCCAGATCATCTGATCTGGCTCCACTGGACTTTTTCTATGGGGTCACCTGAAATCCAAGATTCACGCTACCCAGTCAGAGTCAATGGATGATTTTCGAACTCAGATCATTAATGAATGCCGTCTTGAGTAACGTATGTGAACGTTTTCAGCAAAACTTACATTACTGCATTGAAAGTGAATGGTGCCCATTTCCAACATTCAATAAACTAATCACAAAAGTAAGTACTCTTCCACTTTTTTACCTGTCATTTCGTTATCGATGGAAATTTTGAAGCTAAATTTCAGTATCAGATAGTACTCGATAAGATCTTCAAAATGAGGATCGCAATACCCCTCATCACTATTCAAAAACAAGGGGTTGTACTCACCACCGTTGCAGTTACGGTGATGTGAAGAACGGAAAAGTTGTTCCCTCTCAAATCAGAAATTGAGGGGTTCGAGCGATTTTCCACATTTTCATAATAAAGCCTGGAAATCAAGGTGTTAAATTTTCGCTGGACCACATTGTATATGCAGACTAACAATGACGAAAAAGAATTCTGACCAAGAATACAACACAGTCAACCATATAGCCGCATATAATGTTTTCAATTCTAAATAACTTATTAAAGAAAACGTACTACAAACAAGCAATTTCATTAGTATACCCCAATATCAGTTTACAAGAAACAAAATATATCTCTAACATACGGGAGCAAAAACTGAACAGGTTGCTAGATATTTGAGGAAAAATAAAAATTATGAAACCTCGCAAAACCAATAATAAATCACTTGAAAAAGTAATGAAAAACAACCAAGAAAAATTTTTAAGAATAGGAAATCAGAGTCTACAACTATATGCCCGTATGTATTTGTTGGTCAGATAGGAAGATCATTCCAGACAAGAACAAGGGAACACGAAAAATGTTATAGTAATAACAAACAAAATTGAAACTATGCAAATCATTAAATTAAAAAATAAAAACCACAAAATCAATCTACTAGAAGCATTAGAAATTAATAGATACAAAAAAAATAAATTTTATTAAACGACCAAACAGATTTAAACAGATCTCTTCTACATTCTGTATAATATTCAAGAATTGTCCAATAATTGTGAAAATACCCCATTCTATTTGCACAGAGTTTAGTATGTAAGAACTTGTCTTTGAATTGTATAATTACTACTAATACTCATCTGATGAAGTCATTGTATGACGAAACAATTGTTATATTAGGAGTACAAATAAGTTTCCACCGTACCAAGCCCAATTTCCTTGTTTATGAATCATTCCTAATGATTTTAAACGATGTGAGACTGCTTGCTGAGTGACTTCTAATGTTAAAGCAAGTTCTTTTTGTGTTTGAGATGAATCTTCCTCCAATAATTCCTCCAATTCTGCATCCTCGTAAATTTTTGGCCTTCCACTGAGATCTTTGTCTTCTACGTCGAAATCACCGTTTTTAAACTTTTGAAACCACTCTCGACACGTTCTCTCACTCAAAGCACCCTCACCATATGCTTCTACGAGCAATTGATGCGCCTCAGCAGCAGATTTCTTTGAATTAAAGAAATAAACTAACATTTCCCGCAAATGACGCTTACTTGGCTCAAATTTTGACATTTTCAACTTATAAAAATTATATTTTACCAATATAAAATCAATGATATTAATAGGTTATGTTGTTCTTGAATGTCCAAACTATTTTTTAATCCGGTTATCATCTGCGAAAGTTAACCGAAACTCCGTGCCGCGCCATCTACAATAAAACGGCGGAAACTTATTTGTACTCTTAATAAAATAGAAAGGCTTTTTACTTGATAGAAGAAATATAACAAAATTTGAATATTAAAACAAATTGAAATATGTTTATCTTCTACAATTTTAATTTCAAAAAACTTTTAGAATTAAATTAATGTCTAAAACAAGCACCGCTTACATTTAATAGACGTATATAATCAAAACTCAATATATAATGTCAAATGGAATAAATAAACCAACAGATATACGAAAGTTATTAAAATTAATAAATAAATATTCAAAGGAGACAAAATTTTGTTTCTGGTCTTACCTTTAAGAACACCAATTGCCTTTTAAAAACATGAACACAATTAAAGGACTTCTCAAAGAATATAATTTATTTGAAATATTTAATATATTTAAATATTAATTATGAAAGTTAATTCAGAAATCTCTAAAAAATGCACTATATCTTCAAAAAAACAAACATAATTCTAAGCAATTCCGTCTTCAGTCCTCAATAATATTCCAAATATCAAAATCAAAAAACTAACCTATATCACAAACAACTCAGCACGTGTACAAGGACTATTGCTTGGAAACACAGATCAACTTTATAAATCAAGATTGATCTATGTTCTAACAAAATCAAAGAACAGTGTGAGTTATTTTTAAGGCTTATTTAAATTCATTGACATTCCATAATGAGATTTATTGAAGCCAAAATAAAATTATATATTATATATAAAATAAAATAGAAAGGCTTTTTACTTGATAGAAGAAATATAACAAAATTTGAATATTAAAACAAATTGAAATATGTTTATCTTCTACAATTTTAATTTCAAAAAGATTTTTATTCAAAAAACTTTTAGAATTAAATTAATGTCTAAAACAAGCACCGCTTACATTTAATAGACGTATATAATCAAAACTCAATATATAATGTCAAATGGAATACATAAACCAACAGATATACGAAAGTCATTAAAATTAATAAATAAATATTTAAAGGAGACAAAATTTTGTTTCTGGTCAATATTTACATTTTGTACTCCTAATAATTAGATACATATTGTCGGAAATTGGAAACCTTTTTTTTTAAATTCAAGATAAATTTCCGTCAGGTAAAGACCGAAACAAACAAATAGAATTTATCGATATTTTTTATGGGTTAATTTTAATAGAATCTTTACATTAAAATTTGTAGAAAATTTCGGAATATTCATAAACAAATCTCCGAAATAATATTCAATTTATGTTAAAAACAAGAGTGTGAACAAATTTTTCAAAATTTCAAACAATATTTCCTGTCATGTTGTGCAATTATTTTTATCACAAAGAACATTTTAATCAATGGGTCAACTCAGTCATACATTTCAGGAATATCTAGGTACTATAACATCGAATTTCTATATCCAGTTTGGTCAACATCCCTAGTTATTCGAAGAATTCTTGAAATAATCAACAACTGATGATTACGCAATATTTCCAAATAATCTCCAATCTAAATATACAGGGGGCAACGTACCAATTTAAATCTCCGCTCTAAGGTCGTATACTTATCAATATATCGATATCTACCGGATGTCATGTCCTACTAACTTCCCTTCAGACAGCTTTCAAGTCATCATAACAGAATTCCCTTCGATTTTCGAAGTGAACCACTGGTTATAGAAAACCAGGTAGAAACGATCCATTCAAAAATGCGTGAATTGTGAGATATGTTCATCCTGACAGTTGATTCTGCGTTCCCGCGTTAAATGTGCTGTCCCCTGATATATTTTATATGAAGAATTCGTTTTCTCTTGTGACAAATTGTGATTAGAAGAAAAGTGATCAAACTAAAGTGAAAATAATGGCATGTATGTATGCATTTTTTTTTCGTTTGTCAATTTTGTAAGAAGAAATATTTATTTGTGATGTCAGAAGCACGTGCTCTTAGTCCCAAAGCTGTAGAAGATTACAGAATATTTTAATTGAATTGAAATTGGGATTTGTCGAATGCAAACTAGTTTCAAGTTTTGAAACAAATATTGAGTTCTCTTCATTAATCGTTCTATATTTCTCGTTTTAATTAAAAACTCTTTTTCAATAATAAAAAGAATAATATTTCAAACACAAATATCGGAAGTTTAATTGAAATTTTATGTTACAATTCTGCCATCCCTCAATCGAAATTTTCTTAAAAACTTCAGTTAAAATATTATTGCTAGCTCAAATTAACTATTGTAAATTCTTTCTAACCTGATGTATTATACTAATAAATTCAATAAATTCATTTGGGGGTTATTTTCAAAGAGAAGAAGCAAAAGAAAAGAGTATATTTTGTAAAATAATAAAAAAGGGATTTTTACAATATCTTAAATATCAAACAGATTAATTTTGTTAACCTCACTACAAATTTTAATTTTGTAAATAAAATCGAATAAATGTCTTGGAAAACACATTTTCAATTAAGTAGACATACAGAATCAACACTCATCACACAGTACCAGGAGGAATAAAAGAATCCATAAAAAATATAGAATATTAATTGAAATATTCAATAAATACTTGAAGGATACGAACAGTTGTTTCGTATCGATATATTATGGAAACAAAATTTCTATCCAAAAATGCACACCACAACCTCAAGAATTTAAAAAATAATTCGAAAATAACTCTCTTTAAGAAAAGTCCAGAAAAATTGCAAAAATATGTAGCACATGTTCAGAAAGGCCATTTGGAATTTGCACGTCGATAACTCTTCAGTCCAACTTGGTATCAAAAAAATAAAAATATATCTTACCTTAACAACCACGTGTTATTCATTGAACAAATATAGAATTGTAGTGATTTTTTCTGAATATTGAACCACACGTATTCAATATTCTTTTATAGAAATTTCACAAAGTTTGTAAAGTATTTTATGGACTTAATTATATCCAAATTATAGCATGTATATAAGTGAAAAACAAAAGCATAATTATTATATATAGAATAAAAAGGGGTTTTTTCTTGATAGAATAATTTACAATATCTTTAATATCATTAATTCTGCAAACCTCACTACAAGTTTTAATTTCATACAAAAATTTTCCCAAAAACTTTTTAATTTAGTAGAATTAACACTCATTACACAGCACAAGAAGGACTAACAAATCCCAAATAACATATAGAATATTAATTAAAAATATTAAATTAATACTTGAAGGATACAAATTTTGTTTCGTAACGATGTATTTTGAAAACCAAATTCCTTTAAAAAAAATGCATAACAAGAATTTCTTCCAAAAATAAATCTCTTTAAAAAAAGTTCCTTCAAAAAAGCTCCAAAAACATGCAGCACATCTTCAAAAGGCGATTTGGAATTCACACGTCGATAACTCTTCAGTTTAACTTCGTATCAAAAAATGAAAATAATTAATGAAAATCTATCCTTCTCTACCAAACACGTGTTATTCGATATACGCATGGAACTGTAGTGTTTTTTTTAATTTTAACGTATTTCATGTTCGTCCATAGAAATTACACAAAGGATTTTTAAAACCTCAGGTATATCCAAATGGCCTTTTTGAAGATGGGGTGCATTGTTTTTTGAGTTTTCTCAAGAAATTTTATTAAAGAGAGTTATTTTTCGGAGAAATTCTTGATGTTATGTTATGCATTTTCAAAACGGTATTTGGTTTCTATAATACATCGTAACGAGATCAAGTTTGTATCCTTCAAGTATTTATTTAGCATTTTTAATTAACATTGTATATTTTCTGCGGATTATTTTATTCATTCTAGTGCTGTGTAATGAGCGACAATCCTATATGTCTACTAAATTGAAACTTTGTTTTCTAAGACATTCAATTTCAATTTAATTTTGAAAATTTTTTGAGGCAAATTTTTATGAAATTAAAATTTGCAGTGAGGTGAGCAGAATTAATCTGTGTGTTATTTGAGATATCATAAAAGCCTTCTATCAAGTAAAAACCCTCTTTATTTTATTTCACCCTGTATATGTTATCTTACGTGTATGCAAAATATACACTAAGCAGCTACATGATATTTCAGCAATGAGCCTCTTCAGTTCAATCAATATTTTTGTATAATTGTCTTTCAACATAAAATTTGAGTTGCATTACAACTATCTCATAGTTTTTTTCGATTTCCCACTAGAATTTTTGTGTCCCCGAAAATGACTCACTTGAAATCTAATTAACTATTATTTACCGATTCAATCAGTTAATACTCAGAGTGAGATTCACGATTTGAGTTTGGTAAATAAATTAGAAGAGATAACTTAATCAGAAGCCAAATTACGTCATGATAATATATATTTGTATTATGAATGTTTAATTTATTCCTTTTCTGAATGATGGTAACGTCCCAATTGTTTCTAACGAAATATCACAGATGGCAGAATTAGTTCCTCAACTACTGGAAATAAAAGATTGTTCAATGAGAGATTTCATTTTGAATATCTGTTATCTTTTGACATTTGACAAGTAAAAACTACGTTATTACTAAAAATGGAACGATACAAGCTTCATCAACGCATTGAAATTGTTAAAATTATGCTTGTAAAGGTACCGATGTATATTAAGGAATAACTGAATAAAACAAGAGAAAATCTGTAGCATTTAGCTGTAAATATACGATAGTGAAAATTATAGCCCTAATTTTATTTATTTTGGATTTTAGCATGGTGCTGTGTTCCCAGTCGTGCCCTTGTGGCCATGATGGTTTTTTGGGGTACCTTCGTCAACTACATGTTCAGATCGCATTATTCGATCAGTTTATTGGCCATGATGCAAGCAAGAAAAGTAAATGAAACACTTGGAGATGTAAGTATTTTATCACGTTCTTATTAACTTCACTTTTTGTCTGTATGTTTGTTTATTTATCTTTAGTGCAAATTTTGCAATTGATTTCAAATATATTTTTCGATGATAGATACCAGGATTAGTTCAAAAACTGTAGCAGTACAAAATTGGGTGAAAACTTAATCTTCATCAGCTGAACTAAGCATAGTTTAGCTTTTTGATAATGTTCATTTGGAAACTGTAATGACGTTATCGTTCAAAAAACGTAGTAAATGAAATCTAACCGCTTGTAGTTGTTTCCCTCGAAATGATCAACCTAAAACCTCTGTTCCAGGTTTCTTCAATTAAACGAATTTGAACATTTCTTAACGATTTCTACGTAACCAGAAAATTCCCCCTTTCAAAAAAAAAAATTCCCCGTTCACTAAATATAAATATTAGACTCTTAACCTGTCTGTATCTAATTGTTGCAATAGCAAATATTGAATACACGAAATTACTTTAACCCTTATTCACAATAATAGAAATTTAGGTGAGCCTAACATGATTTAAACGAAACTTACATTGTAAAACACGTGGCCTCTCAGCCAAGACGAACAGACTTTTAGACGATAGACTGGAACGACAAATAGAGGTAGACTTGCCTCGCTGGTCAGGCTACCTGGTCTCGATACATAGAAAAATTATACAAATTCATAGTATTCTAGAGAGCAATGGACCCCTCCCCAGCTAAAAAACGGAAATGCGTATCTACGCCGATATCGGCGTTAACAGAAACTATAATCCTCTTAGGTTTAGAAATCATTCTATTTGGCTGGAACACAGTGGAGACATCATCTACCACTGGAACTTTTTATAACAAGTTATATGTTATATGCGAATGTTTGTCTTTTTTATCGACGGTTATGCAAATAGAATTCGTATGGTAATATTGTTGACTCAAGAGTTTATCATTTATTAGAAGGAGATAGATAATCGATTAAACAGACGTTTTTTGTTGAATTAGTGGGGTATTATTCATTCAAGTTATAATCACTTGATATTCCTTAAAATCTCAACTGTTAAACAGATATAGTACAAACGAACCAAGATTCGATCATATTACCCTTGTAAGTATGTCACCAGCCTTCCCTTATATTTACGACATCACAACTGATATTTCTCCGAGCTGATAAATCAACTAGATAGTCATTGATAAACTTCCCAATAAATAGAAGGTACAAGGAAGATAAGATTGGTGCAAATAACAGTACATCTGCTTTAACTTTATTAGTACGCAGACAGAACAGATCTGATAGCGGTGGCGGAAAAGTTCATGAAACATGCAAGCTTCTGAAAGAAGAAATTGGTTTTGAACTCGCTCAGGCCGGTCGCAATCCTCGTAAATGTGGGTTGACCACACGCAAGAGCTTCGAGATGAGGTCTTACCAAGACCACATGTCTTAGAGTATTGACATCCTTAAAGTAATTTGAGTGCTTCGAAATGAATTCCAGAATCCTTAAAATCCTGTTAACTTCATTGTCAATATGTACTTTGAAGCATATTTTATTGTCGTAAAAGACCTCGGTTCCTTGCAATGTTTAAGGTATTGATTGCCAAGTCATTTAGAGAATGTGTAGATACAAAGTGGTGATCTCGCCTATATATACCAATATGCTTGCATTTGCAAAGGTTGATGATGACTTCATTGATTTCACATCATCGCAATAGCCTATCCAGATCCGATTGAAAACTTAACATATCATACAAGGTGTTGAACATAAGCAAAATCTCCGAGTCATCAGCGAAAAGAATAAATTTTGCATGTCTGAAGCAAGTGGTGATGTCATTAATATAAATTAAAAATAACATGGAACCCAAATGACTACCTTGTGTCATACCTGAGTCAAACCGCGTACCCTGGGGAGAATAAATTAATTGATAGAATCCAGTGAGTGAAATATGTGATAAAACAAATTTACAATCTACCAAGGGTACTTCATAATGAATAATTTCTCCCAAAAAATTAAAAATATTATTTTATTTTCAGTTTGGACCACGTTATAACTGGTCATACGAATGGGAACAGAGAACCATAAGCGCCATGTTCTATGGCCTTTCTGCCTTATCACTACCAGCTGGTATGATCTCCGAGATGTTGGGACCTTGGCAAGTGCTCATGTGGTCTTCTATCGTTATGGCAATATCTTCTTGTCTCATTGTACCTGTTGCACCTCTAGGTCCCTTTTGGGTATTTGTGTTGAGATTTGTGGTTGGTCTTATGCTGGTGAGTATTCAGTTAATTTATGAACGTTATTTTCAAAGCAATATTTACGATTCTTTATGGAGACTGTTTAAATTCAAAGGTTTTTGTAGTTGAAGAAAAATGTTTTGGAAGGAAAATTTCTAATAATCCTAGCTTTCATAATATACTCAATGATATAAAAAATCATAATGTCGAAAAAATTAAAAGTCTGTTAAATTCTTGATTGTTTCGGTCTCTACTTGACGGAAATTCATCGTAAATGATTTGAAGTTGAACACTTTATTTCCGATTATTTTTATTTTTCAACGACAATTGTTTCGTCAATTACATATTGACTTCGTCAGGTGAGTATGGTTACTGTAACCATACTCACCTGACGAAGTCAATATGTAATTGACGAAACAATTGTCGTTGAAAAATAAAAATAAGCGGAAATAAATTGTTTTACTTCAAATCATTTAAAAGTCTGTTATACTACTCTGTCAAGAAAGTACCGGGAATTTATTGGGTCACCTTCAAAATAGGCTCCATTTGCTCCAAACATCTATGCCAACGGCACTTCCAATTATCGAAACATTTTTTATAGGCGCTTTCCGGGATGGACTTTAGCTCTCGCGCCGAATTTTGTTTTATGGCTTCAATCGACTCAAAACAGGTGCCACGAAGGGGCAATTTTAGTTTTGGGAAGAGGAAAAAGTTTTTGGCGAGAAAGTCAGTCACAATCGTAGCTCGGTGAGAAGGCGCGTTATCGTCATGCAAAATCCATGAGTTGTTCGTCCACAAATTTGGCCGCTTCTTACGGATACGCTCACGCAAACGTTTCATAACGCCTAGGTAATACTCCTTGTTTACCGTCTGACCCTCTGGAACGAATTCGTAGTGCACCACGCCACGGATATCGAAGAAAACAATGAGCATCACCTTCATTTTCGAGCGGCTTTGGCGTGGTTTTTTCGGTTTCGGCTCATTTTTTGCCACCCATTCCGATGATTGCTGGCTTGTTTGCATATCGTACTCGTAGACCCAGGTCTCATCACCAGTTATAATGCGTTCCATGAATGTAGAATCGGAATTACAGCGATCCAGCATGTCTGAAGCAACCTGTTCGCGATGGCGTTTTTGAAGAAAATTCAGGTCTTTCGGTACGAGTCGTGCGGCCACCTTTCTCATGCCCAAAATATCAATCAAAATCGTACGTGCGGACTTGTGGGATATCTTAAGATCATGTGCTATCTCTCTCAAGCTGGTACGACGGTTTTCCAGCACCCTTTCCTTAATTTTATCGACGTTATCTTCGATCGAAGCCGTCGATGGGCGACCACTTCACGACCGTCCTTGAAGGCTCTGTACCACTGATATGCACGAGTTTTCGATAGAGCATTATCACCAAAGGCCTTTTGCAACATTTTGAATGCATCGGCACACGAAAATTCATTTGCAACACAAAACTTTAAACAAATTCTTTGCTCAACGTAATCACCCACAGTAACAATCGGCACGCACTCTGACATCGACTGACTTAATCAGCTGTTGCAAACACACTAGTTGACAGATCCCGCTCAAGCTCGGCATAGTAATTAAGGACAGTGGTACCAACCTAAGAAAAAAAAATTTTTACCTGCCTCATTGCCCCTCCAGATTTAAATCGATAATTCCCGGTACTTTCTTGACAGAATGTATGTTGAATAAGAGGTAGTCATTTTGTCTCGACTAGTAAGATGTTTTCTGGGTTATCATACTCATACCTTTATCCTAGGATAATTATACCATTGCAAAAATTATCACTGGAAGAAGGCTTTCAGTTTTTGATGGTGTCTAAGTACGTAAAGCCAGTAAAGAAAGGGTCATTTTCAAATTGGATCATATGAGTGCTGCAATGGTAGCGCCCAACGTTGCTCTCCTCATTAAATTATTCTGAAATCATTGGACTGATTTGTCCTATTCACGAATGTAGTCGGGATATTTAAGCCCAAAACCTTCCTGAAAATTTTAAGTCTCCACGCCTTCCCGTTCAAAAGTTGGAGTGTTTAATTATTTGTGTTTACAGAAAGAATAAAATCGACATTCTACTACGTATTTTTTGCTTCCCTAGTTTGAAATCAGTAAAGTTTTAACTTGTGTTCGACATTTTTCTAGATTTTTCATTTGAATAATATTTTTATTTTATGTTGACATTTTTTTGTTCGAATCATGAGTACTTTGTTTTTTCATTCTTGGTAAAGACTGTATCAGTTATTGACTTTTTTGAAAAAACTTTTTACAGGCTCTCCAATATCCAGCACTTCAATGCCTGATAGGAAGGTGGGCCCCACCAAGCGAGAAGGGAAGATTTTCCGCTTGTTTAATGGGAAATGCCTTTGGATCCATGCTCACAATGCCTGTCACCAGCATGATAATAGAGAACTTTGGATGGAATTGGTCCTTCTACTCCTTGTCCTTTGTAGTCGCTCTATTTTGTACAGGTCTTGTACTGTTTGTTGCTGACTATCCAAGTGATTACAGATGGATTGCACAAGACGAGTTGCAGTACATCGAAAAGGCTCAGGGAGAACAGGTCACTAGAGAAAAGGTAAACATAGATAATGTTGTTCCCTATATTAAGATTTGTTTGGTTAACTGCCAAGAACAGAAAGAAATGCTTCGCCATGCTTTATACTTCTAACACTGATTATTTCACTCAGATGTTGACCTCTAATATTCAAAGATGTCAGTGTAAAGTCTTCCTGCTGAATTAGTCTTATTTCTGCTAATATCAAGTATCCAATGGCTTCCGGTTTAATAATATTAAATAAAAGTAAAGTTATATCTTTTTCTGATCTTTTCTTAAGTGGTATTTGATCTTTAAACGATCAATAATAAGCATTGTTAGGTTTTAATCGTTCTTTGGCGGTAATAGGATGACTTAAACCTTTTATTTTGAAAGTGACATAAGTTAATGAAGTTTCTTTTCTCGAGTATTAATTCAGTGAGCATTTTGTTGATTCATTTTATAATCTCTATCTGAATAGCCTACGTGGCAATTTTTACATGAGCATTTGGTTGTCATTTCTCTGAATGCCATGATAAGTGAATTTCCAAACCAAACCTGGTTTGTTAACCTGTACAAGTTTTGTAGGAGCTAACTTTTTTCTGATTCAAATCTTTTTCGAAGTACTTCAATGCCATCTTGTATTCTTCAGCTTTTTATATGTGCTCAGCATAGAGAATTTCAGTTTGGTGCATGGTTTTACCCTGTTCAGTAATTCATTTTACTCCAGACCATATATACCTATGTCTGGTCATTACTTTTTGCTTAATCAATCTATGTATTATATATAAGATATAAGGGTTTTTCGCTGCTAGACCAGTTTTATAGCATTCATAAAGTCACTTGATTAAGCTTATACAAAATTAAATTCGAATATTTCGGGTATAAGGAGATTTCTTTGTCTTTGTCATATAGGAAGTAGATAAGTAAAGAGAGTTCAGCTATCGTTTTGAAAATTTGACACGATTCGATTATTCATGGAACCAACCCCTTGATTTTGTTTCAAGTTGAGTTTCAGGTTGCCCCACCATATCGTGCCATGTTCTCCTCTGTACCTTTCATAGCCCTCATCATCGCCCAGTTTGGAAACCTTTATGGCCTGTCCATGTCACTGACAGCGACGCCGCAGTTCTTGAAGAGGGTACTCAACTTCAACCTTAAAGGCTCAGCTTTCATTGCAGCGTTGCCACAACTTTCAAGGTTGATCTGTGGTTTCATTTTTGGTTATATCAACGACACGTTACTGAGACGTGGAATACCGAAGAAGAGCTGCAGGAAAGGATTCACGATTCTATGTAAGTATTTGCTGCCGATTTGAACTAACTAAGTCCTTATTTTCTAATGAATATTTATATATTAGTTTTCATAATTTCTGTCCTACATCTCAACACATTGTTGCTGGTACACAGAATGAAGTAAAAAGGGAGCAAAATTGTCATACATCAAGAATTTGGCGTTGAATAGATTTAAAATTCGCTTACAACTACAAATATAGTTTGTAAAATTTATAACAGTGCGCGAGTGTAATAAATATCGAGATTGTTTCTTTTAAGCGGGTATCAAATTGAAATAATTGCCAATGTGAACCGTTCCAAAATTATGTTCACTTATTTGAGTTGATTTGCTATCACAAATGTTAAATTTGATCTTTTGCCATTTCCAATCCTTCGTATGAATATTGTAATGCCTTAAAAGAATTAATGCCTTAATTTCATCCTATATTCATCTAGCATCTTATTAATTCTTGCCGGTAGATTCCATTTGGTACAAAATTGAAAAGTAACTTATATGTAGTATGGCTAAATTCTTGAGGAAAACCTAACTGATGACGTTGCAAGAACTGTGTAGGGAGATAAGGACAACCAAAATCAGCCTCAGAGGCTCGTAAAGCATGCAATTAATCAGAAGCATTTAAAAGAAGATTACTTACTAAGAGTTACCAAGAGGGACTTCAAAATATAATGGGAACGCCATAAGAATGTTCTTCTCTTTGTTTTTGTCACCGATCGCTTACGTTTCAAGTTATAGAACAGAACAAAATATTTGATACATAAATAACGCGGGTAAATACCGTGATGTAATGATGTAATTTATATAATCTATGAGGGATTCTGTCACTCGTATGATCCTTAGAGAATATGGATCTATTCACTAAGAATTACGCGGCCTCCCTAGTTGTTAGACTTATTTCAGGAATTCATGTTCACATGAAATCTTGTTCTATTTTTTCCGTGAACAAATATTTATTTCTATTCTATATGTTTCAGCGCACATCGCCACTGGGTTGTGTCTATGTGGATTCCTCTTCATTGGACAAAGCTCTGATATGGCTATTGTCTTGCTAGTTGCCATGCTGGCATTCAATGGTGCTGCGGCTGAAACAACTTTGATCAACCCCCAAGATCTATCACCAAACTTTGCTGGTACTATTCATGGTATCATGAATTTCTTTGGTGGTTGGGGAGGGTTCATTGGACCGATGATTATTGAAATGTTAACAAGAGATGTAAGAATTTATCATTTATTTCCAGTGAGTATTTCAACAAAAAAATAACCTTCGCATTTTTCAGAACACCATGGACCAATGGGCTATAGTATTCACAATTGGTGGACTCATTTATATAGTCAGTGGTATAGTATTCATGTGCCTTGGATCAGCAGATTTACAGCCTTGGAATGACAAATCGAAAACAAGTTTACCCGCTCCAGTTCCCGTATAAATAATTTTTTTTTGGAAAATGGAACGATAAGAATTCAAAATAAGTTTTCGGTGAAAAAATAGGAAATGATGAAACACATAGGGACAAGGACCATATGGTTATTCTGTATATAACAATGAATAAAAAGAAATTATTCTTTTAATATTACCAGAAGATTCATCATATTCATGCCATAATAGTTTAAGCTGCATTTATGAGATTAGGTCCTTAATGGACTAATATTATAAGTTTCTCATACAGAAATTTATCAGATGTGATAAAATAAAAAAGTTAAAAAAAGCGTTCTTCATTGTAATATTCTAGACAGCATAGTAGTTTAAACACCCGACATGTAAGCGGTGATTCCTCTTCGTTTCGTATCTTGGAGGGGAAAAAGTTTTCTCACTAGCATGGCAGCTCACCATTTCACTGTTGCGTCAAAAATTAACAGAACTGCACCTTAGGTTGCGTAAGGACACAGTCTCAAAGCTTAACCAGAGCACAACTGTTCTCCTAACTCGTACAATCTAAACTAGAGCTTCTGAAAGATCTTTACAGAAGGTCTAGGACTACTATTATAACATAAAAGAAACTTCTGGATCAGGTAAAGGGCAATTGGGGCACCAATGAATGGGTTGGTTCGCTCCTGGAGCAAACCTCCCAATCACGTCGGGGTCACTAATGAAGCACTTAAGTGAATGGGGTTCTTATGAGGGAGCTTCTACCTCTTAATTCGGAGGCGGCGTTTCCTTCCGAACTTACGTACCTGAACTCATCATATAGTGCGCAAGTGTGCCTATGACGTCAGTGATCTTGTTCCACGTCGGACTCGGTTGTCGAACGCTTGTTCCCTGCTCTACTTGAACCGGGCGAGGACGGTAAGCTCAGAAAGCGGTAGCGTCCTCTATATGCTACGCTGGAAAGCTGCAGCAGAGCGGAGTAAAATTCTGGACTTGGACGGAGCACGTCACCACAGCTTTGTCAAGTTTACATCTTGAACTAACTCTAAACAGTACACAACATTCTTTATATAGCCAAAAACTTGAAAAAAGTGGCGGTACAACCAACTAACAATTTTCGGAAATAAAGATTAGAAGAACATAGTAAAAGAGGGATACAAATAACCATCAATTCACAAAAATACCGATAAAGAAAAATATGCGGGACCCACGAAATATATTGGGGTCTATTATGGAAACTACCCCAATAAGCAAAAATATTCACCAATGGGGATTTTGCAACATCTGTTTGGTCATTAAGAGGAATTTTAAGGTTCTTATACCTATTAACTTCTTCTGCTTCTAAAAGAATGAATCTGGTATTTTTATTTTCAAAATGGATAGTTGTTATTGTTGAAGTTATGTCCAAATTCTTTTAAATGACTGACATATGTTGAATGTGAGATGCCTGACATATAACTCAACTGGTGTTCGTGAATTATTTTTTTGAAAGATCTTCCTGATTGACCATATATACCATAGAGCAATCACTACAAGTAATCTCATAGACACCAGATTTAGTGTTTTTATTTGTTTGATCTTTGTTTTTTATATGAATTCCTAAATTATTAATCGTCCTAAAAGCTACATTCAAGTCAAATTTCAGTGTAAAATACTTGGCAATGTTATCTGATATTTTTTTCCCGTGAGGAATGGAAGTATATCTTTTAGTCAAATCTTTTTAAACAGAATAAACTAAATTCAATGCAATTTTTTTTTGTTTTTTATTTACAAGTTTGTGTATTAAAGGGTATTTCAATGGAAACGCCCCAATTTTAAATTGACATTGTATATTTGGACCATAGTCGTTATTGAATGCAATTTGCCTAATCATATTCAATTCTACAAAAAAGTTATCGCGATTCATAGGTGCATTAACCAATCAAAAACTCAGCGCGATGCGATAACGACTAAACGACAGTTCTCTCTCAATGGCTTCGATCGAAGCATCTACCAGCACTGCCATTGGGAGAGAACAGTCGTTTATTCGTCATCGCATGAATTTACTATGTTTCCGCCTATACCGTCCATACCTGTATAAGAAGTGTTGTGTAATGTTTAGAGTCAGTTCAAGTTGTCAACTTGATAAAGCCACAGTGTTGGCGAAACAATTGTCGTTAATAACAAATTGTGGCAATAATCAATTTGATTTTATTTTATTTAATTAAAATGAATTACCATCAAGTAAGGACCGATTCAATTAAATTATATGAGTCATGTCGCTCAGCGACATAAAGGAACGCTCTTTGTGGGATTCGGGGAAGTTGTGGCAGAGTGGAGCATATTTCTTGGGGTTGCTGAAAAAGTTGGCCCATGTATCGCCCAATATACACCAAATCAATTGCATATTGATCATTCATCAATCAAACACTTTCCCCTTTAAGCCATTTTTATCTATCGGGTGTTTTTTTTTAGATGAAGTGATAGAACTTTGAATAAGGATAACTGTGATTTGACAGAATGTAGAAGCCATGTTGTTTTGACATATCAGTTCAGTAAGCATTGACAAATTATCATGGAAAGACTCACGCCGCAACAACTTATACAAATTATAAGAAAAAAAATTATATTATAATATATAAATACTTATATAATTATAAAATTTATTTTCAAAATCAGTGTTTTATTCGCCAAACTTATAGAGCACTTCGTGGAATTTATGGTTTACATAATCGTCCATCAAAGCAGGTTATTCGTCGAACCATCGATAGATTTCGGAAAAACATTTTCTCTACTCGATGTAACAACAACAACAAAACAAAGAACTATACATACAGAAGAAAATATCGCTGCTGTAGGTCATAGTGTTAATTATGATCCAGATTTGTCTGTCACAACAAGTTGGACTCTGTGCATCCACCACATGGAAAATTTTGCTGAAAGATCTTGGTCTACACCCATACAAGATCCAACTGGTTCAAAAACTAAAGCCACTTGACCATAATAAGCGTCGTTTGTTTGCTGATTGGGCCCTTGAACAGCTTGAAGTTGATCTACTTTCTTATCGTAAAATTGTGTTTAGTGATGAAGCTCGTTTCTGGTTGAACGGCTATGTTAACAAGCAAATTTGCCGTCTATGGAGTGAAAACAATCCTCAAGAAATTCTGTAGGTTCCATTGCATCCTGAAAAATGCACTGTATGGTGTGCTTTACAAGTTGGTGGCATCATCGGTCCATATTTCTTTAAAAACGATGCTGGAGCTAATGTTACAGTAAATGGTGCTCTTTACAGATCGATGATCAATGATTATTTGTTTCAAAATTTGATTGCTGTCGACCTAGAAGTGTTTTGGTTCCAACAAGATGGTGCTACACCTCATGCTGCTACCACAACAATTGATTTATTGAAAAAAAAGATTTGGCGATAACATTATTTCTAGAAATGGTCCAATTAATTGGCCTCCAAGATCATGCGACATAACACCGCTGGATTTTTTTTTCGGTTATGTCAAGTCATTGGTTTATGCTGAATTACTCGAAAAAGTGGTCCAAAATTGGTCTGGTCGAATGCGGTTCGTCAGAGCTAGACGTGGTGGACATATGCCGGAAATTATTTTTAAAACATAAATGTCATAAAATCGTCTTTCAAATAAAAATAAAATTTTGCTTCAATCTTAATTTAAATGTGTTTTATTGCAATTTGAAGTTCTATCACTCTAAAAAAAAAACCCGATATATCGATTTCTCCTTTGTACTATATTAATTTTAAATTCCTGTCAATTAGGATTTGAACAAACATACTCCAGTTTTTCTTTGCGTTTCCGAGAAAACTGAATGTATATCTAACTGCGCGGATAAGTCAGTTAAATAAACACCCATATCACTGGTGGTACATTCTCAACGAAACCGGTTGCTTTCAAGGCAGGAAATTTGAACAATGATGAATGAATATGAACTACCTGGGGGATTCACAGATTGTACCGGGATGATGAACTTTCGGTCAATAGTTATTTACATAAAAAAGAGGTTTGATTCAGTTATGTTGAGGCAGATTGTTCAAATTTGCGTACTCATGTGGGAGGGTTTGTGTTTTTGAAGCGTCCTTCAGTCTCTTTGTATTTTTTAAATCCTCACCATTTTTCAATGATTTTGCATATTTTATTGCGGTCATATTGTACTTTTTTCAAATTGATCAGAACAGAATCACATTATTCGTTTCTACCTAAAAAATTATTGAGGCTCAATAAATTTGGTCAAATCATTTTCGACGAGGCGAATACTTGAATAGGTTTGAAATAAAATTATTTTTATTTTTACTATTTTGAGCATTAGCTACCAACAATAAATTTCGACAGGACTTTTGATCTCTTCCTAGCAAGCTACGTGAATAATCTAGAAGATTATATCGGGTGTTTTTTTTAGAGTGATAGAACTTTAAATTGAAATGAAACACATTTGAATTAAGATTGAAGCCAATTTTTTTTTATTTGAAAGATAATTTTATGACATTTATGTTTAAGAAATAATTTTTGGCATATGTCTACCACGACTAGCTCTGAGGAACCGCATTCGTCCAGACCAATTTTAGACCACTTTTTCGAGTAATTTAGGCCATATTTCATCAATAATACGAGTTATATATAAGAAAAACAAATGTTAACTTCCGCTATTTTGAATGATTTTCCGCTTATAAAATAGCGGAAGTTAACATTTGTTTTTCTTATATTGAAGATGAATTTCCGTCAAGTAAAGACCGAGACAATCAAAAACACGAGTTATGTTGGCTTCCAAAGCGTCTGTTGTTTCGAGTTTATCAGAATAAACCACTGACTTGACATAACACCAAAGAAAATAATCCAGTGGAGTTATGTCGCACGATCTTGGAGGCCAATTAATTTCTTGAAATAATGTTATCGCCAAATCTTTCTTTCAATAAATCAATTGTTACGGTAGCAGTATGAGATGTAATATGATCTTGCTGGAACCAAAACACTTCTGGGTCGATACCAATCAAATTTTGAAACAAATAATCATTGATCATCGATCTGTAACGAGCAGCATTCACTGTAACATTAGCTCCAGCATCATTTTTAAAGAAATATGGACCGATGATGCCTCCAGCATGTAAAGCACACCATACAGTGCATGTTCCGTCTCATTAGAGACGGCCCTGTCGTTCGAAATTAGTTTGTTGTTCGATATTTATGTCTTTTACGTTGATATGCGATCTAGCAGTTTTGAGATTGTTTCAAACTGTTTATTTTTACTCGATACTTCAGATTATTGGTTTTCTAATTATTATATATGGTCTTAGAAAACATGGAAAGTCAATTAGAGATTTGGATATATTTATGCCTGTTAATTTCACATGACGCAGCATTCGGAATTACAAACTGACTCTATCCTTCTTTACTTGCATTATTCTCATGAGTTTTGGTTTGTTCATTCAGTCCACCTCCAAATGGACCTTCCAATTAATTACATTAATTTCCCTCTTTTTGTGCATCGAGCACTTTGAAAATACTGTAAAATCATTATTACTCGTGATCGCATGTAGCACTTGCTACATCATGCATTATTATTCGTAATAGTCAAAGTGGTCGGTCGCATGTAACTTTTGCTACATCATGCATTATTATTCGAGTAATAGTCAAAGTTGTCGCAAGTAGCCGTAGCTACATTATGCATTATTCTCCGAATAGTCAAGTTGTTCGTTTGTTATTGTACAAGCTTAACGCGATTGCTGTAAACGTAGCAATCCACCTTACACTTGTTTGTAGTGTAATTGTCATCACATTAGCTTGGTATCATATACAGTGATACCAAAATATATTAGTTTGTTTTGTTATAAGTGTTTTACTTCAGTTCATCATCATCGTTGTGGTTTATCATTATTAGATAAAGGAAGCTGTAGACCCCCGTACATAGAGTGTTCTTTGAAGTCAAAATCACAGCTAATAAACAAAAGTACAGTCTACTAGAAACCATTGAAATTAATCATCGAGATTAATTAATTTGCAATTGTCTATTATTTTAAAATACTGAAATAATAGGCACATACTACGGTAAACTAAACGTGGTACGAAACAGTGCATTTTACAGGATGCAATGAAACCTGCAGAACTTCTTGAGGATTGTTTTCACTCGATATACGGTAAATTTGCTTGTTTGCATAGCCGTTCAACCAGAAATGAACTTCATCACTAAACACAATTTTACGGTAAAAAAGTGGATCAACTTCAAGCTGTTCTGGGGCCCAATCAGTAAACAAACGACGCATATCATGGTCAAGTGGCTTTAGTTCTTGAACCAGTTGGATCTTGTATGGGTGTAGACCAAGATCTTCACGCAAAATTTTTCATGTGGTGGATGCACAGAGTCCAATTTGTTGCGAACGTCGACGAATAGACAAATCTGAATCATCATTAACACTATGACTTACAGCAGCGATATTTTCTTCTGTACGTACAGTTCTTTGTCTTGTTGTTGTTGCATCGAGTAGAGAAAATGTTGTCCGAAATATATCGATAGTTCGACGAATAAGCTGCTCTGATGGACCATTATGTAAACCATAAATTTCACGAAGTGCTCTATAAGTTTGGCGTATAGAACACTGATTTTGAAAATAAATTTCAATGATATGTAAACGTTGTTGCGGCGTGAGTCTTTCCTTGATAATTTGTCAGTGCTAACTGAACAGAAATGTCAAAACAACATGGCTTCTACCTCCTGTCAAATCACAGTAATCCATATCGAAAGTTCTATGACTCTAAAAAAAACACCCGATATATCATGTGATCATTAATCATCACAAAAACACTATAACAAGAAAGCAATTGCATTGAATTATCTTTCCATAATCACAGATTGTCATCTCAAATTGGACCATCACATATTATCTGTGGAAAAAACTTTACGTTCTATTTTGGAGAAACGTAGATATCAGATTTGGTATAATAAGGAGTTTTCTATTTTGACAGAGAAGAATTGCATACGCCATCCTGAGTTGGGGTGCAGCCTTAAATTGTTACCTGTAAAAATTACAAAACGCCATTTCAAAAACTATATTCTAGAAAGTGCGCATTTACCCTGCGGAATTGTTATTCAATAAATACGGGTATTAATTCTTGGAAAGCTGAACTTGTCAGATTATCCAAAATTTTTGATTTAATACGTTATTAGCAATCACAATACATTTATTATTTTTGGGCTACTGTGATAGCTTTAGAGTTGCGTGCGCTCAATGACGTAGTGAGGGCTTCTCCAGTGATTAGTCCTTGTTCAATCTTTCATCAGAATTGATGCCCAGTTCATTTCGAGTCTTTTATCATATAGTGGTTGGGACATCTCAGTGGTAAGAGTATAGGGCTCGTAACCGAAAGGTCGTGGGTTCGAATCCTGCCCAGGTGGAAAAGAAATTTTCTAGTTGGGCGAATGTCGGCCATTATTTCACTGTTGGGTCAAAAATTAACAGTGCTGTGACCTAAAGTGGCGCAAGATCGCAGTAACAAAGCCTACCCAGAACACAGCTGAACTCCTAACTCGCACAAGCTGAAAAAGCTTCTGGGGGATCTTCACAGAAGATATAATAATAATAAAATAATAATAATGTAAGTTATTAAGGTGCTCTTTACTCTTTTCTCTGATGATGTCTTCCACATATGGCATCTCCTTGTGCAAGGTATGGTTAACAACACATCATGGAGTATTTGGTACCATACGTAGTGTCTTTGATACCATACGTAGTGTCTTTGATTGACTCCTCTGTATGATAGCCATATTCCGTATGGCCATATTGGTCTGATGACAGTTTTGTTTATTAGAAGTTTGCTTTTTAGTAATGATTTGCCTCTGATCCTACTAATCAGAATAGATCTTTGACTCTCAAATCAATTTGTTAGTGTTTTTTTCAAACGTGCTCTTTCCGGGTAAGTCCATATGCATTCATAAGTATTTGGTAGGTGCGAACTCTGTTATCTATTTATTATTTATGGAAATAGATGGTATTGATCTTTCCGTAATGTGAAGTCTACTTTGGTTGACTTAGTTTCATTAATTTCGATTCTCTACTTCTGCAGCCATTTTTCAGTTTCATTGAGATGATATAGTAGGTAATTATTTAATTATATTTTTTCGAGCCCAACTTCACACTTAAGCCGCATAATCATTATAGTTTTTGAGAGGTGATATAGCAAGGTTTGTGTGTGAAATAGTTCGGGTAATTCTACGCAGTAGTCTTTGATTGGTGCTCTTTTAAATATGGAGGGCAGTAAGCATCATTTTCGTCATATTTTATTATAGAAAATGGGAAAATGCTGTTCAAGTCAGAAAAAAGTTACCCGATGTGTATGGAGAAGATGTGTTGACAGTATGCCAGTGCCATAACAACTACTTTGCAAAATTTCGATCCGGCAATTTTGATGTCGAAGATGCACCACGAAGGCCGGTTGAAGCTAATAAAGGCATAAGTTGATGAAAATCGACGAATAACACATGAGATCGGTAAGAGGTTGAATTTATCGAATTCAACTGTTTATGATCACTTGAAATGCCTGAGTTGAACCTCGAAGCTCGATATATGGGTTCCCCATGTTCTCACGGAGAGAAGTTTGTGTCTGTGATTCGCTTCTCAAACGTCACGAAAATGATGCATTTTTGAAGCGTATCGTTACTGGGGACGCCAAATGGGTTTTATATAACAATGTCACGGAGCAAAAAAGATGAACCGGCTCAAATTATTTCGAAAGCTAATCAATAAAAGGTGATGCTGTCTGTTTGGTGGAATTTCAAAGAAATCGTTTGTTTGAGCTTTTTCCGAATAACACAACAATTAATTCGGAAGTCTACTGTCATCAGCTGGACATACTGAATGATGCACTTCAGAAACAGAAAATGTCAGAATTAATCAACAGAAAAGGTGTAGTATTCCACCAAGATAATGCGAGACCTCATAGAAATTTGGTCACTCGCCAAAAACTTTTACAGCTTGAATGGGATACACTGCCACATTCACCATATTCTCCAGATCTGGCGCCTTCTGATTATTATTTGTTTCGGTCCTTGCAAAATTCTTGGACGGTAAAACCTTTACTTCAACTGAAGAGGTCAAAAATCACCTGGATCAGTATTTTGCCAGCAAAGACCAAACATTTTATGAGCGTGAAATCATGCTACTTCCAGGAAGATGGCAGAAAGTGTTGGATCAGAATGGCCAATATATAATTTAATAAAATATTTATTCATTTTACGAAAATTGTCTTTCATTTTCCCCATAAAAAACAACGTTCCGAACAACCCAATAATATAAATAAACAGATGATATCGTCTGACAAGAATAGCTGCATCGTCAGCAAATGTAGCCATAATGGTGTGCCTGATTGAAGGCAAATCAACTGCATAAAGCAAATACAGAAACGAGCCTACTACACTACCTTTTGGTACTCCAAATGTTATTGGCTCCTGGTCCTAAACTGTCTGTCACTCATATATGACTCCAGAAGTTGGATGCAGGTAATGGCGAGAAACATCTTTATTTTGAACAGAAAACCTAGATACCAGACCATCGAATGTCTGCGTGTCGTCTAAGAATATGGTACTCTTAGTTTTATAAGGCTTGGCTGAACTGTTATTCTATGGTTTTGCGGTATGGAACTTTTTCAGAGTGGTAACATGTTACTTTCAAGTTGAAGCTTTCTTGGAACAACACGAGTATCAAACAAGAGGTTCTGAAACCTCAAAATTGAAAACGAAGTTTGTGGAAAAGACCATCAGTGTTGAATATCTTTTGTTATGTGGGATCTATTAATAGTTTCATTAAGAGTTTGCCTGAGACACTTTTGGACCCAGTTTCTCTCAGGTGTTCCAAACATGAAATGAATTAGTTAATTTCTATTTTGCGATAGCGCACTTGTACTTATGTACTTCAGATAAATACTGCTCTCAGTATTATTTTGAGATGTACTACTCTGCCAAGAAAGTACCGGGAATTTTCAATTAAAACAACATTTTTACATTTAATCGTCAAAATTTATTGGGTCGCCTTCAAAATAGGCTCCATTTGCTCCAATACATCTATGCCAAGGGCACTTCCAATTATCGAAACATTTTTTATAGGCGCTTTCCGGGATGGACTTTAGCTCTCGCGCCGAATTTTGTTTTATGGCTTCAATCGACTCAAAACGGGTGCCACGAAGGGGCAATTTTAGTTTTGGGAAGAGGAAAAAGTCGCAGGGAGCCAAATCCGGCGAATACGGTGGTTGCTGAAGCACGTTTGTTGAGTTTTTGGCGAGAAAGTCAGTCACAATCGTAGCTCGGTGAGAAGGCGCGTTATCGTCATGCAAAATCCATGAGTTGTTCGCCCACAAATTTGGCCGCTTCTTACGGATACGCTCACGCAAACGTTTCATAACGCTTAGGTAATACTCCTTGTTTACCGTCTGACCCTCTGGAACGAATTCGTAGTGCACCACGCCACGGATATCGAAGAAAACAATGAGCATCACCTTCATTTTCGAGCGGCTTTGGCGTGGTTTTTTCGGTTTCGGCTCATTTTTTGCCACCCATTCCGATGATTGCTGGCTTGTTTGCATATCGTACTCGTAGACCCAGGTCTCATCACCAGTTATAATGCGTTCCATGAATGTAGAATCGGAATTACAGCGATCCAGCATGTCTGAAGCAACCTGTTCGCGATGACGTTTTTGAAGAAAATTCAGGTCTTTGGGTACGAGTCGTGCGGCCACCTTTCTCATGCCCAAAATATCAATCAAAATCGTACGTGCGGACTCGTGGGATATCTTAAGATCATGTGCTATCTCTCTCAAGCTGGTACGACGGTTTTCCAGCACCCTTTCCTTAATTTTATCGACGTTATCTTCGATCGAAGCCGTCGATGGGCGACCACTTCATGACCGTCCTTGAAGGCTCTGTACCACTGATATGCACGAGTTTTCGATAGAGCATTATCACCAAAGGCCTTTTGCAACATTTTCAATGAATCGGCACACGAAAATTCATTTGCAACACAAAACTTTAAACAAATTCTTTGCTCAACGTAATCGATAATTCCCGGTACTTTCTTGACAGAATGTATACTAAGAAAGAAGTCCCACATTTTCATCAGGAAATATCAAACACTAATGGTAAATTCACACCACTTCTGAGTTAAAGTAGTGGTTGATCAAAAATGGAATTTGACGTAATAAACGGGAATCTAAGCAATTGAAACCACAACATCTGGGATTCTATTTACGAGCCATCTATTCTAAACAGGTACTAAAGAATTCCCGTTAGAAAATGTGAATTTACTTGGAATAATTCATTTACGGTAGCTCTTCATATCGAATCGGTTGATTTCTCAGTTTTTCACAAGATTACGTTGACAAATTCCAAGAATAATGGTCCTGTAATTCTGAGATTTCGCACCCGGATTGCATACAGACACACTGAGGTGTCCTTGTTACCACCGAACACCTCTTTGTCGCTACCGTCATATGAGTCAACATTATGTAGAAATATAATACCAACATCCCAAAAATCTCATTAAATAGATCACAAGTACGAAAGGTGAAAGGCATTACTCACGGAAAACCCTATAACTATTACAACTTACTGAGTGTCCGGTAAGCTTTGGAACTGTCGATAGATGGTAAAATATTAGATTATGACTAGATATAAAATATATCAGACATTTCCTCAGAAAAAACTTAAGTGATTTCAGTTCATTGTCAAAGCTTCTAGTTTAATCACTTTCATATCACTTGTTTGAAATTAGCGCTATTATTTTTTTTGCTGGCCATTACTGCCTTTAGATATATACAAAACATTTCAATTTTACCAAGTTTTGCTTTCCAACACAAACCGGTTCATTATAGTCTAAAATTAATAATATGTAACCATTCATAAGTATCGAATAGAAAATAAAGACTATTTACACATTTATTAATTAAAAAAAATTGTTTCACTTCATATATACGAGATAAGATATTAGGTCCACTCCTGTTTGTTATCTACATGAATAATATGTTGTAAATGAAGATGTCTGGGAGGATCATAAGTTTTGCTGATGATATAGCTGTGATCTGCGAGGACAGGATATGGGAAAACCTCAAAGATAGTGCTGAAAAAGACTTGGCTTAGAAAGAATAAACTTACATTGAACATTAGGAAGTCATTTTAGCTACCATTTACATCATATGAATCGGAAGTTCCTAATTTGGGACTCCTCAAAGTCGATAACCAAAACTTTATTCTTGAACATCCAGAAGGACACATTGAGATCTCGGTATTCATATTGACAGGCATATGCGTTGGGATCATCACTGTGAATACGTAGCGAAAAAACTCCGCGGTCTTCTTCATATATTCAGAAACCTAAGAAAAGAAATGAATGTTACTCAGTTGATGAAGATGTATTTTCAGTCTCACTTGTCATATGGTAACGTTGGTTTGGGTGCAGCTCATGGAACTCATCCACATGAGTTGAGTATCTCCACAGATACTCAACATTGTTCAAAGACTACTACTCAAGATTATACTTGGAAAGAGCCTTCTCTTCCCCACTGATGAACTTTGTAAGTTATCAAGAGTGCTGGATGTAAGACAGTTATACTTCTCAAAAATTATTGCTCTTATAAAAAAGAAAAAGATCTTACTCCGGCCAATACAACATACCCATTTGACAAGATATAAACTTACCAGTTTTCAGGCACATCGAGCCCTCAAAACAGCAGGACAAAGGTGCTGGTCGTTTCTGGCACCCAGGATGTTTGCTTTCTTACCTTTAGAGCTTAGACTAGTAAACAGCTACAGATCATTCATAATGGAAACTAAATTATGGCTTCTTAATACTGATAGAAAACGAATACATGATTTAATAAATAGTGGCATATAGAAATATACTTACCTGGTGATTCTGTGACATTGACCAAAGTAAGAGGTTTCAAGTGTTTGTTAGAAGCTATGCTTTTCCGGATTTGACAATTGTGCTGAGTGCTATCAACAGTTTAAAGACATTTATCATTTAAGTGCTTCCCCAAAAATTGACAATAATTTCCCGAAATTGACTATTATTTTGAACCAATTGTGATACTTTGTCCTCAAGATTAGATGATGCATACTGCACCTCTCTTCTATTGTGGGTGAAATTGTTTTATTCCTTGGTTGTCTGGTCATCCTGCTTCACTATATGTGTATAAATTGTTTGTTAAATTTTTTTTTCATTTTTTGGGACGGCTAGTAAAATGTTTTAGGTTTCTTAGTATTATAACTAACAGGCGAACTATTCATTAGTGAGTCTCTGCTTATTATTTTGTTTGTTTGCCATGTCATTTATTTATTTAGATAAAAATTTGTTTATTTTTTTTTGTAAGAGAATTTTTTTCTTTATATTTGTATATTAATTATGGGCATATAAACTATTATTATTATTATTATTATATATATAGCTAAAAAATTGAAAAACGGGGAGGTACAAATAACAAACAACTTTTCGGAAATAAAGATGAGGAAAACATATGGAAAAAGGGATTCAAATAATCATCAATTTATAGAAATATCGATTAAGAAAAATATAAGAATAAGAGATACAACTAATCATAAAATAAATTGGGGTCAATTGTCACAAGTACCTGACTAAGTAAAAATATTCAACATGAAGATCCTACCACATCTGATCGTTGAGAAGAATTTTGAGGTTCTGGTACTTATTAATTTGGAATACTTCCAAAAGTGCTTTTAATTTTATTATGGATAATTTCATAGTTATTGTTGGAGTTATGACCAAAGAATGTGAGATGTGTGATGTATAACTCCGTGAATTATTTTCTTTGAGGATCTGCGTGTTCGACAAATTTAAACCATATGTCAACCACTGTAAGTCAACTTATAGATTCCAGATTTATTGTCTTTATTTGTTTGATTTTAGTCATTTTTTATATGAATTTCTAAATAATTAACCGTTCTAAAAGCTATAGTTCGTCTAGAAAGTACTCGGAAAAAACAAAGCTCAATTGTAATTATTTAGTATATAATAAAATAGAAAGGCCTTTTACTTGATAGTAAGTATTTAGTATATATTTTCAATTATTTAATTAGGAAATTATAACAAATTATTCATCTTATTTACTTATACAACCTCAATTTAAGTGTAAACACTTGACTTAACGTCGAGGTTCACCCGAAACTAGATCACCTCCATAATTATCGGTGATGGCAGTCCAGAATTATGAAACTGACTGAATTAAATCATCTTTATTTCGTGGCGCTGCTCGTTCAACTTAAATCTTCTGCAGTCCTCATATGTTTTCAATGGTACTAAGATCTGGTAAAGTTGCTGGCCCTGAAGTGGTTGTATAGACTGAAGTATGAAGTTTCACATTATCCTGCTGAAAACACCGCCTCTCTGGATATAAAGCATGCGCCGTTTCAAGGAGAAAATCATTTAGAATGCCACAATACTTTTCACTATTAATGGTGCCATCATCTAAACAGAGATGCGTAGCACCACGCTGACAGATTGCTCCTCAAACCATTATTTTGGTGGAAAATTTGGAAATTTGAACAGTTACAGGTTGTTTTGATGGAATTTCTAAGTGATTTCCAACAGAATGGAAACAACTTTCATCAGATATAAAAACATTATTGAAATTATCTTCTTGAAAACGTTGACTAAATTCTATCCTTCGTTCCTATTGTAAAGATATCATGATAGGGATTTTTTTTGATTTCCTTGATATGTAGCCTTGTCTTTTGAGTGACATATGGACGGTTTCTGGACATACTTTGATATTTCGTTGATTTCCAAATCTGTTAGCCAATTTGCAAAACCCCAGGCGCGGATTGTGTCGTCCTGAGGCCAATAAAGCATTTAAATTGTTTTCTTTAATCTTATGCGGTCTTCCTGAAACTGGTCTAGGCCTATATCCATGCCATTTTTCATCCTCTTTATTTTCTATTGTGTCGGTCTTTACTTGACGGAAATTCATCTTCAATATAAGAAAAACAAATGTTAACTTCCGCTTTTTTTCTGATTTACACGACAATTGTTTCGTTACACCAGGTAAGTATTAAAACTGAGGTATATAATGCAAAACATGACCTTAAATACACAGCTCTGTTACAAAAAATAGTGAAAGGGGTGGAAGGAGATGGTTTACAATCAATGAAAAATATTATCTAGCTATGGATTCAGAAATTGCATTGAGAAATTGTCAAAATTAATATATAGACAAGTGTATTTTTACCAATATAATAAAGAAAGAAACATCAAAATATCAGTACAATACCAATAATCAAACAGTCAAATCAATCAGAAATAAAATCATAGAAAATGACTTAATATTTACTCGCGCAGACAAAGGAAATACAGTCATAGCATTAAACAAAATAGAATACATACTAAAACAATTTCATTTTAAGACCAAAATAAATATAAAATTATTAAAAAAGAACGAACAGAAAAATATCAAAAACAAATTAAATCAGTTATCCTTCAATCAAAAGTACTTTTTGAAAATATTCCAAATTATAAATTAACTTTAATGAACCCATCAACACCCATTTTGTATTCTTTAATTAAGTTGCACAAAGAGAAAAATCAAAATTACTTTATGTTCAAAGGCACGTTTTATGTAGACGAAGAAAGTCTAACAATGGGGAACTCATCAAGCCCCTTGTTATCATAAATATTCATGGATCACTTAGAAACCAATATCCAAAAACTCCCATATTTTAAAGATTTCGTTTATTGGTACCGCTATGTAGATGACATAATTTGTTTATTTATGGCACAAATAGACAACTTTGTTCATTTTAGGAATCTATCAATAAATTATATCCAACACTTGAATTCTCACATGAAGAAGAAGTAAATAATAGCATCTATTTCTTAAATTTAAAAATCATTAAAATTAATAATAGACACGACTTTTCCATATACAGGAAACCTACACATACAGATGGTACGATTCATTATACTTCAAACCATCCATTTTCACAAAAATTGTCAGCTTATAACAGTACGCTTTATAGATTGGTTAACATACCCATGACATAAGAAAATTTTCACAAAGAATATGAAATCATTAAACAAATAGCTTTCAATAATGATTTTAATCAATCAATGAATAATAGATAATTTACTTGATAAAATAAATTATTACACAAGAAAGCCATATCACTTGTATATCAAAATTTCAAAATTCAAACGAAACAAAATTTATTTCATTAAATAGAAAGGTTGCTAGATATGCAAAAAAAAAATTATAACATCTCTTTTGAAACTATTAATTCTTTAGGCAGCTTAATTAAAAATAATAAAGACGTCATTCCTAAAAACATAAAATCAGGAGTTTACAAGTTAACATGTAGTGATTGCCCATGTGTATATGTGGGATAGGCCGTTCATTCCAAACAAGGATACGAGAACATGAAAAATGTTATATTAATAATAAAACAAATTCAACTTATGCCAACCATTTGTTAGAGACTGGTCATAATTTTAATATGAGCTATGAAATATTACATATCGATAAACAAAAGTCAGAAAATAAATCTGTTAGAAACTTTAGAGATCAATAGATATAATAAAGACAAATTTTATTGAATGATCAAATAGATTTAAAGAGATTGTATACCATCTCTTTCCACCCCTCTTTTTTTTGTACCAGAGCTGTGTATTTAAGGTCATGTTTTGCATTATATACCTCAGTTTTAATACTCACCTGATGAATTCATGGTATGACGAAACAATTGTCGTGTAAATCAATAAAGTAGCGGAAGTTAAAATTTGTTTTTCTTATATCCTCTTTATTGTCTCATATACAACACTTTTTCTCAGCTCAGTCAACTGCACTAATTTTTTAACGTTTCAAAAACCTTTCCTATACAAATATTTTACCTTTTTTTTTGTTTTTTTTAGTTGCGACATTATTTCATAAATTATTTACCTGTTGACAATCAACAATATTTGACAAATAGTGTTGCCTTGCAACTTCAGCAATAGCCGACTATCTACAAAACCTATTTTATACATTACTTTCGTCTTAGAATGCTACAAAAAGAAGTATATTAAAATTATGAAAAATAATGAATTCCGGATACTTTCTAGACGGACTATACATTCAAGTTGAATTTCGTTTTAAAATACAACAATATTTTCTGATATTCTATTCACGTATGGAATGGAAATGTATCTTTCAGTCAGATATTTTATAACGGCATGAACTAAATTGAATGCAATTTCCGTTTGTTTTTTGTTTAAAATTTTGTCTATTATAAATGACTATAGCCGTTATTAGATGCAATTTGCCTAATAATACTCAATTATATAAAAATAATTATGGCGATTCAAAGGTACGTTAACCAATCTATGGATCATACTGTGATATGTTGCCATTTTCTGGTTATTAGGATGGTTAAATGTGTGATGAATTGTGATCATATCTGTATACGTGGGTTTACGAAAAGTACTCAAATCCTGCAAATCATATTTTGTCAAAATATTGAGATCAAGGAAATTTATACTGGAATTCTTTTCTTTCTCAAAAGTCAATTTAATGTTTGAATGGATTTTATCAATAAACTCATTAAAATTGTTGAGCTGTCTAAGTTAACCAGTCTACGGATCATGCTCTGATAATATTGCACGTCTGTAAAGTGATACAGTGTATTTAGGACATGTTTTAAAATTTAATTCTAAATGTTTTCATGAGATTTATTTATATTAAAATCCGTAGAAGTTCTGGAGAATTAATTCCAGCTCTTATTCTGTAATATGCAAATACTTCTTCATAGCAATTTTCAATTTATATATATGAATCAGAACATGTTGGAACCATAAGATGAATCAACCTGTATAGTGAATCGCGACTAACAGACCAGCTATAAATTGCAGACAATCTCACTCCAACTTCCACTTATCTCCAAAGACAAGTTCTGCGGCGATTACTGAATTATTGAACTTCAGTTAATTTCTAGATCCGGACTTGATTTCTTCACGCTCCGAAAGGTTCCAAATGAGATACCAAATCTGACTTGCGCAGTTATTTATCGATTTTTAATTGTTTGTTTCTAATTCGACGAGAAAAGCAAGATCGGCGGTGACGTTAAGATGTCTTCATTGAACGATTTGACTTGATATGTTCCGTCGAAGAATGTGAAAAACTGTTGAAACGTCTCTTCCGTTTAGGCAATCAAGAATACTTTTAAAATGACGAAACTATCCTTTTCTAGTCAGCTGCTATTCAGTGTTGTGTTGTTTTGTATTGTTCAGTTTTCTGTTTACTTGGCCGAAGACAGTGGTAAGCGATTTGTTTTCTATACAACCTTTGACATCATCATGTTATTCTTCAACGACAGTTTAAATGAGTTATTTTCGTTTGCATTTTGCCACATACAATCTACTGAAACATAAAAATGCGAATCTTGTTGATCTTGATCTCTTTTGTTTTCGATTTATATTGACCCAACCTCTGTATATATCGCAGAATGGTGATCGCAAAGCATTGCGGTGGATGATATGAGGCTGAAGTTTCTGATTGAAGTAGGCCTGCTTGATTCATTCAATAGTTGTCAGCATTTGGGGGATCTCAGTTACATACAGCCTGGAAACCATTTATAGAATAAATGTTATGTTATTAAATATGTTAGGAAATTATGAAGAACACTGGGACATGTCTGCTTTTAAATTAAATAGTGCGCTTTTTTAACATAAATTTAAATATACAGAGTGATTTACAGCATAGCCGTCCTCTTTATTTTAAATGGAACACCCTGTATATTTTCATATTTTCTGAAGCTGTGTCCCATAAAATTTGTTCTTGAGACAACCCCACAGAAAAAATCCAACGGCGTAAGGTGTGACGACCTAGCTAGCCTCAATAGTACCTCTTCCTCCAATCTATTTATTGGGGAAGATTGAGTTTAAGTAAGTTCTGGCAATTGAAGCCTAATGGAAGGGGCTCCATCCTGCTGGAACCTGACATTTTCATTCGGTAGGCTTGGATCCATTGCATTAGGAAATAAGTTGATAGGAACAACTTCGTCTCTAATCAAACTCAAATATTTTTCGTCTTTCAAAGTCTCATCTATAAATATAGTACCAATAATATGACCACCTATGGTACCTGCCCAAACGTTTATCTTTTGAAGATACTGCCTGTGTGTCTCACGCATCCAATGAGGATTCACCACCGACCAATAACTACAATTTAGTTGGTTTATTTTCTCGTTCAACGTAATTGTTGATTCATCAGAAGAAAGGATTGTACCAACAGATATTTCATTTCTGTTCAGTTTATTCATCATTATTTCGCAGAAATGCACTCTACGATCTGGATCATCTCCTGTTAGCTCCAGTAAAAAAGTAATTTTATATGGATGAAGTTTTTCTTTGTTGTTATGACAGTTGTATGACAGGCAATTTGACGTGTACTTGTGGTTGGATCCTCTGCAACTCCTAACAAAATATCCAATTTCACAGAATCTTCAATAGATTGCTGTTTTCATTTCAATGGTTTACATGTCCAAGTCCTTCGAATTTTGCATGAATTTTAGACCAGGTACCTTGTGAAATATAAGCCAACTGAGGATACCTCTGACCAAATAAGTTTGCCACTTCAACTTAACTTCTGCAATTATCCCTGTAACCGATCATCATTAAAATCTCAATTCTGTGAGTCTCAGCTGAATATTGCATTATTATTTCTACAAGAAATACGATTTCAATTAAGAATTTACTATTTCAATGTTAACCTCAACATCGTAACATCTGACTGATAACAATCTACATTATTTGCTGGTTTTCTTTATTTATCGGCATACGTAGACAGTTTTTAGGTATTCATGCCAAAAAATGTTGAGAAATCCAAGATCTATGAGCGTATAGAGAATTGATTTTAGAAATTTTTCCAACTTATTGCTGCTCAGTTCAGGAATTTCATAAGTCTGTTTATTTAAAAAATACCATTATTTAATGCGTGATAAATTGTTAATTTCATTATTTCACCAGGTGTTATTCATAAAAGACCATACATGATATAGTTCGTTGAAATCAGATTATTGAGAAGCTTTAAAAAATATAGTAATATGCAGGGTGTTCCATTGAAAAAAAGGACCGACTGTGCTGGACATGCTCCTATCATCCTCTATTTTTAAATTTATACTTAAAAAGCCCACCATTAAAGTTGAAAGCTGACGTGTCCCAGTGTTTTTTATAATTGTCTAACATAAGGACACAATTAAATTTATTCCATTGTTTACCGAAATATGTGATTATTTTTTAATGGTATCAACAATTTCATTTACAATACTTGAATATTGGAATTGATTTAACCATTAGAAGAAGATAAGCTCTGGCAGATGATAGCAGTGCTAATTCTAAACAATTTTTTCCTATGAACATAGAACTGATTCGATTCGAAGTTACAAATATTCGAAAAAATATATTTTCATAATATTCGGCGTGTGCAACTAGTCTTCATTTAAACAAAGATAGCTATGTTGCACACCTTCCAATAGATTTATTTCGCTTGTTATGTGATCTGATGAGACTTGTTTACTGGAAACAATCATAACGAACATATGTGAGCATTGCAAAATCCACATGCCATTAGACCAAGACAAATTCAGCCACGTTTGAGTGTCAAAAGTTGGGACGGGACTTAATGCCAGTATACTTGTATGTATGTATGTACTTATAATTATGTTCTATTTCAGAGATTTTAAGGAAATGAAGTTTCTTATGCAACCTGGGGACTAATTTCGTCCATTGAACCTAATATTCATATTTTGGCTTAAAATATAGCACACAAGTCAGTGTTTACGTAGTGTATCCCGAAAATTATCGTCCTTATAAAAAGCCGGCCACGAAAATTACGAAATTGCTCATGAATTATTCATATGTAAGTCAACTGTGTTTTTTCAAGGTCACTTTAGGCTGAAAATGACAAGGTGTATAAATAGGTTCGTGAGGTTCTTTGTGGAAAATTGAAGCAATATTGTGAAAAATGGGTTATCTTTCTGGCAACTGATGGATCCCACAACCATTATAATCTTGAAAATGAATCAATTGTCCTGTCATTTTCAAGATTATGAAGTTTTGTGAAGGTGCTTATATTTTGTCAAAAGTAAGAAGATGGCCTAAATCTGTGGTTTGGACTTGCTCTATATTCGCGCAAAAGTTAGGTTATAACTATTTTACTTATTCAGATTCATTCCTTAAACTGCTTTCAAGATGGTAACTTGTGAGTAGAAATTGATATAATGGTCATAGTTCATATCGGATATTACTGACGAGTTTCCATAAAAACGGAATATGGACATATACAGGGTATTCCAACGAAAATTTGACCCCCCTAGAACTCAGAAACGAAGAATTTTCGAAGATTAAAAGAAAAAACAGGTCAACTTCTGTTTTGTTTTCCTGAAAGAAATGTAAGTCATCTATATATTAAGCATTTGATGAATAAATTGGAAACTACTGGTTCCATTCAGAATAAAAACACGAAATTGAGTGTTGAAATGAAGCTATTGAAATAGCAGTATTGGGACATTTACAGATGGATAATCGGCAGTCTATACGAACTTTAGCACGATCATCTAATCTTCGGAAATCTAGCGTTCATCGAATTGTGAAAGCTCATAAATTTCACCCTTACAAGATAAGGCTGGTGCAACAGATGAATGAAGATGGTCCTGACCGTTGGACTCAGTTTTGTGAACAATTTAGTGAGTAACTGAATAATAACGCACACCGACTGTACAATACTATCTTTTCTGACGAGTGTACCTTTATGTTAAATGGGGAAGTCAATAGACATAATTGTCGGTACTGGAGTGATAGTAATCCACATTTATTCATGGAGGCACATACACAAATTCCCCAAAAATTAAATTGGATAGGAATATTAGGAAACCATATTGTAGGACCAAGTTCAATATTACATTATTTTGTGAATAGTGAACTGATTTTGAAAATTCTAACTGGGTTGTGCACAGAACATAAATAACTTTCAAACAAACTAACACTTGACATCTCTTCCCTTCAAAAAATAATGGGGTTGATGCCATCTTCATGGGGGTATTTTTTTCCGAACAAACTCATGATGGAAATTCGACGCCCTCAAAAGAGAAGTTGACCTGTTTTTTAAATCTTCGAAAATTCTTCGTTTCTGAGTTCTGGGGGGCTCAAATTTTCGTTGGGACATCCTGTATCTGGATTATGTTTGTTATGTTGAACTATTTCTCTGATTTTTTATTCCGATTATTATATGTTAGTTGATAAAATTTAAAATTTGTTATTTATAAAACACTGCTTCCGAGACAATAATATGTATAGAAAGATATAGAAATCGCATGAGATATTTATTAAAGGTATTGAATAGTAATTTATTTCATTTCAATTATTGTTTTTTATTGAGTTTTTCAACAGACTGATCTGTTTTTAAGAAGTCAAGATGTTTGCGTTGAAAATGGCAGAAATGTTGAATTCGTGAGACAGCTAGTTTATCATGGCAAAATACTCGCTTCAACAATATTCAATTATTATCCGTAAATTTCATGAGAATAAACGTACTTTTGTTCAAATTCAAAATAATCAAAATTAAGATCATGAAATACATTTTCACGTCAAATTGTTCCAACAAATGCAGTTATTTGGAGAAAAGATTGTAATATCGAGAGATGGTTTCAAAGAAAATTCCAAAAATTTAGACGTTTTGAAATTGAATATCATTACTGCATTAATGAAATCATATCTGGTTTGGAGAGAAATAGTTACCAACTGTAAACGAATATAAGGTAGACTTTGGTTAGTGCTCAAAACCATACTTGTTTTATTTCAAAAGAAAAAAATTGCCTTTATACCAAAAATTTAATATTTCATTTAATTCTACTAACATATTGCTCTTATTGGGAAATCTTTTACAAAAGTCTTCAGTATCAATATGTTCATGGTTGCTACCAATAGTTTAGTATTTGCCAAAACCTTTTAATAATTATTGATATCCCCTCCATTAAGTGTATTTGCTGCTAGAAAAGTTTATATTATATTCATCTTCGGAGAAACCCCTCAAGGAAACAAATTTTCAAGAGTGGAATATTCTAGTTATTTCTACTTTTTCACACCACTCTTGAATTAAAAAAAAATACATTTCTCAATTTCTTTTTGAAATTGAGTTGGGAGACCATATCAATCGCCAAGAATAATACAGAATAATTTGTTATGATTTTCGTGAATCGAGTGCTTGACCTTAAATAGATAACAGCTTTTGTGAAAGATAAGAAGACGTAAGCATGAAAATTTCAACAGTGGTATTTCTAAGGAACAAGAAAAATATATTGTTTGCAGTATGTTTTGACAGTGATGCCCTTTTTTGCTGGGAATTAGAAGTCAACAAAAAAATGATCTATATGAAAGTCAAATAACGATGTTCAAAGCTAAAATAAAATTTACCTCATTGTCATCTTGAATTTATACACATACATCAAAACCAAATACAACATTCCAAAAAGAGGTCGCAACATTGTATCAATATACTTACCCTTTTGCAATCTGCTTTTTTTTAAAATAAAAAGCTGTTTTTGTGAGTTTAGTATATGTAAAGTATTGGGCACGGAAATTTCTACCCAACTAAAGTGAAAATGAAAAAAAGAATGAATAATTTTTCAAAATTCGTTAGGGTATTTATTACTTATAGACTGATAAACAAAACGAAATCCTCAATTTTGAATAAAATCATCCTTGAACAATTTTATTCTCTTCAATCTCCCAAAGAAATCTATGATGCCTGTTTGACGCCTGGTGGAATTTTGGCCCATTCTTGCTTGGAAGCAGTCTTCAGCCCATCCACTGTATCGTATTTTTTTGCTCTCCAAATTCAGAAATCCAAGAGATTCAAGTCTCGGGAATATGAAGGCTACCGTCTTGGTGAAATCAAGGCTGGAACATTGTTTTGAAGCCATTGGACGGTTTGATGATTTCTGTTAGCTGCAGCAGAGTCCTGCTGAAACACCCAGCCTTCTGATTTGAGTTGTTCACTTGCACAAGGCTCTGAGAAATATTCCACCACTAACTGTCTACAGACTGAAGCATTAACCTTTACTCCTTCTGGTATGAAAACCAGTGGATAAAGTTCAATTCCTGTGATTGCTGTCCAAACCACCACAAACACCGGAATTTCCTTTAGTTGTGCTCGTCTATGGTTTTGATCGCAAGAAGGACGATAACTTAAGTAAAAACGATCGCAAAGTTTGTCTCTTGCTGAACTTTAAAAATCTTCTCAACCGAGAACACCAAATTGTCCTACCCATGATGTGGTATCGCATCCAACTATTTAATCTATTGAGTCTCACTTTCATACTAATAAATTCGACTGGTCTGTACCAAATATCATTAATTAAGAGTGTGAGCTATGGTAATATTTAGATAGTTCTACAAATCTAGACAGTGTAACATACATCTGTATAACAATTCTATAATCAAACAAACTCGATAAGGTTTTGTAGATCATAGTAGCAAATTGCAAACGTTTCAAACTGGTTGGTTTTCATCAGTGCAATGTATGACAGTGACCACAAATTTGTCAATTATCTATATGCGCTATAACCTAAGATATTAATCATACACTTGCGCCATCTAGAGTATGCAAACATGCATACAAGACATACCTTTGCGAGCTAATTTAAGGTGAGAAATGTATTCCCGATATTTCCACGTTATAAACGCAGAAAAAAATTTCCTCATGCTCAAGTCAGACCATGATATGCCGTAATGCTCATAATTAGCATATTCATATTCAAATAAATTCATTCGGCTGATCTGTACCAAATATGATTAATAAGGAGTGTGATTGGCATATATTGCACTGATGAAAAACAAACAAATTTTAATTGTGCGCTTGTCTGCAATTTGCCCATATGATCAGCAAAACCTTATCGAGTTTGTTTGATTATAGAATTGTTATACATATGTATGTTACACTGTCTCGATTTGTAGAACTTTCTATTACCACACTCCTTATTAATGATATTTTTTGGTACAGTCCAGCCGAATGAATTTAACTGAATCTGAATATGCTGATTATGAGCATTACGGAATAATATAGTCTGACTTGAGCATGAGGAAATTTTTTTCTGCGTTTGTAACGTGAAAATATCGGGAATACATTTCTTCACATGAATAAGCTCCCAAATGTATGTGTAAAGAATTGCTTGGTATGTAGAAATATCTTTTTGAATTCTTCCTTGTTACTGATTAAACTTTAACCAATTAGTATGCAAATTCTTGGTTAAGCATACTTTAAATGGTGTTGAGAGAGGATTGTATATTAAACTTTAATAGTTTATTCATAGCCTAAATACATATATTACAAATTTACAAGTTTGATTTCTTTACCCCAATTGAGGGGAGTTGTTTCGGTGTGGTTTCAACTCTAATTGCAGTGAAAACACTATTTTGTTCGTGGAATAGTTCTTCTTTGAGCGTTTTCACCGTTGTTCACTTTCACTGAATTCAATTTTATTAGATTCACTTTCCACAATATGCGTTACTGTGTTATTGAGAGAGAGTGTTCCTTGGAAGATTAAAGTGAAATGCGAATATAAAATAATACAAGAGTAGAGAGAAATGTGTGATTATAACTTGAGAGACAAAGAGGAATGTAATTAGAACTTACTTCTAGATAATGTGTGTGGGATCAGAACTTAATCTTCGAAGAGTAGAGAATATTATGTGGCCGTTTGGTTGAAGCACGAAGACAACGAGCGACTTCGAGGAATGTCTTCAACTGAATCTTTTGCCTAACTGTCGCAGAATGAGAGACTCTTTTAGGGCTCGAAATGTGGTCAGGTAATTTCTGAGACGACATTCGACTGTTGTGTTGAAACGGATGAAATGGTTCTAATGGGTTTCTAAGAAAACTGTGGAGGACAACTATTTTCGGTCCTTAACAGGCCCAAAGGTTTCTAGGAAAAAATGAGACATATTTGAAAGATCATAATTGTTATGTACCTGCATAGTAAATTAAAAATTCCTCGTTCGATGTGAAATCCGAACAGTATGTCTTTTATGTATGTTTGCTTACTCTAGATGGCGCCAGTGTATGATTAATATCTAAGTGTCTCTGTGTATAGCGAATATAGATACTTAACAGATTTGTAGTCACTGGAATACATTGCACTGATGAAAACCAACCAATTTGAAATGTGCGCAATTTGCCCCTGTGATCAACAAAACCTCATCGAGCTTGTTTGAGTATGGAATTGTTATACAGATGTATGTTACACTGTCTCGATTTGAAGAACTTCCTATTACCATAGCTCACACTCCTTATTAATGAGTCAACTTTCTTCTATTTATCATTCAAGTCCTAACTTTTTGTATTTTGTAGGCCTCAACTTGAAGTTGTTCTTCAGTATGCGGCGAGTGGATCGTTGTGATATTTCAATATATTTTGCCAATTGATTGCCACTTTGACGTTCGATAGAGCCATCATTATAACGTTTGATGGTACGATAAACGAATTTTCTGTAAACATTCAAATATTTCAGCTCCTTTACTATCTCAAAATTTGATTTTCCAAATAAAATAGAAAAAGGCTTTTTACTTGATAGAAGAAATATAACAAAATTTGAATATTAAAACAGATTTAATCTTTCAGTCTTCTACAATTTTAATTTCAAAAAAATATTTATTCAAAAAACTTTAAGAATTAAATTAATGTTTGAAGCAATTATCTGGTTACCACTGTGAGGTAAAATATAGTGATTGTTAGTTGAATTTGATATTTTAAATATTATTTAGGGCCGATGAAGAGATAATCGGAATTCTAATTGTTTTTTGAAGATATAGTGCATGTTTTGAGAGATTTTTGAATGAACTTATTTGAATATTCAAATATGTTAATTATTTCAAATAAATTATATTTTGTGAGTCCTAAATTTTTTGAAAAGGAATTGGTGTTCATAATGGTAAGATTAGAAATAAAATTTTGTGTCCTTCAAATATTTATTTATTAATTTTAAATGACTATTTATATTTGCTGGTTTATTTATTCCATTCGACATGGTATATTGAGTTATGATTATATACGTCTATTAAACATGAGCGGTGTTTGTGTAGACATTAATTTAATTCTGAAAGTTTTCTGAATAAAAATTTTTTTTGAAATTAAAATTGTAGAAGACTGACAGATTAAATCTGTTTTGATATTCAAAATTTGAATTTACATTGAAAAATGGAGCCCTTATTTCAGACTTGTTTGCGTTTATATCCATTACTTGGGTTTTTGTTATCCGATTTTCACAAATAGACGCGCGTTTGAAATGTATTCGAATGACAAATAATCTGTCATTCAAGTCCAGCGTAATTTTTCATGTCTGTCAAAAGAGACAACGGAGTGAAATTTGGGGGAAATTCCGTGCCTAACCCAGTGTATATATCATTACATATTTAAGAAAAATAGTTCAGTCATAAAAAACAGAGACAGTATATGTAAGATAAATGTTCTTAATTCTTGAATCATCAGATTTCCGGGTTCGTAAAAAGCAAATTATTTCTCATGTCTTCTTCATGTATCTAAACTGATATCTACAATTTCAACATCTTACATTAGTAATCATAGGCACGCTAAGAAAATATTTATTACAACTGGGATTTTGCTATGCATTTCACTGTTATGTAGTTTTTTATTCGCAGATTCTGCTATTATTTTCGAATATACCCACCATCATCCTCACTCAGTAAGGAACGTTGATTCTAGAGGGTTATCAGGTAAATGGAGGTATTATTAATTTTGAATAACAAAATTATTATCTTTACATACTAACCGTTCTGGTAATCGCTCACAATTACGATAGCTTACATTGGGATAATACTAAACAACTGACTGGTTCGAAGTTGCTATTGTTCTAACACTGCACATTTTTATGAATATTCACTTTTAATATAAGAAGACAGGCTTTGTCATAATCAGTAAAACACAACTTTATATAATTAAGAAAATAGTTAATGTAAAATAAATACACAATATACGCATATACAAGAATAAACTGAACAATGAATATTAGAACAGATCATCTTTAAAGATAAGTTATTTGTTGAACAGTATATAAGATTAGAGGAAATCGTTTCAATGGTTTCTGAGATGGCATAAATAAAAAGACTTCATACTTATTTTAGGCTTCTTCTCGATAATTACCGAAAACGAACATATCACTCTTAAACATTAACAATAACCCATACCTTCTCCTGTTTCCTGTTTCAGCTTAGTTCGGTTGACCTGTTCTGAAGTACACCATAAACTGAATGAGATTTGTAACATAAATTGATGACATCTTCCAGTTATCCTGTGTTTATTACCAATTATTTTAATGAAGGTGATATCATTCATTTGGGTGAATTATATCGCATTTAGAAAATTAATCATTTTCAATAGTATCTTGGATGGCCATGAATTGAATGATTGAATTGAAATTCAGCTCTTCCGATCCTTTTTTAAAAATTTCAAATATGCATTCCAAATAAAAAGCGTTCCAGTGGTTAAATATTACAAGCTGGAGACCTTTTTACGGTTAAATATGGCTGCGAGCTGAAATGTCAATATATTTTGATCTACTAGCAAAAATCTTTGTCATGTGAGAGTTTGAACGATAATCTTCACTAATGTTACCTTTAAAATCACATCGTGGAATATTTGAAGTTTATAGTTGTTTGGAACAAGTCTAATAATGAAATGTCTTTTCACTGATATTATTCACGCAAAACTTTTTGCTGAGAAATTTGACGAATATATTTTTGGGGAAATATTTCCATCAGATCTCCTTAAAACTAACTTGGTGGACAAAAAATAGATGAGTAAGAGATATCTTCTTGAAAATTATTTGAAGATTCCTCTGAAAGATTGTTTAGAGGGGATTTGTTCAAATCTGTTTGTTCACGTTTCGCACCGCGATTAGTTCACCGCCATATTTCGTTTATAATCCGAGTATTTGAAAAAACAAACAATATCAAATTTATCTATTGCAATTATTAATTTTACTAAGAACTGAATCTGATGTTTTGTGGCGGTGTGACCTCGATGCTGATTTAGTTCTGTTCATCTACGAATAAGATTAACTACTACGACGATAAGGAAATGAAAAAAACTCGAATACTTATAACGAAAACGCAATATATTTCTTGGGTTACTATATACTTTTAGAAGGGCCAAACTTCATGGGGAGATCATACGAGTTATTTGGCAAGAAAAAATGTCATATAACAAATGGTTGAAATGTTGATGGTTATTCTCCAATTGAACATTTCTTGATTTCACAAAATATTTCGTGTTCTTCCCTAAAAACAATTATACTTCAGTTATTCTTGCAGCCTCATTAAATTTGACCACATCTAAAATCGGCATTAAATTTGCTGCAAGCTAAAATGTTCTGTGTGCCAAAAAATTCTTATTGCGGGTTTGGTTAGGACATGAATATCACGATTCTGAAGTGAAAAAAATCAATCATATTTTTCCAATGGTTTTATCGATGAAAAATTAATTATGGACATGTTTTTGTTTTCAACAGAAAATAACTCATTCAGTATGTTTTCAAATGACATATCAAATGCCGGCCTTGCTAACTAACGGGTGTTTTTTATAGTGATATAACTTTAAATCGAAATAAGTTACATTCAAATCAAGATTGAAGCCAAATTTTTCTTTTATACGAAAGATAATTTTATGACATTTATGTTTTAAAAATAATTTCCGGCATATGTTCACCACGACTATCTCTGAGGACCCGCATTCGACCAGACCAATTTTGGACCACTTTTTCGAGTAATTCAGGCCTTATTTCATCAATAACACTAGTTACAATCGCTTTCAAAGCATCTCTTGTTTCTGGTTTATCAGCATAAACTAATGACTTGACATGACCCCAAAGAAAATAATCCAGTGGAGTTATGTCGCATGGTCTTGGAGGCCAATTAATTGGATCATTTCTCGAAATAATGTTATCGCCAAGTCTTTCTTACAATTAATCAATTGTTACGGTAGTTGCATGAGGTGTAGCACCATCTTGTTGGAATCAAAACACTTCTGGGTCGATACTATTCAAATTTTGAAACAAATAATCATTGATCATCGATCTGTAACGAGCACCATTCACTGTAACATTAGCTCCAGCATAGTTTTTAAAGAAATATGGACCGATGATGCCTCCAGCGGGTAAAGCCCACCATACAGTGCATTTTTCAGGATGCAGTGGAACCTGCAGAACTTCTTGAGGATTGTTTTCACTCCATATATGGCAATTTTGCTTGTTTACATAGCCGCTCAACCAGAAATGAGATTAATCACAGAACAGATTTTCACGATAAAAAGTGGATCTACTTCAAGCTGTTCTAGGGTCATCAGCAAACAAACGACGGTTTTTATGGACAAGTGGCTTTAGTTCTTGAACCAGTTGGATCTTGTATGGGTGTAGACCAAGATCTTTACGCAAAATTTTCCATGTGGTGGATGCACAGAGTCCAACTTGTTGTGAACGACAACGAATAGACAAATCTGGATCATCATTAACACTATGACTTACAGCAGCGATATTTTCTTCTGTACGTACAGTTCTTTGTCTTGTTGTTGTTGTTGCATCTAGTGGAGAAAATTTTGTCCGAAAACTATCGATAGTTCGACGAATAAGCTGCTCTGATGGACGAGTATGTAAACCATAAATTTCAGTGCTCTATAAGTTTGGAACACTGATTTTGAAAATAAATTTCAACAATATGTAAACGTGTTTGCGGCGTGAGTCTTTCCATGATAATTTGTCAATGCTTACTGAACAGAAATGTCAAAACAACATGGCTTATACCTTCTGTCAAATCACAGTTATCCCTACTGAAAGTTCTAGTATTCTAAAAAAAATCCCGGTACAACATATCGCGATATTTAATGTTTCAAAAAGCAGGCGTAATTTTCTCGATTTTTATAGAATACTTATTATAAATTGAGTTAATTCGTTAGATTCAAGAGAACGTACTAATACCCAAAATTATTAATCAACAGAAACTGTCAGATTTAAATTCAATGTTTACTTTGATATTCAATCACAAGGAGCTTAAAGATAGAGCAAATTTGGGTTTGGAATATTTAAACTTTTCATTGTTATCTCCTTAGCCATGATATTGGGGCAGAACAAGCACCTAGCACAAAAGTTCATATGTCATCCGAAAGCACACTAAATGAGGTATATTTTGCTGAAGAGAAAATATCCCCATAATTGATAATTTAGCAGCATATCATAACATAACAAATAGATTATTAACAATTTCTTTACCTGAGAAAAGTTTTAACAACGAATTTAATTCAATAAAACAAAAAGCAACTAATAACGATTATTCGCCATCAATAATAAACGGTATGATAGCTATAAAACAATATATTATAAAATGCTTTTTACCAAATATAATTACGTTGAAAACCGAAACAATATTCAATTCTTAGCTTTGGTGAACCATCTTTAGAAAGACATAAATTCTTCAGTAACAAAGACATAAACATGGTCTTCAGTACCAATCATTCTTTGGGAAAAATCAAAGAAAACTCTAAACCTAAAATAAATAAATCCCAGTTATCAGGTAATTATCAATTATATCATGTGGTACCTACTTTAAAACTTATATTGGACAAACCCGAAGTCCTTTGATACTAAAATAAACGAACATAGGTGATCTTTACTCAATAATAATTTTCGACCTGTGCAGAACATCTTATAACAGATGAATATGATGTTAATGAGCGTTTTCAGATTTTGAATAAATAAAATGGGGGTCTGAAGCATGACCTGTTGGAAAGTTTCGAAATAAACCTATTTTTATTTATTTCTACGAATTAATTGAATGACCAAGATCACCAATAGTAATAAAACTTTATTGTACTCTTAAACTCAAAACAGACACCGTTTTAATATTGTATGTAACGAATTTTTGATCAGTTGTTTATAAGCATTTGAAGAAGTTACTATGTAACGAAACATGTTATGTAAGCAATTCATAAAAATGAATAGAAATAAATCTATATGTGTATTATTCAACTGAGCATTGAAATATAATGAAAAACTAATATCTTTCCAAATAATAATAAGATAATTCATAAACACTATTGAAATGAGTACGAAATATCAATTTCTGAATAACTAACTGGATTTACCGACCTTAGCCAACGAATTTACCAAAATGAATAATTATGATAAGATTTCAATTATAACATTAGGTCTTAATCTTTGTATCCGAATGAAAATAACATAACTACAGCATGTGATGCTTGGGAAAACCTCTTAATTCAGTAATACCATTGTCTGCTGAATAGCTGAATAGCTTTCAATAAATAGACTGCAAATACGCCGAAAAAGATTTTTGGTATTTTATCCATAATTGCCTTGAAAAACCAGCGACCATACAATAAAACTAACCACGATTAATTTGGAATTTATTTTTGAATGAAGAACAAATATGACACATAAATTTGTTTCTACCATTATGTTCGAAGAATGATGTGAAAAGAAGTGTTGAATAGATATGGAAAATCCCTTTTCAGTGGTTTTTCTTTTACGTATTTGTATGAATATTTCGTTTTCGAAATGATAAATGGTTATTTAGTCATCATGATACACAAATACAGCGTGTCCAAAAAGCGTATCGAGTATATGTTTTGGAGCAGTACCCGGGAACGCATTGGGCTTTTTGCCTACCAGCGTATTATCGCAACGGTGATTCCAACGTTTGTATCGTACGGACTATCGTACCCGCCATGCATCCAGAGACGACAGCATAAGAAAATGGGAACGGACGTTCGAGAAAATACAAGTGCGACGGTAAAAATTCAACACTCTGACCGCCCTCGTTTAGCCGGCGAAGAAGAAACGAAGTGGAAGCCGTCAAAATCCGTGTTTATCCATTCGAAAGCGATCATGAAACATAAAAAAATCGTCCTTGCATTATAAATGTTAGTTTTAAGTTAATTTCTGTTAGTGTTTCATTAAAATGTTTTGAAACATTATATTCAAAATTAAGTTTCATTTTATAAAATCCAATTCCAGAGAATGAGTAATCAAATTTTGAATTTTTTTCTACGAATAATTCAAAATTTATTCAGCAATTAGGAATCCTCCCTAATCAAAAGATTCTATAAAATAAAATAGGAAAAGGCTTTTTACTTGACAGAAGGGATATAACTAAATTTGAATATCAAAACAGATTTAATCTGTCCGATGGACCGATAAAGAGGTTATCGAAATTCTAATTGTTTTTTGAAGATATAATGCACGTTTTGAGAGATTTTTGAATTAACTTATTTGAATATTTGAGTATTTCAAATAAATTATATTTTTGAGAAGTCCTTAAATTATGTTTTGTATTTTTGAAAAGGAATTGGTGTTCATAATGATAAGATCAGAAACAAAATTTTGTCTCCTTCAATTATTTATTTATTATTTTTAATTGACAATTTATATTTGTTGGTTTATTTATTCCAAATTTATGATAGATTGGGCCGTTGCTTGGTAGAAATCAGTTGTAATTGTCATTATAAAATAAAACACTTGTTTACATTTTCTACTTTATTTTTGGTATTGACGTACGTTTCGTCTTTGCTAGAAAGACTTCATCAGAATACGAAGTAACAGTTGTTGTACAATGAATTTATAAGATTTTTTACAGAAGGTGTACATGTGTTTTTAATTGTTCGTCGGGTTGGTTTTCTCAAAGAAATATTCCCTTCAGAATCGTGTTCACTCGATCCCTTGTAAATATTGAATAGAGGGGTGTAATAAAAATCTATTTGTTCATTTACTAGGTTATTGCTGTTTTTATGTTTATTTATTTCGTAAATTTCCCATAAGTTCAATTTTAGACCTCTATTTTCAACATGTAGAATTTCTATTTCTTTTGTGAAAGAATGGTTATTTTCAAGAAGGTGTTTAGCATAATGTGAATCATTTTTATTTTTATCGAAACTTCTTTTATGTTCTGTTAGGCGTGTACCGAAATTTCTACCTGTTCTACCAATATAAATCTTTGGGCAATCTGGGCAAGTGAGTTTGTATACACCTGATAATTGAAGTTTATCCATACTGTTTTTATTGTTTTTGATGTATTTGCTAATAGGATTGTTTGTCTTGAAAGAGACTTTAATATTTTCTTTTTTGAGTAGGTTTTTTAGTTGAATACTAATGTTTCCGAGATATGTGAGGCTAACGTATTTGTGTTCAGATAGATCAGATGTTACTGGATAAATTTCTTTTATTGTGTTTTTGTGTATACGTTGGTTAATTAAATTATCTATTAGAGATGTATTATATCCATTGTTGTAAGCTATTTGTTTAATTATACATTTTTCTTTTTGGAAATTGACTTGGTTTAGTGGAATGTTCAATAAACGGTATATCATACTATGGAGAGCTGCTAGTTTGTGTTGGAATGGATGAAAAGAATTACGGTGTATAATGGTATCTGTTTGTGATGGTTTATGATAAATTGCGAAATTATGTTTATTGTTTTCTCTAGTTATCGTGAGGTCAAGAAAGTTGATGGATTCATTATGTTCTATTTCTCAAGTGAAAACTATTTTTGGGTGGAGATTATTTATAAAATTCTCAAATGTTGATATTTGTCTGTTAGTACCTACGAAACATGCAATTATATCATCCACATACCTATACCAATAAAGGATGTATTTTTTGAACGGATGTTTATGAATTTTGTTTTCTAGGAAATCCATGAAGATTTCCGCGTGTAAAGAGCTTAGTGGATTTCCCATGATTATAGATTGATTAATAGTAATCCCCAACCACCAGAATTATACTCTTTCATTAAATTACATAAAGAAAATTATCCCATCAGACCCGTAGTTCCATACTGTACAGCACCGGCCTTCAAATTATCTAGACACCTCATTGAAATAATAAAAAAACACACCAAATTTTCATCTAAATATTCCATAAAAAACTCAGCAGAACTAACTAAAAAAATTAAAGATATAACTTTACCTAACAATGCAAAATTGATTTCGTGGGATGTTAAAAACCTTTTTCCTAGTGTCCCCCCAATGGAAACATTAAAACTGATAGAAGAACTTTTAAATTATAACAAAGTAAACCACGTCATAAAATCAGAAATAATACACTTATTAAATATTTGTATAAACCGAAATTTCTTCAAATTTAACAATACTTTATATACTAGCGAAGAAGGTTTAATCATGGGAAATCCACTAAGCTCTTTACTCGCGGAAATCTTCATGGATTTCCTAGAAAACAAAATTCATAAACATCCGTTCAAAAAATACATCCTTTATTGGTATAGGTATGTGGATGATATAATTGCATGTTTCGTAGGTACTAACAGACAAATATCAACATTTGAGAATTTTATAAATAATCTCCACCCAAAAATAGTTTTCACTTCAGAAATAGAACAAAATGAATCCATCAACTTTCCTGACCTCACGATAACTAAAGAAAACAATAAACATAACTTCGCAATTTATCATTAACCATCACAAACAGATACCATTATACACCGTAATTCTTTTCATCCATTCCAACACAAACTAGCAGCTCTCCATAGTATGATATACCGTTTATTGAACATTCCACTAAACCAAGTCAATTTCCAAAAAGAAAAATGTATAATTAAACAAATAGCTTACAACAATGGATATAATACATCTCTAATAGATAATTTAATTAACCAACGTATACACAAAAACACAATAAAAGAAATTTATCCAGTAACATCTGATCTATCTGAACACAAATACGTTAGCCTCACATATCTCGGAAACATTAGTATTCAACTAAAAAACCTACTCAAAAAAGAAAATATTAAAGTCTCTTTCAAGACAAACAATCCTATTAGCAAATACATCAAAAACAATAAAAACAGTATGGATAAACTTCAATTATCAGGTGTATACAAACTCACTTGCCCAGATTGCCCAAAGATTTATATTGGTAGAACAGGTAGAAATTTCGGTACACGCCTAACAGAACATAAAAGAAGTTTCGATAAAAATAAAAAAGATTCACATTATGCTAAACACCTTCTTGAAAATAACCATTCTTTCACAAAAGAAATAGAAATTCTACATGTTGAAAATAGAGGTCTAAAATTGAACTTATGGGAAATTTACGAAATAAATAAACATAAAAACAGCAATAACCTAGTAAATGAACAAATAGATTTTTATTACACCCCTCTATTCAATATTTACAAGGGATCGAGTGAACACGATTCTGAAGGGAATATTCTTTGAGAAAACCAACCCGACGAACAATTAAAAACACATGTACACCTTCTGTAAAAAATCTTATAAATTCATTGTACAACAACTGTTACTTCGTATTCTGATGAAGTCTTTCTAGCAAAGACGAAACGTACGTCAATACCAAAAATAAAGTAGAAAATGTAAACAAGTGTTTTATTTTATAATGACAATTTATTTATTCCATTTGATATTGTATTTTGAGTTTTTATTTCATACTTCTATTAAATATAAGCCGTGCTTATAAGACATTAGTTTAATTCTAAAGGTTTTTTGAATAAAAATTTTTCTGGAAATTAAAATTGTAGAAGACTGACAGATTAAATCTGTTTTGATATTCAGAAAAAGATACTATTTGAAATTTTTCATGTACACCGAAATTTCAAAGGTGAGATTATCTAGAAAAAATATATATTAATATCTGTATTGAACACACTGTTAATTTCATATCAGTTTTTTAGCTTATAATTCCGTTACATGGGGCAATAAATAAATGTAAATGATCCTCCAGTTGATCTGGAATAACCAATGGTTATTATTAAAGGGGAAAGTCAACTTGACCTTATAATCTGACCTGAAAAACCCAAACATAGGATAACAAATATATTCAATCAATGTAAATAAAGAATGTCCGAATATAGTTTGGCTAAATTATTGCTGAGAATTTTATTCTCATAATATGTCGATGGAAACCCCATTATTATTCATGATTATCTCGTGCAATAAAACTGCGATAAAAGTAAACAAAATAGTCAACTGCTGCCATTTTCATTTATTCAATTAAATGTTGTTATTAGATATCACTGGATTATTCTAATGAATGTTGGGTGAGACGGGGTAATAATGAATCGAAAACATTAAACAAGTTGAAAGTAGTAAAGATGATTTATCAGTTTAAAAAACTAATTTGTATATTCAAATGAGTTTGTGTTGAAGAATGATGACCGAGAATAGATCCGAGTAAAGAAATTGGAATTCGCTTAAAGAGTTTGCATGAATTTATTTATATTGAATTATTTGCACATAGATTATAATAAAATAATAAAAAGAGGTTTTTTATTGATAGAAGGATTGTTACAAAATTTCATACATCATACAGATTTATTCTGTTAACCTCCTACAAATTTTAATTTCAAAAAAATTTCTATTCAAAAACTTTTAAAATTAAATTGAATAAATGTCATTAGAACACACTACGTCAATTCAGTAGACATATAGAATTAATACTTATTACACAGTACCAAAGGGAATGAAATAATTTCAAAGAAACACAAATTGTCAACTAATAATTATTTAATAAATACTTGAAGAGTAGAAATTTTCATTCAGTTTTTTGTTTTATGAAAACTAAATAATGCAAAAAAATCTCAAGGACAGCTTCAAAAACAACTTGCTCAAAATAAGTTCCTTTAAAAAGTTCCTAAAACATGCAGAACATCTTTAAAAAGCAATTTAGAATTATTACAATGGTCACTCATCAGCTCAACTTCATATTTAAAATGCTGTTTACTGCACAAACACTAGAATGAAGTGAACTTATAAAGATCCTACTTATTCTATGTTCGTCACATAAATTACATAAAGTTTGCAAGGTATTTTACGGACGGTATTTTATGTCTAATATTGTAAACAAGATAGTTTAGTTACTTTTCCTGTTATAAAATGCATCCATTTTAATCGCCCCTCATAGAAATAACTACTTGCTAATGTGAAATGGTCTTATTGAGCTATTTAAAACTGGTACGAGTTAGGGCTTTAAAAATATTTTTCCTATTATTAGAAGGGCATTTCCATCAAATAATGAAGGTCTGCTTTGTGTCTTGTCGATCAGTGTTATCATCTATACGCATCACTGGCATACGCTATCACTGAACAAGGCTTTTCAATTCGTATGAAAATGTAAGGAAATGGCTCGACAACTGGTTTGATTCAAAAGAAGAACTGTTTTTTAGCGTGCATTCATTAACTACCAGAAAGGTGGGAAAATGTATGAATAGCAATGGATGTTATTTTGAATAAAATATTTTTTATCATTTTGAAACAGCAGACGTGTAATTTTCATTTTAATTTTCGGCTTCATACGTATACACCTGGTAAATGTTCAATTATCTGCACTCATTCGACTTAATGTATTTTTCCAATGTTATTTGCATTACAAATTTATTCGCTTTTATTAAAATCAATCATATGTCGTGAGAAGGAACATTTGAATCAATTATTAATTCCTAGTAAATATTTAGATATTAGAAATTTCTTGGAGAAATATGGATACCTTGACTTTGAATAGCATGTGATACAATGATTTATGATTATTTATTTCGTTTTCGAGGTCAGGAAGATCTTCTTATCCATAGTTATCAGGGAAATTACCGTGATCTCAACAGATCTAAGTATCTACATAGTTAACACAAAGTAGTCGTTTTTCAATGTCAATGCTGACTGACATCTCTTCAGTTAATGAGTACCTTCTAGCTATTCTTACAAATTCTGTGCAACATTTACCGATATTAAAAGTTGATTTATCGTTATTAACGAAAAATTACAGTAACTCTTTTGTAGGATCTTTGTTCCGGTATGAAAATACATATTGATTTATCGTACGAATCTGAATTTGTATACAGCGTGTCCGGATTCAACGTTATTAAGGGATGGGCCATCTAGAACTTCAATTTTGAATATAAATTGAAAATAACTATGAAGAAGTATTTGCATATCACAAATTAATGCTATAATTAATTCACCAGAACTCTACAGATTTTAATCTGAATAAATCTCATGAAAACATTTAGAATTAAATTTTAAAACATGTTCTAAATACACTGTATCACTTTATAGACATATATATTATCATCACATATGATGTAAATTAACTAATAAAGAATCAAAAGAAATATGAGATAATGATAAAATTATTTATGCATCACCTTATAGATATATATGTTTCGATTGGATATTAAAGAATCACAAGTTCCATCACCAAAAAATGTTCAACATATAATTCAAAGAAGGGCCTTTTTTATTTTCCTTTTTTAAGGAATATACATTCTGTCAAGAAAGTACCGGGAATTATCGATTTAAATCTGGCGGGGCAATGAGGCAGGTAAAATATTTTTTCCTAGGTTGGTACCACTGTCCTTAATTACCATGCCAAGCTTGAGCGGGATCTGTCAACTAGTGTGTTTGCAACAGCTGATTAAGTCAGTCGATGTCAGAGTGCGTGCCGATTTTTACTATGGGTGATTACGTTGAGCAAAGAATTTGTTTAAAGTTTTGTGTTGCAAATGAATTTTCGTGTGCCGATGCATTGAAAATGTTGCAAAAGGCCTTTGGTGATAATGCTCTATCGAAAACTCGTGCATATCAGTGGTACAGAGCCTTCAAGGACGGTCGTGAAGTGGTCGCCCATCGACGGCTTCGATCGAAGATAACGTCGATAAAATTAAGGAAAGGGTGCTGAAAAACCGCCGTACCAGCTTGAGAGAGATAGCACATGATCTTAAGATATCCCACGAGTCCGCACGTACGATTTTGATTGATATTTTGGGCATGAGAAAGGTGGCCGCACGGCACGTACCGAAAGACCTGAATTTTCTTCAAAAACGTCATCGCGAACAGGTTGCTTCAGACATGCTGGATCGCTGTAATTCCGATTCTACATTCATGGAACGCATTATAACTGGTGATGAGACCTGGGTCTACGAGTACGATATGCAAACAAGCCAGCAATCATCGGAATGGGTGGCAAAAAATGAGCCGAAACCGAAAAAACCACGCCAAAGCCGCTCGAAAATTAAGGTGATGCTCATTGTTTCCTTCGATATCCGTGGCGTGGTGCACTACGAATTCGTTCCAGAGGGTCAGACGGTAAACAAGGTGTATTACCTAGGCGTTATGAAACGTTTGCATGAGCGTATCCGTAAGAAGCGGCCAAATTTGTGGGCGAACAACTCATGGATTTTGCATGATGATAACGCGCCTTCTCACCAAGCTACGATTGTGACTGACTTTCTCGCCAAAAACTCAACAAACGTGCTTCAGCAACCACCGTATTCGCCGGATTTGGCTCCCTGCGACTTTTTCCTCTTCCCAAAACTAAAATTGCCCCTTCGTGGCACCCGTTTTGAGTCGATTGAAGCCATAAAACAAAATTCGGCGCGAGAGCTAAAGTCCATCCCGGAAAGCACCTATAAAAAATGTTTCGATAATTGGAAGTGCCATTGGCATAGATGTATTAGAGCAAATGGAGCCTATTTTGAAGGCGACCCAATAAATTTATTGGGACGATTACATGTAAAAATGTTGTTTTAATTGAAAATTCCTGGTACTTTCTTGACAGAGTAGTATAGCACATTCTCCAGAGAAAGAATCTGATACATTCGGACCCAAAATCTCATCAGTTAGGAGTTATTTGAACGAACAAAATTATCATTTAAAAATATGTAACAATACCTTTTTTAACACAACACATTTCTGCAACAACTAACCAAGTTTGGGGTAGGCATGGCCTAAACGAAAATTAGGTTATATTACAGAAATAAAAAAATAAAATTTAAACTTTGAATATCAAAACAGATTTAATCTGTTAGTCTTCTACAATTTTAATTTAAAAAAAATTTTTTGAAGAACTTTTAGAAGTTAGTCTTCTACAATTTTAATTTCTAAAAAATTTTTCGTAAAACTTTTAGAATTAAATTAATGTCTTATAATAAGCACTGCTCATATTTATTAGACATATAAAATTAAAATTCATTATACAATATCAGATGGAATAAAAAATCCGACAAAAATAAATTGTTAATTAAAATTAAAAATAAGTAATATCGAATGTTTCGTTCCAAACATACTCACCTGAACTCGTCAGATAGGCGTGGTACGTATGTTTTGCCTATAACAAATAGCTGACAAAATGTTTAGTTTCTGGTCTTATATTTATGAAAAATTAATCTTTTCAAAAATACACTACATAATTTTAATTTTATTCCACAAGAAAATACTTTTATTACACAGCTTCTGGGTTCCAACACACAGCATAGCGAAGCATTGCGTTGGCAAAACTCCTACGCCTTTACTTGCGCGGCCACAGAGACAGTTGATACCACTATTGATCTCATTCTGCATATATTATTTGAAGATATCAAACGTCGTTTTTATGGATCGAAAGTTTTTTAGTTGCTTTGAAAATCACAACTGATGTTTCACTAAAACTATTGTAACTTCTGAACCAAATGTCAGATCGTCCAGAAATTCTAATGGCTATCTGTTGAAGGTCAGTATTTTTTCCTGAACAGTATTACTCTTTACTTGTGGTTTCATCTGGGTGTCGGACAGGAAACTATCCAACTTAATCAGACTTCGAATTTTTACCAAGCTGTACTTCTTTATAATACTTTATTATTTGTATATGTATTTGTATGTAACACTCACAAATATATGTTTTTAACTCTCGCAATAAATTTGGCTTAATATTGTTATAACTAAATCATATCATAACAAGTTTATAGATTATAGAACTTATATAATAGGTTGGGGAAAAATCCATTATTTTTGCGTGAACTTCAAGACTTTTTTAACATGTTTCAGATTGTCCGATTTGGGTCAAATATGTTTTTTTCAATAATTTTTTCTTCTATTGATGTCAATTTCTTACCACTCAGGAAGTTTTGCAATGCAAGAAAAAGACGGTAGTCGCTTGGTGCCAGGTCCGAACTATAAGGTGGATGCTTTAAAACTTCCCAACCAAGCACCCGGAGTTTCTGGCGAGTCACTACAGACGTATGTGGCCTGGTGTTGTCCTGATACAACACAACACCTCTTCTGTTGGTCAATTCTGGCTATTTCTAGTCAATCGTTAGCTTCAAGGTGCAGTTGTTGGCGAATTTAGTGTTTATTCATACAGAAGCAACTCATAATGAATGATTCCTTTTCAGTTCCACCAAAACCTTCTTTGCGTTAGTCCTAGTTTGGCCATTATTTAAGCTCGCTACACACTCCTTCTCCAGTGAGCGTCGGTAAGGTCACGAAATAAGGCGTTAGGGCCTGGGCAGGAAACAGTCCGTCGGTCAGCTGTACGTGATGTCATCTCCAGCGGGGTTACTATGGAACGAAAGGAAGGCTACCACAGAAATATTGGATGGGGTAGTTAGGGCCTCCAATGAATGGGTGGTTCGCTCTTGAAGCAAACCCTCCATCACGTCGGGGTCACCCTTAAGGAAATGCCGTGTTGTGAGGGAGCTTCTACCTTTTAATTTGGGAGGCGGCGTTTCGTTCTGAGCATGCGCACCTGAACTCTTCAGACAGGCGTGGTGTGCATGTCCGACTGTGACGCCAGTAACCATGTGTTCCATGGTGCAACTGACGTCGAACGCTATGTACTCCAACCTACTTGAACCCGGCATTGACGATCAGTTGGGTATTATCTGAAAGTGGTCGCGTCCTCTACATGCCACGCCCGGAACCAGAGCAGAATTCCGGGCGAGAAAGATCGATACAGACCAAATAAAAAACATAAATGTTTCAGTGTAAAATGTCACTTTGACAACGAGCATAAATCTGAAATTCTTTGATCGATACTACCGAAAAAAAGCGGATTTCCTTTTCCCAACTGTTTATTATGTTTTACTATAAAACTGAGATGCTTACTCCTTTTCGTAATATTATATTATCTTATTGAAAAATTAATTTTAGATGCTTAAAACTCATTCGTTTTCAGATTCCGGATTTTCATCGTGTCGGACAGAAGACGGCGCGGGAAAATGTGTAGAACCTATAAACTGCCCGCCAGCCATTAAGGCGATTCGCACTCAAAAAAAGCACAATTTGAGGAGGTGCGGCTGGCATGGAAAGATCGAAGTCTTGTGCTGTCCAAATGAGTTCATAGTCGAAGTAACACCTGCCCCCAAAGACACCTGGATCAGGAACATTTCTGAACCTTCTGATCGTGTCAAGTCATCGAGTACTGAGAATCCTCAATCTTCTGAACCCCACACGAGACTTAAGAACAGAAAATGTGTACAGGGTTAGTAAGAATTTATCTACACGAATAGCTCCCACTTGTCGACGTCAAGAAGCTGGCTTCATTTTCAATAACTTCGTCGTGTCTGTTAGCGTTTTTCTCGCAATTCTTGGCTTAAACGCATCAATTGTCGTCAGTAGACCTCCCTTGTGATCCTGTGCACCATGTCTTCACAGCATGATCTAACGGCGTGAATTTTCGGTTTGACAGTTGATGAGACATCCATACGTTGCTCAACGTTTTGGATTATTGCCAGATGAAACAATGAAATAATAAACTGGTAGCAACATCTGTTATCAAAACCGCAAATTATTTGTACCTTTATATTTATTAGATCATATGAATTAAACTGATATTACTTTCTTACATCTCTTTTTTCATTTGTAAGTTTTATCATCACGTTATACCTTTTCATATATTTTGTTCATATAATTCTAATACAAAAAATCCTCTTGAAAGCGAGTGTATTTCTCACTTAGTAGCTTTAGAATAAATTCACAAAAAATATTGAAGAAAAATTTTTCTTGTAGTTAAGCTGTCGCATCTGATACCTATTCGGTTTGTGCATAAACGTTTCTTTCAGACTGGTACATTTTCACCATATAATTTTCTGTTCAAAATTCGAAATATACAGGTATTGGAACAAAAACATGAATATTCTGTATTTTACTCAATTTTAATATGTGGCCTTCACTGAGCCACTCGATAGTGGACATTTGACTTTTTTTGTTATATCTTTATATCTTCAAACTACAATTGTGTTCTAACCACATATTTTTTTTGATTTTTCATTTATTCCGTGTGTTTTCAGTCTGTGAAGAGTATTCGAATGAGATCAAGCCAGATCTCACTTTTCATATTATTGAAGGGGAAGATGCAGAACTCAAAGAATTTCCTCATATGGTGAGTATGATGAAATATTATATTGGGTAACCAAACGCTCTATTTTATCAAATTTTACGATTTATTCACTAGGAACGTGACACACGAATTGTTTCGATTGTTACATCTTTGTCAATTGTGAAGAAATACATAATGCATTCAGATATATAAAGTAGCAATTTATGGTGATGGAAAACGGTTTATTTTAAGGGATTCTTCAATGTTACAGACCTTGTTTATTTCTAAGCATGTTAACAAATTCAATTTATACCCTTTGTTACATTTATGGAGTATTTTGAGGCACTCTATGAAGTGATTTCAAGCTTTAATTTGCTCAAAACTGTCAACCTTTTTTGTCAGTAGTCAGTGTTCTTTCAATTCCATTTCAAAGTTCGTACCTGTTTTACCAACGTTATTTTTGTTAAATATTTGATTCAATCTTTATTTGGTGAAAACTCATTTTAATTAAAAAAAGTATGAGAGGCAGTATTTTAATTTCCACAAGAATGTTTAATAATCCAATTGTTTCACTACGATGTGTCTTCTTTAGGTATCTACATTCTACTAACTGATGTTGCCAAGTATAACAGAGTTTAAATACAGTTAAGTACGTGACAAAATAATGGTAAGAACAAGCCATAAAAACTTTGGTGTATATTGGAGTTTGCTGCTGAAAAACGCCATTAGGGAAAGATATTCAGTAGTGGGGATCTGCCAACATATGTTTGTTCATTCAAAAGAATTTCACAGGCATTGTACCTGTTGATTTTAAAAGATTCTAAAAGTGTTAATCTAGAACTTTTGCTTTCGACGTGGATAATTTCATAATTATTATTGAAATTATACCTGAATTCCTTAAGATGATTAGCATATGTTGAATGTACGGAATCCGATATGTAACTTCTTCGGTATTCTTGGATTATCTTCTTGAATGATCTACCTGTTTGGCCAATATATACTAAAGTGCAATCGTTGCAAGTCAACTTGTAGACTCCAGATTTATTTTCTTGATTTGTTCGATCCTTATTGTTTTTTATATAGGTACTATTGGTGGTTTTAAAAGCTGTATTGTAATGGAAACAATTTTTTGCATGTTAAGCAATATTTTCAGATAATCCATCAACATAAAATAACGAAAAGTATTTCTGCGTATTGTCCTCTTTTATGACTTGAATGCCATGTTCTTTTCTTTATTGAATACCATTTTGTCTATAAGAAAGGGGTTGTAACCGTTGTTTAAAGCTATCTGTTCAATAATATTTAATTCTTTGAAAAAATTATCTGAATTCAGAGGAACATTAAATGAAACAATTATATTCTGACATCTTTTGGTTGGTGGGGTCATTTGAAGTTATATGTATTGTAATGTCGGTATGTGTGGGTTTGTGAAAAATATTAAAATCATGTGCATTATCTAGACTGTTTATAGTGAGGTCAAGAAAATTAATGCTGTGGTTCTCTTCTTCTTCGAGTGTGAATTTGATTTTTGGATGGAGTTTATTAATAAAATTTGTGAAGATATTTAGTTGTCGGTCTGTGCCTTTGAAACAACAAAGAATATCATCTACATATCTATACCAATAAAGGAGATATTTGCTTATCGAATTCAGGTGTATTTTTGATGTAGAATCAAAAATAAACAGCGGGTGGAGTAGAACTTCCCATTTGAGCATTTCTAAGCAAATTTCAAAGGGCGACGTAACATGTGACCGTGCATTCTCAATGTCAATTGTCGTGTCTGTCGGCGTATTGCAGCCATTTTTTTCGAAATGTTCGACTCAAACGGATCAATTGTCGTCGAGATGAGCCAAATGCTGCATTATGAAGCTGCACATTATATTTGATATAGTTACATCTGGAAATGACGAAAAATGTATTAGAAACCGAGGAATCCTTATTTCAAAACCCCTCACTCCTATTGAAAAATCCTTCATGTTGAATTTTTGAAATTCTAAAAAGAATTACCAAATAGATCAAATCAATTAATAATATTAATGTCAAGTAATTTTTGTTTCACGAAAAATAATCTATATAATTTTTTTAAGCTGTGTCCATATTAGTTTGCACATTACTCTGCTTGTCTGTATTATTTCCAGTGAGATTTCTCATTTATTCTCTCTTGATTTTTCTTCTCAGGTAGCCTTGGGCTACAACTCAGACACCATAGGCGTAATAAAATGGGGCTGCGGAGGATCCTTGATCTCAAGACAATTCGTCTTAACCGCGGCTCATTGCATCATCAACGCAGATCAAAATCCGCCCGTCAAGGCGAGGATGGGCATCATCAAACTAGACGATAACTCAACTTCGGTCCCCAGACCACAGGACTACGATATAATTAACATCACAATCCATCCGGATTACAAAAAATGGGAGAAATTGAACGACTTGGCTCTAATCAAGTTGGACAGGAGAGTTACCTATACCGACTACGTTCATCCTGCCTGTTTGTACGACAAAGAGGACGACCCTCTTGGTATGGTAGTCTCTGGCTGGGGTGATAAGGAGATGGGTGAGTTAGATGAAATTAAGTTGTGCTTGTTAGTTTCCTGGGTGCTTCTGTCTATAGCTTGATGTATATCTTAATCTTCAGCTTCCCATATAAAGGTGGGCCATTTAAGGTTGTCATTTTTGATCGGCTATAAATAATATATGTATTATTTTGAAGTACATTGTCCATTTTTTTGGAGCTCAATCTCATAGATAGCAACTTCGGTTTCGTGTTTCAAGGCTTAATCGATAAAGATGATTTTCGATCACGCGATCCCAATGAGCGAAGTGGAAACGCATCCGATGATCACGAGGCTTTACTTCTTGCACTAGTTGAACTTTGTATGCCTTCATATCGAAGTCTTCATGCCAAATTTTCTTCAGAGAAGTGCGAGAAATGTTCAGTTCTTGAACACGATGACGAGTTGATGTTGATAGATATTCAGCCACGTTCTGGTCTACAACAGCAGTGTTTTCAGGTATGGTGACTGAACGAGAACGTGAAGAGCTTGTTTCATCAAATAGCGATTCAGTTTTAAGGAACAACTTGATGCTTAAATTGCCGTGAGGGTATTTCATTCCTATTGAATTTTCCACGTGCATTTCTAACAGTTTGGATAGAAGATTCACCACTTTAGACATAAGTTTTTAATATTAACAGTTTCGTTCAAGCGAAAATCGACCCGTTTCGTTAATTTCAAATATTAAACTGATTTTCTGTCAAAACACGAATGACAGATGTGTTGCCAGACTCTAAATAACCATTACTTCAAAATGAAAATTCTAGGTGGCCCATCCTTTAGAATTGTCTTAAACCAAGTATTTGATTTAACTTTGTTGTACCCTATATTTGAAAATAAAACAACCCCATGTTATTTCTTTGAACGATATATGTCTTTATCATAAGATAAGACACTCGAGGTGCAATAGTATCGGGTGTTTTTTTTAGAGTGATAGAACTTTCGATAGGGATAACTGTGATTTGACAGAAGGAAGAACTCATGTTGTTTTGACATTTCTGTTCAGTGAGCATTGACCAATTATCATGGAAAGACTCATGCTGTAACAACGTTTACAAATTGTTGAAATTTATTTTCAAAATCAGTGTTCTATTCGCCAAACTTATAGAGCGTTTCGTGAAATTTATGGTTTACATAATCGTCCATCAGAGCAGCTTATTTGTCGAACTATCGATAGATTTCGGACAACATTTTCGCTACTAGATGCAACAACAACAACAACAAGACAAAGAACTGTACGTACAGAAGAAAATATCGCTGCTGTAAGTCATAGTGTTAATGATGACAACAAGTTGGACTCTGTGCATCCACCACATGGAAAATTTTGCGTAAAGATCTTGGTCTACACCTATCCAGGATCCAACTAGTTCAAGAACTAAAGCCATTTGACCATAATAAGCGTCCTTTGTTTGCTGATTGGGCCCTAGAACAGCTTGAAGTTGATCCACAATTTATCGTAAAATTGTGTTTAGTGATGAAGCTCATTTCTGGTTGAACGGCTATGAAAACAAGCAAATCTGCCATATATGGAGTGAAAACAACCCTCAAGAAGTTCTGCAGGTCCTCAAGAAGGTCTGTATGGTGTGCTTAATGCGCTGGAGGCATCATCGGTCCATATTTCTTTAAAAGCGATGATGGAGCTAATGTTACAGTGAATGGTGCTCCTTACAGGTCTATGATCAATGATTGTTTGTTTCAAAATTTGAATGGTATATCGATCCAGAAGTGTTTTGGTTCCAACAAGATGGTGCTACACCTCATGCTGCTACCGTGACAATCGATTTATTGAAAGAAAGATTTGGCGAATCATTATTTCGAGAAATGGTCCAATTAATTGGCCTCCAAGATCATGCGACATAACTCCACTGGATTATTTTCTTTGGGGTTATGTCAAGTCAAGTTGGTTTATGCTGATAAACCAGAAACAATAGGCGCTTTGGAAGCCAACATAACTCGTGTTATTGATGAAATAAGGCCTGAATTACTCGAAAAAGTGGTCCAAAATTGGTCTGGTCGAAAGCGGTTCCTCAGAGCTAGTCGTGGTGGACATATGCCGGAAATTATGTTTAAAACATAAATGTCATAAAATTGTCTTTCAAATGACGTGGTGGACATATGCCGGAAATTATATTTGAAACATAAATGTCATAAAATTTTCTTTCAAATGAAAAAAAATTTGGCTTCAATCTTGATTTAAATCTGTTTTATTTCAATTTAAAGTTATATCACTATAAAAAAAAACACCTGATAGGATTGAATAACCTTCTGCAACAATCTAGATAAATATTTGGATATCTATCGTGTTGTTTTTAGGTTGTATGCTGATCAATATACTGGGTACTTCCTGTTTCAGCAATTTATACATAAATATGCAGCGGTTTTATTTTTGCTTCAATATACTAACCTTATAGCAAGTATGCACTCCCAAATTGTTTTATCTAAAAAAAGGTTTCCTGTTTCAGCTGGAGAAGGTAGCAATTTACTTCAGAAAGCGAAACTCACTGCCGTTTCACTTAGGGAATGTAACATAACGTACTTGACCAGAGCTAGTAAATATCTTCTGAGTACTCAGATATGTGCAGCTGATAACAAAAGTGATACTTGCCAGGTAATATTTTGATCTTACACGAATGAAAAATATATTTTTTTGTAAGATTTACTGAAATTCACAATATATTTTTTACAAATATCAAGTGAATATGATGTGTTGTAAAAAGACATGTAGAAGTTATCTAACATTATTGATACTTCTCTACAATATTTCAATTGAGGTCAGTTGGCTAAGTCCTTTGTAATCTTCCTATGTTTAACGGATTTTCTGCTAGCTGATCTATAATACTGCTTTCATGTCCTTCCATATATAGATGGTATTTTTTTGAACGTAGTATTTTTGGTTGAAATCGCTGTATAATTTGAATCTTGGAAGTCTTGCCACATCCCCAGAATTGGATACCGTATGTTCATATTGGTTTTATATTGTCTTTATAGATCAATACCTCATTTTGAAGAGATAGTCTAGATTTTCTGCCCATTAGCCAATACATTTGTCTAGTTTTGATATTTATTTGCGTTTTTAGCTTGAATTTGTTGTTTCCAAGTAAGGCGTTGGTCCAAGTGAATACCCAGCTATTTTGCTTCTGTTTTAACTGGAATTTGTTTTTCATGTATTTTAACTGGAGGACATTTATCTCTCTTGTTGATGAATGTAATTTGTATGGATTTTGTTTCGTTGATGGTAAGACGCCATTTTTGGTACCATTGTCCCAGTTCATTAAGATATTCTTGAATGTTTTTGGAGGCTGTTGCTGCATTTTCATGGGATGTCAATATCGCCTTGTCCTCTGCAAAATTAGCTAGTGTAGTGTTCTGCTTTTCTGGAATGTCGGATGCACTTAAAACAGTGGACCCAATATATCGGGTGTTTTTTTTAGAGTGATAGAACTTTAAATTAAAATAAAACACATTTAAATTACGATTGAAGCCAATTTTTTTTTATTTGAAAGATAATTTCATGATATTTATGTTTTGAAAATAATTTCCGGCATATATCTACCACGACTAGCTCTGAGGAACCGCATTCTACCAGACCAATTTTGGACCACTGATTTATCAGCATAAACCAATGACATGACATAATTCCAAAGAAAATAATCCAGTGGGCTTAAGTCGCATGATCTTGGAGGTCAATTAATTGGACCAGTACTCGAAATAATGTTATCACCAAATCTTTTTTTCAATAAATCAATTGTTACGGTAGCAGCATGAGGTGTAGCACCATCTTGTTGGAACCAAAATACTTCTGGATCGATACCATTCAAATTTTGAAACAAATAATAATTGATCATCGATCTGTAACGAGCACCATTCACTGTAACATTAGCTCCAGCATCGTTTGTATAGAAATATGGACCGATTATGCCTCCAGCGTGTAAAGCACATCATACAGTGAATTTTTCAGGATGGAATAGAACCTACAGAACTTCTTGAGGATTGTTTTCACTCCATATATGGCAATTTTGCTTCTTTACATAGCCATTGAACCAGAAATGAGCTTCATCAGTAAACACAATTTTACGATAAAAAAGTGGATCAACTTCAAGCTGTTCTAGGGCTCAATCAGCAAACAAACGACGCTTATTATGGTCAAGTGGCTTCAGTTCTTGAACCAGTTGGATCTTGTATGGGTGTAGACCAAGATCTTAACGCAAAATTTTCCATGTGGTGGATGCAGAGTCCAATTTGTTGTGAACGTCGACGAATAGACAAATCTGGATCATCGTTAATACTATGAATTACAGCAGCGATATTCTCTTCTGTACGTACAGTTCTTTGTCTTGTTGTTGTTGCATCGAGTAGAGAAAATGTTGTCCGAAATCCATCGATAGTTCGACGAATAAGATGCTCTGATAGATGTTATGTAAACCATAAATTTCACGAAGTGCTCTATAAGTTTGGCAAATAGTACACTGATTTTGAAAATAAATTTCAACAATTTGTAAACGTTGTTGTGTTGTGAGTCTTTTCATGATAATTTTTCAATGCTTACTAAACAGAAATGTCCAAATAACATGGCTTCTACCTTATGTCAAATCACAGTTATCCCTATCGAAAGTTCACTCTAAAAAAACACCCGATAGTTCTCTGTGGAACTCCTGCTTTAACTTCAATTGAGGTAAATAGAGCATCGCCATATTTTATTATATAGTAAAGTATCGATCGGATAGGTGGAATTTCAGAATCAGATAGTAGGTTGTGGAAAAAGTGTTTTCAATTTGAAGAGTAATCCATTATGACAAACTTTGTCAAAAGCTTGAGATGAGTCTGCAAATACAGCAAGGCAGTATTTTTTTTCTAGGCTTTTTGAAATGGTGTTTATTACTCGGTGTATTTGATGTCTTCCTGAATGGTTTTCTCTAAATCCTAGTTGATGGTCGCCATATTTTATTATATAGTAAAGTATCGATCGGATAGGTGGAATTTCAGAATCAGATAGTAGGTTGTGGAAAAAGTGTTTTCAATTTGAAGAGTAATCCATTATGACAAACTTTGTCAAAAGCTTGAGATGAGTCTGCAAATACAGCAAGGCAGTATTTTTTTTCTAGGCTTTTTGAAATGGTGTTTATTACTCGGTGTATTTGATGTGTTGCTGAATGGTTTTATCTAAATCCTAGTTGATGGTTTGGTACAATTTTGTGTAGATCGATATCCGATAAAACGGATACGTGTTAAAATATTGGGATTGAAGGCTTTCCTTTTTTGTAACGTGTGACAAAAACCATTCTAGTCGGTATATCTTTATTTTCTCTAAGTTTTCAATGGAAAAGTGTCTCTTTTGATAGTTATGAGGAAAACTCAACAATAATTAGATTTTTGAAACTTTGTTATTTATAAAATAAGATATTGTTGATCAAAATGTACTCAAATGTTGAATACACCGACATGTTATTAACCTTAGGCGAGTGTTTAAGAAATTATAATGCAGGTATTACGATATGCAGAAAAGTGTCCTCGAAGAAACTCACCGAGTAAAAATACCTTTAGAGGCATTAAACGACGTTGTCATGAAACTGGGAATGTGAGACCAAAAAAAATTAATTCTGGTAGGCCAAGAACAACAAGAACCATTAATAAAGAAAATATTATTTCAAATTTAGTTGATCAAGATCCAACAGTTAGCGTAAGGAATATGGCAAGACAAAAAAATACGGCTTCTACAAGTACTCGAAGGATACTTAAAGAGCTGCAGCTACATTCTTATCATTACAGACAAGTCCAAGAGCTCTTGTCAGACGCTCTACAGGTTAGAGCGGATTTTTGTCAAGCATTACAAGAAAGGACAGCTCTCAATCTAAATGTTTTAAAATGTATTTTTTTACGCAACAAGGTATGTTTAACTCTCATAACGTACACTTCTGGTGTGATGAGAACCCACAAGTCAAAAGGGTATCACATTACCAACACTCATTTAAAGTTAATGTTTGGGCGGCAAGTTTGGGTAACTAATTGATAGTTTATAACATTCTACCTAGAAATATAAATGGTGATATGTACCTGGATTTTTTAAACAATCACTTAGTCGAGATATTAGAAGATTTGACGCTAAACCAGCGACGATCTCTATTTTTCATGCACGATGGAGCTCCACCGCACTTTGATGGAAGGAGTCGTAATTGTTTAAGTAACTATTTTCCGAATCGATGGATTGGTAGAGGTGCAGAAGCTTCGATTGATTGGCCTCCTCGGCCATGCGATTTAAATCCTTTGAACTACACAGTTTGGTCGTATCTGAAGGATAAATTCTGTGTAACAGAGATGAATTCACGTCAAGAATTGGAAGACAGAATTCAACGTCAGTTTAATGATCCCACAGCTGATCCCCAACTGTTAAGAAGATTAATGGATTCTTTAGAAAAAAGAAAAAACTTGTGTATTCGTGAAAACGGAGATATTTTGAAAACCAACTCTAATAGAATTTTATTTTATGTCCTTAGTCTTTATTTTAGTTTTCTTCTTGGGATTTTTTGTTTAATCAATAACTTTATCATTACTTTATGCCAGCATCGGTTATTACTTCATAATTTTCAAATCAGAATATTCCGAAAACGGTACACAGTATACAGTTTTACCAGGAGTCCCTTTTTGGTGTAAAATTGAATGATGTTTGAGTTCACTTGAAAATTTGATCGATAAATTTAACCTTAAAAAGGTTATGTTCAATACTACTTGGTACTTTAATGCGGATGGCGGAATACGGAAAATTTTTGACTGAGCAAACCCCAATTATTTTTCAGTCTCTTACCTATCCTAGAGACGGTGTTACCTTTTTTGAAACATCCTGTGGAAATAAATTTGAAACAATTTTTTGAATGTTTAGGGTGACTCAGGAGGACCTCTTCAAGTGCAGAACATAGCCAACAGCAGTGTCTACAGCATAGTCGGTATCACGTCTTACGGCATAGGCTGTGGAAGCAAATATCCTGGAATTTATACTAGAGTTTCAAGTTACTTAGACTGGATTGAGGAGATTGTCTGGGGAAGTTCGTGACCCATTTGTGATATATATATATACGATAATGAAGACAAAAACATTAAGGTATTGCGCTTCGAGACATCAGTGATCAGAATTGTTTTTGTTTTGTGCCAATGAAAACGAAATAATGTAGACGGTTGAAACTGAATATGAAAAATTTAATTTAATTTAAATATATGTTAAAAATTTTGTATATTTAATAATTTTAATCCTTTCATTCCATCTTTCAGCATCACTCACATCTGTATTGTATCATATATGGAGAAAATTATATTTCATTTGACCATATATGTAGGAAGAAGTTTTTCCAATGAAGAGCTTAAAAATCTCTACGATCTCAACTGATTTTGCGCAAATATTCAATATTCAAGTCTTGATTGAAGAGGTCAAAATTTGTAAAAAATTAGCAATTTTTTTCTCCAAAAATTTATTCAAAAACTATTTTTGAAATATCACAGAAATAAATTTTAAAGCCGTTACAAAAATCGTTATTACCAATAATAACAATAAAATAATGTCTACAAAAGACTGTTTCTATTTGAATTTTGTGGAAAAAATTTCTTTTTGAATTCACCTATGGTCCATAATGTATCCGGAATTTATTATTTTTCATAATTTTAATATATATCTTTTTTGCAACATTCTGAAACAGAAGTAATGTATAAAATAGGTTGTGCAGATAGTTGGCTTTGGCCAAAGTTTCATGGCAGCACCATTTGTCAAATATTGTTGATTGTTAACAGGTATACAAATTATGAAATAATGTCGCATTTAAAAGAAAGATAACAAGTAGAATTTGTATGGAAAAGGTTTTCGAAAGTTTCAAAAATTAGTGCAGTTGTCTCAATTGGGAAGAACTGCTGTATATAGACAATAAAGCGAATAAAAAATGGAATGGATATGAGGCATAGACCAGTTTAAGGAAGACAGCGTAAGATCAAAGACACAATTTAAACGTTTTATTGGCCTTAGGATGACACAATCCACGCCTGGGGTTTCGCAAATTGACTAACAGATTTGGAAACCATCGAATTATAATATTATGTCCAGAAACCGTCCGTATGTTACTGAAAAGACAAGGCTACATATCAAGGAAACCAAAGAAAATCCCTATTAAACCTTTACAAAAGGAACGAAGGATAGAATTTCGTCAACGTTTTCAAGAAGTTAATTTTAATAATGGCTGGCGTATATATGATGAAAATTGTTTCTAACTTGGTAGAAATCACTCAAAAATTCTACCAAAAAAACCTGTTATCGTTCAAATTTCCCACCAAAATAATGGTTAGGGGATAGTTGATGGTACCTACCCTTAATAGTGAAAAGTATTGTGGCATTCTAAAGGATTTTCGTCTTGAAACGGCGCATGCTTTATATCCAGAGGGCTGGCGTTTTCAGCAGGATAATGCAAGATGCCATATTTCGGCTTATACTAAAGCTTAGATGCAAGAACACTAAGTGACAACCATTTCATGGCCGGCAGCTTCACCAGATTTTAGTCCCATCGAAAACATATTGGGACCAATGAAGATTGAAGTTAAACGCGCAGCGCCACGAAATAAAGATGATTCAATTCAGTCAGTTTTACTGACTGATTACCGAAAATTATGGAGGTAATCTAGTTTCGGGTGTACCTCGACGTTTAATCAAGTGTTTACTATTAAATGAAGGTTGTGTAAGTAAATAAGATGAATATTTTGTTATAATTCTCTAATTCAAGAATTAAAAATATATACTAAATAATTACAATTGAGCTCTGTTTTTTCCAGATACTTTCAAGACCGAATATATAATTTTTCGAATATGTGAATATTCTGAACGCAGCCTTATTCTAACTGCTACTTTTAACTTATTCAAACTTTGCTTGTCACAGAAGTTTAGAAACTCTTCCATGTTTAATCGATGCATTTGGTGGATTTAGTTATTTGTCTGAAGTGCTCGTTTCACAGTTTGAATTTTTGTGTGAATAGGTCTTTTACTTTTCCAATTATATAATGCCGATGAACATTAAAATGATCAAAAAGCCGAGTGCCCAACACAATAATTTTTCTGGTTCGAAATTTTATATGATTGTTGAATTTCCCTCATTGTTTTCAAATTGAAACTGTTTTTTAGACATAATTCCATTAATATTATTGATAACAACAATTTCTATAACGGTTGTTTTGAGAATAATTTCAGAATTGATTTCTTTATATTTAAATTTTTTTTTGAAATATTATCAACTAAATACTCAATAAACTGCTTTCATTTTAAATAGCAAACTTCATATTTACCTTCGTCACAAAATAAGCCCCTGAAAAGTAAGAGCTCCTTAAAATTTATTGAGACTTATTAGAGGATGAATTTGGATGAAATTCAAATTATTTGAAAAGGGAATATCTCAAAAACACTATGTTATTAACAAATTGAAGAATTGTTTCTTAATTTATTCAATCTGAAATAATTTTCTAGAAAAATGAAATAATTATAAAACAAATATAATATTGAATATACGTCTTACATTTCTAAAATTTACTCTTTATTTATAGATTGTAGTTTGTACTGAAAAAGTTATTTTTAATGAAGTGAAAATTGCTGAGAATTAATCTTTTCAGACGGAACGAATGTACAGTATCACATTCGAATTATTTTCAACAGTATTTGAAATTTGCTATTAACTGAAACTGTGTTTTAAGACACAGAGTAATTCATTAAAGTGACAGTATATTCTGTGCTTTCTTCATATTTTTAGGATATTCTCACTATGATCGCCCGTTCTATAATAAATATTTGTAGTTCAATACTAATACAATGAATATATTTTCTTTCATTCAATAATGACCTTCACCCTAATTCACGATTGTTTGAAGTCTATGAATCCAATAACGGAATTATTAACCTTTAAATTTCAGTTGACAAAATCTGTCAGATTTTCGATTCGAAGATCGTTCAGAATGATCCAAAATGTAACACAAACACTAAACATATTCATAAATTTGTGCAGAAACTAGAAGCAGATATGGCCAAATCCAAATCTTTTAGTGATTCAGGTTCTACACAAGATAGTGAAGATAGCGAAGTATCCTCAGAAGAAAGTAACGAAGAGCCAGAAAATGGAAATAAATCAATTTCTTCAGTCGGAGAACCTTCTACAATCGAAAGGTAGGACAACATGAATGTGTCAAAAACGTGCCAAGAATCGACCAATGAAACCCAAAATATGTATTATTAATTCAAAATTAAATGAGAGTCGATAGGTTAATGGTTAGAGCATTGGGCTGGAAACCGACATGTTCCGGGTTCAAATCCTGTTCAGGTAGGAAATAAATGTTCTAGTTGGACGGGTTCTAGTCACCATTTCACTGTTGGGTCGAAAATTAACAGTGATGTGACCTAAACAAGCGTAAGATAGCAGTAACAAAGCTTACCTAGAACACAACTGAACTCCTAACTCGTACAAGCCTGAAAAGCTTCTGATAGATCTTCACAGAAGATCTAGGAGTATCAGGATAATATATCACAATTATAACAATTTATTGTATCGATTTCAAGGTAGGTTCTTCCAGAAACAATACACTTACGCAAAGGAATAAAACAATTATCAAAATATTTTTTGAATTTTTTTTGAGAAATCGTCTTCAGTGCAAATTCTCTGTTATGTCTTCTATTGACTGAAAACGGATCCCTTGAAGTGGTAATATTAGTTTTGGAAAGAGAAAAAAGTCTACCAAAGCATTATCAAGGAAATGCTGTGGTTGTTTTCCATTACCAGAAATTTGTTTACAATTATAATTTAATTCTTTAGGTACTAGTGCAACATATTTTATGCCCTAAAAATCATGCGAAATGATGGGAATTGATTTGTGAGACAGGGAATTTCTGCGGTTATCTTTGTGACTTCTTTATTTGCTTTATTGATGTTTAATTCAGTTGAATACGTTGGCCGGCCAGAGCAAGATCACGCTTTATGTAACAATTTTAGGGTTTCTGCTCATGAAATTCCATTTGCAAATAAAGGACAAGTTCTTTGTTAGATATTTTTAGCCATTGTAGAAATTACCCCAGAGAAAAGGAAGATAGGATTCGGAGCAGGTTGGTCTTCTGGTCCGAAGAGTTGAACCTACCAAGCTTCCAGTTTCGGCTTCAGTCCAAGAACCTACAGTGACTGGTAGCAGCGAAGCACTATCCAACCTCTACTGGCTCTGCAGTGTCAGTACCCGAGCCATTTTGTGACGCAACTCACTCGCCGAAGAGGCTTCTCATCCACCCACCCGAACGCAGTCCCATGAAGGAATATCGTCCCAAGATTCAATGCCTCAATTGATCCTGGTTCGAGCACCGTCAATCCCGCCTGTACGTCAAGACCAATGAACCATTGTGACGTCTTTCAATTGATCCTGGCTTCAAGCACTAACGGTCTAGCCGTATCGTCGAGGTCCACAAACCCCAGAAACGTCTCGCAATCGATCCTGGTTCAGGACGAGGCCGGTCGAACTGTCAAGTCCCACTAAACCCTGATGCATTTCTCGAGAGATCCTGAATATGAGTTTCTGAGAACAGATAGAAGGAATACCCTTCTAGTTCAGCATGAGGACTTTCAACAATTGCTCCCTCACAAATGGGGTGGCCAGGTCGTACGAATATTTTCTGAGGTAACGCAGTTTGCTACATAACGCACTCGGTTAATGGACAGAAAAATCCGGATATTTACCGCAATAGGGTAGAGTACGTTAGTTTTAAGGGTGAAGCCCTGTGCTGCAACAGACACCCTTGTCACTGAGTTAAACAACGCGGCTCAGCCCTCCATTTCACCTTTACGGTGAAATTAAGGCCCCATTCGGTCGAACTTCCATCACACGGGTGCAGTGACTGCCGCGAGTGACGTTGCTTTAGGCATCAAGACTTAATCCTCCATTTCACCGGGATGACATTAGGATATTAGTCAAGACAAGCGCCCCCAGCGCGTCAAGCTACGATATCATGGAGGGCGAGACAAGAAGAGCAATTGGTAATTTGTAGAGCAGTTATGGGGAAAAGAAATAACTGAGGGAAGAAAGTTCTAAGCTTATGAAGCCTTGATAAAAGTCTCGTATAGTTCAGAGACGTGGAGGATGACAGAAACAAATATGAGACAGTTGAGATAGATGCGATAAGGAGAATATTTAGAATATCTAATATGAACAGAATCAGGAACGAGGTAACCAAAAAACATATGGCCATTAAATAACACATAAAGGAGGATATAGAGTCAAAATAGCTGAGGTGATACGGACATGTAAACCAGATGGGCGAGGAACGATTGTCGTAGCAAGTGATGGAATGGCAAAGTGTAGAAAGGGAGAAAAGTAGACGCCCTAAGAAGAACTGTGGAGAAGGAATCAGGAAAGCATTCAGTGCAAGAAAATACACTAAAGCAGTACATTCTAACAGAATGTTTCTACAGGTTGAATAACAGATGATCCTCAAACCTTGTGTATGGAGGACACTTGTGCCAACTTAGTGACAAAATAATTCCGACAATCTCCTTAAGCGGGCTCTTGAAATTACTAATTTTTGATACTTTTATGACTGAATCTATTAGGTAAGTTTAATCTGTTGAAATTTATTTTTCAGAAATTTGGTAGCAGGCCGAACCTTCAGTTGTAGATGGCTTCGAATTCGTCTAATAGATTTCAGAGGTACAAAGCTCCTGGTGAAGATGCTTGTTACATTAGTTTTCATAGTAGTTTCAATGGCTGTTGTTATAACAATTTTCGTGTTCGAGGATGAAATCCATCAGAATCCAAATTCGACTGTGGACATCCAAAGAAAAACTCAGAATCTCGGGAGGTATCCCCTTCTTTGAAATACAGCCATACCAACAAATGACAGAAAATTTTTTTCGAAGATGTATATAATAATTTTAAGCTGAATTAAGTCTAAGGCCAAATAAATATAGAAAACAATGGAATCAGTGATTATAGAATGAATATTGTACACAACTTTCGAACAAAACAATTTTGATACTGTCATTCGGACTTTCAAAATTAAATCTCCATTTAATCCATAAAATTCGCATCAGAACTCAAAATTATAAGTGAATATGAACGAACCAGAAATTCCAGACCCGTATTGCAATCCAGACAAACCTGTAGCCATAACTTTCGACGAAATTACATCTGCAGCATATAGAATCAAATCTGGGATAAAAAACACAGAATGTTCGAAATCGGAACACCTCACCAATTTGACTGGCATGGAAATATACATAAAAAAGGAATTCCTCCAACCTACTGGCAGTTTCAAAGAAAGAGGAGCAAGGTGACGTAGGTTGAAAAACCAAACAAATGTTTGATAGTCTTAGGTTTTAGGTATTGTATGATGAGAATGTCACCAGAAATGAAAAGTAAGGGAATTGTTGCTGCTTCTGCTGGAAACCATGCTCAGGCTTGTTGTTACCACGGACTGCTGTTGGGAGTACCGGTTACAGTAGTCATGCCAGATACTGCTCCAATAATGAAGATCGAAAAATGTAAAAACTATAAAGGAAATGTTTTGGTGCAGGGAAAAAATTTAACAGAATCGAAAAGAATTGCTTTGGCCTATGCTAGAGATCACGGCATGATGTATTTGAATGGATACGACCATCCAGAGGTTTTGGCGGGACAAGGTGATAATAATATTCAATAATAATAACTTTGATTGTCAAATTCAAAACTTCAGGCTACCCTACTTAGTGTTCTTGTATTATTTTAGGAACCATTGGTTTAGAAATTTGGGAACAAGTTCCAGGTCTTGAAGCAGTAATAGTTCCTGTTGGTGGGGGTGGATTACTTGCAGGAATTTGCGTTGCTATCAAAGCGTTAGATAGAAACATAAAAGTTATCGGTGTAGAGCCAGAAAGAGCAGCATGCTTGACAGAAGCATTAAGGATAGGAAAACCAGTTGAAATAAAGCTGGAAAGTACTTTAGCTGATGGTAAGGTCCCTTTAGAGTATACTCGCTTGCTTAAAATGCCCTCTTATGTGAATTTTTAGGGTTGGCAGTCGCCAAAATTGGCGTGAATTCTTTCGCATCTGTCAAAAATATATTGGACAAATGTGTCACGGTCAAAGAACAATACGTTGCTCTGGGTATTTTGAGATTAGTTGAGTACGAGAAGTGTGTTGTAGAGGGCGCTGGAGCTAGCCCTCTGGCAGCTATTCTGCAAGGTTTGGTGCCAGAGTTGAAAGGAAAAAAGGTTTGTTTGATTCTCAGCGGAGGAAATATAGATACCACAGTTTTGGGGAGAGCTCTAGATAGAGGTCTTGCCGCAGATGGTCGTTTAGTTAAGGTGAAAGTTTGTATATCTGACAGAGTTGGTGGCTTAGAAGAGCTTACGAATACTATCGGAAGCTTAGGTAAGTACAGCGAGTTATACCATTTGATTGAAACACTTCGACCATATATTCTAGAAGTTACTGTGAAGCCTCAAACGAAACAATGAAAAGGCAAACTGATAAAATTTGTTTCATGATGATTTAGACGACCACCTTTTAAGTCCGGCATTAAAATATAGATTTTCATAGTTATAGAATCCTAAAAATACTTGTTAATGTAAGGAATTTCTAACGCAATGAGGAAAATATAAAAAATACAAAATTAATTGGAATAAGTGTTACATTCTTATGAATTGTATGTCGCTTGAATTCTATATTTTTCATAGCCATAAGTTGTAGCATGCCAAATCGTTTTTATAAAAAATACACGTGTGAAATGTATAGAATATTTCGTAATCTTCAGAGAGGGGAAAAATGGTGGGTGTAGAGAACGTTGAGTCCTTCGATTTTACAGCGTTCCATAAGGAATTTGGAGGTGATAATGCTGAAATTAAATGAAGTCGATTGAAAGTCTAAAATGGAGCGCTATCATTTAATTCCTAATGGAATTTACTTAACTGATTACTTTAAGCTGAAATAAGTCAAGTGGATGGTTTCGTAGAGTGTGATCAGTCGGTTGTGTAACAGTTTTAGGGAAAATGGGACTTCCTCCATTGTACCACGGCAGGTCAAGATGGATTTTTAGTTCTTACTGCAACACAATAACTGGTAATGGTTTATAATTTATTTTTGTTGAATCTGCTTTATGGAGAACCTATATCTATTCTAAAATTTTTTTAATAATTTCTTCCACCTCCAGTTATCAGTATGGCAGCTCGGTCATCCGATATTTTATATGAGACCTAACAAAAATTGTCCTTTTTTCGATATGAATGAAACCAAGTACTCGCCAAGTATTAATATACTACTCTGTCAAGAAAGTACCGGGAATTTTCAATTAAAACAAAATTTTTACATTTAATCGTAAAAATTTATTGGGTCGCCTTCAAAATAGGCTCCATTTGCTCCAATACATCTATGCCAACGGCACTTCCAATTATCGAAACATTTTTTATAGGTGCTTTCCGGGATGGACTTTAGCTCTCGCGCCGAATTTTGTTTTATGGCTTCAATCGACTCAAAACAGGTGCCACGAAGGGGCAATTTTAGTTTTGGGAAGAGGAAAAATTCGCAGGGAGCCAAATCCGGCGAATACGGTGGTTGCTGAAGCACGTTTGTTGAGTTTTTGGCGAGAAAGTCAGTCACAATCGTAGCTCGGTGAGAAGGCGCGTTATCGTCATGCAAAATCCATGAGTTGTTCCCCACAAATTTGGCCGCTTCTTAAGGATACGCTCACGCGAACGTTTCATAACGCCTGGGTAATACTCCTTGTTTACCGTCTGACCCTCTGGAACGAATTTGTAGTGCACCACGCCACGGATATCGAAGAAAACAATGAGCATCACCTTCATTTTTGAGCGGCTTTGGCGTGGTTTTTTCGGTTCCGTTTCTTTTTTTGCCACCCATTCCGATGATTGCTGGCTTGTTTGCATATCGTACTCGTAGACCCAGGTCTCATCACCAGTTATAATGCGTTCCATGAATGTAGAATCGGAATTACAGCGGTCCAGCATGTCCGAAGCAACCTGTTCGCGATGACGTTTTTGAAGAAAATTCAGGTCTTTCGGTACGAGTCGTGCGGCCACCTTTCTCATGCCCAAAATATCAATCAAAATCGTACGTGCGGACTCGTGGGATATCTTAAGATCATGTGCTATCTCTCTCAAGCTGGTACGACGGTTTTCCAGTACCCTTTCCTTAATTTTATCGACGTTATCTTCGATCGAAGCCGTCGATGGGCGTCCACTTCACGACCGTCCTTGAAGGCTCTGTACCACTGATATGCACGAGTTTTCGATAGAGCATTATCACCAAAGGCCTTTTGCAACATTTTCAATGCATCGGCACACGAAAATTCATTTGCAACACAAAACTTTAAACAAATTCTTTGCTCAACGTAATCACCCATAGTAAAAATCGGCACGCACTCTGACATCGACTGACTTAATCAGCTGTTGCAAACACACTAGTTGACAGATCCGGCTCAAGCTTGGCATAGTAATTAAGGACAGTGGTACTAACCTAGAAAAAAAAATTTACCTGCCTCATTGCCCCACCAGATTTAAATCGATAATTCCCGGTACTTTCTTGACAGAATGTATTTGATCGCAATGATACTGAGAATGTATGGTAAACATGTGACATTCGAATGACGACAAGACATATATTGATCTCAAAATCTCAATTTTTCCAACTTTAGGAGTTCACATCAAGGATATGGTACATGAGCGAGCTTGGGTTATAGAAGATGTTTTCAAAGTAGAGGTAAAAGTGATTTGTGAATGTAGAGACAGAGCACACAGTCTGCATCTCAAAGAAGTTCTCGCTAATAAATATGGTTCCATCTTTTTCAATGGTCAATTATATCCTGATGATGACTTGTCAAGGCCAACAGCTATTTTCGCTGGTGTACCTCCTCAACAGCACCCAATGCGAGAAAAACCTAGCGAAATCGGCCAAGAGTCGATACAACAAAACGTGACCGAATATGAAGATATTTCTAAGAAAGAGTACCCAACAGGTGGAACGCCAAAAGTATCTGCGCATATTGCAACTAGATCTTCTCTACCATCAACTCAACAGGTCTCAGTTTCTTTCCCTCCACCTCAGGCTGGGGCTCAGTCACCATACCTGCAACCTGATGTATCATTTCAACCAGTTTCATCTCAGGGACCACAACAACCACAGCAACAATTTGGTGGGGAGGCTTGTGAACCATGCAATTCCGAACAAATGGCCGGATCTGTGCATCCCTCTTGCGAACCTTGCGTTTCTGCTCAAGTGTCTGTTGGAGGACAGTCTTCGCAACCTGTTGGAGGACAGCCTCCTCAACAGGTTGGAGAACAGCATTCGGAACAAGTTGGAGAACGGCATCCGCAACAAGTTGGAGGACAGCCTCTGCAACAGGTTGAAGATTCATTCGTTCCTTCGCATATGGCTCCCTTACAAACTCCACACCTTGAACAACATCCTTCAGTAGTAGACCAAAAATTTTCGCAGGCTGGATCGCAAATTGGATCGAGTCATCCATCCCAGCAGGCAGCTGCACATGTTGGTCAATATCCTTCAACTGCTCCACCATTAGGAGATCAAAAGGCCTCTCATACTGGGACTCAAATTGGATCGAGCCATCCCTCCAAGCACTCTGCCAAGAATGACATAGGTCTAATGAAACCTTTTTCAAATTGTGCCTGCAAGAAGCGTAATGCCCCAGGGGATTATCAAAAGTGATACCTCTATCGTTACTGATTCAATGAATACGGATTCAAAGATATATCTCTGTGCAATCAGGCCGATTGTATGTCAAACAATTTGTCATCATCTGACAAGTCGAACAACGTTCAAACGTTAATGGAGCTCAATTATTCTGAAGACAAATTCGAATTTGTCCTGATAGCAACCATTCTTTTAATAATTTGTTTAGTTTATATATTATATCACTCCTACGAGCTAGAAATAAAGTCCAAACACAACACAGTACTTGAAGAAGAAAGACTGTATGAACATGCAGCTTTAGCTTCGACCAGTCAATTGCATGAGGAATATGTTATGTAAGTTATATCAGGAACATTGTTATCATCTTTAACAATATAATGGTTTTCATTTTTCAGTGAAGCTTTTCAGAGAGGAGGATCAGCAGCAGATGCAGCAGTAATAGGCTTGACAGTACAAGGCCTCACAAGCCCACAGAGTTTAGGCATTGGTGGGGGATTTCTTATGCTCTATTATGATAGGAAAAATACGCAGATGCATGTTTTAAATGCCAGAGAATACTCCCCTTCTAATACCACAAGAGATATGTTCGAGTCCTCCAAATGTAAGATGCTTCATCTGAAACTGCATACCACCTGATTACATTGTTTTTTTAGCTCCAGCTTGGGGTGGATTATCTTCAGCTGTTCCTGGTGAGCTGTTGGGGTACTGGGAGCTGCATCAACGGTTTGGGAAACTTCCTTGGTCCTCATTATTCGAACCAGCTATAAAGTTATGTCGTGATGGTATTCCAGTCTCAAAAATCACTGCAGAAATGCTCATTAAAATGAGAACACTAATAATGAACTCGCCAACTCTCAAGTTAATAGGTTTGCTCTTCAAATAAAAGAGAATCTCCTTTTGCGATTAAATCTCATGGCACTTCTCGTATTTCAGAGATATTTTTTGCGATCCGAAAACCGGAGACGTATACAAGAAAAATGATCTAATGAAACGACCTGCATTAGCCAGAACATTCGAAGTGATAGCAGAAGATGGCGTCGAAGCTTTTTATAATGGTAGATTAACCGCTCATTTCGTGAAAGATATTCAGATGAATGGTGGAATAATGACTATAAAAGACTTGAATAATTATAGGTGAGATTTTTGCAAGCCCAAATTCAACGTTTGAATCGTTGCAAAATTTTAAGGGCTAAGTGGACTCTACCCATGAGCTTAAACTTACCAGAAAATAGAAGGATATACACAGCCCCTTGTCCCGGTTCAGGTCAAGTTTTTCTAACCATGCTGGATGTGATATTTTCTCTCGGGAGGAGCGATTCACCAGGTGTCAATTGGTTCCGTATAGTGGAAGCTTGGAAACATGCATTTGGTCATCGAAGCGTTATGGATGGTAAAATTATTAGAATATTCTTGAATCTGTAATCGTGTTTTGTGATCAAAGGGCTTTAGTATATTGGACCTTAGTTATATATTGTGATATTTGGTTTGAGGTCGCTAAAGTGTGTTAGGCCTACGATCATTGCAGTTGTAAGTCAAGTTATTCCAATATTCTTTGTATTTTTTGAAATTAGTTGCATTGCTAAGACATTCTTTTCTGCTCAATCATTTATTCTTCCTCCCAAAACCTGTATCCATCGTTTTCTGTTGTGAAAGCCTTGCAGAGCATTCAAATACGAAATAGTCTTCTCTTCTTTAATGGGATTTATCTATGGACTAGTTTATGGAATGCTCCTCTCTTAGTCTCTTATTCAATCAAAGTGTACTTGTATTGAAATTAGAATTTATAAGAATAAATATTGTTGTCTTGAAACTTCAAGGTCTTAAGAGAAGGCTTCTCAATTTTATATTGAAATAAAACACTACAATTTATCAAATTTTGCTAATTTTATTCATGAAATTATTGACTCGACCAGTTTCAATTCTAGTCCAGATTCATCGACAGTTCTCCATATCTAATATTAATACTATAGGTCCACTGTTAAGCGACGAACCCAAAGAGGAGAGATATGATCCTTCAATGGCGAAAATGATTGCCAAGCTGATCCAAAAGAAATCTACCACTTCTTCAGATATCAGATATTACTCAAGCGATTTTGAAAAACTATACAAAGAAGGAGGAACCTGCCATATAAGTCTCTTGGCTCCCAACGGAGATGCAGTTTCAGTTACATCATCCGTGAATTATGCGTGAGTTACCCAAGGTTCTATTTCAGGTCCATTTGAAAGATGAGTGTTAATTTTACTTTGTTTTTTCTAGGATTGGGGCAATGTATGCTTCTAGCAGTACAGGAATAATTATGAATAACCACATGATGGATTTTGCTATACCGCACTATATGGACAAGTTTTATGTCACCAATCAGTTAGAGCCAGAAAAACAACCTGTTTCTTGTATGGTACCGTCGATAATAATAAATTCGAAAACTAAAGATGTTGAAATGGTGATTGGAGCAGCTGGTGGATTCAAAATTTTGACTGCTGCATCCCAGTTGATATTAGAAACTTTGTTGTTTGACATTCCACAAGAATCTGCCATAGCGCATAGAAGATTACACCATCAATTGATTCCAATGGTGCTTTTTTATGAGGACGATTTTCCGAAGAATATTTTGGATGAACTGAGAAAGTATGGACATCATATTGAGAAAATACTTCCAGGGTCTAGTGGAGCTATTATAACTATCTCAAGAGATGGGATAAGAGCTAGTGGAGATCCAAGAAGAATGGGAAGTTCTGGTGGATATTGAAAATTTTTATTACAGTAAAGATCATTGCATATATTTGTATTTTCATTTTGCATATTTTGGTTTTCACAGTCCCAATCATATTATTATAAGGAAGATGAAACTGTGGATTTCATATAGTCCGTCTAGAAAGTATCCGGAATTTAGTATTTCTCATAATTTTAATATACTTCTTTTCTGTAACATTCTAAGACAAAAGTAATGTAAAAAATTGATTGTGCAGATATTCGGCTATGGCCAAAGTTGCATGGCAACACTATTCGTCAAAAATTGTTGATTGTCAGCAGGTATACAGTTCATGAAATGATGTCGCAACTAGAAAAGGGAAAACAGGTGAAATATTTGTATAGAAAAGGTTTTCGAATCTTTAAAAAAATCAGTGTAGTTGACTAAAGTGGGAAAAAGTGCTGTATATAAAATATATATAAAATAAAAAGTATAAAAATGACATGAATATGAGGCATAGACCAGTTTCAGAAATATTGCGTGAGATGAAAGGAAACAATTTAAACGCTTTATTGGCCTCAGGACGACACAATCAGCGCCTGGGGTTTCGCAAAATGACTAACAGATTTGGAAATCAACGAAATATAAAAGTATGTCCAGAAACCGTCCGTATGTCACTGAAAAGACAAGGTTACATATCAAGGAAACCAAAAAAATTCCTATTATGACACCTTTACAAAAGGAACGAAGGATAGAATTCTGTCAATGTTTTCAAGAAGATAATTTAAATAATGTCTTTATATCGGATGAAAGATGTTTCCACTTTGGTGAAAATCAATTAAAAATCCTATCAAAACAACCTGTTACCGTTCAAATATACAAATTTTTCACCAAAATAATGGTTTGGGGAGCAATGTCTCAGCGTGGTGTTACGACTCTATGTAGTTGATGTTACCATTAATAGTGAAAAGTATTGTGGCACTCTAAACGATTTTTTTCTTGCAATGGTGCATGCTTTATACGCATAGGAGCGGCGTTTCCAGCAGGAAAATGCAAGATGCCATACTTCGGCCTATACTCAAGCTTGGATGTAAGAACACCAAGTGAAAACCATTTCATGGCCAGCAGCTTCACCAGATCTTAGTTCTATTGAAAACATATGAGAACTAAAGAATATTGAAGTTGAACGAGCAGCGCCACGAAATAAAGATTAAATTCAGTCAGTTTCACAGTCCAGGACTATCATCACCGAAAATTATGGAGGTGATCCAGTTTCGGGCGTACTTCGACGTTTAGTCAAGTGTTTACAGTTAAATGGAGGTTGAATGAGTAAATAAGATGAATATTTTGTTATAATTTTCTAATTCAAGATTCAAAATTATATACTAACTAATCACAATTGTGCTATGTTTTTTCCGGATACTTTCTAGATGGACTATATATGTACTATACAATGCATGATTCACAATAGTTTCTGAAGTCACATCAGTGAATTCATAAATCCTAATTATATTGGAATAGTTCCTCCGCTTTTTTCAAAATATTTATTCTGAAAAAGAAAAGCAAATATTTATTTAACAGAAACATGTTTAATTCTGGAGCAAATTCGCTATCTGCTTCAATTATTATTTCTTATTTGCTTGATAGATAGTCGACTTCACGCCTAGAGGTATTAAATTTTAGGATAATAAGTGTATAATTCCACAGTTTGTGTTTTACAGGCACTCCAAGCTTTTTGATCGTTTATTAGGGCTGGAATCGACGAAAAGACACTCAAGGGCACGGGCACTATAGTAGTGAAAAACAATATGATTCTTTTTGCGCGGTCTTTTCGTGTTGAATGTTGCGTGTAGACGTATCAGTTGAGCCAGATAGACGTCGCTGCTGATCCTGGATTTCCGTATGATATTTTTGTCAGGAATACACCAATAACAAATGGCGTTTATGATGATTACCTAGTGGATGATTTCAGTATGTCATACAAATCACACCACGAAGCCTACTGTGGGGTGCTTTCGCAGTTCTTTTCCGTGATATGCAATCATTCTTGGTTTAGGTGTTTTTGAAGAGCAATCACTATTCATCGCCAGTGAAAGATTCTTCAGATAGGGTATTTGATGGTTTATTTGCAGAAATTTAGACCACAATCGACCTCTTCCTGGATTGTCTTCCAAGCTCTTAAAACCTGTTTTGAAAAGTGCAAATCAACCCTGACATTGTATTTCGCTTATTGTTCCTTCGAAAAGAAGCTCGTTGAGATCATATAATGACTGTACCATCTTCCATTCTTACTCGTAGTGGTACAGCATAATATCGGGTGTTTTTTTAGGGTGATAGAACTTTCGATAGATATAACTGTGATTTGACGGATGTTGTTTGGACATTTCTGTTCAGTAGGCATTGACAAATTATCATGGAGAGATTCACGCCGCAAAAATGTTGCAACAAATTATTGAAATTTATTTTCAAAATCAGTGTTCTATTCGCCAAACTTATAGAGCACTTCGTGAAATTTATGGTTTACATAAACGTCCATCAGAGCACCTTGTTCGTCGAACTATCGATAGATTTCGGACAAAATTTTCTCTATTCGATGCAATAATAACAACAAGACAAAGAACTGTATGTACAGCAGAAAATATCGCTGCTGTAAGTCATAGTATTAATGATGATCCAAATTTGTCTATTCGTCAACGTTCACAACAAGTTGGACTCGGTGCGTCTACCAAATGCAAAATTTTGTGTAAAGATCTTGGTCTACACCCATACAAGGTCCAGCGAGTTCAAGAACTAAACCACTTGACCATAATAAGCGTCGTTTGTTTGCTGACTGGGCCATAGAACAGCTTGAAGTTGATCCACTTCTTTATCATAAAATTGTGTTCAGTGATGAAGCTCATTTCTGGTTGAACCGCTATGTAAACAAGCAAAATTGCCGTATATGGAGTGAAAACAATCCTTAAAAAGTTTTGCAGGTTCCATTGCATCCTGAAAAATGCGCTGTATGGTGTGATTTACAAGCTGGAGACATCATTGGTCCTTATTTCTTTAAAAACGATGCTGAAGCTAATGTTACAGTGAATGGTGCTCGTTACAGATCGATGATCATTTCGAGAAATGGTCCAATTAATTGGCCTCCAAGATCATGCAATCCACTGGATTATTTTTTTTTTGTCATTGGTTTATGCTGATAAACCAGAAACAAAAGACGCTCTGGAAACCAACATAACTCGTGTTATAGATGAAATAAGGCCTGATTTACTCGAAAGAAAGGGTCCAAAATTGGTCTGGTCGAATGCTGTTCCTCAGAGCCAGTCGTGGTGGATATATGCTGGAAATTATTTTTAAACTTAAATGTCATAAAATTATTTTTCAAATTGAAAAAAATTGGCTTCAATCTTAATTTAAATGTGTTTTATTTCAGTTTGAAGTCCTATCACTCTAAAAAAACACCCGATATAAAGACACGCTTTTTCTGAAGGAAATAGATTATCTTTATAGAAAAATTGAACAAAACGCTAATTATTTCTAACGAAAAATATGCTTATATAATCGGTTGATAATTATGCACTACTCCAATAAGTTCGATCCGATTTGATTCAATATTCAAACAATGTTTTTTCTAGAAACAGAACAATTTCATCACCTTGGTAAGTTAATTATATAATTGAGAACGTCAGAGAATTACTGGTACTAATTTTGGGGATGTCGTGAATTATTTTCCCATCTACTTCACCATCAACAATTTCAATGATTATCATAAGAGATGTAACGATTGAAAGGTAAAACAGTTGATCCTTCCGATGATAATGCTGGAAATTCCACATTATGTAAAGTGTTAATGAATTCAAAGCTAGCTGCCCATTACACAATGTTGCTTTTTGTTTAGTGAATTCAATATTGGAAGAACATATTCTGTGACATTTAGATTATTTAGAAATAGTTATGAATTATATTCCTGAAATGGTGCAAATTGTGATGGCTTTCGGATCTGCATTGAGTGTTCAGTAGAATATTGAAGCTAAATTTAAGGACTATCTACAGTAAGAGAAGGTCTTACTGGTTTGATTGTGGCTAATCATCATAATCAACACACATATTCGTTACATCAAGAAGTGGTAAGTATCCTTTTTATCAAAATAAACAGAAACGTTCAATTATTAAAAATTACCAAGACGTTGTATAAGTTCATCCATATGGTTCAATTCCTGATGAATCACCTGAAGGGTCTTTCAGTTTTTTACAACAATTTCTTCACATTGTTTACCGATAAAGCCGATATTTTGCAAATTAAAAGAAATACTAAATATTTGAAACGAAATCAAAATTTCATTTCATATTAAATACTAAGTTATGAAAATTTTGTTTTGATTAACACATCATTGGAAGTTTAATTTTGTCCGTGAGACTGAATACAGTGGAAGTTCAGTTTAGAAGCGTCTTTAGTTCTAGCTTTTCAATGCATAGATGAATGACTTTAAATAACACTAAATAATAAATCCAAGGTTATGGAATTGTTGTAGCAGTGACTTTTTGGTAGTTTATCATAATTAAAACAAGTTTTCATAAATTAGAATGTTTTAATACTTTTTTTCGAGGTATTAGTCGTATCAGTTGTCTTAAGATGAGGTAATACATCGAAACTGTAATCATAAAATGTGAAACAATGAAAATTATTTTAAGGTAATCGACAGATATTGGACAAATCACAAAAGAATCTTCTCAACAATCTCTAGGTAAGTTTAAAATCGTTTCAATTCTTGTAAGGTTTTACTGAGTAAAATGACTCTGAATATGATAACATTTTCATATTCAAAAAATTATATAAATTATGATTTTGAGTCTACTTGGTGAAAGCTTCAATACAGAATCAAAAATTAAATTATAAAGCTGAAAACCCTTCATCATACTGAATTGTTTCAGCCGTTACTATTTAGTAGTTGATCATAATTAAAACAAATTGTAGAAATTACTATGTTTTACTACCAAAAAATATATATTACACATTTTCTTGTAACTCGAGTTTCGGGAAATGAACTATCCCATCATCAGACGACTGAAGACCTAACAGTGGTACAGTGGTATTTAAACAAAAGTGATAAATATATTGAATATTTCAACAGATTCTCGGTAACACCGAATAGTGGTACAGAGGTTTACAATCGGAACGTGATAAAAAAACCGGGTTAAAAAAGGGGGACCTTCTAACAGATATCGGAATGTCGGCAATCGACAAAGAAGGTTGTTAAACAGATGGTACCCATTTAAATATCTCAAATAATTTTTGGGGTTACATAGCTCCGTACAGTCATTCATTATTTTTACCTTATTTTGTTGTATATCTCAAATATTTGGATTTACAAAGCTCCATACAGTGATTCATTATTTTTTACATTATTTTTATCGTGAACGAATTTGAAAATTTCAATTATCAAGTTTCTTTTCTTTTGAATCTACATGTAAAATTTTCTTAAGATTTTCTTTTGTCGAAAGGAATTACTGTTTTCTAAAGAATGAGTGGCACAAGTTGAATTTTTGTTTACTTTTCATTAAATTCATTTTATGTTTGTTGAAAAAGGTTTTAAACAGATGTTACTTTTTAAATATCTCAAATATTTTCGATTTACATATCTCCGTACAGTCATTCATTATTTTTACGTTATTGTTATTGTGAACTAATTTGAAAATTTCAACAGATTCTAGATGATCGAGTTTCTTCCCTTTTGATTCTACATGTAAAATTTTAAGATTATCTATTGTGGGAAAGGAATGACTGTTTTCTAGACAATGAGGGGCAAAAGTAGAATTTTGTTTATTTTTCCTGAAACTCATTTTATGTTCGTTGAACATTGTCTTGAAGGAATGTCCTGTTTGTCCTATATATTTATAACTGCACGTAGAACAAGATAACTCATAAACTCCTGATTTGTGTATGTTTGAAGTAGGGTCCTTTGCGTTAAATAATACCGATGGTAATTTGTTTTGCCCTCAAAACGCAAAACAAATTATCATCGGTATTATTTAACGCAAAGGACCCTACTCCAAACATACACAAATCAATACTTTTGACGATGTGTGTAGAATCAAGAACTTATACATAAATCTACTGCAATATATATTGAAAATAAATACCAGATTAATATAAAATTGATATTTGGCTAACAAAACTGTTCTTGAAGGATGATGCTATTGTGTTTAATTCTAAATGTAAGGGCTATTTGAAAATTGATAACCATGAAATACTTACAATAGCTTTGATTTTGAATTGAGTAAGATTTTATTTGTACAATGTTTTTTCGGTTTTTACATCAATGGATTGATTACATCAATGGATTGATATAAAAGATTTTTTAGATAAAGATTAATTTAATATTAATTTAATATATATTTTCAATATATGTGGTGAATTTCATTCAGGTTTCTAATATTTATCTTCAATTTCAAATTGGTGACTATTTTGACACATCAATTTCTGGAGATTACCGAAACCTCAACCTTTTCTCAATGATACCAATAATGATATGAATAATTGATAATTAGATAATATAGTTTGAAATACGACAATAAAAAATTCAGCTCCTTAAAATCCTTGAAAGAACACATAATTTCAATAACTGCATATTGAAAAAATAAAGAAAAGTGGATGCATTTTTCCTGGTTCTTTTGGAGATTAAAATTTTATTCATCAGAAAGTTTCTGAGAGAAAAATTGTTATAAATTATAATTACAAATGATAGGTTATTAAATCTCAAATGCTTAATTCCTAGTAAGAATGACAGTGACAAATATTTAGATATGGCTCCGTCGAATCTTTTCTCTTTCGAAAAGTGATCCCTTCGAGGCTTTTCCAGTCGATGAACACATAAAAGAGTATTCAAGGCAAGTATTGAAGTTGCTGGTTTATTTATTGGTTGGCGTAAGTGTAAAACTTTGAAGGCGACATAATTTGGATGAATATTACTTATCTTGTCTTTTATTGATCGATTCTCGGTACTTTTGTAATACTGTAGTGTCCCCAATGTGACATATATGTGAATTAAATCCAATGATTTTGAAGCTGGTGCGAAGGACCATAAATATTTTTAGATATATGTTTTGGTTGTACCAAATTTCTGCAATAAATAACCGCTTCAAATTCTCCAATTGCCGAAATCAACTGGCTCCAACCTACAAGACAAGATTTAAAATCTTAATAACAAAATTGTCTCAACTCCTCTAGGGACAAGTATAGATTTAGCCAAGATTGGATGAGGAAATTGTGGACAATCATCCAATTTGCAGTGGCACACATGTATTCTCCGCTGATTTCCGAGTCGCTCCTCGAAAATGATTTGGTGTCGAAGTCGTCCGTTATTCGAAAGAATATTTCCGATTTTAAAATGGAGCAAAGACTACAATGTAGACAAGGGTGTTTCGGACCTTTTGACTGGTATCACTGTGGGGATGACGTTGATTCCTCAAAGTATGGCGTATGCATCTCTGGCAGAGCTTGGACCTGAGGTAAGTGGAAGATTCATATTATGTTTTCCGAGTCTTATGTTTTTAATATTTGTTCGTTTTTTATTTGATATTTGTAAATTATTTTTTGTTATATTGGACAGGTTCAGTATTATGCAAATTAATGTGCAGGCAGAAACATGTTGAATTATAGCGAGCAGAATTTTATATTAATGATTAATATGAAATTGAATTGTGTTTCATTTTGCCAGACTTTCTTTTTCAAGGACAATATAAAATCTTTTTTAGGTTTGTTAGTAGTTTATATGTGAATTAAAATAATAAACAGAGGTTTTTTACTTGATAGAAAGATTATGACCAAATTTAAATATCAAGTAAAATTTATTCTGTTAGCCTCCTACTAATTTTAATTAAAAAAGATGTTATTCGAAAAATTTTAGAATTAAATTAATGTCTTATAAGCACTGCTTCAATTTAGTAGACATATAAAATCAAAAATAAAATAGAAAAAGGCTTTTTACTTGAAAGAAAAAATATAAAAAAAATTGAATATCAGAACAGATTTAATCTGTTAGTCTTTTGAAATTTTAATTTCAAAAAACTTTTAGAATTAAATTAATGTCTACATAAGCACCGCTCATATTTAATAGAGGTATATAATCAAAACTCAATATACAATGTCAAATGGAATATATAAACCAACAAATATAAATAGTCATTCAAAATTAATAATTAAATATTTGAAGGAGACAAAATTTTGTTTCTGATCTTACCCTTATGAACACGAATTCTAATTCAAAAATTTAAAACACAACATAAGAACAAAAAATATAATTTATTTGAAATATTTAATATATTTAAATATTCAAATAAGTTAATTAAAAAATCTCTCAAAACATGCACTATATCTTCAAAACACAATTAGAATTCCGATAATCTCAGTATATCTTACCTGAATGTGTAACCGGAAATTGCTTAAACAGACTAACTTAAAAAATCCAGATAGTCTATGTTCGTCAGAAAATCACAGAAAACTGTAAGGTATTATAAGGTTTTCTTTAAACCGTTGAAATTCCATAATGAGATTTATTCAAGCCTAAATATAACTATATATAATATTATGTATAAAATGAAGATATAGTGCATGTTTCGAGAGATTTTTGAATTAACTTATTTGAATATTTAAATATATTAAATATTTCAAATGAATTATATTCTTTGAGAAGTCCTTAAGTTGTGTTTTATGTTTTTGAAAAAGAATTGGTGTTCATAACGGTAAGATCAGAAACAAAATTTTGTCTCCTTCAAATATTTATTTATTAATTCAAAATGACTATTTATATTTGTTGGCTTATTTATTTCATTTCACATTGTATATTGAGTTGTGCTTATGTAGACATTAATTTAATTCTAAAAGTTTTTTGAATAAAAATTTTTTTGGAATTAAAATTTTAGAAGACTGGCCGATTAAATCTGTTTTGATATCCAAATTTCAAATATAAAATCAACACTCATTATATAATATCAAATGGAATGAAAAAAACCAACGAAATATAAATTATCAACTAAAATTACTAGATGAATACTTGAAGGAGACAAAATTTTGATTCTAATTTTATATTTATGAGAACCAAATCTTTTTCAAAAATCTTGAGAACTTCTTCAAAGCTTACTTATTTTAAATATTTGATATATTTAAATAATTAACTTGAAAAAATCTCTCAAAACATGTAGTACATCCCAAAAAAACAATTTGAAATTAAATAAGATCGTTGTCAGTCCTACTTCACATTCAAAAAATGAAATCAATTAACAAAAAATATCTTATCAGAGAGACCTGGTGGTATCCTTGTTGAACAAATACTAAAATTGGAGAACTTTTAAAATTCTACCTATTCTATGTTCCTCACAAAAATCACATAAAGCATGTAAGGTATTTTATGGCCCTTAGTTTAAACCAATTGACATTTGTCTCCTTCAAGTATTTATTTAGTAATTTTAATCGATAATTTATGTTTCGTTGAGTTTTCATTACATTTGATATTATATAATGAGTGTTGATTTTATATGTCTACTAAATTTTAAGCAGTGCTTATCAGACATTAATTTAATTCTAAAAATTTTTGAATAAAATTTTTGGAAATTAAAATTTGAAGGAGGCTAAAAGAATAAGTTTTAAAAAATATGTGAATTGTTGTTATTTTGTAAAGAAATGTTTTAACCAATGAGGAGATAATAATTTCGGATTTTTATGGCTTTGACAAAGAAATGATATGCTTTATGGTGAATTTGCTGCTCTAGAATCCTCTCTTACGTATGTTCATATTTTGAAAGTTTTTTTGCGCGCTTGTACCACAGAACAGCGTTCTTCATCTCGTCTAAATGTACGTAATTTCCGAATTTTGAGCCGAAAATGATCTTAAATGCTAGGTTGGAGACTCAGAGATGAAGAATCTGAGGTCAAAAGTATTTGCGTCCAGTCGGTCCGTCCGTAAATACGCTCACTTTCGAACGGAAATAGCTAGAGCCTTGAAACTGATGAACAAGCGCATCAATGCTTCTGTCTTTACTATAGTGCTTTTCTAGATGTTTTAACTGCATTTTTGTAGAGATGGAGGCGACTACAACCAAATGGTTTATGTGTTTGTGTAATTTATAAACTATCTATCAACCCCTTGATTCTTATTCCAATAAGAAATGCGTATGCTCGTCTGTTAAGAGAGCGCACAATTTATCTTTAAATGGTACTGTAAATTTATTCTCAGAACAAATACTCGTTATTTAAAAATGTAAGGATTTAGGTCTAAACAGTTTTATATTCTGAGTAGTCACGTAATTCTTTCTAATCGATTAATAACTTCATCAAATTTATCCTTTAATTTTACCACATCACTGGACCTTCGATCGTCGATTCGAATCAACACAACAAACTAATCGTGGTATGAACAAAGAGTTATTCACTAGAGAGTGCATCGTCCACCTGTAGTTTATGTAGCCCCTTCAACTCATTTTGCCGTAGGGTCAATTATTCTTCCACATCTCTGAACCGTATCTGAACGACAGCTTATATCATCTCTTTATTCATTGTGCCAGCCAGTTTGAGCTGGCTAGACGACAATTCTTCATTAGGATTAAGGTCTGGTGAATTTCAAGGCCATTCTTGGAAATGTCCCTGAAACATTTCAAAATTTTCTTGAGAATGAGACATCTTGCTAAATCTTGTTTGAAGATGGTTTATTGATTGCATAGACTCTTTCGAATTCTCTAATCAGATATGTCTCTAATATTGTTTCATTTTTGACGGTATTTATCATGCCTCCAATAGCCATAAGGTTTCATGTTTCTATATATGTAACCAAAAGGATATCTCGTCAGAGAAAAAACATCTTTCCAGAGAAATAAGCCTTATTCTAAGCTGAACTGAACGTTTTCTTCATCATAGCGTCTATAAGTAGTGTCTTTTGAGGTATTATTATTTCCTTTCATCTTCATCATTTAAAAATCATGTTCAAATTGTATAGAGCTGTTACTCCTTTCACCAGACTTCTACAAAACATTCCTTTCCATAATTTAGTTTGCTTTTCCTCAAAAAAAAACTTCATAAAGGTCTTCCTTATTTTGCGAGCTTGCTCTATGAAACAGCGTCTTTTCGTTTAATCCAAACATCTGTAATGTTCGAATTTTGAGCCGAAAGATTGTACTCACTAATAAGGAGTTCGAGATCAAAACTAATTTTGTTAAGTATATTCTATTTACACCCTTCGTTGCTTTAAATGTTCACTTGACTTTCGGATGACAGAATAAAGAATTCTGTGTTTTTTTTTATTCATCATATGTAGTTTCTTTAAGATGTATTTAGAGTATAAATAAACTCGTGCGCTTTTTTGTCGAATACTGAAGCTTCATTATGAAAAATTGCTTATACATTCAAAGTATTGTCACTAGCCACTGCTTTATACAATTTTTCTAGTAATTAGTAATCGCGAAAAAAAAGGCCCACTTCATAGTCGCTATCCGTGAATCAATCCACTTTTTAGCTTCATCGTAATAAAAGGACTGGTCAGCCAGTACATGGTGCATCGATCGAAATAGAAGGTGATCGGAAGGAGCTATGTCTGGGGTTATGTCTGGGGGTAGGACTTTCCATGTGAGATTTTCTAAGTACGATTTAACGGATATATGTGTCATGCTGCCAAATAACTTTGTTGTATCTGTCGGCGTATAGTGGCTGTTTTTCTCTCAATGCTCGCTATTTTTATTCGAAAACTTTTCTCTTGTCTTAACTCAAAAATATATTAATAATATGGAACCAAATGAAAATTATAAAAACATATTTTTCCGTTATAAATGAAGACAGCATAATCACCAGTAACGATAATTCAAAAAAATTGATGCTTCCGTGAGGATTGAAGGTTACTATTGAATTAAATTGGGCTCAACTTGTAGATCTGTTTTGTTAGCAATTATTCTTAGGAATTAAGAGGAAATGAAACAAATTTATGATCATTACCTCATTATTGAATTATGAATGAAACTCTATTTCGATGATTGTTTATTACAACGATGTTATTGTTTTTGCCAACAATTTAACACTACAGAAGCGAAATGGTCTGATGTATAGTCCGTCTAGAAAGAATCCGGAAAAAACAAAGCTCAATTGTAATTATTTAGTATATATTTTTAATTCTTGAATTGAAAAATTACAATCAAATATTCATCTTATTTACTTACACAACCTCCATTGAACTGTAAACACTCGACTAAACGTCGTGGTGCACCTGAAACTAGATCACCCCATAATTTTCGGTAGTCCAGGACTGTAAAATTATCTGAATTAAATCATCTTTATTTCGTGGCGTGCTCATTCAACTTCAATCTTCATTAGTCCCCATATATTTTCAATGGAACTAAGATCTGATGGAGTTGCTGGCCATGAAATGTTTGTGTCAGTTGGTGTTCTTGCATCCAAGCTTGGGTAAAGGCCGAAGTATGGCATCTTGCATTATTCTGCTGAAAACGCCACTTCTCGGTCTTCCTGAAACTGGTCTGTGCCTTAAATCCATGCCATTTTTTATCCTCTTTGTTGTCTCATATACAGCACTTTTTCTCAGTTCAGTCAATTGAACTAATTTTTTAACCTTTCGAAAAGCTCTTCTATACAAATATTCTACCTGTTTTGTTTTCTAGTTGTGACATTATTTCATAAATTGTATACCTATTGACAATCAACATTATTTGATAAATAGTGTTGCCATGCAACTTTGGCCATGGCCGACTATCTGCACAACTGATTTTATACATCACTTCTGTCTTAGAATGTCACAGGAAAGAAGTATATAAAAATTATGAGAAATAATAAATTCCGGATACATTTTAGACGGACTATATATTTCACTCGTCTAAATTGTGCGACGTATTTTATCATTTCATATGGCCTTTGTAACAGGTACTCGTAGAGTCTCTTCATTAAAAAAATTATAACTAGAAACTGATGATAATTTACACGGCAAGTCTGGAACATATTGTTTTTTTTTTGGACAAGTAGACAAGGATTGGCTCGTCCAGTAGTTTACGAGTCCAAAAAACAGTTTCAAGGCATGTTGAGCATACCAATTTTCGAGAACTTTGTGGAACATAGAATATCAAAACAAATTAAAATATGTTTATCTTCTACAATTTCAATTTAAAAAAATTTTTTATTCAAAAAACTTTTAGAATTAAATTAATATCTAAAACAAGCACCACTTACATTTAATAGACGTATATAATCAAAACTCAATATATAATGTCAAATGGAATAAATAAACCAACAGATATACGAAAGTCATTAAAATTAATAAATAAATATTCAAAGGAGACAAAATTTTCTTTCTGGTCTTACCTTCAAGAACACCAATTGCCTTTTAAAAACATGAACACACTTAAAGGACTTCTCAAAGAATATAATTTATTTGAAATATTTAATATATTCAAATATTCGAATAAGTTAATTCAGAAATCCCTCAAAACATGCACTATATCTTCAAAAAACAAATATAATTTTAAGCAATCCCGTCTTCGGACCTAAATAATATTCCAAATATCAAAATAAAAAAACTAACCTATATCAACAACGCAAGTGTAAATGAATGTTTCGAAACATAGATCAACTTTATAATTCAAGATTGATCTATGTTCTAACAAAATCAAAGAACAGGAATATTATTTAGGACCGAAGACAGGATTGCTTAGAATTATATTTGTTTTTTGAAGATATAGTGCATGTTTTGAGAGATTTCTGAATTAACTTATTCGAATATTTAAATATATTGAATATTTCAAATAAATTATATTCTTTGAGAAGTCCTTTAATTGTGTCCATGTTTTTAAGAGGCAATTGGTGTTCTTAAAGGTAAGACCAGAAACAAAATTTTGTCTCCTTTAAATATTCATTTATTAATTTTAATGACTTTCGTATATATGTTGGTTTATTTATTCCATTTGACATTATATATTGAGTTTTGATTATATACGTCTATTAAATGTAAGCGGTGCTTGTATTAGACATTAATTTAATTCTAAAAGTTTTTTGAATAAAAAATTTTTTGAAATTAAAATTGTAGAAGATAAACATATTTCAATTTGTTTTGATATTCAAATTTTGTTATATCCTTTGATCCTTTGTTGTAAACATCGGCCTGTCTGTTCTATATATGTTTTTTTTAGAGTGATAGGACTTTGAATTAGAATAAAACACATTTAAATTAAGATTGTAGCCAATTTTTTTTGGATTTGAAAGGTAATTTTATGAAATTCATTTTCTAAAAATAATTTCCGGTAAATATCCACCACGATTAACCGCATTCAAGCAGACCAATTTTGGACCACTTTTTCGAGTAATTCATTTTTTCAATAACTCGAGTTATGTTGGCTTCCAAAGCGTCTATTGTTTTTGGTTTATCAGCATGAACCAATGACTTGACATTATCCCAAAGAAAATAATCCAGTGGAGTTATGTCGCATGATCTTGGAGGCCTATTAATTGGAGCATTTCTCGAAATAATTGTTGCATCGGGTAGAAAAAATGATGTCCGAAATCTATCGATAGTTCAACGAATAAGCTGCTCTGATGGACGATTAGGTAAACCATAAATTTCACAAAGTTCTCTATAAGTTTGGCGAATAGAACACTGATTTTGGAAATAAATTTCAACAATTTGTAAACGTTGTTGCGGCGTGAGTCTTTCCATGATAATTTGTCAGTGCTTAACGAACAGAAATGTCAAAACAACATGGCTTCTACCTTCTGTCAAATATCTCTAAAAAAAACACCTGCTATATAAGACAGACAGGCCGATGTTAACGACATTCAAAAGTCCCAATTGCTTGCATCAACGGCACTTTTGATTTATCAGACCTTTTTCTGAGTTGGGAATCAATATTATTAATATAAAAAATTACATGAACTGAGAACACAATACACTAAAGTTGATTTTTTTCAGTACGGACTTTACTCTTCAATATGTGGTGGATTCGTTTACCTCTTCTTTGGAACCATTTCAGAGCTTCATATTGCACCAACGGCCCTTTTATCACTCTTCACTTATTCACACACTTTACACGCAACTTTTGGAAAACACAATGCTGTAGTTTTCTTATGTTTACTCTCTGGTATTGTGGAACTTCTTTGCGGAATCTTTCATCTAGGTGAGTACTAAAATAATATCAAGATATACCTGGAATAGAATAAATATGACTGTTTAATTCAAGGGTTTTTGGTGGATTTTGTTTCAACGCCAGTTGTGGCAGCTTTTACATCTGCAGGAGCTATAACTATAGCAACGTCTCAAGTGAAAAATCTGCTGGGCATCCACTTCTCTGCAGAATCATTCCTTAGCTGTTGGTATAAAATTTTCGAACATATTCATGAAACCAAGAAATGGGATGCTGTTCTGGGCACATCATGTTTCATAGTTCTTCTAGGATTGAGGGTGAGTTGATTGAAAATATATTCATCTTTATCCTTCTGAAAAAGGGATTTTGGAAATTTGAATATCAAAACAAATTAAAATATGTTTATTTTCTACAATTTTAATTTCAAAAAATTTTTTATTCAAAAAACTTTTAGAATTAAATTAATGTCTAAAATAAGCACCGCTTACATTTAATAGACTTATATAATCAAAACTCAATATATAATGTCAAATGGAATAAATAAACCAACAGATATACGAAAGTCTTTAAAATTAATAAATAAATATTTAAAGGAGACAAAATTTTGTTTCTGGTCTTACCTTTAAGAACACCAATTGCCTTTTGAAAACATTAACACACTTAAAGGACATCTGAAAGAATATAATTTATTTGAAATATTCAATATATTTAAATATTCGAATAAGTTAATTCAGAAATCTCTCAAAACATGCACTATATCTTCAAAAAACAAATATAATTCTAAGCAATCCCTTCTTCGGTCCTGAATAATATTCCAAATATCAAAATCAAAAAACTTACCTATATCAACAACTCAACACGTGTAAGGAAATGAATGTTCGAAAAACATCAATTTATAATTCAAGATTGATCTTTGTTCTAACAAAATCAGAGAACTGTGTAAGTTATTTTTAAGGCTTATTTAAATTCATTGACATTCCATAATGAGATTTATTGAAGCCAAAATATAATTATATATTATATATAAAATAAAATAGAAAGGCTTTTTACTTGATAGAAGAAATATAACAAAATTTGAATATCAAAACAAATTAAAATATGTTTATCTTCTACAATTTTAATTTCAAGAAAATTTCTATTCAAAAAACTTTTAGAATTAAATTAATGTCTAAAACAAGCACCGCTTACATTTAATTTTAGAAAGTTTCGGAAACTATGGTCTGTTATTTCCAGACTTCTATTAGCTTTTTCTGGAAGAAACTTGAACGATTTGAGGCTGTACGGCGAGTGTTGTAGAACTCCCTATTTGAAGGTTTCTGTGTACGTTTTAAAGGGCGGCGCAAGAATATTCGGCTTGACAGTTGATACGTTGCTCTACGTTTTTGGATTATTATTATCCTGATACTCCTAGATCTTCTGTGAAGATCCCTTAGAAGCGCTTTCAGCTTGTGCGAGTTAGGAGTTCAGTTATGTTTTGGGTAGGCTTTGTTACTGCGATCTTGCGTCACTTTAGGCCATGGCACTGTTAATTTTTGACCCAATAGTGAAATGGTGGACACCTGAATAGATTCGAACCCGTACCTTCCGATCACGAGCCCAATGCTCTTCCACTGAACTGTCCGCACTCATGGACCCACCTTTCATCGCCAGTCACAACTCGATGCGAAAACCCCTTTTTTGGCGTTGGAGCAGTTGTTTATACGTGAAAAATGGCGTTCGACTTCTCTTGGCTTCGGTTCATACAGAAAATTCTTCCGCATTTTCAAAAGTTAACTTCAATTTATTTTGCAGAAATTAAGGGATTTCGGAGAACCTCCCCTCGAAAATACCAGAGATGGCTCCCAGAAATGTTCTCAAATTAAGAGAGTATTATGGTTTGCCTCAATCTCCAGAAACGTTGTAGTAGTTATAGGCTGCTCAACTTTGGCGTTCTTCTTGAAAAAAAGCGGATATGATGTTTTATCTCTAACAGGTGAAGCTCAAATATTTCATTGATACAAAAGTTCAACCAGAGTGTGTTTCAGGAAGTCTCCCGAATGGATTACCTAACGTTACTCTGCCGCAAATTGAAGTAACTTATCAAGGAGTACATTATACATTTATGGAGATGGTTAAGCAACTTGGTATTGGGATTCTGGTTGTACCTTTTATTGCAGTTCTGGGAAATGTAGCTATAGCTAAAGCATTCGGTGAGTTTGATGTTTGTCAAGTTTTTCCTTTCTAGGAAATTTTGCGAATATAATAGTTTGACGAGCAATTTACACGGTATGATTTTTGTAGCTAAAGGTAAAGCGATGGACGCTTCCCAGGAAATGGTAGCACTTGGTATGTGCAACATCGTAGCTTCTTGTTTTGGTTCCTATCCCATAAATGCTTCATTCTCAAGGGGAGCCATCAGTAATGCAAGTTCTGTTAAAACTCCCGTAGCTGGAATATATACAGGTATGAAAAATATAACATCTGTCTTTTTAGGTTGACTTAACTTCAGTGTTTTCATTTCAAAAAGAAGTTCAGAATGTACCAGTTGTCACTTCTAACATATTATTGATACACTTTGGTTTCTTTAAATTATTCACTTTAAAGTCGCTATCATTTGGAGAGTAAATTATGTAAGTTGAAAGATGTTTGAGGATGAAGAATTAGTTTAAGGATGGAGAATTAGTTTAAGGATGAAAAATTAGAGGCAAGGCTCAATGAAGATCCATCACAAATGCAAGAGAAAACCGCAAAAGCATTTGGAGTCACTCAACCAGCCGTTTTCCATCGTTGAAAAGCAATGAGAATGATCAGAAAGGTAGTGGTAGGGCCATTTGAGTATGGTTTATTATAAGCTACTACAATCGCAGGAAAAGATCACATAGGACGACAATTGAGCATTATCTGAGCCGAGCATTGCAAGAAAAATGGCCGTAATACGCTGGAAAATACGACAAAGTCATTTTACATAAAAACATATTATTATTAAACCACAAAAGCTGAAACTATGCCTTTGAAAGTCGGAAACAAAAAGAATAGATACAGTACGTAAGTAATAAAGTAAAAAAAAATGAATCACATGAAAAATAGATACAAATTCAAGCATTCAATGAGGCAACAAGTGGATGAAATCCATGTGAATCAAATCTGTTTTTGAAGGCATTCATACTGAGCGCTCAAACCACATCCACAGGCAATCCATTCCAGGATGAAAAAATTCTATTGGACAGGAAGTTTTGCCGCTGGGCGCAATCCTGAACTTCTCTTTTTTCAACTTGTACACGTAATATTAGTGTGAAAAGCTAAATATGAGATCACCTCTCAGTCGATGATGTTGAAATGAGGTTAAACCGAAAATATAGAGTCTCCCTTCATACACAGGACTGTTGGGATCATAAGGAAAGCGAGTAGCCCAACGCTGTACCGCCTTCAACAGCTCTATGTCAGCCTTTACGATAGGGCTCCAGGCAGGACCAGCAAATTCGAGGATTGTTCTTACATAAGTCTTATATAAGCTAGAACAGACAATGGGAGAACAACCACGAAAACACTTTGAGATCATGAAGACAAGGCTTCTTGCCCTGTATGTTACCTTCTTCACTTGAGGAGACCAGTTCAAGTCAGGTGTGATGGTCAAACCTAGGTCCTCATGTGACTCTGTTTTAGCCAGCCGATGTCCATCAAGAAAATAGTGAAGCCTTTTGTTTCCCTTGCCAATATGAAGAACTGTTCAGTGAAAGCAACCCATTCTTGGACCAGTTGGAGAGAATATTCAGGTTCGCCTGGAGCAGTTCATAATCAGAGATAGGGTTGTTAAAAAACTTCGTGTCGTCAGCAAATTCTAAGCAAGGTCACCTCAAACTTCGGGGTAAATCGGTAGTGAAGACCAAGAAGAGGAGATAACCCAGAGCTGTCCCCTGAGGCACACCGCTGGTCACAGGTCTAGCCGAAGAGAAACTGTTGGACAGCTTAATAGAGAAACTCATTCCCTGAAGAAAAGCCTCATTTCACCGCAACAAATGTCCTCTGATTCCAAAATGCTCAAGCTTGCAGAGGAGGCGTCCATGAGCAACTCGGTCAAAAGCATTTGAAAAGTCGAGGCAGATGATTAGTGGGAATACCACTGGAACTATCGAAAGCTTTGGTCCACTGATCTATACTCTGCAGTAAGATGGTAATGACAGAGCGACCATCGATACCCGAGGAATAATCACCAAGCCTTATGTAATCAAAATTTTAACCTCCTTTCTTGTACGAATCCGAGAAGAAGTATAAAACTGACTTTTTGTTTGAAGTGTGATATGATCCGATTTGCCAAAGGGTGGAAGCTACTCAACACCTGTCGCGAGGTCGAGATCATTAGTAACAAGGAGGTCCAGGAGAGCGGGAATCTCGCCGCTGCGATACCGCCTAGGCCTATCAACCAACTGCAATAGATTAGAGTTTTGAACCAGAAGAGCATAGTCGATCGAAGGTGGTCCAGGTGTCGGTAGATCAAAGAGAGGCCATGAGATGTCCGGTAAATTGTAGTCTCCTGCTATAAGAAATTATTTCTAGTTGTAAGTTGTTTGATGTGATCAACAAGATATGAATCACCTACACAGGCCCTAGGGCGGTGAACACATCCAAAAGTGAGAGAACAATCTTTAAATTTCATGGAAAATCGGGAATGAGTCCACTATGCTTCTTTCAATGTACATGCATACACCACCATGATCGATCGTAGTTTTACTATCATTCCGATAAAGCATATAATTCGGAATGTGAACAGCTGAATGAGTGATGCCAACGTGAAACCAAGATTTTTTTAGGAGTAGGAAGCTAGAATTGCATACCTGGTCGAATGAAAGTATTTGGAATATAGTGATTGTAAGTTGGAATAAGCAAGTGTCCATCAATTTAGTGAACTGGGTAGTTATTTGATTTGCTGCCACAATCCACTAAAACAATAGCTGGTTCTCCTCGAAGGTACCTAATAGTAAGATTTCTCTCCCCGGCCCTTGAGCTCCTGTGGAGTCTTTTCATGTCATCAGTGAGCACGTATTTCCTAAATGACTCCCTATTCAGTAGTTTTTTTTTTATTACGTAAAAGTGAGCTTGTGATGTTGGGACAAACCATGGTTACCTTCAGCATACGAGGTTGTACTGACTGTGTCCTGGCCAAACGAGCAGTTCGCACTAAATGTTTGGTTGCACCGGTCGCCCCAGAACATCGCGAACAGCTTCAAACTCATCGGATGGATCTGAGACTGAAAGATTTTTCATTATGATATTAAAAGATCGTTTTGAACGCTCAAGAATCTCAGCGGCGTCCAAATCACCCGACGCAGAATTAGCACATGGAGTCTCAGACCTCACCTTCCCTATTATATCCACCACGTCAGGGAGACCAGAACTTAGCGTGGCAATTCTTAATGACTTCAATCTTCCTCTCAAAATCTGCGATCGCTTTTGTATGAGAGTCAAGTACTTGCTTATGATATTCAAGCGTTTCTCTACATCTAGTAAATTCAGATAGAATGATGAATTGATTATTTTTTATTGTTTTTAAGTAGCCATGCTGAATATTTTGTTCATGAGCAGGTTGAAATGCTCAATGGTGAGAGACTACGTAACGATCTCTTGCGAGAGTCACAATCATGCCAACCTTTAGAATTAGACCCCTTCAAGTACTCCACGTCCATATCAGACAAATTTACGCAATCAGGGTGATAGGTTTTGCGACGAAAATACTCCAAATGTTAATTCCAAAGACTATATAAATATCAACAATGGCGAAAATTGGCTATAGAGCCATGAAAAAATAGTAATTACAACCTCATCCAACATAACGATATGCAAAAGGAGTAGATTTATTTTACATCTTCGTAATACTCATATAAATGTAAATGTAAATATTTTCTAAAATATAAACGAACTTCAATGTTACATATTTTGCAGGCATTTTGGTTATCTTATCCCTCACATTTCTTACACCATGCTTCTCTTATATCCCAAAACCAACACTAGCAGCTGTCGTCATCTGCGCTGTACTTTTCATGGTTGAGGTAACAATGACCAAATTGATTTGGAAAATAAACAGTAAGTTCAAAGATCTCCTTCTCTTTAGAAATTGTAAATTTATATTTTTTTTCAGAGATCGATCTCATACCCTTCACGCTAACTCTTCTATCTTGTCTGTTGATCGGCTTGGAGATGGGCATCATCATTGGAGTTTGTGTAGATATAATTCTTCTCCTCCATTCAAGTGCGAGACCAAAGATTCTCTTTGAGGTGGTTGTTGTAAGGCAAAATAAAAATTTGTGTATTGTTCCAACTTTACCAGATTTTTTTCAGGATAACGAAATGGGAAATTATCTGAAAGTTACACCCACGTCCGCTATAACATTTCCATCTGCTGAATATATTAGAGAGAGAATTATGAAATGTCACAACAGTGAACTAGGTACTGATTTATATATGGTGGTGATTGACTGTCATAGAATCCATAAAATTGACTTTACGGCAGGAAAGGTAAATGAGCACAATAATGAACCGAATCTTTTATTTAACACATCAACTGGAAGTTGGCTTAAGTATATCTTTTTCCTACAAAATCACCTTGAATTACTAAGACATAATTATCAAATTGCACGTAATCTTAACAGTACGCTATCATTTAGTATAAATATTTGCAATTTGAAATTGGTTCAAATGATTTTGCCAGACCTACTAACCTTCTTCTTTGAGTGCCTTTTCTATCAAAAGTTGACCATCATCAGTATTATCCTAACTCTACTCAATGCTGCTCTAAAAAGCTCCAGTGAGCCACAGTTAAATTACTCTCCCTTCTTCATCATATACTCAATGTTCCCTTTATTTTTCCTTGCATTATTGTCCTCAACAGCTCACATCGATCTCCTGAATAATATGTCCTGAATATTGTAAGATTCTAATTGCAATATTTTTGATTATTTCATAATCTTTTTCCACAAATTTCAACACTCCTTCATTTGTTTTCCCTTGTGTTCAAGATATATATTCATTCTTCGATAACACCATTTCCGTTCCTGTTTCAGTGACATGCTCTTCAATCCATACAATTGTGTCGAAAACACAAAATATGAAAGTGTTTTTACTCCTAATTCAATTGAGAAGTCTTTTCTAGGCGGTCTTTCCTGTAATTTTTGTAAACGTATTTCTTGCTGTTTTTATTCTTAGTCTTATCCGTGCTGTTTATTTAATATTTCCCTATTCCCTATATTTTATGACTTGTTCTAGGTGTTCACCTTGTGAGGTAATAATTTATTCTGTTGTTTTTCAGTAATTATCTCATACTTTGTATCTTTGATGTTATTTTTAGTCCATAGTGTGTACATTTTAAATTCAGCCAGTCGAACAGTATTTGTAATTCTTGATTAATTAATTAATAATCGCTAAATCATCTGTAAATCTGATGTCACTTATAACTTTTCCATTTATTATTATTCCCATATGATCTAATAGTAGGGCTTCTCGAAAAATTAACTCAGTGTACAGATTGAATAGCAGAAGCAACACCAACTGTCTCACTCCTCTTTTGATTTTCATTTCTGTACCAAGTTCTTTGTTGACTTTTATTTGTGTTTTTTCATTGCAGTATGAATTTAAAATAAGCTGTTAATCTTAAGTGTTTAAATTTTTTGAATATCAAAACAGATTTATTCTGTTAGCCTCCTGCAAATTTTAGTTTCAAAAAATTTTTATTCAAAAGCTTTTAGAATTAAATTGAAGTCTTATAAGTTTTGCTTAAATTTAGTAGACATATAAAATCAACACTCATTATATAATATCCAATAGAATAAAAAAAACCCAACGCAATATAGATTATCAAAATTATTAAAATTACTGAATAAATACTTGAAGGAGTCAAAATTTTGTTTCTGATCTTATATTTATGAAAACCAAATCCTTTTCAAAAATGCAAAACATAATTTTAAGAACTTCTTCAAAACTAATTTATTTGAAATATTTAAATAAGTAACTTCAAAAATCTTTCGAAACATGAGGTAGATCCTCAAAAAACAATTTGAAACTGAATAAGATCTTCATCAGTCCTACTTTATATTCAAAAAATAAAAACAATTAACAAAAAATATCTTACCAAACAGACTTCGTGGTATCCTTGTTGAAAAAACACTAAAATTAGAGAACTTTGAAGATTCTACGTATTCTGTGTTCATCACAAAAATCACACAAAGCTTATAAAGTATTTTATGACCTTAGTTAAAACCAAATGACATTTAAATAATGAGTCAGGAAAACCAAAATATAATTATATTTTATATATACAACAAAATAATAAGAAGAGAAAACATCGTAATATTAAGAACTTCTCCAAAACTAATTTATTTGAAATATTTAAATATTTCAAATTAATTAGTTTTGGGGAAGTTCTTAAAATCATGTTTTGCATTTGAAGATCTCATTTAATGTTAAATGGTTTCTTGATGATGTACTACATGTTTTGAAAGATTTTTGAAGTAACTTATTTGACTATTTCAAATAAATTTGTTTAGGAAAAGTTCTTTACATTATGTTTTGCATTTTTGAAAAGGATTTGGTTTTCATAAATATAAGACCAGAAACAAAATTTTGTCTCTTTCAAGTATTTATTTAGTAGGTTCAATTGATAATTTATATTTCGTTGGGTTTTTTTATTCCATTTCATATTATACAATGAGTTTTGATTTTATATGTCTTCTAAGTTCAAGCAGTGCTTATGAGATATTAATTTAATTCTAAAAGCTTTTGAATAAAAATTTTTTTGAATTAAAATTTATGGGAGGCTAACAGAAAAAATCTGTTTTGATATTTAAATTTTGTAATAATCCTTCTATCAAGAAAAAATCTCTTCGTATTATTTTAAATTTTTTGTTTCCAGGATTACAACCAATTTTTCATGTCACACCTTGCCAAGTTCTACATAAAAATGTATATGTCATTGTTCATATCTAGACATTTTTGAATTTATACTGAACGCTTCTCTCTTAGTCAATTTGTGAAACCAAATTGGCTGTTGTCAATTCTATCTTCTAATTTCTTGTGTATTATCTGAAAAAATATTTTTAGAGTGTGACATAACCTAGAATTAGGGGTAGGTTTTAAATAATCTGTGAAGCTGACGTTGGCAACTGGACAAAGTTCATCCATTGTGGTTTGAAATTTCTGTTATTATCTTATTATTACATTATTATTACCAGTGGATAATGATCAGCATTTCATGTTAGTTGAATAGTAAAATATTCCCATAGATTTTTCTACCTGATATTAATATAATTCGATTTATTTAAGAACCATAAAAATTTTTCCAGTGTCTTGGTGCACTCATGACGGATCTAAAAAATAACAATAGACAAGTAATATTTCTACAACCAAGGATGAAATTAGTAAAAATTTTGAAGAATGTTTGTTCCAAAGAAATGCTCATATCCGAAACTGAAGAGGAACTTAAAATACATTTGAGAAGTAAGTACAAATGAAAAAATTCCTCAATAATATAGACGTAAACATATCTTTTAAAGGATCTTTCAATGGGAACGCCCCATTTTTAAACTGGCATTACTTGCGCATGGCAGCCACTGTTTATTTGTGACATTGACAGTTGCATTTCAATGTCTACCATTTAATCATGGAAAAGTACACACTCTAACAACGTTTAAAAATAATCCAAATTTATTATGAAAAATCGCGATCTGTTACTCTAACTTTACGTGCTTTAACTCCATTTTTCGGTCGTTATAAACGTCCGGATAGAAGAACAGTTGAACGTTTAGTGAAGAAGTTTGACACAAATTTCACACGTCATGATGTTACAGTGCCAGTGAGACAAAGAAATGCAAGAAGTGAAGAGAATATTGCTGCCGTACGTGAAAGTGTTGGTGAAGACCAAAATTTATCAATTTCCTGACATTCATAAGAACTAAGCATCTCCCAGGCGTCTTTGAGGCGAATTTTACGAAAAGACCTTGGTTTACATCCATACAAACTTGTTTTAACCCAAGAACTCAAATCAGCAGATCATTTAAAGCGTCGTGTATTCGGTGATTCGATTATTTCAAGGAATGACCGATAAATTATCCGCCTCGTTCCTGCGATTTACCTCCATTGGACTTCTTTGCGGTTACAGTAAGTCAATGGTTTACAGCAATCCAGCAAATTAAGACGATTTACAGATCAATATTGAACGAGTAATTGTTAAAATACGACCTGATTTGTGTGGGAGGGTCATGAAAAATTAGGTTCAACGACTTCATTCCTGCCAGCCTATCTGTGGTGGACATTTAAATGATGTTTTGTTACATAACTAATGGTGTCCATTATACTTTATAATGAAATAAAAATTTCAATGATTTTCAAATGAATAATGTGTTTTATTTACACAACAAAATGGGCGCTGTTAATGCAAGACCCTTTATAATCAATAATTCATTAAGAATAATTTTAAAAATCTCTTATCCTATTATAATAGACAAATCACATATATAAGTTGTTTAAAAATTTAATAAAATAAAAAAGATTATTTACATAATTTATTATGAACGACAATTGTTGTGGCTTTGCCAAGTTTACTTCTTAAATTAACTCTAAACTTTACACAACACTTCTTATGTAGCTAAAAACTTGAAAAAAATTGGCGGTACCACTAAGTAACAATTTTCGGAAATAAAGATATGAAAAACATTGTGAAAAGGGGATACAACTAACCATCAATTCACAGAAATAGCGATAAAGAAAAATATGCAAAAAGGGGATATAAAAAACCTTAAAATATATTGGGGCCAATTATTGGAACTACCTTGTACCTGCTAATTTCTACTGCTTCCAAAAGCGTTAGTCTGGTAAATTTATTTTCATAATGGATAATTTAATTTATGTCAATATTCTACGACTATTCAACTTAAGAGTAATAAGGAAAAAACAGAATCAAATACATTGCTTTTCAATAGAAAATAATAAATCATTTCCTGCAGTTTTCGTTGAAAATAGATAAAGATCACCTCCCTGAAAGTAACCTTGCCGACGCTTCTGCATATTTAATTTTAATCTGAAGTTTAGAATTAGATATTGAATATTCTCAAACTCAATCGACCATTTGAGTCATTGAGGAATGCCTCATGAGTAATTATAATACGTAATATTTCGATCAGAAACAGAGTTGGTAAAGATTACTTTGCAGGTCCTGTTGACGTTACGCTACTGCTCACTGTGTAAACTTCGTTGAGTATTGATTTTCTTGAAATATCGAATGGGACTACGATCGGTTCAAACTACGCCTCATTTCAAATGTCCCATAGCCAAGAAATATTTCTACCGATAACACTTTCATCTTGTTTACCTCCACACATATAAGATACAGATGAATTAACAAAAAAGGCATTCTACACCTTCACTAATCCCCCTCGAAGGACCAATTCCGCAAACATAACCTCACTTTCCTATATCTGAACCTGTTTCCAACAATCCTGATTAGAATTTCTCTCGTTTTTAATCCGACAAACTATTTAATTCCTCTACTTCCAGATGCCAAAGCCATGAAGTTGACTTTTCAAACGCCCGGGCTTGAAAAATTCAAGCAAGTGAAGGAGACTTGAAATTCTAACCTGTGATGACAAACGCTATGGTCACTCGATGAGGGTGTCCGTTTCATACCGCTCTAACGGTGCAAGTTTTATTTATTTACTCTTGAATCTGTTCTCGTTTGTATTTATTTAAGTAGCCGAATAAAAGTTTTAAATTTGTTTAATATGTTGGTTTTGGTGAAATTATTTTGCAATGCGGAAGTGGTGCCACATACGAACCTGAATGGGTTCGACCTGATGTAGTAGCGAGAAAGTTATTTGAAGAGTGGTTTTAAGTTGAGAGGTGAGTAGATAGAATAATGACCTTGTGTTATTTTATAACTTGCGTTATCTTCAAACGGCCAGGGTTAACAGAATATTAATTATCTTAGGCGTGAAAATTTATTCGACTGATGTAATTGGTTCGTTGACATCGAATTCTTCGTCAATTTGATCGACATTATTGTAAATTTGTTTTTTGGAAAAAACTTTCTTGTCATAATTTAACGTTCGATTATATACTATTTCGAAATCATCATTTGTTAGTTTTAAAATCTATATGGATTTTATAAGTTTTGAACTTCAAAAAATTATGAAAGTATAGTATGTCTTTGGAAATAACTTGCTCAATATTGAAGAACTTAATTCTGTTTTAATTTAATTCGCAAAAAATTGAAATTGAATTAATTTCATTGGTAAAATGATAAAAAAAAGATTTTTACTTGATAAAAGGATTATTACAAAATTTAATTATCAAAACAGATTTATTTTCTTACCTCCTATAAATTTTAATTCAAAAAAATTTTTTTCAAAAACTTAAATTAATATCTTATATATTATATATATTATATTATATATTATATTTAAAGAATTAAATTAATATCTTATATCATATAAAATCAAAACTCATTGTATAATATGATAAGGAAATAAAAAACCCAGCAAATATAAATTGTTAATTGAAAATTGATGAATAGATATTTGAAGGAGACAAAATTTTGTTTCTGATCTTATATTTATGAAAACCAAATCTTTCAAAACTACAAAACATAATTTGAAGAATTTCTTCAAAACTAATTTATTTGAAATGTTCATTATATTTAAATATTTGAAGAAGTTACTTCAAAACTCTCAAAACATGTAGCACATCCTTAAAAAATAAGTTGAAATTAAATAAGGTCTACGTCTGTCCAACATCACATTTAAAAAATAAAATTGGTCAACAAGGACACCAGGAGGTCCTTCTGGTAAGTTATTTATTGTTAATTGATTTTATTTTTTAAATGTGATGTTGGACTGAAGAAGACCTCATTTGATTTCAAATTGTTTTTTGAGGATGTGCCACATGTTTTGAGAGATTTTTGAAGTAACTTATATAAATATCTAAATATTTCAAATAAATTAGTTTTGGAGAAGTTCTTAAAATTATGTTTTGCATTTTGGAAAAATATTTGGTTTTCATAAATATAAGATCAGAAATAAAATTTTGTCTCCTTCAAATATTCATTTATTAATTTCATTTGACAATTTATATTTGTTGGGTTTTTTATTCCATTTGATATCATGAGTTCTGATTTTATATGTTTACTGATTTTAAGTAGTGCTTATAAGACATTAATTTAATTCTAAAAGTTTTTGAATTAAATTATTTTGAAATTAAAATTTCTAGGAGACTAACAGAATAAATCTATTTTAATTTCAGTGGGATAGATTTATTACAAAAGACCACACCAAAATGATAGCAAAGCGTAGTCTTATATTTGAAATATCTTAAATATAAAACCTCACTAAAAATTTCAATTTTATAGAAATTTGTCCTAAAAACCTTTTAAAATTAAAAAAACTCTTCATAAATATGTAGCACATCTTTAAAAAGGCTATTTGGAAATTCTAACCGATAATCTTCAGTCTAACTTCCTTTGATGCTTTGTAAATTCTATATATCTACTAAATCGAAACTGTGTTTTCTAAGGTATTCATTTAATTTAATTTTAAAAGGTTTTTGACAAAAAATTTTCATAAAATTAAAATTTGTCTTGAGGTTAACTGAATTAATCTGTTTGATATTTTAGATATTGAAAAAGTCTTCTATCAAGTGAGAAACCCCCCTTTATATTATCATATTTAAAAGAGAGAGTGCTTTATTTTCTATCTTACCTTCAAAAAATATTTAATTATTAGTCCTTCCACATCCTAAATTCAATAATAATCATTGGTATTCTAAATAGTATCCAATAATATTATAATATTGAGTGAAATGACATTTTTCTTTCGATATTTTTTCAAAAAATAGCTAATTAATGTTATATTATTATTTTTATAACGAAATCATTCGTAATTGATGACGTCTTGAAAATCTGAGCACTTCAAATTTCACAAGAAAATTTTTTCACATACAAATTCTCCCTATGATTTCTACAAATTTTTCTTTAACTCGCAACAGATTTATCGCAAAATATTATCGAACATATTTAAAGATTAAGCATAAGGACAGAGTTACGCATTTTGACGATCACGTGAGTACGTCACTATATTCATTAGAAAATTTTAAATATCATACAGATTCATTCAGAAACATTTAGAATCAAATTAAATAGAACATACTGTGTCAATTATTATATAGTACCAATATCGGTACTATGTAATAAGTGTTAATTCTATATGTCTATTAAATTGACAGTGTGTTGAAAAGACAAATTTAATTCTAAAAGTTTTTGAATAAAATATTTGTGTCAATTTAGTAGACATATAGAAATTAAAACTTATTACATAGTACCAATATTGGTACTATTCGTGGCGGCATCTATGTGCCGTATGGAAAACCTATCACCCGACGTAATTGAGATGTAAACTTTTCAATTTTGATAGCAAAACATAGTAACAAACTCATTTTAATGACGATCAAATCAGCTGAAAGAGTTCAATAAATTTCATTACTTCATCTTTTCCATTTCATGAAATTCTCAATCTCATTTCACTATATTTGACAATTTTCAGTCAACCGTACATGAACTGAAGAAATTTATCCGTCACTTGCTATCATTTATTCAATTGTTTTCCATACTCTTTACTGCCACAGTTCAATGATAAATCGCATTAATATTGCAAAATAGGCCAATCGCCAAAAAAGTTAAGGTTACCAATGAATTATTAAAAAACGGTTAATGGGGTTTAAAATTGTGTTAGAACCCATGACTCGTTTTAGTTGTCTTGTTGTGATCATTGCCTCGGCTGCAATTGACGTGATTTATTATTGAAATATATGGTGAGTAATAAGAAACATTTATCTCGACTGTTAATTTTGTTGAAGGAAATGATATAGATTTCATTACACAAGATTTTGACTCTTGCAATCTAATACTACAATGTACCAGCTGCAATGTTTGTTTATAGATGTATACCTGCATTCACAATACCTTGATCAGATTTATGTAAAACAATACTATCAAATTTCATGACTATTTTGAAAGAATTCGTGGTTTTTTCCATCATTACAATAACAGTTCAATTAAAAGTTGATTAAGGTGTTTGATGCACTAAAAGATTGTGTTCGTCATAAAAATGGAGATATTCGATTGTTTCGTTCATTAAGTTAATTGAATATATTTTTCATTCAAATAACCAGACCATCCTCAATATGTCGCGATGTATTTACGTATTTTGTATTGGGATCAATAATATTCATTATATCATTCACATTTTCTTACATTTTGTCATTTTTACTTCAAAAAAATGTATGGTGCTCTTTTGTTCAATACGATTGTAATTTTAACTTTTCTCGACAGTTTTTCGAAGTATATTTATTATGGAAAATTTTTGCGTTTTAGGCCTTTTGTGATTTTGAATTATGTGATTGGAATGAATCGGTGGAGTCTATTCATTTTAATGGATTCTATTACGATATTGCTTCAGTAGATTTTTTTATCTTAAGGTAAGAATTTTGTCTCAAATTATTTTATATTTAACATGATAACTATTACATGAGAATTAGAATCTTGTACAGAACAAGATTAGTTTCGATTCAAAATTTCCCCCCATAAAAATTCTTCAGAAATGAGTAGAAAACTCCTGCCTGAAATTTGCCCAGTGAATTAAAGTACGTCGAATGAAAATTTATAACAAAAAAAATGATAAAAGTACTAAGCTTTTGCGCGCTTGCTTATCATTCCCTGAAAATTTCAAATATGTAAATTACTGCGTAGAGAAACTGCAAATGATATGAAAAATACTGTCTTCTGTCATCTGAAAGTCAAATAACCGCAATTTTAGATGATTCAAGAATTGTTCTTCTGAAGAAATGGAAGATCTCATGCAAATAAAAATACATCGTCAAAAGGCTTCTTCTCCCTTCTATCTGTATAATTTATTTTCTTATGTTATTATATTATTTTGTTCAGCAATAAAGATCGAAAAAAAGGAAATATTAAACAAAAATGCATGTGCTTTCCATACCTGTTGCCGGAATTAAATGGAAAAAATTTTTAAAACACTCCGTTTGAATTCGAACACTTTCGAAATTTTTGAATATTACAGATAATACCTGGAATTAATTCTCCAGAACTCCTAAATAAACCTCCAGAAATCTAAATGAATCTCATGAAAACATTTAAAATTAATTTTAAAAATATGTTCTAGACGCACTGTATCACTTTATAGACATATATATTGTCATCACATGTGGTAGTAATTGACTAATAAAGAATAAAAGGAAATATAAAATAATGACAAAATTATTTAAACCTTATACATATATGTTTCGATTGGATGTTGAAGAATCACAAGTTCCATCACCAAAAAATGTTCAACATATAATTCAAAAAGGCCTTTTTTTACTTTCTTTTTCGATCTCACGTGTTGTTATTCTCCGATTTGCATCTTTATCGTGTCTTTATAAACTTCAATCGGCCCGGAGCGAGGTGCATCTTCGATATCAACATTGCAGAATCGAAATTCTGCAAACCAGTTGTGGCACTGACGTACTGTCAACTCATCTTCTCCATATAGATGGATTAATTTCTTTCTGACTTCAGCAGCATTTTTATCTTTTCTATAGTAAAAAAATAAAAGAGCACACCAACTAAAAACTATTGCGTAGAATGAATTGAATCTTTTCACACACAAGCTTTACAATATCAGCTTTCAAAACATATAATGATTATGCGGCTCAAGTGTAAAGTTGGGTTCGAAAAAATACAATTAAATCCCCTGTCGGGAAAAAACGAAATTAATTTCCGAACAACTTATATATTATATTAGGAGTACAAATAAGTTTCCGCCGTTTTATTGTAGATGGCGCAGCACGGAGTTTCGGTTAGCTTTGGCAGATGATAACCAGCTTAAAAAATAGTTTGGACATTCAAGAACAACATTACCTATTAATATCATTGATTTTATATTGGTCAAATATAATTTTTTTAAGTTGAAAATGTCAAAATTTGAGCCAAGTAAGCGTCATTTGCGGGAAATATTAGTTTACTTCTTTAATTTAAAGAAATCTGCTGCTGAGGCGCATCAATTGCTCGTAGAAGCATATGGTGAGGGTGCTTTGAGTGAGAGAACGTGTCGAGAGTGGTTGAAAGTTTAAAAACGGTGATTTCGACGTAGAAGACAAAGATCGCAGTGGAAGGCCAAAAATTTACGAGGATGCAGAATTGGAGGAATTATTGGAGGAAGATTCATCTCAAACACAAAAAGAACTTGCTCTAACATTAGAAGTCACTCAGCAAGCAGTCTAACACCGTTCTTCTATAATAAATATTTAATTTGTCTTAAAAAACGGCGGAAACTTATTTGTACTCCTACTACATACCAGTGAAATTTACTAAGCTATTAATGAACGCATGCAATGAAGTTCAAATTGGTTCGTTAGAATGAAATATATTCTGATAATTGCACTTTTCACTTTATGCAGCTATTATTGCTGATTATAAATAGAGTCATCTATTTTCCGTGCCTCGTATAATTCTTTCTTCTGGTAACATATATTGATTGGTCTTTGCAAATTTTTTATCAAAGACAGGCTAGTATGAATTCTACCTGTATGTATATAACTAGTGATGCAGTCCAAAACAAAATATATGGTAAGTAATTCCACAATTTAGAAATCTCAGAAAGAACAAAAAGTTAGAAGCGTGCTTGGTGATTAGTCCGTTTTCCTTGAAAATTTCAAATTTGTGAATCCCTTCTTGATGAATCTGCAGATGGCGAATGAAAACACAGAATTTCGTGACTTGTCATCCGAAAGTCAAATAGACGTCATTTTATTCAATCTTAGAACACCTCTCCTGAAGGAACGGAAATATCCTGAAATGAATTAATTCGGCTGATCTGTACCAAAAATCATTGCACTGACGAAAACTAATCAGTTTGAAACGTGTGCATGTCTGCAATTTGCCCCTGTGATCTACAAAACCTTGTCGAATTTGTTTGAGTATAGAATTGTTATACAGATGTATCGGGTGTTTTCTTTAGGGTGATAGAACTTTAAATTGAAATAACACACATTTAACTACATATTGAACCCAAATTTTTTTTATTTGAAAGATTATTTTTATGACATTTATGTTTTGAAAATAATTTCCGCCATATGTCCACCTCGACTAGCTCTGAGGAACCGCATTCAACCAGACCAATTTTTGGCCACTTTTTCGAGTAATTCAGGCCTTATTTCATCAATAACAAGAGTTATGTTGGCTTCCAAAGCGTCTATTGTTTCGGGTTTATCAGCATAAACCAATGACTCGACATAACTCCAAAGAAAATAATCTAGAGGAGTTATGTCGCATGATCTTAGGGGCCAATTAATTGGACTATTTCTGTAAATAATGTTCTCGCCAAATCTTTTTTTCACTAAATCAATTGTCACGGTAGCAGTATGAGGTGTAGCACCATCTTGCTGGAACCAAAACACTTCTGGGTCGATACCATTCAAATATTGAAACAAATAATCATTGATCATCAATCTGTTACGAGCACCATTAACTGTAACATTAGCTCCAGCATCGTTTTTAAAGAAATATAGACCGATGATGCCTCCAGTATGTAAAGCACACCATACAGTGCATTTTTCAGGATGCAATGGAACCTGCAGAACTTCTTGGGGATTGTTTCCACTCCATATACGGCAATTTTGCTTGTTTACATAGGCGTTCAACCAGAAATGAGCTTCATCACTAAACACAATTTTACGCTAAAAAAGTGGATCAACTTCAAGCTGTTCTAGGGTCCAATCAGCAAACAAGCGACGCTTATTATGGTCAAGTAGCCTTAGTTCTTGAACCAGTTGGATATCTTTTGGATGTAGAGCAAGATCTTTACGCAAAATTTTCCATGTGGTGGATGCACAGAATCCAACTTGTTGTGAACATCGACGAATAACAAAATCTGAATCATCATTAACACTACGACTTACAGCAGCGATATTTTCTTCTGTACGTACAGTTTTTTGTCTTGTTGTTGTTGCATCGAGTAGAGAAAATGTTGTCCAAAATCTATCGATATTTCGACGAATAAGCTGCTCTGATGGACGATTATGTAAGCCATAAATTTCACGAAGTGTTCTATAAGTTTGGCGAATAGAACACAGTCAAATCACAGTTATCCCTATCGAAAGTTCTATCACTCTAAAAAAACACCAGATAGTAGTCTGTTTTCTTTACATTTTTTCATATTATTAAAATTTAGTTTATTCGATTGAATTATTTTGATGATAAATCATGATTTCCATGAGAATTACTTTAATATTCAATCATAAAGAGCTTCGAGATATCTAGATATGTGGTCAAATTTGATGAGGTTACACGGATAACTGAATAATATAACTTGTATGATCTCCTGTTGAATTTTGGCCCCTTTGTCGACACCCTGAATAAAAAACCCCATTAATTTTTGCTAAAGAATCACCTCTTAAAATTTTATGCATCAGTTTAAAACAAGCCTGTATAAGCATTATAGTCCATTATCTACATAAACAAAGAATACATTCTAGGAAAAATCATTTTATCAGTGTTTCAAGGGCAAAACCTCGACCTTGATAATTCAGAAATAGAAATAATTCAGACTGATCATATGTTTTTCAAAATACTATACGCATTTTGTTGATTAAATAAACATAATTATAATGAAGATAATGCTCTTTTAAGTTAAATCCATATATGGACTGGTTATTCATTTTTTCCCTTATTTTTTTCATTATTCTATAATTATTTTGTGATAAGTATTTTCTGATTGAATACATTTGTCACGAGATATTTTAATGTTGTGAGCCTAGGAAGTAAGGGGTGGGATCTTTAAAATTTACAAAGTTATTGACTATAAATAAAAATTGATAGATATTTCTCCTAAGCTATAAGTTTATTTGAAAGGTTGAATCTTAACATTTACGAATAAAAAATAATATCATTCAAATGGCCGCCACGACTGGCTACAGTACCCTATCCGTTCAACCCAATTTTTTTCAGTACATTTTCGATTGTTCGGGGCTCAATCTCATGAATGACAAATTCGCTTTTGTGTTTCGACGCTTCTATCGTTTCTGGATGGTTATCCCGAACAGATACACACAAAAAATAGCCCTCTGAGGTGAAAATGCTAAAGATGATTTTTCGGAAAGTTCGAAATTTTACAGATTGAAAATAAAAGTTTCAACTCTACTTTGTTAGAAGCACTAGAAATAAATAGACATACCAAAATCCGAATTTTCTACAAAAACATTTGTATACAGTTTGCCGGAATAATAAACATTTTTTGTTCACTCTGATTCCTAGTAAACCCTAATGTTGCAATTCTCATGGACTTTGTTTGAGTTTGAGTAATATACTTGTAGTGTATTTCCGAAATAAGTTAATTTATTCAAAACGTAAAAAAATTGACAACGCTACTGTGATAGCGAATCAATTGTTATATTTATAATAGATATGTGGAAATTAGAATACCCTTATCTGAAAATCAATTATAGTATTTATATTACAATAAGTCAAGACCGATTAAAACGTCTAACAGATTTTTTTTTAATTGAACGTATATGTCGCTCAAGCAGAATCAATTGTACTGGATACAACTCAATAATAATAATAATTCTTTATTCCTATCACTCTATAATGGGGACCCCTACTCTAGTTAGTCACTAATTGTATCTTAATCAATTCACATTTTCCGGAATCTTGCGAATTTGATACAAATTATCGAAATTAATATTGAATTCTTCAGCTCAGTTCATCTCCAGATGATAACAGTAAAGGCAAAATTCCACTGGGTTTTTTTCATACAGATAATTTGCAGTAAGCTCAAAGCAATTTGTGTAAGTAGCTCATGTGTTTCTTTACTTCATATTCTCAGTAGATAAATTATAAATTTTTCGAGTTCCTAAAAAGATCAAGATGACCAGTGAGAATATCTATTCCTAATAATTTTCTATTCATCTACAGATTTATCAACGATAAATTAAAATTTTTTCAATTTATATAAAATTACTGAAGTAAAAAAATTATTCAGAAAAGAGGTAATTGAATAAATAAAATGCATGTCTTACATTTCGCTTTTATAACTTTTCACTCTCTTTTTTTTTGTGAAAGTCACTGAATGTTCTGTGTTTTCTTAATATTTTTTATTTAACGTAGAACCTTCATTCAACAAGATTCAATTTTATATAGATGTAGAATTGTGTTTCATTTCAAAGTCTTATTCAACTATTACATGATTTTTCCCAATTAATAAAAATTATAGAAAATTGTTCTTACTTTTCGTATTTGATGCAGTTCATCGCCAGATGATAAGAGTGAACCCAAAATACCACTATGTACTTTTTCAAACAAATAATTTGCAGTAAGCTCCGAACAGTTTATGTAAGTTGCTCATAAGTTTCTTTACTTCACCTTCTCAATAGATAAAGATGAAATATCGTATTAATTTAGAGTTCCTCAATAGAACATATTGACCACTGAAAATACCTATTCTCAATAATTTTCTTTTCAACTACAGATTTATCAACGATTATTTGAAGATTTTTTCAACTAATATAAAATTACTTGAGTAGAAAAATTTTCAGAGAAGTAATGAAATAAATAAAATTCCTGTGTATTACGTTTTACTTTGCATTTAAAATTTTTTTTTATTATAATTATCCAGATTTTTTTGTGGAAGCCACCGAATATTTTGTGGTTTTTTAATATTTTTTCTCAACGTTAAACCTTTATTCAATAAGATTCAATTCATATAAGTTCAGAATGTTGTTTTATTTCAAAGCATTATTCAATTATTATATGATTTCTCTGAATTTATAAAAATTATAGGAAATTATTCTTACCTGAATTTTTGTTCATTGCCGGATAACAAGAGTAAAGCCAAAATAACACTGTGTACTTTTCCTTTATCAACATTAAATTGAAGATTTTTTTCAATTAATACAAAATTACTCTAGTAGAAAAATTCTCCAGAAAAGAAGTAATGAAATGAATAAAATTAATGTTTCTCTTTAATTTTTTACTTTTTTTTTCGAGTTATTATGATTTTTTTCTGGAACTCACTGAATATTCTGTGACTTCTCAACATTTTCATTCAACGTAATACCTTCATTCAATAACATTCGATTTTGTATAAATGTAGAATGGTGTTCTATTTTAGATTCCTCTTCAAATATTATATAATTTCACTGCGTTTATAAAAAGTGTAGAAATTTTTTCTTACCTAAATTTTCGTATTTGATGCAGAACATAGATTTTTTCTGTATGAGTACAGTTCTATGTTCATTTCACTTCATGTTCGTAGATTTGATTTGCATTAATTTAAGATTTGAACAAGGTTGCTGATGAGTTGTATGAAATAATTATTTTTCAAATGTTAGATATTTGCTGAAGATACTGGTTGTAGAAATATTAAATTTATTTTGAAGCCTTTTTTTTAATAGTTTTATATTGGTGAAAATAAATTTCAATTAATCAGTAACAGAAACAGCGCTTCTGAAACACATGGAGATTAGCAAATATTATAGAATATTGTGAGCTTTCCCAATATATATTTATATCCAATTTCAGTAAAATGGTAACCTCGTTTCTTCAAAAAAGTCTATCCAAGAGGGTACCGTTACTCCAATGGGGACGAAAATACAATTCCCACAAACTTGTCTGTGATACTATAGCTGGAATAACCGTTGGTTTGACTGTGATGCCTCAAGCCTTGGCCTATGCTACCTTAGCTGGATTAGAACCTCAGGTAAGTTTAATCGATTTATTCTTCAGTGTGATCAGATTATTCAACTTACTCTACACAGGAATACTAAGTTATTAATCATACACTAGCAACATCTAGTGCACGCAAATATACATACAGACGAGCCAATTCGAGTAAAGAAATGTATTCTCGATTTTTTCACGTTACAAAAGCAGATAAAAATTTTCTTATGCTCAAGTCAGTAATACGTCGTAATGCTCATAATTAATATATTAAAATGAATCAATTCGGCTGATCTGTACCAAATATCATAAGTAAGGGAGTAAGCTATGGTAATAGAAAGATCTTTAAATCGAGTCAGCATAACATACATAGTTATAACAATTATAAACTTAAATAAGCACGAGAAAGGTTCTATTGATCACACATAAGTATTTGCTTGCACTAGATGACGCTAGTGTATGATTAATACCTTCGTGTTGCTGTGTAGAACGAAGATATGTACTTGACAGGTTTGAAGTCGTGGGGCATTGCAGTGGACTGACGAGAACTAACAAGTATGTTACACTGTCTCGATTTATAAAACTTTCCATTACCTCAGCTCACACTACTTACTATGAAACACACGATTAAATACAAGAAATATAATACTGAATGTTCTTACTTTAGTAGCACCCAGTATATTCCATATTCTAAAGTTTTCTTGAAGTTTTAATTTTTCAATTGGATTTCAAACTCATATGAAAAACTTCTCTAGGGTTAAGGAGCACATATTTCGTTAACATAACCTTTCTTTCAGTTTGGACTGTATTCAGCCTTTGTAGGATGTTTTGTTTATGTAATATTTGGTACCTGTAAAGACATCACTATCGGACCAACAGCTCTTATGTCTTTGATGACGTACCAGCAAGTCATGGGAAGAAATAGTGATTATGCCATACTTCTATGCTTTCTATCAGGAATCATACAGTTTTTGATGGCCATACTGCATTTAGGTAAGGATATATTTCATTCGTATTCTAATAGTTAATTAATTTTTTTATTTATAGGTGTCCTGATAGATTTCATTTCGATACCAGTTACAGTTGGTTTCACTTCAGCAACTTCTGTTATAATAGCAACTTCTCAGCTGAAAAGTCTACTTGGTTTGAAGATTTCTTCTTCTGGTTTCTTGGATACCATAACCCAAGTACTTCAGAATTTGCATAAAACAAGATATACGGATTGTATTTTGGGTTTTTCGTGTATCTTGGTACTAATGATGTTGAGGGTAAGCGAAATATATGATATTTTTGATCTTGTGTAGAAAGAACTAAGATTTCAAGGACATTTATATTGTAATGATAAATTGGTTCACCAGTTTGAAACTGTATTAACGCTTGCTGAAACGACACAACAGACTTAATAATTGTGTAATGAATTCACAATAAAAACCCCAAAAATGTAAGAAAGTTTGAAGCTCATATACTTAAAATATTGTTCAACTTGTGAACAAGACTAGGACACAACCAAAGTATTTTATTCATACTTAATTATATCTCCACAGAAATTGAAGAATGTCAAAGTACAGCCAAGGGATCAGAAACCCACAACCCAAGAGAAGCATTGGAATCGCTTTTTCTGGCTTGTAGGAACATCTAGGAATGCCTTGGTCGTCATAGTATGTTCCGCCATTGCATATGCTTACGAAACCAGTGGCGTCGGTTCTCCGTTTCTACTGACAGGAAAAGTAAGACCTGGTCTTCCAAACTTTCAACTTCCACCCTTCCAGACTGTTTTAAACAACCAGACAGTTAGTTTCACTGAAATGATATCTGATCTTGGTACCTCTGTCGTACTGGTTCCAGTTATAGCTGTTCTGGGAAATGTTGCAATAGCTAAGGCATTTGGTGAGTATGAAGGTTACGTTATGGTCAGAAAGAATGGTACTTCTTGAAAAACTGATTTATGAGGCGAATTGTAAGAAGAAATGAGTAATATAAAATTTTCAATATTAAATATCGCAAATGCTGTTTGATATTGTTCATTTTGACCAAGAATGGTTCCAAACGACTACATTAGACGGTCTGTCACTATATCAGCACCATATCTAAGTGGCCGAAAATCTTCCACTATATCTGAAATTATGCCGAATTCAATGCTGCTTTTCCGATATAATTCAATTCAAACAATTTGAATCATTCGTAAAATTTACGATGGCGTCACTGCTTGCATAGATCAGACTTCATAATGGTAAAATAGATGACTAAATTCGATATTTAAGAGAATGAATTAATGTTTTACCGTCTTTTCTGTTCGAAATTTTCGTTTCAATTTTTGCGCCCTTTTTCTTTGGGACATCGTGCTAGCGCTTTGCCCAACTTTTTATTGATTTTTGATTCCTCAAGTTATTCCTAGGAGAAAAACAAAATCTTGAAAATCTGGAGGAAAGCTCATAAATGTTTACAGTGCACAATTGTGCTAAAATAAAATGTGCTTCCATGAATGATAGCAAATACTGAAAATAACCCAATATAATCATAAACAAATATAATTAAAACAAGATCAAATAATTTATTTTTCAGCAAATCATCTTTATTTCACTTTCCATTTCAGCAAGCGGTTCCATAATTGATGCAACCCAAGAACTATTCACCCTCTCTATGTGCAACGTTATTGGATCTTTCTTCTCTTCAATGCCAATTACAGGTTCCTTTTCAAGATCTGCGGTTAACCACGCAAGTGGAGTTGAAACACCGGCTGGTGGTGTTTTTACTTGTAAGTTATCGAAATTTCAGAACTGTCATCAGATTCAAGCAAAAATTCTTAATATTTCAGCCATACTTGTTCTTCTGGCACTTGGTTTTCTGACACCTTACTTTGCTTACATTCCCAAAGCATCACTTGGTGCCGTTATCATAAGTGCAGTAATATTCATGATAGAATATGAAGTGGTGAAGCCAATGTGGCGTTCCAGTAAGAAAGACTTGGTATCTACATTTGCAACTTTCTTCTTCTGCCTCATAGTTGGAGTGGAATATGGGATATTGGTGGGAGTTGCCATAAATATTGTGTTCTTATTATATCCTTCAGTGAGGCCTACAGTTCATGTTGAAACAAAAAAGGTATGTTAGTATTTGATTAAAATTTGACATTTAAATCTTTATGTTTTCAGACTGATTTTGGTTTAGAATACCTTATGATAACACCTGGAAATAGCTTGTATTTCCCTGCAGTGGATTTCATTAAGACTAGTGTTGGGAAAGCAAGTGTTTCTTCTAAGCATCTTCCAGTTGTGATAGACTGCCGTTTTGTGCTTGGTAAGTTTTTGCCTATCTTCCTGTTAAGCACTTTAACGATATATTGGATTGCAGGTGCTGATTTTACAGCGGCAAAGGGAATTTCGGCTCTTATGGATGAGTTTTCCACCAGGAAACAGCCACTCTATTTCTTCAACACACGTGAAGATGTAGTAACAGTATTCCAGGGAGTGTTAGAAGAGGATTTCAAGTATTTTAAGACGATGGAGCAATTAGAACATTCTCTAAAAGGTATTTATTTTGAGTTACAGAATAATAAGCTATTCATGTCATGAATAAATTAACTTGGTTAATGCTAAGGAGGGTGAGTTTAAGCACATATTGAATAAACAAAGTTTATACATTTTGAGATTGTTCTTAAAAGTTACCAATTTCTGGTTATTTTGTGCCAGTGTACGATGAAAAAATGTTTTGTATTTTATTTGAGTGCTTTATTTATCCAGCTATATGAACATTCAGCAGTTAAATACAAAAAATTTTTTCTTGTGTATTCAGATAAATTTAATTTTTGTTACAAAGCTCTGAAAATCAAAGTCGTTAATAAGATGTATGACTTCCTAGAGCATCAGGTTGATGGAGTGGTCTTGTTCGATTCATCTCCAAACCTACTGTTAAATTTTGCTGAGTTTCTGATTTTAGAGAAGATCTCTGCATAACAAGTAAGAAAATATCTGGAAAAATTCAAAATCAGTTTGGATTTCGAAAAGGATGCTATTGCTGTACAGTTTTATTAGATTTTTCTATTCTGACTAATGAGTGTGAACAGCTCAGTGGGAGAGCATCGGGCTCGTGACCGGGAGGTCCGGGTTCGAATCCTGTTCAGATGGAAAAGAAATTTTCTAATTGGACGGGTGTCTGCCACCATTTCATTGTTGGGTCAAAAATTAACAGTGCTGTGACCTAAAGTGGCGCAAGTTCGCAGTAACAAAGCCTACCGAGAACACAACTGGACTCCTATTTCGCACAAGCTGAAAAAGCTTCTGAGGGATCTTCACAGAAGATCTAGGAGTATCAAGATAATGAAAAACACATGACTGCAGACAGCTCAGTGGTAGACCATAGGGCTCGTGGCCGGAAGGTCCGGTTTCGAATCCTGTTCAGGTGGAAAAGAAATTTTCTAGTTGGATTCTGGCAAACCATGTACGTTGATTTTGCTGGACTATTCGAAGGCCTTCGACAAGATTTATTATAACATTTTATTCTCCATCTTACAATATATAGGTTTTTCTGATGAATATTTCGAGTTTTCAAGGAGCTATCTGACAGGGCACCAATAATTCGTGGAGATGGATTTTGGATGAGTTGAAAAGTGGTGTTGCACAAGGATCAGTACTGGGTCCATTATTTTATTTATCCGCATAGACGCTCTTTCACAGTAGGACTCATTTATTGAGCATTTGGGCGATTTTCATAGTAGGTCTAGGAATATCAGTATAATATCAAAGAATTTGTGAACTTCCTTAATTTTTGTGGAGCAGCTCACAAAGCGTCATATTTGATTAGACTAGCTGGTGATGCATATCCATATAAATTATATATGAATGAAAAAAAATCTACAAATCCTGCTGTAAAAAAAAGATAAGAAAATTAAATTTGTAATATAACTTAATTTTAACTTGACAATCATATCATTGATAGATAAAGCTATTAATAAATTTTAAAATAAAAATGATTATTGATTTTATCATTTGCATCTTCATTTTCAGAAAACACTTCTGATGATCATATTACTGAAGAAGGAAAACTATTGTATGATTCTGAAACAGAATACTGCAAAAATATCTGGAGGAAATCTTCGGTGGAATTAAAAGAAATATGCAATGGAGAAGGTCATAGCCTTAATCACAGACTGAATAGCGTTCAGCGTTAAATAGATATATTTGATTGAAAGTGACATGAAAGTACAATTATTTCAAATCGAAGTCTTACTACAATTTTAGCATAAGCGATCGTTTGCGAATCAGAAGATCGTGGACGATTTTGTGGTAAACTATATGAAGGGTCTTTTATTAACAGCGCCCCATTTTGTTTTGTGAATGAAACACATTATTTATTTGAACATTATTGAAATTTTAATTTCATTGTAAGGTACACTGGATACCATTAGTTTTTGAATAAAAAATCATTCAAATGTCTACCACGGAAACGGTGACAAGAATGAAATTGTTGAACCCAATGTTCCATGACTCTCACACAAATCAGGTCGTATGTTACTGGTTAAATATTGATCTGTAAATCGTCTTAATTTGCTCGATGATTGCTATAAACCAATGACTTAATGTAGCCCCAAAGAAAGAACTCCAATGGATTTAAATCACACGAACGAGGCGGATAATTTATCGGTCCATTTCTTGAAATAATCGAATTACCGAATTTAGTTTTCAATGAAGTCATTGTGTCATTGGCCGTATGACAAGTGGTTTGAGTTCTTGGGTTGAAATAATTTTGTATGGATGTAAATAAAGGTCTTTTCGTAAAATTCGCCACAGAGACTTCTGGGAGATGTCTAGTTCTTGTGAACGTCGAGAAATCGATAAATTTTAGTATTCACGAACACTTTCACGTGCGGCAGCAATATTCTTCTCACTTCTTGCATTCCTTCATCTTACTGGCACTGTAACATCATGAAGTTTAACATTTGTTTCAAACTTCTTCAGTAAACGTTCAATTCTTGTTGTATCCGGACGATTATAACAAGAAAAAATTGGAGTTAAAGCATGTAAACTTAGAGTAACAGATCGAGATTCTTCATAATGAATTTGGATTATTTGTAAACGTTGTTGGAGTGTGTGATTAAATGGTAGACAATGACATACAACTGTAAATGTCACAAATAAACAATGGCTGCCATACGTGAGTAATGTAAATTTAAAAATGGAGCGTTTCCATTGAAAGACCCTTCAAGTTATATTCTAAATCCCAAAACTATTCCATGAATAATTTACAAGGCTACTGACATAATTTGCAACTCAATACCATACCATTTCTTTTATACATTCATTCCCAGAATATTCAACTGAATACACTTAATAAAGATAAAAAAATATCTAATATATACTCATTACGTATCTTAAAAAATCCAATATAATTTTATTTCGATCTGATGCGAAAAATATCAAATTTTATTTTTTTATAATTCCGAGTAATGTTAATTAACTTTAAAAATTAAAATTACGTATTGATTTTTATTAAATACTATTTTCTTCACAATTATATATAACTTCATATAAGTGTCTTTATTTATGTACCTATTTATGTTATTTATTTGTTTGTTTATATTCTACATATGTAGTCAATTTAATATTTAATAAGTACTTCCAACTCTCTAATATGTTAAAACATAACTAGTTCCTTAAGTTTTTCCATCCCTACTTGGTTCCGATATAGGAATAAGTGGCTAGATTTTATTTATTGAACTTTTGTATTTTCCCAGTAATTTTTGTATTACAGAAATAAAACTTTTAAACCCAGGAGCGATTATTATTTTTTTGCTCCTCAATATCAATACTGTACTGATGAACAGAAATGATTAAATTTTGTAAGCTTTGATCCAGATTCTATTTTGAAACTATTTTTACGTATAATCCCAGAACATTTTGCAGGGAAACCATTATCATGTCGTAGTTATAAGTTTAATTCAAATTTTGAGTGGTTAATTGTAACTTGATACAGAATAATTGTTTAGTTTTTCTGAGATTTCATCCTGATATATCTGACATTATTATATGACAATAAAACTTATGATATCAATAAAATATCGATGGTTTTCATTATTGCATAATTTTTATATTTAATAAGGGGGAGCCATTTAAAATTTGCATTTCTGATCGGCGTCACAGGCAGACTTGCTCACCACGCCTGTCTGAAGAGTTCAGGTGCGCATGCTCAGAAGCCAACGCCGGCTCCGAAATTAAGAGTTAGAAGCTCCCTCACAACACCGTATTTCCTTAAGAGCTTCTCCCTACTACAACTACGATGTATCCGGATTCTAAAAATAGTTGGATATTCTGAAAAGTTCAAGTCTCAACGCAATGCAGCATTTCGAGGCAAAATATATCTTCCCAGGAACTAAAAGGCTTCATATTGATGCAGTACCAACTCTTTTCATCAATACTGAATCAGAATCACGTTTCTGTTCTTGTTTACGTCACAAATGTCTTGATAACCTCTCGATATTTGGTAATAATCTAGTAGAATGTCACTGTTTAATATGAATACTCTAACAGAAAAGTTATAATGGAAATATGTGTTGTGAGTTGTTTAGTATTTTTTTTTGGCAGGTTGTGGACTTGAACCTTATTGAATTGCCATCTTTTTCTAATATATTAGACGAAGAGTAATCTAAGCAATCAATTATGATTTCAATCTCATTTGTGAGAATACGTCAAATTATAGTAATCAGAGATATTGAACTATTTGTCATTGTATATTTATTACATATTTCAATAAAATATTTAAAGCTCACAAATGTTCTCGAGAAAAATGATTTGGTCTATTCTTATTTTATTCTAATAAAATATAATGTGATTAAGTTAGTTTTATTCAATAAAATAAAAATAGGTTATTTACTTGATAGAAGAAATATCATAAAATTTGAATATCAAAACAGATTCAATCTGTTAGTCTCCTACAATATTAATTTCAAAAAAATTTATACAAAATTTTCAGAATTTAAGTAATGTCTTATAAGCACAACTTATATTTAATAGACGTATAAAATCAAAATTCAATATACTATATCAAATGGAAGATATAATTCATGTTTTGAGAGATGTTTGAAGTAACTTATTTAAATATATTAAATATTTTTAATAAATTATATTCTCTGAGAATTTCTTGAATTATGTTTTGTAATTTTGAAAAGGAATTAGTTTTCATAACTCTAATATCAGAAACAAAATTTTTTCTGATTCAAATATTTATTTAATTAATTTTAATTGACAATTTATATTTCTTGGTGTATTTATTCCATTTAATGTTGTATAATGGGGTTTGATTTTATATACGTCTATTGAATATAAGCTGTGCTTATAAGACATTACTTTAATTTTAAAAATTTGGAATAAATTTTTCAGAAATTAATATTAAAGGAGACTAACAGATTAAATCTGTCTTGATATTCAAATTTTATTTTTATTCATATTCTTTTCCTTGAAATACCCTTCACACATAGCGGGTCACTCAATTTAAACTGGATCGAACTCTTAGCAGAAGTCTATATTCTGTGAAACATCTTATTTCACAGAATATTATGATAATTTTGATTTCGCACATCTATTGCCTGAATTCTTTACATACCCAATATATTCTAACCTGAAAAACAGAAAACTTCCTAAAAATTAATACAAAAATAATTGTAACAAATGTCTAACATATACTGTGAAACAGAGACAATAATCATGGATTGAATCTGAATTCACAATTTCTTGATATACACAATATATTCTAATGTGATGTTATCTTAAGAACAGAAAAATTCACGAAATGAATACTTGTCTCTTTAAAAATCAAGTTAAATTAAATTAAAAAATATATATACAATTACAAATCTCGTCAAAAATAAAGTTAAAAGTTATGTTGTGTATAAGACGACGTTTCGGTCAGTAAAGTATCTCTGACCGTTATCAAGTGTCAACTTAAAATGGTCGTGGCTAGTTTGATGATGATGGAGGGGATGGGGGTATTCTCACGTTCTGCATTCGATCGAATAGGGAGAGCCATATGGGAGAGACTTCTACGCTTGGGTGGCTGTAGACATTTCGATTGTGTTTGATGAAGACTGCTTCTTTGAACTTGCGCTTTCTCCAATGTTGTTTCCAATGGATAATCTTCGTTTCTTCTTTATAGGTCGCTATGCATTTACAAGGTATCGAGTAGATGCAGTTCTTGTTGTCTATTGATTCTTCCGGCTTGGTTTTTATAAGAAAACTTCTTAAGGTATTATCTGATTTGAACGCCGTTTCTCCGCTATCGCCGATGGTAGCAAACATATATATGGAGTAATAAGAAGATGAATATTACAAATAATTCGGAGAACTGGCACAAGTGTCTCTGATTTGTAACACAAGCTTGGTAGGGAAGTTGGACATCTAGGGAATGTTCAGCCACATTCTGGGTTTACAGCAGAAATGTTTTCAGGTGTGCTTACTGACCGAAATCGTAAATGGGTTGTTTCATCAAATGACGATCTAGTTTTTACGAGCAAATTGATCCACTAATTGCCGTGAGGGGCATTTCTATTGAATTTTCCACGTAAATTCTAAAATTTTGATAGAAGATTCCCCAATTCGGAAATGAGTTTTCAATATTTCCCAAATGTTTTCAATCGTTAATCGACCCATTTTATTAATGTCAAATATTAAACTAACTTTCTGCTAAAACACAAATGTTTGAAGTGTTGCCAGACACGAAATGATTATTACTTCAAAATGCAATCGTTAGATAGCCCACTCTTTATATCCAACAGATAATTAAACATCTATTTTTCAGATATCATTAATATTCTCAGACCGTATCTTCAGCTGAAAGTTTTCAATGGTTAGTAACCTCTTTAATCGAATTTTAGAGGTGAATGAAATCGCGATGTTTTTTATCGCCTTGACCACATCAATCAATTATCGAATTTTTATTCGTACCGCCTGACATTGAATCTTAATCGTGCATTCGATTCACGCACTTTGTCGAGCATGAACTGCAAGGTAAATAAACGCTTTGTCGCTAAATTGATCTATTTCCGACATGCCGAATACAAAAAACGAGAGTTGTGAAAATATGAATGTTTTATCGAAGCGGATTAATTAACCGTAGAGAACAAATATGAAAAAGACATAAAAAACTTATGATTTAAATAGTTTTTAACAATTTTATTTAAAAACAATTCAAACAGTTTTTATGTTTCACAGTTTATTCAGAATCCTAACACGTGTTTCGGTCTTTCGACCATCTTCAAAGGAGTGAAAAAGTAACTAAACTTAAATTAAAAAGGTTTAATACACTTAGGACATATGTGTATTTTTATGCTGCATGGAAATAACAGCATCCAATATAAGGGAGTTCCCTAAGACTATTTGGGATTTGTTAAATTCTCCTTTTTCTCAGTGGCTTGTTTGATTGAAAGAAGAATCTTGAAATATTCCATCAATTTACCCTTTTTAACATTATATAGTAAAGTGACATATTTTTCATTAAAAAAAATGACTATTTTCTATATTATATATATTTTCTATAAAAAATGAATATTTTCTTCTATATGACAATGTTCTACAAAACCGGTTGATTTCTGGTTTTTTAAAATAGACATCCTATGTTCTTTGATTCTATGTTGTAAACATCGCCCCGTCTGTCCTATAGCGTTACAATCATCACATTTATTCTGATAAATCCTCGATTCGGAAACGTTGGGGTTTCTTTCTTTATTGTTCACCAACATCTTAGCTAAATTGTTTCTATTTAGTCCTAAAGAATTATTTCCCATTTTATCAAGACCATTAGAGATCCTACTGCTGAAACCTTTTATATAAGTATTGAAAACCATATTTTTTTCTTCATCGGGATCATTTATATTAATATAATTTTTTTTTTAATTGTGGTAAGTTTTCTTATTGAACATTTTGTCATTCATTTCAGTTCTATAGCCTTTGTTCACCGAGATAGTTTTAATTATATTGACTTCTTTTCGAAGATTGACATCGTTCAACGGGCTGCTCAAAAGTCTATGAATGAAACTATGGAAAGTTTACATTTTAATTTGCCATGACTGATTGGATTTTGAATGGATTATGGTATCAGTAGTGGTAGGTTTTATAAAAATGTCGAATTCAAACTTATTATTACTATGACATATTAAGATCTAAGAAGTTGATTGAAGAATTTCTTTCTTTTTCTATTGTGAATTTAATATTTTCATCTATGCTATTCAGATAATTCAAAAATTGCGATAGCAGCCTGTCAGTTGCAATCCGAATGCAAATTAAATAAATAACTTATTATTACTATTTAATTTAAAAGGGATTAAATAAAAACATATTTAATAAAATTTCCACATTTATTGTGTTTCAACAATATTGTAACACTACATTTGCAACAATTGTTTCGCCAAATTCTTGGCTTCTTCAGGCGAGTTCGATGTTAAACTACTCTAAAAATTTATTTTTTCTTCTTATATATTTCTCAAGATGGAAGAGGGGGGAACGGTATTCTAAATGCTTCTGTGAATTTTCATGGCATGTTTATCAATGGTGATCTGTTGACATCGGTTTGGTCATTAAGTAAGATATTCTGCCTGTTATATCTGTTAATTTCCATTGCTTCTAGAATATTAAGTCTTCTACTTTTGTTTTCTATGTGTAGAATTTTGTAGTTTGAATCAAACATATGTCCCTCGTCTAAAAGATGGTTCGCATAAGTTGAGTTCTGTTTTTTATTCAGGAAACTACTCAAATGTTCTTTAATCCTCTTCTTGAAGTTCCTTCCTGTTTGTCCAATATATACTTTCTGGCATGAACCACAATTCAACTTATATGCTCCCGATTTTTTGTTTTTATCTAATTTGTCTTTATTATTTTTGATTAAATTACTTAAAGTATTATTGGTTTTGAATGCTATATTGAAATTCCGTTCGTTTTTCAAAAAATTTGCTACTTCTATTGATTTTTTACCTGTGTAATTTAGTGTTATATATCTATTCTGTTCTATTTTTTTCGCTTTTGGGGTATATTCATGTTAGAGCTTGCTTTAATAAGAATTTATTCAATATTTGGTCCACAATGTCAGGTTTGAAACCATTATTAACAGAGATTTGTTTTATAGTATTGAGCTCACAGTCAAAATTCTGTTTTCTCATAGGTGTTTTGAGTAGTCTATGTACCATGCTATTGAATGCTGCTAGTTTTTGTGAATATGGATGATGTGACTTTGAATGGATCGTTATGTCGGTGTAGGTTGGTTTGCGATAAATTGCAAAATCGTGTTTACTATTGATTTTTGATACTGTTAAATCTAAAAAATTTATTTTACCATTTTTTTCCTCTTCATACGTAAAATTTATATGAGGTGAAAGTTTATTGATGAAATCTAAAAATAGGGTCAACTGTCTAATTGTTCCTATGAACAAACATAAAATGTCATCTACATAGCGATACCAATATATGAAATGTTTAAAATATTTACTTTTTTCTATTGCTTGTTCCAGGTAATTCATAAAAAATTCGGCTAGTAACGGACTAAGGGGATTACCCATTGCTAAATTTTCTGTATGCATATAAAACGTGTTGTTAAATGTGAAATAATTTTGCTTAAGGCACGTATTCAGGCATTGTAAAATTTCATCTTTCAGTATTTGACAATGATGAAATAGAACTATTCAAAAAAGGTCTTAAATTCAATCTTCCACGTAATGACAAAACATCTTCAGAATATTTGGCAGTAGATGCGGAAATAGCCTTGAGCTCATGTCAAGATTCTGTCAAAGATAAATATAGCATAAAGGAAATAATTACCAAAACAACCGTGAATAAACAGAATAATCAATTGGAGAAAACAATTAAAAGTATACAAAATAAAATTTTAACTAATAATTTAATAGTCACCAGAGCGGACAAAGGTAATACTGTGATAGTAATAGACAAAAGAAAATATATTGAAAAAACAATTTCATTTCTAGAATCAGAAAAATATACAATTCTGAAAAAAGATCCCACGGATAATTTCCAATCTGAAATAAAAACAATAATTTCAAACTCCCCAGGCCTTTTTGACCCCAACAGAACTTTTAAGTTGATATCAATGAATCCTCAGATACCACGAATGTACGCCTTCATCAAATTACATAAAGAAAATCACCCCATTAGACCTGTATTATCTTTCATCACAGCTCCAGCATTCAAACTATCAAAAGAATTGATAAATATCATAATACAAGAAACCAAATTCAAACCAAAATTCGCAATCAAGAATTCATATGACCTCATAGATAAAATTCAAAACGTGCAAATTCCAGGTAATGCAAAATTCATATCCTTTGATGTAAAAAATCTGTTTCCTAGCGTCCCAGTGAAGGAAGCAATAAAAATAGTAGAAGAGTCATTAGACCGAAATAAAACGAACCCGGTTTTGAAAGATGAAATTTTACAATGCCTGAATACGTGCCTTAAGCAAAATTATTTCACATTTAACAACACGTTTTATATGAATACAGAAAATTTAGCAATGGGTAATCCCCTTAGTCCGTTACTAGCCGAATTTTTTATGAATTACCTGGAACAAGCAATAGACAAAAGTAAATATTTTAAACATTTCATATATTGGTATCGCTATGTAGATGACATTTTATGTTTGTTCAGAGGAACAATTAGACAGTTGACCCTATTTTTAGATTTCATCAATAAACTTTCACCTCATATAAATTTCACGTATGAAGAGGAAAAAAATGGTAAAATAAATTTTTTAGATTTAACAGTATGAAAAATCAATAGTAAACACGATTTTGCAATTTATCGCAAACCAACCTACACCGACATAACGATCCATTCAAAGTCACATCATCCATATTCACAAAAACTAGCAGCATTCAATAGCATGGTACATAGACTAATCAAAACACCTATGAGAAAACAGAATTTTGACTGTAAGCTCAATACTATAAAACAAATCTCTGTTAATAATGGTTTCAAACCTGACATTGTGGACCAAATATTGAATAAATTCTTATTAAAGCAAGCTCTAACATTAATATAACCCAAAAGCGAAAAAAATAGAACAGAATAGATATATAACACTAAATTACACAGGTAAAAAATCAATAGAAGTAGCAAATTTTTTGAAAAACGAACGGAATTTCAATATAGCATTCAAAACCAATAATACTTTAAGTAATTTAATCAAAAATAATAAAGACAAATTAGATAAAAACAAAAAATCGGGAGTATATAAGTTGAATTGTGGTTCATGCCAGAAAGTATATATTGGACAAACAGGAAGGAACTTCAAGAAGAGGATTAAAGAACATTTGAGTAGTTTCCTGAATAAAAAACAGAACTCAACTTATGCGAACCATCTTTTAGACGAGGGACATATGTTTGATTCAAACTACAAAATTCTACACACAGAAAACAAAAGTAGAAGACTTAATATTCTAGAAGCAATGGAAATTAACAGATATAACAGGCAGAATATCTTACTTAATGACCAAACCGATGTCAACAGATCACCATTGATAAACATGCCATGAAAATTCACAGAAGCATTTAGAATACCGTTCCCCCCTCTTCCATCTTGAGAAATATATAAGAAGAAAAAATAAATTTTTAGAGTAGTTTAACATCGAACTCGCCTGAAGAAGCCAAGAATTTGGCGAAACAATTGTTGCAAATGTAGTGTTACAATATTGTTGAAACACAATAAATGTGGAAATTTTATTAAATATGTTTTTATTTAATCCCTTTTAAATTAAATGAAAATGGATTTCCTGAATCATCGTAATTTTAATAAGTGCTTCATTTTTTGAATGGATAAATTGCTTATTTTTGGACAAAATGTTAACGGTTTACGAACAAAGACCACAGAAATCAAACTCAATAGTCAAAATATTGATGCTGACTTGTACCTTATTACCGAGACAAATCTTCTTGGTGAAATTGGGAGTTCTGAGTTGCTCGACCCCTCGGTATATAATGTGTTCCGTAGGGACAGAGAGAACACTTTATGCTCAAACAATAAAAAATCCGGAGGTGGTGTCTTAATCGCTGTGCGGAAATCTATAAGTACAAAAATTCAAAAACAATTTCAGAGTGATGCTGAGGATTTATGGGTCACTCTCAATGGCGATAACTATAGACACAGAATACATGTGTGTTGTGTTTATTTGCCCCCAAGAAATAATTGTGCGGTAGAGTGTTTCTCTAAGAAACTTCAAGAAAATATGGAAGTGCTGTCGGGCGATCGCATCATAATGTATGGTGATTTCAACTTTCCTCATATTGAGTGGACACATAGTGAATGTGGTAACTTCTTTGTTCCTTTGAATCTCGACAATGTTAATGCCTCTTTGATCGATCAGTTATCATTTGCAGAATTTTCCCAATACAACAATGTTAAAAATTGTGATAACAGAATACTAGATCTGGTTCTCAGTACAGGGATTCGAGTCACGAATTTGACAGAATCCGATCTTTATTTGGTGAGCCCTGACGCATATCATCCTCCTATTGAATTTTATGTGGAATATTCGCAAATTAATATACTGCGTAACTCCAATTCAGGTTTTTGTAATTTCAAAAAGGGTGATTATACTGGATTGAGTGAGTACATATTCAATGTCGATTGGCCTAAGATCCTAAGTGATCCTTGCGTGAATCAAAACGTTGATACTTTTTATAGCGTTTTGGAGAATGGCGTCAGGTTGTTTATTCCTAAAGTAATCATTAAAAATAATCGTTTCCCTCGTTACCTTTCCAAACAAACGATAATGTTAATCAAACAGAAAAATAAAATGCACAAAAACTACAAAAGATTTGGATTCAACTGTTATTACGAAAGGTTTAAGATTTTAAGAAGGCAATGTAAAACTTTTATTAAAACAGATTTCAATAATTATGTTAAAGATGTTCAGGATGACGTAAAGTCTTGTCCAAAAAACTTCTGGAAATACGTAAAAAATTGTAAGAATGAAACTAGCATACCAGGTGAAATGTACTATAAAGATGAGTTTGCTGCGAACGGTGAAGGTATAGGTGATTTATTTGCAAAATTTTTCCGTAGTGTCTTCCAACCTTACCAGCAACTTCATCATTTCAATGAAGATAATTGTGACAATTTTAATACATTAAATTCGATTACTGTTACCCCTGAGACTGTTCAGGATATGATAAAATCACTCGATGCAGGTGGGGGAGCGGGAGCTGATGGATACTCATCTTATTTTGTTAAGAACTGTAGCTCTAGTCTGAATTATCCATTATCTATTATATACAATAATTCCATTCTTTCTGGTACTTTTCCTGACTTATGGAAGACTTCCCTTTTGGTTCCAATTTATAAGAACTCTGGAGACAGGAATTCAGTTGAAAATTACCGCGGCGTTTGTAAATTATCAGTTTTTGCCAAGTTGCTTGAAAAAATCGTTCTTAATATATTGCTACATCATTTAAAGTCAACAATTATGGAAGATCAACACGGGTTTTTTCCCAAACGATCAGTTGAGACAAATTTAGTCATATACACGGAGATTACAGCAGGAGCTTTGGACAATCGGTTTCAGGTAGACTCGGTATACACAGATTTTAGTAAAGCATTCGACAAAGTGGATTACAATATCTTAGTCTCCAAACTTTCTGCTGCTGGCATCCGGGGAGATCTGCTGAGATGGTTTGTCTCATATCTCTACAGTAGGACTCAACTTGTTAGTGTAAACGGTTACAGATCCTCCCCATTTGTCGTAACATCGGGAGTGCCGCAGGGATCTCACCTCGGACCTATACTATTTCTAATATTTGTGAATGACTTGAAGGATATTTTTAAGTATTGTCGTATACTCATGTATGCGGATGACTTGAAAATTTTTAGGGTAATCGCTACTGTAGGGGACTGCGTAAAGATGCAAGAAGACCTTGACGCATTTTCGGAATACTGCCGACTGAACAAACTGAAATTAAATATTGATAAATGTATGTGCATCTCGTTTACAAGGAATAATAACAGCATTGAATTCCAGTACAGTCTAGATAATATCAACATAAATCGAGTAACTCGGGTTAGAGATTTGGGTGTGATCTTTGACACAAAACTTTCGTTCATACCACATCTAGATCATTTGATTGCGTCGTGTGGTAGATCACTGGGTTTTTTAACAAGAATGTGCAAGAATTTCGATGATGAAGCGGCTATAAAGTCAGTATATTTTGCATTCATACATAGCAAACTTAATTTTGCGAGTGTTGTTTGGAGTCCAATGTACAATATTCACAAAGTGAGACTAGAAAGACTCCAAAATAAATTCGTTCGATTCCTACATTTCAGAGTCACCGGCATATATACAATACTCGGCATCAACCAAGTTCGTTCTCATTATCACATTGAGCTGCTTGAACATCGGAGAATTAAAAATGATCTCATTTTTGCATTCAGGGTGATGAGGGATTACTTCGACTCACCCGTGTTGGTTGCAATGATTCCGTTCCATGTTCCTTCAAGAACTACTCGCAGTAGAGCATTGCTTTCGGAAAATGCATTCAATACAAATATCAGCAGGAATTCGCCAGTCTCCAGAGTATGTACATCATTCAATAAATATTGTGGGGGGGTAGATATTTTCATCTCTAGCTTATTTTCTTTTAAGAGAACCATTAGAAACATTTTTCAGTTCAGGTGAAGTTTACAAGGGTGATGTATGTGGGTTTCACGTGATGACACTTTATGTATTTCTTTTTATCTTTGTTATTTTATGAGCACCATTTAAATTTAAATTTGTGTAATTAGATTATAAGTGGATCTTTGCTGGGAATTTCTCCCGTTTGTATCCCTATTTCGGAATAAATAAATAAATAAATAAATAAATAAAAAATCAAGTGAGGACCTCCACCATTCAAGATTTTATTATTACTATGACTTATATTAAGATCTAAGAAGTTGATTGAAGAAGTTTTCCTTTTTTTTTTAATTCACAATAGAAATAGAAAGTAATTAAATTCTTTTTTCCCTTTTATGAGGAGTCATATCTTTACTCTTCAAAAACCCATCATGGCTGGATCACATAGTCTTTGACAGCGAATTTCCATTGTCCTAATATCTTATTGGAATCATTCACCCTGCTCGTCACTGACAGCTCTAAAAATTTCAGGAAAAAATGACAGATATGAATGGGGGAAATGAATTTTTAATGACATTGTTTGCATACATTTAATTGCCCAAAAATCCTCTTACTTCACTAACAAATGAGTTCCATACTCTGAGTTCCTGCCTATTAAGCTTCTCTGTAAAATTAATGTCGTCCAGCAATTTACTGATTTGTGGTTCAATAAAAATGCCTTCCTTTAATTTGGCATCACTTAACTTGGGAAAGACTTGTTTTGAATATTTGAATCCATCACCATTTTTATTCACAGCCTTCACGAAGTTTTTCATCATCCCAAGTTAAATGCGAAGAGGACGAAAAAGGACATTTTTGGGGTATATAAGACTGAACTTATTATTTTGAAATCCCGATTGAAATACACTTCTTTATGTTCAAAGTTTTGTTATATCGGGTGTTTTTTTGGAGTGATAAAACTTTAAATTGAAATAAAACAAATTTTCATTAGGATTGAAGCCAAATTTTTTTTATTTGAAAGATAGTTTTATGACATTTATGTTTTAAAAATAATTGCCGGCATATGTCCACCACGACTAGCTCTGAGGAACCACATTCGACCAGACCAATTTTGGACCACTTTTTCGAGTAATTCAGGCCTTATTTCATCAATAGCACGAGTTATGTTGGCTTCCAAAGGGTCTATTGTTTCTGGTTTATCAGCATGAACCAATGACTTGACATAACCCCAAAGAAAATAATCCAGTGGAGTTATGTCGCATGATCTTGGAGGCCAATTAATTGGACCATTTCTCGAAATAATGTTATCGCCAAATCTTTCCTTCAATAAATCAATTGTTACTGTAGTTTGTCAATGCTTACTGAACAGTATTGTCAAAACAACATGGCTTCTACCTTCTGTCAAATCACAGTTATCCTTATCGAAAGTTCTATCACTTTAAAAAGAACACCCGATACCTATCCATTGAATCTGGCGAAAGAAATATTACTTCCTGCTCGATTAGAAGTATCATCAAAATTGAAAGTGAAGATTTTTTCGGAGAAGTTATATGATACCATTATAACTAGATTGTGGAAAAATTCTCAGTCTGGTGGTTTTGAAAATGATTTTTATCTCAGAAAAATAAAATTTTTCGACTTGAAGCTAATTCTTTTGTGAACAAATAACTTCAACCAATTTGCTCATGGTAAATTGCGTATACACTATAAGCAACAGTAATTAGTCAAATGGGAACACTTAGTCTATTGTTAATGATCTAAATAGAGGTTATCCCTTTCTAGCTGTAGGTAGCACAAAGTAACAGTAGTGATTATTCTTGACCTGTTCGATAGATGCAAATTTTTTCAGTTTTAATCATGCATGAATATTTTACTTCTCAACAAGTCATAGGTTATCTTTGGTAGTCGATACACAGAAGCATTGAAATAAGTGAAAATTTGAATGAGTTTGAAATTTGACGGAGTTTTACCAATTTTCCGGGCCCTTTTTGTGCATACGCTATAGTTTTAAAATCTCACAAAGTTTAATTTCAATATAAAAGCGGAATTATTCTTTGGAGTCTCTACGAAATTGAATTTTAAAAAAATTAAATCAAAATGTTTTAGAATTCAAGGAAACCACTCATGGAATAAAATTATTTGTGTCCTTATGTAAGAAAATTATGAAAATCAACTTTCAAATTCAATGGTGCCCAAGTAAAGCATAGTTCGTCCTCTTTATTTTAAATGGAACAGCCTGTATATTTTTATATTTCTTAAAGTTCCTTAATAACCTGATTTCAACGAACTATATCATGGATGGTCTATTAAGAATAATACCGGAAGAAATTTCGAAAGTATTTATAATTGGTTTCAAGGAACTGAATACTCAAATTATATAATGTAGTTGATTTTTATACATTAAAATAAATGTTCTATATGTTCTCCACCTCGTTCTTGACAATAACACAGTGTCCTCTAAAACTCGTTAGGTCTGGCGATCTAGCTGGCCACTCAAAAGTACATCTTCGTTCTGATTAAATGAGTTTGCCACTTCAACTTGACTTATCTCCGTAACCGATCATCATTAAAATCTAAAGTCAGTGAGTCTCCGTTAAATATTCAATTACTTCTACAAGAAATACGTTTTCAATTAGGAATTTACTATTTCAATGTAAATCGCAACACAGAAACATCTGACTGATAACAATACATAATAATTGCAGATTTTCTCTATTAATCGGCATATGTAGATTATTTTTTTATATTCATGAAAAAAAAAAGTTAACCTAACCAAAAATCATGAGCGTACCGAAAATTGATTTTAGAAAATTTTAGGTCTGTATTTAGATTATTCAGAAAGTACCATTATTTAACGCGTGATAAATTATTAGTTACATTATTTCACTCGGTATTATCCATAATAAAATAATAAAAAGAGGTTTTTTCTTGATAGAAGGATTATTACTAAATTTTGAGAACCTACAGATTTATTCTGTTGATCGACAAATTTTAATTTCAACAAATTTTTATTCGAAAACTTTTAGAATTAAATTAAATGAATGTCTTTAGAACGTACTATGGTAATTTACGAGACATATATAATTAACACTTATTACACAGTACCAAAGGGAATGAAAGAATTCAAAGAAGTATAAATTGTCAACTAAAAAATTATGGAATAAATACTTGAAAGTACAAAATTTCGTTTCGTTCCTTGTTTTATGAAAACCAAATTCCTTTCCAAAAATGCAAAACATAACCTACCTCAAGAACTTCTTCAAAAACAACTTGCTCAAAATAAATTCCTTTTGAAAAAATTCCTAATACATGCAGAACATTTTCAAAAACCAATTTAGAATGATTACAATGGAAAATTATCAGCTCTACTTTATATTTAAAAAATAAAAATAATTAACAAAACATATTATACCAAGAACAGTGAATGTAGTTAGTTATCTAGACAAACACTAGAATGTTCTAAATTGCTTTTTGAAGATGTTCTGCATATTTAATGAATTATTTTTTAAAGGAACTTATTTTGACCAAGTGGCTTTTGAAGGAGTTCTTGGGATTATGTTTTCCATTTTTGGAAAGGAACTTGGTTTTCATAAAACAAGGAAAGAAACAAAATTTTGTACTTTTCAAGTGTTTATTTAATAATTTTTTAGTTATATTTCTTTGAATTCTTTCATTCCCTTTGGTACTGTGTAATAAGTGTTAATTATATATGTCTACTATATTGACACAGTGTGTTCTAAAGGCATTTATTTAATTCAGTTCTAAAAGTTTTTGAATAAAAATTTTTTTGAAGATGAAATTTGTAGGAGGTTAAAAGAATAAATCTGAAGGATATATGAAATTTCTTTCACAATAGACCATACCATCTAAAATAAAGAGGAAGAATTGTGCTGGACTTGCGCTAACCACCCTGTACATTTAAATTTATGGTTGCAAAGCGCATCATTGAGTTTGAGAGTTGATGTGCCCAGTGTTTTTATAATTTTCTAGCATAAGAACGCAAAAAACATACCCAACGAATACAATAAACTGTATGCTTAATTTTTTAATATACAGACATCAATTAGCCGCTGAGGTCGTGGGATTTAACATCGTCAGATTTTTTCTTTGAGACTATGTATATGCGACGATGATGGCGCGTTTGTTATTTTCCCTGGATTGGTGAACCGTGATACGCCAATGGTTATCCCGAAAAATTGCTATGACCTACACTTGAACTTTATCTTTTAAAATCAACTCATTTCCTTAATTCGTCAATTTCAAGAAGAAATTTATCTCATATCAAAAAAATAGGAGGTTATTATACAAAACAAACAGAACCCCTTTGATGCAATTGAGATAAACGAATGGAAATATACCGGCGTACACAAACACACTTGTTGCTCGCGGGGAAGAGTCCGCTATCTTTCCAGATATCCACCACATAGTAAAAATCGCATCCAAGAGCAGCAGACTACATTGGGTGAATGATAAAAGAGTTCCTCTTCAGGAGATTCCACAGATTTTTTAAATGGTCCTCAAGATCACGAGCTGGAATGAAAAATGTTCTTCTACAATATATTGGACAATGTGCGCAATGAAAATCTTCGGTCTCAGATGAAGAAAAAATACCCTGTTTCAGTGGTGGATGAAACGTCTTTTCTCTTACCCAAGACGGTTAACTCTGATCAAGGAAGTAATGGTGAGTAGAAGATTTGCCACTCATCGCCATTTTGTATTCGTGTCATTAAGGTACCGCATAGAAACACATGATTGCTTTTAATTCATTGAATGATGTCAGGAGAGGTTATTATAAATTTTTATGAATTAAGAGATAGCAATCTTATCAGGAAAAGAGAGATTGGCCAACAATCTTTTATCGTGACCAAATATTCCATTCAGTTGCGATTGTTTTGTAGCAACGTTGGACAGACACTTTTCAAACAACGGTGTTGTTCATCGGTAGGATTTTTTTTTATATTATCGTGATATGTACCGGATTTTTCAATATAATTTGACTCCTCGTTAAAAATGGAGATACAAAACAAGTTATGCACAAAAGTTGTACGAAATCATCTGAATTTTTTCAAAATGGTTTCACAAATTGAAATATACGTCTGTTTTTATTGTTTTCCGCATAAAATATAGGATCATTCGAATATTTTAATATTAGCCTTCTACATATTTAATTCCAAAAAATTATATTTAATGATTATAACTTCTGAAAATAAATTAAAATAATGACATATAAGTACCACTTATATCAATTGACATATAAAATAAACATTCATTATAAGACATATAAGTATAACAAAATCCAATAAATAAAAATTATTAACCAAATATATATTTGGTGATATTTTTGAAAGATATTGGTTTTCATAAGATTGATCAGCAGAAACAAAATTTTGTCTATTCAAAATATTTAATTTATAGGATTTTGGTTAATAATTTTTATTTATAGGATTTTGTTCTACCATTCGGATGTCTTATAATGAATGTTTATTTTATATGTCAATTGATATAAGTGGTACTTATATGACATTATTTTAATTTATTTTCAGAAGTTATAATCATTAAATATAATTTTTTGGAATTAAATATGTAGAAGGCTAATATTAAAATATTTAAATAATTTTATATACCTTCTATCAAGAATTAACCTCTATTTATGTTAAATATAGGATTTTTGTATGTATTTATTCGTTCAAATATATTGAATTGTATCAGTCCTTACCTGGTGAAAATCCATATTAAATAATTTGAAATAAGGTTATTCTGATTTTCACAAATTTTTATTGTTAAACTCACAACAATTGTTTCGCTATCACAGTAGCATCATCAGGTAAGATCACATTTTGATATTCAAAATGTGATCTTACCTGATGATGCTACTGTGATAGCGAATCAATTGTTGTGAGTTTAACAATAAAAATTTGTGAAAATCAGAATAACCTTATTTCAAATTATCGTTCAAATATATTTGATTCGATTCAGATTTTTTCCGCTTCTGTGTAATTCATGTTTCAGAAAGAATTTTATTGAATATCAACGTGCTTTACACGCTGGAGGCATCATCGTTCCATATTTCTTTAAAAACGATGCTGGAACTAATGTTACAGTGAATGGTGGTCATTACAGATCGATGATCAATGATTATTTGTCTCGAAATAAGAACGGTATCGACCAAGAAGTGTTTTGGTTTCAACAAGATGGTGCTATACCTCATGCTGCTACCGTAACAATTGATTTATTGAAAGAAAGATTTGGCTTAATCCTTTGTAAGATTATTCACGAGCTTGATAGGTTGTGCCAATAAGACAACCTTGTTATCTTGCACGTGGAAGAGAAAGGGAAAAAACTTGACATCCTGGAATCTATAGAAATTGAAAAATATAAGGGGACGTACCAATAATTAAACTACTAAACGAACAGACGGAACTTTGGAAAACCCCTCTCTTCAAAATGTAGTAAATTCGAGTCACTGTATATCAGTAATAATAAAAAGTGATAGAAAACAACGTAATTTCTTATTTCATTCAATCAAGATGAACAATCACAAAGTAACGGACTACTCCATCCAATAAGACATTGTTACATGCACCTTTTGCCACTTCAGGCACAGCACTGTTAATTTCTTACTCAAAAATAAGATGGTACAATTTCAAAGTAAGAATTTGGGAAAATTTGATCTAAAAAAATTGTAATAAGCCACCTCTTTGTGGGAGGTGATAAGATGGAAAATATTACTAGATTGACTTATTTACGAATGGGGTGCCAACCAATCCTAGTCGAGCAGTCCTAGGAAGTGTGCCTTCGCGAAAATGTTAATAAATTTTCTCTGTGATAATGAAAATGGTAATGAAACTCAAGTGTGGATTTTAAGAAGTATAATAATAAAGTGTGCTAAAATACAATACATTTATCAATACCGAACTCAATAAAATCTGAATCAAGATGACACACTGAATAATTAAGGAGAGGGCGATGCGGATCCCTCAAGCACTTCGAATAATTCATATAATTCTTAATTCTGTCTAAAATTCTTCAAACAAAATAATTACGATGAGATATGTCAACTTACCACCCACTTCTTAATTTCTGACTCTACTGTGATTAGACAATTTCAACCTGAATAATATACCAAAATTTTAGGAAACTTCTTACCCCTAGACTCCAAGACCATACATTCAAAACAAAACTGGGCAAAACACGAAAACTAAACGATAAAGAACGACTACCGGTACTCTTTAATTCCTTGATCCCGGAACTTAGCACTATATTCAATTTCTCTAATTCTTAGGGCTCAATTCTCAAACTTCAAAAAAAAATTATTGATATCACTCAACATAATTGATCTTACTATTTTTTCCGTCGTATAAGGATTCCCTAACAAATTCTCTCTTTATCCTTTTAATACCTCTTACGGGCCGATTTTCTCCTTCCGAATTTTTAGTTCGTTCACCCGCTCAAATTTCCTATTCAGGAGTTTTTCGAAAGCTTCGTCTCCATGTCGAGCCACACGTGTTAATTCCGACGTCAGCGTTTTCCGTCAAAACTTTCCGTTCAGTAACTCATCTGAAGGAGTATATTTACGTTCCGTACAATCAGCGTTTATGAATTTTTTTATCTGTAAAAGTAAAAGAATTCCCTTTCATGAAGCTGCCGTTCGTACCTGACACGAATTCCTAAGTTTAACATTAACTGGTCTGGCGATAAGAATAAACAAATTAATTCAGGGGCATTGAACCTGGCGTAGAATTTGTTATTGTCCATTGAATTAACCCCTGTATCATTACAGCCCTCTCATGAATTCTAAATCTTCTTGGTTTACCACAAAATAATATGTCAGTTATTTCGAATATTCAGTCAGAATTCCCATAAATTATTCAATTTATAAAATTAATTCCGAATTTGTTCAGAGCAACTCATCGCATGAATTTGTCAAGAATTTTCTAATCGACTTCACCACCTCTATCATTTACGGAGTAAAAGAGTACTAATTGATCTGTTTTTAGTGTGATTTAGTGAATAATATTATAGAAATATCTACATTTAGTCTCACATTTATTTTGGTTATCATTATGATGTCGTACGAAGAGCATCTATCGGGTGTTTTTAGAGTGATAGAACTTTCGATAGGGATAACTGTGATTTTACAGAAGGAAGAAGCCATATTGTTTTGACATTTCTGTTCAGTAAGCATTGACAAATTATCATGGAAAGACTCACGCCGCAAAAACATTTGCAAATTGTTGAAATTTATTTTCAAAATCAGTGTTCTATTCCCATTCTTATAGAGCAATGCGGGAAATTTATGGTTTACATAATCGTCCATCAGAGCAGCTTATTTGTTGAACTATCGATAGATTCCGGACACCATTTTCTCTACTCTATGCAACAACAACAACAAGACAAAGAACTGTACGTACAGAAGAAAATATCGCCGCTGTAAGTCATAGAGTTAATGATAATCCGGATTTATCTATTCGTCGACGTTCACAAGTTGGACTCTGTGCATCCACCACATGGAAAATTTTGCATAAAGATCTTGGTCTACACCCATACAAGATCCAACTGGTTCAAGGACTAAAGCCACTTGACCATAATAAGTGTCGTTTGTTTGCTGGTTGGGCCCTAGAACAGCTTGAAGTTGATCCACTTTTTTATCGTAAAATTGTGTTTAGTGATGAAGCTCATTTCTGGTTGAACGGTTAGGTAAACAAGCAAAATTGCCGTATATGGAGTGAAAACAGTCCTCAAGAAGTTCTGCAGGTTCAATTACATCCTGAAAAATGCACAGTATAGTGTGCTTTACACGCTGGAGGCATCATCGGTCCATATTTCTTTAAAAACGATACTGGAGCTAATGTTACGGTGAATGGTGCTCGTTACAGATCGATGATCAATGATTATTTGTTTCAAAATTTGAATGGTATCAACCTAGAAGTGTTTTCGTTCCAACAGCATGGTGCTACACCTCATGCTGCTACCATAACAATTGATTTATTGAAAGAAAGATTTGGCGATAACATTATTTCGAGAAATAGTCCAATTAATTGGCCTTCAAGATCATCCGACATATTATAATTCTACTGGATTATTTTCTTTGGGGTTATGTCAAGTCATTGGTTTATGCTGATAAACCAGAAACAATGGCTGCTTTGGAAGCCAACATAACTCGTGTTATTGATGAAATAATATTACTCGAAAAAGTGGTCCAAAATTTGTCTGGTCGAATGCGATTCCTCAGAGCTAGTCGTGGTGAACACATGCCGGAAATAATTAAAAAAAAAATGAATGTCATAAAATTATTTTTCAAATAAAAAAAATATGGCCTGAATCTCACTTAAAATGTGTTTTATTTCGATTTGAAGTTCTATCACTCTAAAAAAGCACCCGATACTTTCTCTAATTACGTAAATGCCTAAACGTTTGTTGTTTTCATTGAATACCTAAATATTTATAATACAACTAGCTTTTTACCCGCGGCTTCGCCCGCAGTGGAGTCATTAAATAAGTATGAAAAATAAAGGGTAAGGGTATAATAATAGTAAAACTTCATTACTGAAGTAGCTAAATTTGACGATTTTTTGACAAACAATTGTTTTATCTTTCGTAAAAAAATTTTTTTTTTAAATATAAAGTACCCTATGTTACTTCTAATACCTTCAAGAGTATATGTACAAAGTTTCATGATGATCGGTTCAGTAGTTTTTGCGTGAAAGCGTAACAAACAAACTTACATTCGCATTTATAATATTATATATATATAAGTAGGGATAGTAGGGATTATTATTATTATTATTATATTATTATATTATTATTATTATATTATTATATTATTATATTATTATATTATTATAGTAGGGATAGGGATATAGGGATATAGGGATAGGGATAGGGATAGGGATAGTAGGGAAGTAGGGATAGGGATAGCTTTTTACCCGCGGCTTCGCCCGCAGTGCAGTCATTAAATAAGTATGAAAGATAAAGGGTAAGGGTATAATAATAGTAAAACTTCATTACTGAAGTAGCTAAATTTGACGATTTTTTGACAAACAATTGTTTTATCTTTCGTAAAAAAAATTTTTTTTTTTTAAATATAAAGTACCCTATGTTACTTCTAATACCTTCAAGAGTATATGTACAAAGTTTCATGATGATCGGTTCAGTAGTTTTTGCGTGAAAGCGTAACAAACAAACTTACATTCGCATTTATAATATTATAGTAGGGATTTATATAAATTCTCTAAAAATTATGAAAGACTTTCTTGATGAAGGTTAAATTTACAATTAAAAATCTAAAAATCAGACACATCTGAAATATTTCACAGAATAATAAATATCAATATTGAAACAATATTAAGGACAAAATCTTTTCCACTCAATGATATACTGATCTAACATTATATTATATAATCAACAAAAAACGATTGTGCTTTAGACCACACAACTGAAGTAAAACTTCTTTAGTTTGTTAATTAAACTATTTTTCTGTGAATCCTTTGAGAATAAGTGTTGCGCTGACCACACAGGAACGATTGATGCCCTGTAACATTAAATCGAAGTTGCCCTTCGTGAGATTGAGCCCCAAACGATCGATAATGTACTGAAAAATTGGTTTGATTTGATGGGATGCTGTAGCCAGTTGTGGAGCTCATTTGACTGATATTGTTTTTCATTTATAATTGCCAAGGTTCTACCTCACCAGTAAACTCATAACTTTGAAAAAATATTCATTAGTTTTTTATTTATAGCCGATCAAAAATGCAAATCTTAAATAGCCCACCCATTGTTACAACTTAGTTGGAATATAGTTCATCATAGTCATTAGCGTGTGGAAAATTAGTGTTGGATAAAATTCCATCGAAAACTACTTAAATGGAACGTTCATGCAAATTTCATGATTTTCCATGCCTATTTTCAACAATTTCAAATAACCATTTGACAACACATGACTTCCAGTGATAACTCCAAGTTTCACTTTCAATTGTTCAATAAACCGCAAGTGCTTAAGCACTAATTAGACACCTTCGTATTACCTCCCATAATTTCACGTGAAACGTGCGAAAATAGATTATTTCTATTTCGGTGGTATATGGTTTCAGCAGCGACTTGTTGATCAGTCGAGCGCATTAACTGAATAAACTTTTTCTTCATCTCCTGTTTGATTCGGGATTAAGTTATTCAAATCGACCTTTATTCGGAATTAGTTGAGCATCTGATTATTTGAGTTTTTATAGACAGCTGGCTCACTTGATTGGAAAGTCTTCTAGGTGTTGGTGATCGCAGTTGTTTGTTGAAGTGTCTTGGGGAAGATGTTGTCAGGATGGAGGCTGACTCTGTCCAAACGTACGTACATTCATTTTATTGAGGATTCTAACTGAGATGAGGAAATTGGAAAAATCAACACACTTTCCTGAAAATCTCTAATAAGTCATAGTGATAGTTAAGATATTAATTCCGGTTTTGTACAGCTATTTTTTTTTAAATAGAAAAAGGTTTTTTACTTGATAGAACAAATATAACATAATTTGAGTATCAAAACAGATTTGAACTGTTAGTTTTCTACAATTTTAATTTCAAAAAAATTTTCATTCAAAAAACTTTTAGAATTAAATTAATGTCTACAATAAGCACCGCTCACATTCAATAGACGTATATGAACAAAACTCGAAATATAATGTCAAATGGAATAAATAAACCAACAGATATAAAAAAGTCATTAAAATTAATAAATAAATATTTAAAGGAGACAAAATTTTGTTTCTGATCTTACCATTATGAACACCAATTGCTTTTCAAAAACATGAACACAACTTAAGGACTTCTCAAAAAATATAATTCATTTTGAATATTTAATATATTTAACTATTCAAATAAGTTAATTCAAAAATCTCTCAAAACATGCATTATATCTTCAAAAAACAATTATAATTCTGATAATCTCTTCATCGGCCCTAAAAAAATAAACAAAAATTTAGCTATTTTTTTAATATGCTGGTTTGGTATTTTATTTTTTCGAGTAATAAACATGTAATTTTACAGAAATAATTAAAAACCCTTGAGGATCTCAAAGATTCAGTTTTAATATAGAGATATTGAAAATCTAATGAAAAATACGAATTTTAAATTGAAAAATTATTAAAAAATCTAATGAATCCATTTTGAAAAAAAAATGAAAAGCACTGACGTGAAGTCAGAGGCTTTAAAGCGCTAGTTCATATCACCCTCAATGCTCACCAAATAATTTTTGTTTGGTTTTCTGGTGAAACTATTTTCACGAAATTATTATTATTATTCTATTTCTAAATGCTGAATTTCAGATCGATCGAATCTGTTGTTCCGAAAATAATAGTAAAAATGTGAAGAGTGTTGAAACATGAATATCTGGAAAACTATTAAACCGATTTTTTTTCATCAACAAACTGATTCGAGATATATAGATTCCAAACATTCTCTGTAAGTTTCAAGGCTCTCTCCCATTGCGTTCCAAATTTAACCTCTTCATGAGTGTTTCTAACTTAATCGTTTAGGACCATTTTTTGCTAAGAATTTGAAAATTGCAAACATTTAATTAAAACAATAGCACGCTGTTTGCTGCAACTAGAGCGCAAAAATACATAAAAATTTCTTTGAAAAAGTCAATTTGTATTTTGGTGAACATATGAAGTTCTCAAATATTGTACAATAATCTAAAATGTGGGAGAATATTATATATAATCTATATATAATAGGAAGAATTTCATATTAAAACTGAATGCTGATCTTTATCAAGGATAAAGTCATTCCATTTATTTTTATTTTTATAATAATATATTATGAGTGTAAATAAATTCGTGCGGCTTTTTTATCGAAAATTGAAATTTTATTGTGAAAAATTGGTTATACATTCAAAGTTGTCAAACATAGACTCAAAGAACATAGGATGTCTATTTTGAAAAACCAGAAATCAACCGGTTTTGCAGTAGATTGTATAGAAAATAATAATTTGTTTGATGATAATAGATAATGTAAATAAGGCTGAATTGATGGATTATTTGTAGATTCCTTTAATCAAAAAAGTCATTGGGAGAAAGGAGAATTTAATAAATTCCCAAATACTTTTTGCCGACACCCCTATATTGGATGATGCTATGTCCATGCGCCATGAAAATACAGAGGTGTCTTAAGTGTAATAAAATAACCTTTTCAATTTTAAGTTTAGTTCCTTTTTGTACTTCTTTGAAGATGTTCGAAAGACCGAAAAACGTGTCAAGATTCTAAATAAATTGTGTGAAATTTTTTGAATAAAATTGTTATAATGTTTCACCCAGAGCCAAGCGCCTTCTCCATTCGTTTAATTAGTAGCTTAAACTTACAGATTTCGGAAATTTTTGAAGTTAGAAGTATTTTGCGGAGTTGAAAATTATTTGGGCATCAGTTTTCTTGGGATAACATATTTTTTCCAATACCATTTTGGAATCGGACTAAATACGGCACTAGAATTAAAATAGCTCAATAATTATTATTCAGAAAAAAACGTTAAAGCTCAGGAAAACAATGATTTTGAGTTAGTTCATTCAAACTGGAACTTGAAACATTTGGAAAAATTATATATTTTACTGAATATACTAAAATTGGCTAGTCTCTGTGAACACCCACTAATATTTTGATTACATATTTTTTTTACAATTACCGAATACAAATTAAAATACAACAGTGCGATGAATAAAATAAGATCCAACGAAAATGAGTGTTTTTGTAAAGACACGTATAGAAGTTATGTTAAAATGAAATGTGGAGGTGAAGGATTGAAATGAGTTAAAGTCAAGTTATGCAAAATAAGATGATTCATAATGAACTGCCAAATTAAATTTTATGCATGCATATACAAAAAACTTCACATTTGCATGCATAAAACTTTTTATCGTTTCTAGCCGAATATTAATGAACTGCTAAACTGATGTCTTTGTATACTGCCGATAAACTTCAATATTCAAGATTCCAGATGAGGTATACCATCGAAAAAATATACGAGTACTTTTAATTTCAGGTGGCTATTGTTGTATTTTCCTACTATCCAGATTGGAAAAGTTAACTTTAAACTGACCAATATACGAGTAAAAGGCTGTTGTAGAAAAAATATGACTGAATATCTTCTAATAAAGATAGATTTCAGGAAACTTTTGGAGTTTAATTCGGACGATTTCAAAAGATGCATCATTTTCAAGTGTACAGAATACCAGATGAAACACAGTGAATAAGGTTATAAAGTGAATTACTGGGGGGGCAAAATCACAAATTCAATAATAATTATGAATTCAATTAACCAATAAATATTCTAGTGAATCAATTAATTGTTTAAGTTCCTAAAAAGTTAGAATTATCACTTATTATTGATTGTCCAATTTTTCTCATCATTGGCACAGTCCCATTTCATGAAAATTTCTATATTATTAATATAGAAAGTTGCCTATATTTTGGGTTTCGATCTGATCATTTTTCTTTTTTCCCTTCTCGTAAGATTTCTAATTCTTCCTCACTTTTTGCAAAGATAAATCTGATTTGCAATAACTTGAGTGCTGTTAATTCTGTCTATAACAGCCTGTATCAGTGATCTTGGCACCCGCTCTGTGGTTCCTCTGAGCCTCTTGCTCTGTGTACTCGATCCTGAAGTCTCAGCACTCGTTCATACTACAGTATGGTTAGTAAAGATCTACTAGTGTTTCTGGAAATTTCTTCTCGTAGTCTTATCGACATATCTCATTCACGCAATCCCACAACCTAATCTCTTTCAAAAATACAAAACTATGAAACCTAGAGAATTCTACATACTCAATTTCGATTAATTTTAAAAATATTGGCGTCAATCTATACAAAGTTTGCAACTCAAATATGATCCTACATTCCCGACAGCAAAATCCTCTTTTATCACGTAACGTCCTTGCAGATATCTCAAGAAGAACCTAACAATTCAATCCTTTTTTGTTCGTCATAAAAAATCATAAATTTCAGATACACAAATATGGCTATTCATTTTTTTGGGTATACTTTATTCTGAAATCTATCAGAAAATGAATCACTCACCTATTTTTGATTTCAGTTTTCATCATACCCCAGAGGTATATTTTGGGTATAATGGGCTTCCTAGCTATTCTCAATGCATACACCATGAGAGTTTCACTTTCTGTGGCCATCACAGAAATGGTGCGGGATCATAAGTCTACGTTTTTCGATCCAGAAGCTTGTGTGATTGAAGGAGTGCATAGTAACACAACTATTCATACTGTAAGTGTCTCTAATTTTGACGAAAAGTGATCACAATTTTATTTAAAATGAGATAATTTCTTATAGGATTCAAAAATACAAAAATCCCTCAATGTAAATATTATTTACTTATTCATCCTAGGAACTGTCGATTCTCTATGACTACTTTCAATTGATTTACCCCATTTGAATTAACTTTGAATATTTTTCATATCGGGTGTTTTTTTTTAGAGTGATAGAACTTTCGATAGGGATAACTGTGATTTGACAGAAGGTAGAAGCCATGTTGTTTTGACATTTCTGTTCAGTAAGCGTTGACAAATATGTTGGAAAGACTCACACCGCAACAACGTTTACAAGAAATTTATTTTCAAAATCAGTGTTCTATTCGCCAAACTTATAGAGCACTTCGTGAAATTTATGGTTTACATAATCGTCCATCAGGGCAGCTTATTCGTCGAACTATCGATAGATTTCGAACAACATTTTCTCTACTCCATGCAACAACAACAAGACAAAGAACTGTACGTGCAGAATAAAATATCGCTGCTGTAAGTCGTAGTGTTAATGATGATCCAGATTTATCTATTCGTCGACGCCTACAACAAGTTGGGCTCTGTGCATCCACCACATGGAAAATTTTGCGTAAGGATCTTGGTCTACAGCCATACAAAATCCAACTGGTTCAAGAACTAAAACCACTTGATCATAATAAGCGTCGTTTGTTTGCTGATTGGGCCCTAGAACAGCTTGAAGTTGATTCACTTTTTTATCGTAAAATTGTGTTCAGTTATGAAGATAATTTCTGGTTGAATGGCTATCATCGGTCCATATTTCTTTAAAAACGATACTGGAGCTAATGTTACAGTAAATGGTGCTCGTTAAAAATCAATGATCAATGATTATTTGAATGGTATCGACCCAGAAGTGTTTTGGTTCTAACAAGATGGTGCTACACCTCATGCTGCTACCATAACAATTGATTTATTGAAAGAAATATTTGGCGATAACATTATTTCGAGAAAATTGGCCTCCAAGATCATTCGACATAACTCCACTGGATTATTTTCTTTGAGGTCATGTCAAGTAATTGGTTCATGCTGATAAACCAGAAACAATAGACGCTTTGGAAACCAACATTACTGGTGTTATTGATGAAATAAGGCCTGAATTACTGGAAAAAGTGGTACAAAATTGGTCTGGTCGAATGCGGTTCCTCAGAGCTAGTCGTGGTGGACATATGCCAGAATTATTTTCAAAACATAAATTTCATAAAATTATCTTTCAAATAAAAGAAAAATTTGGCTTGAATCTTAATTTAAATATGTTTTACTTCAATTTAAAGTTCTATCACTCTAAAAAAAACACCCGATACATAGCGACAAGAAATCATGGGTTTTAAAAAGTACTAGTAGGTGCAGGTCACCAAAATATTCTTCTTCAAATGGAAACTTCTCTTCTAAAACAAAAATTCATTTAAAAAGTAATATTTCAGAGAAATTCATTTTTTAGGTTGTTGATGATCTTTATCCATGGACAGTGAAGCAGCAAGGACTCATATTGAGTTCGTTTTATTGGGGGTATGTTGTTACGCATCTCCCTGGCGGAGTCATAGCTGAAAAATTTGGAGGAAAATATGTATTGGGGTTAGGTATTCTGAGTACGTCAATCTTCACCCTGCTGACTCCTTTTGTTATATATGAAACTGATGGAAATTGGTTATGGGTGGTAGCCCTAAGAGTTCTAGAAGGTTTAGGGGAGGTAATTAACATAATCTGCCAGAAAAAAATAAAAAGAGGTTTTTTACTTGATAGAAGGATTATTTCTAACCTCTTACAAATTTTATTTTCAAAAATTTTCATTCAAAAGCTTTCGGAATTAAATTAAATATATGTCTAAGAATACAACCAAAGGGAATAAAAGAATTCAAAGGAATATAAATAATAAAGAAATATTAATTAATATATTTTTTAAATAATCCTTCTATCAAGTAAAAAACCTCTTTTTATTATTTTATTATTTATATAATAATTATATATTTGATTTTATTTAATTTAATTTTGAATAGTTTTTGAATAAAATTTTTTTGAAATTTAAATTTGTAGGAGGTTAACAGAATAAATTTGTATAGTATTTGAAATTCTGTAATAATCCTTCTATCAAGAAAAAACCTCTTTTCGTCATTTTATTGCATATAATTATATATTTTATATTATGCTTATTACATAAGGAGTCCATAAAATATCTTGCAAATTTCATGTAATTTCTATGACGAACATAGAATAGGTAGGATGTCTATAAGTTCACTTCATTCTAATGTTTGTGCAACATTCAATTGGTTGGGTAGATATTTTTTGCTAATTATTTTAATTTTTTTAAAATGAAGTTGAGCTGATGAGTTACCGTTGTGTCAATTCTGAATTGCCTTTAAAAGATGCTTTGCAGGAACTTATTTTAAGCAATTTGTTTTTGAAGAAGTTCTTGAGGTTATGTTTTGCATTTTTGGAAAGGAATTTAGTTTTCATAAAACAAGGAACGAAACAGAATTTTGTACCCTTCAAGTATTTATTTAATAATTTTAAGTTGACAATTTATATTTCTTTGAATTTCCTCCATTCCCTTTGGTACTGTGAAATAAATATTGTAGGTCAATAATAAATGTGTATAATATTTAAAATTTTATATATTTTAGTTTACACTTATACCATATTATCATTTGCTTTTAAGGGATTCCATAAAATACCTTGCAAAATTTGTGCAAGGTATGTGGCGAACATAAAATACGTGGAATTTTTAAAAATTCACTTCATTCTAGTGTTTGTTCAGATATCTGCATTCAGTTGGTATGGTAGGATATATTTTGTTAATAATATTTATTTTTTAAATGTGAAGAAGGGTTGATGAGTTTCCGTTGTAATAATTCTAAATTGCTTTTTGAAGATCTTCTGCATGTTTCAGCAAATTTTTTGAAGGAACTTTGGGTTGAGCAAGTTGTTTTGCAAAAAGTTCTTGAGGTTATGTTTTGCATTTTTGGAAAGGAATTTGGTTTTAATAAAAAAGGAAACGAAACAAAATTTTGTCGTATTCAAGTATTTATTCAGTAGATTCAATTGATAATTTATATTTCTTTGAATTGTTTTAGTACCTTAGGTAATGTGATAAGTGTTCAATTCTATATGTCTGCTAAATTGACACAGTGTGTTCTTAGACATTTATTTTATTTTATTCTAAAAGTTTTTGAATAAAACATTTTTTGAAATTAAAATAACATAAATATGTATGATATTTGAAAACATTTTATAATCTGCTAGATAATGTTGTTTGATATATTGTCATCTCATTTCCGCACAATTTAATCACATAAAAGGAAATATGAATAAAAACAATATTCTAATTTCCGCTAATATTTTATTGACACTACGATCGTTACGTCTTATCATGACTTCTTCAGGTGAGTATTACAAGATACTGAGTATACCGTGAACAAGAACTTCATTTTATAGTAAATGGATATAACAAAAATAGAAGAGGGGGTGAAGAGAGTTTTACAATACTATAAAATGAAGTTCTTGTTCACGGTATACTCATTATCTTGTAATACTCACCTGAAGAAGTCATGGTATGACGTAACGATCGTAGTGTCATTAAAATATTAGCGGAAATTAGAATATTGTTTTTATTCATATTTTCAAGATGAATTTCCGTCAAGTAAAGACCGAAACAATCATAGACATAAAAGGAAGTTAAAATTTCTATCGCAGTAGCACCTATTGAACCTTCCTTAAAACAGTGTTGATTTTTTATAATTTTAATACTCATTGATAACTTTATCGCGTTTAGAGGAACAAATAATACCACTGATCTTCTTCTTGGTGCCCATCCATTTTGGATCTTGGCAAAAATAATGGCGACGCGAACATTATCAACTGCCGTTCGAAATAGCTCTCTGGTTGTTGAGTTGAACCAAACTTGCAAATTCTTCAACGACGATAATCTTCATCGTCCACTGATTCTTTTTCCTCAGAGTATAAAATTCAGAAGTCGACACCTTTCTGGATTTCTTATAACCTGACCAAGATATTAAAATTTCCGTTTTATCAACTGGTATAAGATCTCCTTCTCCTTGTTAAATCCCTTGAGAACTTCCTCATTAGTGATGTGGTCTCCCATGAGGCCCTCAAAATACGACAGTATAACCACATTTCAAACACCTCCAATCTCTTGCAGGACGCTTCTGGTAATATCTTCCAATCTTCAACACCATACAAAAGCAATGGGAAGAGCTAACACCTCATTTTGGTTGTTTAAGCTAAATAGTTACTTGTGTCACCAGATTTTTCATTTTCATCTTCTGGAGAAGGTTCACTTAGTTTGAAGGCTGTCTTTATTTATTGGACTCTCCTACGAGATAGAGCTTCAGCTATCTTTACATCCCTTCTACGTAGTCACTCTAGTGTCTTTCTTTTTCTTACCCATCTGACTATTTTGTACATGTCACAAGTTCCTCTTAGATCCCTTTTCTTATCCTGCTTCTGGGAATTTTTTCTGCAATTGTTCCCAACGTTTTCATATCTACATGTTCAATTACTAAATAACTATAAAATTGATATCTCATTTTCCTCCTTCGTCTTGTTTCACTTAATTATCATAGAAATTCACCTGCATCATTCCAATATGGTGGCTCACTCATGAACTTTTGAGCTCAGGTTTGCATATGAAGAACTATTTCAGTTGAAATTGAAATTTTGTTTCCATTGTAGGGTACAACATTTCCTGCTCTAAACGCCATTCTCTCAAAATGGGTACCCATTGGAGAAAGAGCAAAGTTGGGTACTCTTGTATACGCTGGAAGTCAAATCGGTGAGTGCATAGCTTATTTTTTGAAATTTTCTTCAGTTGCCCTGCATTTTAGGTACGGTTTTGGCAAACTCGATAAGTGGCACACTCATTCATGCAACCAAAAGTTGGTCTTCGGTATTTTACTTCTTTGGTATAATTGGATGCTTATGGACATTCTTGTGGACAATTTTATGTTACTCTGACCCTGATTCCCATCCGTTCATTTCTGACGAAGAGAAGAATTATTTACGACAGGAAATGTGTAAGTTATTAGCACTTACTTTGAAGAGTTTTTGAAATGTTTCATTTCAGCTGCTTCTCTGAATGAAAGGAGAAAAATTCCTTGGACTGCAATCTTGACCTCTGTACCAGTATGGGCATTAGTCTGTGCCCAAATAGGTCATGACTGGGGATTTTTTGCGATGGTGACTGATCTTCCTACTTACCTCAAAGAAGTGCTTCGCTTCAATGTGAAAGAGAATGGACTGTTATCTTCCATACCCTATATTGTCATGTGGATAGTGTCCCTAGCTTCTGCCTATATCTGCGATAAACTCATAGCAAACAAATGTATGACCATATCATTCGCGAGAAAGTTTTTCTCTACTACTGGTGAGTACTCTATAATATATAATTTCCCATTCTTCAGTTAGGTGATCCGAAGAAAAGTTATTAATGTGTTTTTATTCAGGTTCTCTTGGGCCTGCGGTTTTTCTACTTTTAGCTTCGTACGTTGGTTGTGACAGAAATATAGCCATTGTTATGTTCACCATAGGCATGGGTTGTATGGGATGTTTCTATTGTGGTATGAAAGTGAACGTTCTTGATATAACCACTCACTATGCAGGCACCATTATGGCTATCGTTAATGGGATTGGAGCCCTAAGTGGGATACTTGTTCCATATTTAATAGCAGCCTTGACAGAAAATGTAAGCTAACAGAAAAATTTTTTTAATTATTACGAAATGCAGAAGCATCGAAGAATTACACACTAATCCCTGAAATATGTTTGGTAGAATAGATTGTCGAAAAAAGACACATTGATTCATTACAAAGTAATTAAATATGTCTAATAAAAAATTACTTATTCGGTAATATTCCTTTAACAATAAGGGGATTGCCAACCTGCGTATAAATAAACTTTCAGGTACTTTGCATGAAGAAAACATTGTTTTTAGAACCAAAAATTTTAGTGGATAAGTGTATTCGTACTCGATGTTTATAATTAAGAAATAAATAAAATGAATAAATTAAATCCATGTTGTAATGTACATTTCTGTTGCAGCACACCCTTCTTCAATGGAGAAACGTGTTCTGGGTAACTTTTGCAATATTATTCATAACCAATATCGTTTTCGTCATTTTCGGTAGTGCAGAAGTTCAGCCATTCAATAGTATATATGACAAGAAGGAAATTGTTGCACCTGTTAAAGCCTTCAACGGTGTTATAATAGAAGAAGAGGAAGAAAGTACAGAACACCGGTGATGATCATATTTCAGCAAATACTGTTAAATGGAAATTGAATTATTTCGAAGAATATTCCACAGTTCCAGACGAATATTAATGGCGATGAAAATTGTTGTAGACATTCTTATATTTGTCGAACAAGTTAATGGTTACGACATCTAGCCAAAAATAATACAAAGCTTCTGTTTCAAACAGAAAAGTTTGAAGTGTTAAGAGGAGAACATATTTCATGTTTACTTTGAGTCATTTCATTAAATATAAAATGGTAATAATGTATATAGAAGAGAGACTGAAGTAGAGTTTTAAGAGATCTAAGTATTTTCTATTAAATTGTCATCGTTGATGAATATATCTACTTATACCTTTCCATATTGAATTGTTCATTGGTCGCATCTTTTTCTTCATTATTTTTGCATGTAGTTTTCTGAATATTGAGATGAAATCTCATTTAAGTAGCTAATGGTTCATTTTTGATTTAATTTTTCAAATATAACTCCAATGTTTTATTGTGATTTTGAAATCTTTATAAATCTTCAAATATGGTGATATTTTGTTAATATTAAAAAAAATTTTATCCAAGCAAAGTCAAAAGATATTATCATAGTTATGAAGGATTTTTTTTTGGTTGAATGTTTGTTTTGCACACATTTCGAAGCACTATTCAATTTTGATTGCCTACCAAAATCAATCTTTTGACATCATTTATAAGGTTAATTTCTATAGAAATGAAAAATGAGTTTCAAGCGAAAGAAATATCAATTAATGTGATTTGATTCAGGAAATTATACAATATAATTAAATAAATGTACTGGGTTGTTCGGAAAGTAATTTTGTTTTTTTGAGAAAATGAAAGAAGATTTTCCTATAATGAATAAATATTTTATTAAATTATGTATTGGCCATTCTGGTCCAACACATTTTGCCATCTTTTTGGTAGTAGCATGATTCAATTTATTTTTGTTAAAATTTGTTCTAATTTTTATATTTTTGAAAAATTTTTTCTTAATTTCGTTGCACTTGTTTTCATGAATATATATCATAAACAATCATTTTCCTAATAAAAATGGGAGGGACAAAAACTCTGACCTTAAATAAAGAATTTGTGAACGAGCGAGATAGACTTGAATTTTCAACTGAATATGGAAAAGCTAGAAGGACATTTCTTTATTTCTTGAGATACTTTTGAAACTCAGCTATAAAATTTCACTATACTTCAACTCTCAACTAAATAATTGTGAAATTTTATGTATCATACAGATTTATTCTGTCAACCTCCTACAAATTTTAATTTCAAAAATTTTTAATAATCCTTCTATCAAGAGGAAACCTCTTGATATTATTTTATTGTAAATATAATAATTAGGTATGAACTTATACATATTATCATTCACTTCATTCTAGTTTTAGTTCAGATGAATACATTCAACTTGTCTTGTGAATTTTTTTTTTGTTAAATATTTTTATTTTTCAAATATGAAATAGTGCTGATGATTTTTCCGCTGTGGAAACTCTAAATTGCTTTTTGAAGATGTTCTGCATGTTTTAGGAATTTTTTTGAAGGAATTTATTTTGAGCAAGTTGTTTTAGTAGTTATGTTTTGCATTTTTGGAAAGGAATTTGTTTTTCATTGAACAAGGTACACAAACCAAATGTTGTACCCTTCAGGTATTTTTTTAGTAATTTCAATTAATAATTTATATTTCTTTGAATTCATTTATTTCCTTTTGGTACTTGTAATTTATTTTATTTAATTCTAAAGTTTTTGAGTAAAAAATTTTTCTGAAATTGAAATTTATTTTAAATTTTAAATTTTGTGATAATCCTTCTATCAACAAAAAACCTCTTTTTATCATTTTTTATACTATATAATATATTTTTAATTATACTCGAAGGGCCTTTATTTGCTGAAATCAGCCTTCAAAGATATCGATGTGCAATATTCAGATTATAAAAATTGATTAAAATAATTTATTATTGCATTTCACCATTTCCAAAAATAAAAATAATATAAAATTTAGCGAAAACCAACCTGATTTCTCTGGTAAACAATTTTTTTGTTATTCTCATATATTTTTTTATTGAATTAATGAAGCACAGTTGATTGTCATGAAAAAATATTCAATTAAAACTGGTTTTCAAGATGGCGCACTGCAATAGGAATACAAATCTTACGGACATTACTTACTTTGACATTTGACATCAATGAAATGGGTCGAATTCCGGTTGAAAAAAACTGTCAAATATTTTAAATCTTATTTTCAAAGTGGTGAATTTTCCATTCAAACTGACCAATTGTTGCTATTCATGAGAATGAGCCCCAAACAATCGACAATGTACTGAAAAATTGGGTGGATCAGATAGAGGCCAGTCGTGGCGGTCAAAGTCAAGGATCAACCTTTCTAATAAACTCATAACCTTAAAAAATTAGTGATTTTTTTTCAGATTGAAATTTGTAGAGGTTTCAGACAATTGTTTTAGTTAGTATTTTACATATTGTTTTTTGTGATCAAATAAGTCTTCATATATTAAAATATCAATAGCTTTGAACCTCATAAAAAGATTTTTTATGTGTTAAGCGGTATATTCATCTTATTCATTTATTTTATTTTATTCCTAATATATATAATAATTATTTGGTTTCGTTAACATTCTTTATACAGATAGTCCTTGTGCTATAACAGAGGCCATTAAATTGCCTTTCAATCTTTTAAATGAATGGTAAACCACAGAATTATTTATTTGAGTTAACATTACACTCCATTTAAATTTTTCAGTATTCATTTACCAGAAGCTTCCTGAATTGTTAAAAGTATCAATTTACCAGAAGCTTTCTGAATTGTTAAAAGTATCAATTTACCACAAGCTTTCTGAATTGTTGAAAGGTGAGTAAATGTTTGTTGTTGATTGATGTTATATTTTATTGAATATGAATTAATTGAGTACTGACGAAGCAAAGTCTCTCTCAAAACTTGTTTTTCAGTAATGTTTTTACATATCTTGAGATTTTATAGAAAGTAACTTAGTTAGATATCCAATAATATTGAACAGTCTAATTAAGATAGTTTTATAATGAAATTCTTAAGATTATGTTAATTATTTTTGAAAGATATCTGTTTTCATAAGATTGATCAGCAGGAACAAAATTTTGTCTACTCAAAATATTTAATTTATAGGATATTGGTTAACAATTTTTATTTATTGGATTTTGTTATATCATTTGGATGTCTTATAATGAATGTTTATTTTATATATCGTTTGATATAAGTGGTACTTATATGACATCAATTCAATTCAATTTCTGAAGTTATAATTATTAAATATAATTTTTTGAAATTAAATTTGTAGAAGACTAATATTAAAATATTTAAATAATGTTCATCTTTTATCGCATCTGTATAAATAATAATACAGGATTCTTTCAAATCATATTGACGTTCGTCTAAAAGATATATATGTGCGATAAAAAAATGACCATATTTCATAAAAAAGTTGACAAGTAGTGAACTCAAACTTAACTTTCATGTTACCTCATTCTAATACATAACATATCTATAATAAGTCTATCATTAGTCAAATTAGTCAATTGAGGTGAAGATAAGTAGAGGACAACATTCTTTAATTTTCTTCTTGAAGGCAAGTAAAAATTGTGTTTTTTTATTTTGTTAGACATTTTCGAAATTATACAATTTTACTCATTATTGATTAGTTATTGCCCGTGACTCTGTTCACGTTGACTTTATTTCACCTAATGAAAATGAAATTTTATATAGATTAGCATAATTTTGGTATTTGATTATTTAGAATGAATGAAACTCTGAATTTTAAAATTAAATTTATCTGTATAATGGTATGTAGGAATTACGAGTACATTAAGGAACTTCTTTTGTTTCACAAAGCAATAAATATATCAAATGCTTTAAAAGACTTTTCATGTTTTCAAAGACCATACATAGTCATTAGAAAACAAATGAGCTGATGTGTCGAATGAGGCTTAACACTTCGTATGGCATAGATGAGAAACTGCGAGATCGAAATATCAACATTAAAGACCTAAGTATCGATAACAAAATAATGAATTATATCGAACGTAGGCAGGGCCGTATCTAATGCGATGGAATAAAATTGAAATATCAAATGAAAATTTACATTTTCAAAATTATATAAATATAAATCCAATACAAAACGTTGAATAAAAACAAAAAATCCCCAATCCTTACTAGTATGAGTTTAAAAGTTATAAGCAAGAAGTGGAACATACACGGTTTGTTAATTAAAGCACTATACTTTTGTACGGCTATCGTATAAAATAGCCTTTCACTGTTAATCATTTCAACTGAAAATTTCTCTGAAATCGAATTCCAAAGCTGTCTTTATTGAGGTCTATAGAAAACGTGATTTTATGACCAATAATATCAGATTAACTTCAATATGATATCAGATGAGGAACTGAAATCGAGAATATACAACTTTATTGTCCCATCAAATGCAGAAGAAAATTTACTATTATGAAAACAATATTGTTCTTTACTATTAAAAACAAAATGAAGATAAATTTGAAAAAATCTCAACGCATAACTCAATTATAACTGCAATTTATTTTTCGTTATATGCAGTTATCCAATGAGCAATTATACAACACAAGGAAATCCAAGATTTGAAATTAATCGTCATCATTTTCATTTTGTAATCTTCATTAGGATTTTATTGTACGAATATTGATTTCATTTTAAGATGAAATCGATCTGTTTTTCCATTACCCTGATCATAAATTTATTCATATTTACACATTAATTCGCTTTGAAAATGATGAACTATATACCAAATATTTTTTGTCTCATAAGATTTCGTTTTCAAAGTTTCAAGCTAAGTATACGATATTTAATTTTTTTTCGGAATTGCCAGTAGTTTCAATCTTATTTTAATCCTTGAAGAAATGCAGTTCTTCTTTATCCATATTTATTATATTCAATCCCAGGTATCGATTTGGCTCTTAATTGATGAAAATTCCGAATAACAGTTTATGATTTCTATTTATTATTATGAAATCATTTTTTAATATTCCATTTTTTCATCAGGGATTACACTAAGATAATAATTTTCATATAGGAAATTTGATATTTAAAGATTAATAATGAAATATTTCCATGACTTCAAATTCAGAATTTTATATTCTAACTTCTACAATATATATTAAAACTATATACAAAAACTATAATATCAAAATGATATCCTTATATATAATCAATATAAAATATTTTTTAATGTCTCGGAAAAACCTTTTTATATTCCGATATGAAACATATTAATACAAATGCAATAACAAAAACTATATAAGTACTTTATACATACAAATAAAAGAAAATCCACTATTCCAAAATTATCTAAAATTCTCAAAATGAAAGATCAAATAGAAATAATTGAATCAGAATTCCTACATTTCATAGCTATTTCAGTCTAGAGCTCTTCAGAAATGTATTGAATTCAGATTAAAATATGTTACAAGATCAGAACATAACTCACCAAACAAGATAAAACCTGGAACGAATAAACTCGAAGTGAGCTTTAAAGTATCCAAATTAAAACAGAAATGATCAACGTGATCTTACGTTTAACCTATAACCATTTGTACTCGGAATACAGGAAAACATAACAAAAATTATTCACCCCAAATAATAACCCATGATAAGAAAAATAACCAGAATTTCCAAAATAATAAATAATTAAGGAATATATTATGGATATTCAGACTCTATATGGATTTATTTCATAATTTAAAAATCAATTTGAATGTGAGTCAATACTTGATACTAGTAAAATTTAAATGACTTCAAATTCAGAATTATATATTCTAACTTCGGTCTAGAGACTGAAATAACTATCAAATGTTGGAATTCTTGTTCAATTATTTTTATTTGATTCTTTATTTTGAGAATATAAGATGATTTTGGATAGTGGATTTGTTATATTTGTATGTTAATATACATACTTATATAGTTTTTGTTAATTCATTTGTATTAATACGTTCCATGTCGGGATGTTAAAAAGTTTTTTCCGACAATTGAAAAATATTTTGTATTGATTATATATGAGAATATCATTTTGATAGTTTTTTTTATATAGTTTCAATATATATTCTGGAAGTTGGAATATATAATTCTGAATTTGAAGTGATTCAAATTTTATTACTTCTATCAAGTATTGACCCACATTCAAATATGAAATATGAACAATATTTGAGTGTCTTTTCTTGAATAAATATAGTGAAATATTTGGAAAAGTTAATATTAATTACCAAGTTAAACCATTTTAAAAAACAACAATACACAACCAAATTTGATTTGTTTAACAAAAGTTCTTCTAATACAATTCGTACAACTATCAATTAAAATATTCAAGGTCTGTTCAATATAATTTTAAATTGTTATTATTTTGTAATTCTACGTTCGCTGTGCGAATTCTGTGTGATATTAAGTAAGGATAACTAGTTTTATGGAGTAATTTTTTCAAATAGTCCTAGCACTCATAACTAATCTTCATATCATAAGGAGATTATACATATTTAAGATTTTACGCTTCGTCGAATAAGAATGCCTTTGTCATGAGGATTGTTGAGAATTAAATATTTTTAATTGTATTGTTTGATTTTAACCAGAACGTCAACAAACAGATACAGGGTCAATGTCTATCTGTTTCGCAATTTGCCTTTCTCTGGCGAATTTTGATTCGATTGATTAGTGACGACATGTTTCCGGTTTTTTATGGCATGAACCATCGGTCACAGATGATCTTCACATTTAACAACGTGATTTGAATTCATTAAATCGGAGTGTGTAGTTGTACAGCGTATTATACGAGGGGTTTTCATATGTATTTGAAAAACTGTTGGGACTAGTATGCTGAAAATTCCTACACGTGTTTTTCATAAACTTAGTTTCATAAAAAATATGTTCTTTACTCTACTATAGGAATGAACCATAAAGTGTATTATTTTGAAGAAATATATCCTGTACAATTAAATTAAATTTTTTTTTCAAGACAGTTCTTCATACGTCGAATATTCATACTTAATAGTTTATTATTTTGATATATGACATATAGTGATAGTTTTAAGAATTTTGATATTAATTTTTATTTTAAATTAGAACTTTCAACGCCAAAATTCATAATCTATATAGTGTTCATCATTATGCTATTATTTTCATGGGAATTCAATATAAAATCTCCAGGTATGAAGATGATCGTATTGAAAAAAAAGTTTCAGTGGATAGTAGACAGGAAGAGAAGAGGTTGTTTCGAAGAACTCTTTAAATATATTTTGGGCATTTTCAGAGTGAAATTGTTTTTTATAATGCCGGTATGAAACGGTGCTCTCTTCACTAAAAGTTTTTTGAGTGATTTCGATCAATATTCTATATTTTCTTTGGATTCTTTGATCTCCTTTAGATGCTGTGTGATGAGTATTAATTATATAAGTTAACTTAAAAGGAACTGTGTTTTTAAGGCAGTCATTTAATTGGATTCCTAAAAGTTTGTAAAAAATTTCATAAAATTGAAATTTGTAGCCAGGTATAACAGAAGTTGAATATCAAAACAGATTTAATCTGTCAGTCTTCTACAATTTTAATTTCAAAAACATTTTCATTCAAAGAACTTTTAGAATTAATGCCTTATAAGCGCACGGCTTATATTTAATTCTATTTTATACATAATATATAATTATATTTAGGCTTTAATAAATCTCATTATGGAATGTTAATGATTTAAAGAAAACCTTATAATACCTTACATTTTTCTGTGATTTTGTGATGAACATAGACTATCTGGATTTTTAAAGTTAGTCTGTTTAAGCAAGTTCCAGTTACATTTTAAGGTAAGATATACTGATTGTTAGTTGATTTTGATATTTTAAATATTATCTAGGGCCGATAAAGAGATTATCAGAATTCTAATTGTTTTTTGAAGATATAGTGCATGTTTAGAGAGATTTTTGAATTAACTTATTTGAATATTTGAATATATTAAAATTTCAATTAAATTATATTTTTTGAGAAGTCCTTAAGTTTTGTTTTATGTTTTTGAAAAAGAATTGGTGTTCATAATGATAAGATCAGAAACAAAATTTTGTCTCCTTCAAATATTTATTTATTAATTTTAGATGACTTTTTTATATTCGTTGGTTTATTTATTCCATTTGACATTGTATATTGAGTTTTTGATTATATACGTCTATTAAATATGAACGGTGCTTATTTAGACATTAATTTAATTCTAAAAGTTTTTTTAATAAAAATTTTTTTGAAATTAAAATTGTAGAAGACTGACAGATTGAATCAGTTATGATATTCAAATTTTGTTATATTTCTTCTATTAAATAAAAAGCCTTTTTTTTATTTTATTATAACAGAATTACTCTGTTTGATATTTAAAATATTAAAAAAGTCTTCTATCAAATCAAAAAATCCCTCTTTTATTACTCTATTTTTCTATTCATCGATTCTTCAATATATATTATTTGTATTGCATTGCTGTGAAAGCATCTTGAAATTAATTTAATGTCGTAAACAATTTTTTGTTTGTATTCGTCTATTGAACATTGTCATGGTTTCTGATGGAACACAGAACAAGAGTAATGCTTGTTAGAACTGATGAAATTCAATGTTTCTGGCAGCTAATGTCAAAACCTATATACACTTTATTACTGAATTTTGGGTTATTGTTTGCAATAACGGTGATATAAATGTTGACAGAACATCGTGTTGATCGTCTCGTTGCAATTTGGTCATATATTTCTCGTATTGACGCTAAATTAAGTCGTTTTTGGGGCAATTTTATTGCTGTTGTATCAAGAATTTTATACAATTGCAAATGTAAAAAAATGTAAAGACCTGTCAAAGTATGTTTATTGTTAGTCCGGAAAACACCTCTACACGTCTTCGCATATTTCATATTTTTATATTAAGTATAGATCTCATTACTACCTTTCGTTTTATGAACAAACTAGACGAAAAAGGACTATTTCCCCACCATTCAATGCCATAAAACAGGTTTGATTGGAAACAGGAAAAATAAACAACTCTCAAGGTTGACAGATCTACAGACTTTTTTAACACATTGAAAGCATACAAGGTGGAATTTAATTTTTTGTTCAACTATTCAATATGATTTCTTCACTTCAAATCATAGTCAATCTTCACATTAGTATCATCTAATAATACCTACTTGGTAACACAGTTATTGATCTGACATCATGAGAAATCACACATTCTGTTTTCTGTACACCAATTTTTTACTTTAATGAATGCATTGTTGAACTCTTCCATCAACTTTACGATATCTTTTATAGTCTTAATTATATTAACATAATCAACATACAGAATCATATTCAGCAACTGACTAATATTGACGGGATGATCGTTAATATATAAAATAAACAAGTTTGGACCCAAAATACTGCCCTGTGGTACACCACAATTGATCTCTTTTTCTTCCGAAATAAAAATTTTATTATATACTATAATACGTACTTTCTGTTTCCGATCTTCAAGGTAAGATTGTATTAATTTTAGTTAATAGTCCCTTATTCCGTAAGCATTGAGTTTTTTTAATAGTCGAGCATGATTCACACAATCGAATGCTTTAGATAAATGTAAAAATAAGCCAACCGGAATTTCACCCCTTTCTACTGCTCCTATAAACTTCTGCGAAAATTGCAGTAGTTGCATTTTTCTTATTCATTTTCTCATTCAGCCGGACTGAAAATTTCATGTTTTCTGAAGAATTTAACTAGATGATTAGATAGAATTTTTTCAAACATTTCAAAGAAAGAAGTCAATAAATTTATAGGTCTATAGTTGCCTAGATCATCTAGGGGACCAGATTTATATACAGGTGAAATTATTGCAATTTTAAGTGCTGATGGAAATATACCCTCTATAAAGGCTTTATTTATGATGAACTGCAATTGCTCAACAATCGAGTGTATAACTTTTTTTATTAAAACGTTAGATATTTGATCGTACCCTGATGAAAAAGAATTCTTCAACTGCTGGACAACTCTTAATATTTCATTTTGTTCTTTCTCAAATACAAAAAAAGACTTATTTACACATTTTAACTTGTCATCAGATGTAGAATGTGGAATGTTCATTACATTATGGGAAGCAATATTTACAAATAAGTTGTTTAAATCATCCACAATTATTTGTGGGTCACCAAAATTGTTTGCCTTTTTGAATTACATTGACCAGTTAATGACTTTATTAAATAAATTCCAAATTGCCTTAGTTTTGTTGTCCGAGTTTATAATTTTATTGGATATAAATGTCTGCTTCTGTTCTGTAATTTTTCATCATTTATATATAACCTTCTATCACGTAAAGAAAATTAAAACAAATTGTAGAAATTACTATGTTTTACTACCTATAAAAATATATATTACACATTTTCTTGTGACTCGAGTTTCGAGAAATGAACTATCCCATCATTAGACAACTGAAGACCTAACAGTGGTACAGAGGTATTTAAACAAAAGTGATACATATTTTGAATATTTCAATAGATTCTAGGTGATAAAACGTGATAAAAAACCGGGTTAAAAAAGAGGGGTCTTCTAACAGATATCGGAATGTCGGCAATCGACAAAGAAGGTTGTTAAACAGATGGTACCCATTTAAATATCTCAAATAATTTTTGCGGTTACATCACTCCATACATTCATTATTATTACATTATTTTGTTGTTTATCTCCAATATTTGGATTTACATAGCGCTGTACATTCATTATTTTTTACATCATTTTTATTGTGAACTTATTTGAAAATTTCAATAATCAAGATTCTCTTCTTTTGAATCTACATGTAAAATTTTCTTAAGATTTTCTTTTGTCAAAAGGAATTACTGTTTTCTAAAGAATAAGTGGCAAAGGTTGAATATTTGTTTACTTTTCATTAAATTCATTTTATGTTCGTTGAAAAAGGTTTTAAAGAGATGCTACTTTTTAAATATCTCAAATATTTTCGATTTACATAGCTCCGTACAGTCATTCATTATTTTTACATTATTGTTATTGTGAACTAATTAGAAAATTTCAACAGATTCTAGATAATCGAGTTTCTTCCCTTTTGATTCTACATGCGAAATTTCAAGATTATCTATTGTGGGAAAGGAATGACCGTTTTCCAGACAATGAGTGGCAAAAGTAGAATTTTGTTTATTTTTCATGAAACTCATTTTATGTTATAAAAGTTGAACCTCGTCTTGAAGGAACGTCCTGTTTGTCCTATATATTTATTACTGCACGTAGAACAAGATAACTCATAAACTCCTGATTTGTGTATGTTTGGAGTAGGGTCCTTTGCGTTAAATAATACCGATGATAATTTGTTTTGCGTTTTAAAGGCAATATTGACATCTGATTTTGAAAAACTATTGGCCACTTTTTGACTTATGCTACCAAAGTACGATAGAGAAATGAATTTGTTATTTTCTTCAGTTTTTATGATGAGATAAATTTGGCTCATAGCTATTTTAGATAGTTTCTGTCGAATTAGATTATCTATTATATTGGGGTTGAAACCGTTGTTTGCGGCTATTGATTTTATAGTTTGGACTTCAGCTTCGCGGTCATTTTCTGATAAAGGTAATGCGAAGGCTCTATGGATCATCGATTGATACGCCGACATTTTTTGTGAATATGGGTGATTGGAATCAATAGGAATACATATATCAGTGAATGTGGTTTTCTGAACACATTGAAATATATTTTTCTATTTGCGTGTGATATCGAGAGGTCTAAAAATGTAATACTCTTCTTCGATCCTTTTTCTAATTTGAATTTAATTTTTGGGTGAATATTATTCAAGAAATTCAAAAATTAACTCAGTTGTCTGGATGTTCCGGAGATACACGTGAGAATATCTTCTACGTATCTGTAGCAGAAATGAATATTTACAGGTAGTTTCGAATTGAAGATTTTATTTTCCATTTCTGACATGAATATGTCAGCAAGGAGTGAACTCAGTGGTGAGCCCATAGCTAGGCCATTTAATTGTTCGTATATTTTATTATTACATAGAAAATAGTTTTTGAGCGGCATTGTTCTAAAAGGGCAATGAAATCACCGTGTATCACGGGATTTACATGTGATTTTTCAAGAATATCTGAAGCTAAATGAATGCTATCATTTCTCGGTATATTTGGAAACATATTATCCACATCAAGGCATACTAGGTAGGAATTATTTGGTAAAGAAAAATTTTTTAATTTCGTTGTTAATTCTATGGATTTTTTTATTGTGTATTTCGGAGTGAAATCAGCTAGTCTTTTAAACATTTCATTTAATTTTATAGGTAGAGCTGCTAATAAAGGAAACGACGTAAAGAAAAAATCCTTTTTAGTATTTTCTAGTCTCATTGAATACTCTCTTCTTCTAACATAGCGAGTATTTATAAGCATTCACGTAAATTTGATTAAGATTTCCCATATTATCCTCTTGAGTTTTGGTGCAGTGTATTTTTCTTTCAGTCGGATTAGGAATGTCTAGATAAAATTCCAAATCAACATTCCTTCACCGAAATCCTTTCTCCGTTCTAGAATTTTCCACGTTTTTATGAACATCACCCCATAAAATCCGCGCCCTAGATCCTTATCAAGAAGTAGTTGTTCACTTTTGGTCATCAACAGGTCCTACGTCTGCATAATTATTAACCACGTCCCGTGGCTGCTTGTGGTAGTGGGACACATCAAAATCTCGAGCCAGTGCATTGTTTACGGTCAGGTAAAGACAGTTATCCCACCTTATCTGCAAAGCTTGGCCCATTCATTATGATACACACTCGATACCATAACTAATTCAGTCTGTCATGGGGCTTGAATGTCGATGTGTGTACGCATATACCTGGAAAACGTCGTGAGAGAAAGGTGGTACCTTGGTTCGTGTTTTGTTTCTGTGATATTTCCCGAAAAGTATGTTAACCGGTTGGAGACTGACCGTTTCTAAACGTGAGTGAGCCACATTTCTTGCTTTATGGGGGGCGATTTGAGATCGATTGCAGATTTCCGATTTCTTGTCGATGCATCTGCCGCGGAATGCAGATTGCAAGATGCCAAATTGCGTAATTTTCGCTTTGCGGTACCGCGGCGATTTTGAAATGTCGAGTAGTAGTGCGCTTTTCTTGGGGAAGTGCGTGTTTTGAATTTTTAAACCGGGAACCCATGCGCACTTGATGGCGGGAATACTCGATAGTTTGATTTTACAGGCGCGCAAAAAGTTTGAGGTCCGATGGGTTTACAATTGGTTTGAGATGCTTTCGTAACTTGTAACTTTATTTTCACGAAATCAAAATTTTTCAAGATATTTTTATGATACCCGAATTTGTAGTTGGTTTTAAAGAGAGTAATCATGCATCCAGCAAGAAGATGAAGACAAAAAATTCTTGAAGAGCACCGACGATTCTCATGAAATTTTGCCTTAGATTTCTTGTCGTTATTTCACATCTACATGCTAGAAAATATTGGATGAAGTAGTCCATGACTTTGAGATAGTTCATTTTTAAATTGAATGAAATATGAAATTACTTAATTTGAATATCAAAAGAGATTTAATCTGTTAGTCTTCTACAATTTTAATTTCAAAAAAATTTTTATTCAAAAAACTTTTAGAATTAATTTAATGTCTACAATAAGCACCGCTTGTATTTAATAGACGTATATGATCATAACTCAATATATAATGTCAAACGGAATAAAAAAACCAACAGATATAAAAAAGTCATAGAAATTAATAAATAAATATTTAAAGGTGACAAAATTTTGTTTCTGATCTTACCATTATGAATACCAATTCCTTTTCAAAAACAGGAACACAACTTAAGGACTTCTCAAAAAATATAATTTAATTGAAATATTCAATATATTTAAATATTCAAATAAGTTAATTCAAAAATCTCTCAAAACATGCACTATATCTTCAAAAACAATTAGCTCTTCATCGGCCCTGAATGAAATTAAAGTGGTAGAAGACTAACAGATTAAATCTGTTTTGGTATTCAAATTTTGTTATATTTCTTCTATCAAGTAAAAAGCCTTTTTCTATTTTATGAAATTACTTACTTTTCTATCACTTTTGATCAACTGAATATATAGCGACTCGAGTTTGATAGTGTTTACTACATTTTCAAACTGAATAAAACAACTTGTATCTCAACTATTATATGTATATATGAAGGCTTTGGGTTGTAAAAAACTTCCAGAAATGGGGTATGCCAAAGGTCCGTCTGCTAATTTAATGGTTTTACTTCTAACACGTGCTTGTGCTTAAATATTTCTATGGATTCCAAGATGCCAGTTTTTTTCGCTTCCAGGTGCAATATTTCATGATTGTTCACTTCTGAAAAGATATGATTGGTTTCGAAAAAATCTTTCGCAAAATCGAGTTATCTTTGCGGTTTCTGAATAAGGATTGATGTTCTTTAAACCTTTTTTGCAAAAATTTCCTGGTTTGTCCCATAAAGGGTGTATATAATTAGTTGCGAAAAAATTCTGCGACTCATGTTGATAAATTACTTTTTTCTCAAAAACCTTGAATTTTAGCAAGTAATTACAAGAGACGGTATTTGTTAAGAATAGACCAGGCTATCCAAAATTAATTTTTTTATTCTAAAACAGGAATATGGAAAAAAGTTTCCTGTGAAAGAAGGTTTAGGCTTTTTCTACCCCTTGCAATCATAGAGAAACACCACTAAAAATTTTTTGAGTGCCTTCTCGCTCGCATAAAATGTTTGCTTAATTTTATTCTTGTCAGTTTTTTGGTTTTCAAGAAAAAAATTGAAAACTGTTTTTCGGGCGCCATCTTAAGGGGTAACTAAGCAGGGGAGCCTCAAAATAATTAAGTTTATATAAAAGACCCACCCTATTGTTTGACAAGTAATCACCCTCTAAATTTTTTCGCAACTATTCCTATACTCCTTGTATACGCTATTGCACTGTTAACAACTTTATTCATAAACTCCAGAATTATTCACCCGATTGTTTTTGTCTCTAGCATTGAAAAAGAGGTTGGAAATTTTATATGTGGGTGTGAAAGCACTGAGGAGCAGAAAAAAAAGGGTCACTTGATCGTAACTGTTCAAATACCTTTCTTAGTTGAAATTTTTACGAGAATTCTGAAATTTCTGAAATGGTATGAAAATATTAGGCAAAAAAAAATCAAAACTCCGAAATTGTAAAAAGTATAAAATAAAATAGAAAAAGGCTTTTTACTTGATAGAAGAAATATAATAAAATTTGAATATCAAAAGAAATTTAATCTGTTAGTCTTTTACAATTTTAATTTCGAAAAAATTTTTATTCGAAACAACTTTTAGAAATAAATTAATGTCTAAAATAAGCACCGCTTATATTTAATAGACGTATATAATCAAAATTCAATATACAATGTCAAATGGAATAAATAAACCAACAGATATAAAAAAGTCATTTAAAATTAATAAATAAATATTTGAAGGAGACGAAATTTTGTTTCTGATCTTACCATTATGAACACCAATTGCTTTTCAAAAAGATGAACACAACTTAAGGACTTCTCAAAAAATATAATTTATTTTGAATATTTAATATATTTAACTATTCAAATAAGTTAATTCGAAAATCTCTCAAAACATGCACTATATCTTCAAAAAACAATTAGAATTCCGATAATCTCTTCATCGGCCCTAAATAATATTTAAAATATCAAAATCAACTAACAATCAGTATATCTTACCTTAGTGTGTAACCGAAACTTATTTAAAACAGACTAACTTTTAGAATCCAGATAGTCTATGTTCGTCACAAAATCACAGAAAACTGTAAGGTATTATAAGGTTTTCTTTAAACCATTGACATTCCATAATGAGATTTATTCAAGCCTAAATATAATTATATATTATGTACAAAATAAAATGGAAAAAGGCTTTTAACTTGATAGAAGAAATTTAACAAAATTTGAATATCAAAACAGATTTAATTTGTTAGTCTTCTACAATTTCAATTTCAAAAAAATTTTTATTCAAAAACATTTGAGAAATAAATTAATGTCTAAAATAAGCACCGCTTATATTTAATAGACGTAAATAATCAGAACTCAATATAGAATATCCAATGGAATAAATAAACTAACAAATATAAAAAAAGTCATTTAAAATTCATAAATATAATAAATATTCGAAGGAGACAAAATTTTGTTTCTGATCTTACCATGATAAACACGAATTCTTTTTCAAAAACATAAAACTTAACTTAAGGATCTTACCATTATGAACACCAATTCCTTTTCAAAAACATGAGCACAACTTGAGGACTTCTCAAAAAATTTAATTTATTTGAAATATTTAATATATTCAAATATTCAAATAAGTTCATTCAAAAATCTCTCAAAACATATATATCTTCAAAAAACACTATATCTTCAAAAAACAATTAGAGTTCCGATAATCTCCTCATCGGCCCTAGATTATATTTAAAATATCAAAATCAACTAACAATCAGTATATCTTACCTTAGAGTGTTTTGTGCATATTTAGTTGATTTTCTAATAAAAGATAGATGATGAAGAAAATATTATTGAATCAATTTGAACACGTGAGTCTATTGGAACAAACAGTTACTGAATTGTTTCAGCCGTTACTATTTGGTAGTTGATCATAATTAAAATAGTTTTTTTTGATAGTAAAACATAGTAATTTGTACAATTTGTTTTAATTAGGAACAAACAGTGTTGAATCTCAGTGACCCGTTTTTTTTGCGCGCCAGTGTATTTGAATTCACTTCATTCCATTCACAATACATTGAAGCAATATAAGGATCAACCAGGATGTCATAAAATTTATTCGCATACAATTTCAAAGAGTTTAATGATATCAGATAAAAAGTTAATTCTTGGATTAAGAATATTTCCATCGAGTTTTAATGTAAAAAACTACATACGAAATCCCTGTGTGAACGGAATGAAGAAATCATCACATTTTTATGTGCGAAATAATGATAGTTTTTGACTAGATTTAATTTTAAATATGAATTATTAGTATTGTCTTAAGAAAGACTCGTGAATCAATACATGTGTTTGATTGAGAATGATGTTAAGAATGCTATGGAAAGTTGATCATGTATCATGAATTCATTCTTGAAAAAATTGATACCTTGATAGAATCCAGATTTATCAATAATAACTCATTATAATAATACTGATTCTTGTTTCCTGACCTACTATTTATATGCGAGAAACCTACAACTGAATATACCGGGTGTTTTCTTTAGAGTGATAGACCTTTAAATTGAAATAAAACAGAATTAAATTGAAATTGAAGCCAAATTGTTTTTTATTTGAAAGATAATTTTATGACATTTATGTTTTGAAAATAATGTCCGACTAGCTCTGAGGAACCACATTCGACAAGACCAATTTTGGACCACTTTTTCGAGTAATTCAGGCCTTATTTCCTCAATAACACGAGTTATGTTGGCTTCCAAAGCGTCTATTGTTTTTGGTTTATCAGCATAAACCAATGACTTGAGATAACCCCAAAGAAAATAACCTAGTGGAGATATATCGCATGATGTTCGATGCCAATTAATTGGATCATTTCTCGAAATAATGTTATCGCCAAATCTTTCTTTCAATAAATCAATTGTTACGGTAGCAGCATGAGGTGAAGCACCATCTTGTTGGAACCAAAACACTTCTGGGTGATACCATTCAAATTTTGAAACAAATAATCATTGATCATCGATCTGTAACGAGCACCATTCACTGAAACATTAGCTCCAGCATCGTTTTTAAAAAAATATAGACCGATGATGCCTCCAGCGTGTAAAGAACACCATACAGTATCTTTTTCAGGATTCAATGTAACCTGCAGAACTTCATGAGGATTGTTTTCACTCCATATACGGCAATTTTGCTTGTTTACATAGCCGTTCAACCAGAAATGAACTTCATCACTAAACACAATTTTACGATAAAAAAGTGGATCAACTTCAAGGTGTTGTAGGGCCCAATCAGCAAACAAACGAGGCTTATTATGGTCAAGCGGCTTTAGTTTTTGAACCAGTTGGATCTTGTATGGGTGTAGACCAAGATCTTTACGCAAAATTTTCCATGTGGGGGATGCACAGAGTCCAACTTGTTGTGAACGTCGACGAATAGACAAGTCTGGATCATCATCAACACAATGACTTACAGCAGCGATATTTTCTTCTGTACGTACAGTTCTTTGTCTTGTTGTTGTTGTTGCATCGAGTAGAAAAAATGCTGTCCGAAATCTATCGATAGTTCGATGAATAAGCTGCTCTGATGGACTATTACGTAAACCACAAATTTCACGACGTGCTCTATAAGTTTGGCGAATAAAACACTGATTTTGAAAATAAATTCCAGCAATTTGTAAACGTTGTTGCGGCGTGAATCTTTCCATGATAATTTGTCAATGCTTACTGAACAGAAATATCAAAATAACATGGCTTCTATAATAGCTTCTGTCAAATTACAGTTATTCCTATCGAAAGTTCTATCACTCTAAAAAAACACCCGATACTATTTGAAATCAGCTTTATTATGACATTTTATTTCAGAAAACGATAAACTAAATATTTTTTTCGATCACATTCATGTTTATTATTTGAGAAAATAATAAACTGAAACAAATCTATAAACAAGAGTAGGTTGGTTGAATCAGGTCATTATGTTGATTTCTCAATTGATTTCAGGATATTTACGTTCATATTTTTAGGTGAATACGTTTGGGATTAATTTCATTGATAATTCTTTCAGTGTTTGAACATACTACACAATTCCTAGTGATAAAACCGCTGAATTGGTTCTAATTTAACATATGCAGGCATTTGAAAATTCATAACTTTATCTTGCGTAAAGAGGTCAATACTTCATACCATTTACATCTCAGAAAGTGGAAAAACCTTGAAGCATACTTTATGATAACTTCATACGTACCTTGCATTCTTATTGATTTCCATTAAGTTATAAGTCATTCTATTTTTTCGTAAACGTTTATTAATTTCGAGACCCTTCTAAAATAATAATTAATGGCAATTCTGCTGGCAGCTTCAGATGAAGGAGGTGTTTCAATTTAAAAATACCGAATTTTTTCTACACTTGAAAACTGGTTCTCTCAATATACTAGAAGCCTAGCTGCTAACCTGTTATTTTTGAAGAGTTGCTCATATGGATTCTTCTGAAGGTCTTCTGCTATCTTCCAAAATGTTAAGAATATTTATTTGATAATAATCATTATTATTTTGGCTGGATTATTCATAACGTTCTGTCATCTACTTCATCATGCTAGGTAAATCATCCCCAAGGCCAATCCTGTTTTTGTTTTTACCATTAAGCTTGATTCGTCTAAGACTTTTATTTCAAATGCTCATGATCTGTCGAACCAAAATATGTTTAATTGAACAAAACTATATGGTGTCTGGAAGTTCAGCGATATAATTTCATGAATTTTACTGATTTATTATATCGGGTGTTTTTTTAGAGTGATAGAACTTTTGATAGGGATAACTGTGATTTGAAAGAAGGTAGAAGCCATGTTGTTTTGACATTTCTCTTCGGTAAGCATTGACAAATTATCATGAAAAGACTCACGCCGCAACAACGATTACAAATTGTTGAAATTTATTTTCAAAATCAGTGTTCTATTCGCCAAACTTATAGAGCACTTCGTGAAATTTATGGTTTACATAATCGTCCATCAGATCAGCTTATTCATCGAACTATCGATAGATTTCGGACAACATTTTCTCTACTCGATGCAACAACAACAAGGCAAAGAACTGTACGTACAGAAGAAAATATCGCTGCTGTAAGTCAAAGTGTTAATGATGATCCAGATTTGTCCATTCGTCGACGTTCACAACAAGTTGCACTCTGTACATCCACCACATGGAAAATTTTGCGTGAAGATCTTGGTCTACACCCATACAAGATCCAACTGGTTCAAGAACTAAAGCCAGTTGACCATCGTAAGCGTCGTTTTTTTGCTGATTGGGTCCTAGAACAGCTTGAAGTTGATCCACTTTTTCATCGTAAAATAATGTTTAGTGATGAAGCTCATTTCTGGTTGAAGGGCTATGTAAACAAGCAAATTTGCCGTATATGGAGTGAAAACAATCCTCAAGAAGTTCTGCAGGTTCCATTGCATCCTGAAAAATGCTCTATATGGTGTGCTTTACACGCTGAAGGCATCATCGGTCCATATTTCTTTAAAAACGATGCTGGACTTAATGTTACAGTGAATGGTGCTCGTTACAGATCGATGACCAATGATTATTATTGAAAATTTGAATGGTAACGACCCAGAAGTGTTTTGGTTCCAACAAGATGGTGCTACACCTTATGCTGCTACCGTAACAATTGATTTATTGAAAGAAAGATTTGGCGATAACATTATTTCCAGAAATGGTCCAATTAATTGGCCTCCAAGATCATGCGACATAAGTCCACTGGATTATTTTCTTCGGGGTTAAGTCAAGTTATTGGTTTATGCTGATAAACCAAAAACAATAGACGCTTATGAAGCCAACATATCTCGTGTTATTGATGAAATAAGCCCTGAATTACTCGAAAAAGTGGTCCAAAATTGATCTGGTCGAATGCGGTTCCTCTGAGCTGGTCATGATGGACATATGCCGGAAATTATTTTCAAAACATAAATGTCATAAAATTATCTTTCAAATAAAAAAAAAATTGGCTTCACTCTTAATTTAAATATGTTTTATTTCAATTAAAAGTTCTATCACTCTAAAAAAAAACACCCGATACTTATAAGATCCAATAACAACTAATTTGATAAATAATATTGATGACTTATTCAGTTTATGAGAATAATTGTCTTTCATTAACAGCGCCCCATTTTGTTTTGTGAATAAAATACATTATTTATTCAAGAATTATTGAAATTTTTATTTCGTCATAAATAACAATGGATACCTTTAGTTATGAAACACAACATCATTAAAATGTTCACCACGGAAACGTTTACAGGAATGAAGTCGTTGAACCCAATTTTTGACTCTCTCATACAAATCAATAATTGATCTGTAAATCGTCTGAATTTTCTGGATGATTGCTGTAAATCGGTGACTCAATATAACCTCAAAGAAAGAAGTCCAATGGAGTTAAATCGCAGGAACGAATGTATCGGTTCATTTCTTGAAATAATCGAATCACTGAATTCGCTTTTCAATAAAGTCATTGTGTCATTGGCAGTATGACAAGTGGCACCATCCTCTTGAAACCACATGCAAATTAAGACGAACCAATTCCGGTCATAAAAAATCAATCAACATTGAACGATAACGATTTTCATTGACAGTTACCGCCTCATGAGATTCGTTGAAAAAAATAAGGTCTATTGACTCCTCCAGTATAAAATCCGGACCAAACAGTAAGTTTGTCAAAATTTAATGGCAGTTCTTGATATTCTTCAGGTTTATTACCACATCAGATACGGCAATTCTACTTGTTTACATAACCATTTAACCAGAAATGAGCCTCATCGCTGAGAATTATTTTCTTATAAAACTCTGCATCATTTCCGCACCAATTACTCAATACACGACATTGCGAATGATCTGTTGGTTTGAGTTCTAGGGTTTAAACAATTTTGTATGGATGTAAACCAAGGTTTTTTCGTAAAATTCACCACAAAGACGTCTGCAAGATGCCTAAATGCGAACGTCGAAAAATCGATATATTTTGGTCTTCACGAACACTTTCACGTACGGCAGCAATATTATCTTCATTTCTTGCATTTCTTTGTCCCACTAGCACTGTAACATCACGGACTGTAAAATTTTTTCCAAACTTCTTCACTAAACGTTTAACTGTTCGTTTATTCGGACGATCATAACGACCAAAATTTGGAGTTAAAGCACGTAAAGTTATCAGTATCAGATGGCGATTTTTCATAATAAATTTGAATTATTTGTGAACGTTGTTGGAGTGTGTACCTTTCCGTGATCAAATGGTAGACATTGACAAATACAACTGTCAATGTCACAAATGCAAAATGGCTATCATGCGTGAGTAATGTCAATTTAAAAATGGGGCGTTCCCATTGAAATATTCTTTATATTGGATAATAAAACTCCATATTCTATAAAATTTTTACAGTTTATTCACTGAGAATGTTATACAAGAAGCTTTCCGAATATGATATCACTGTCAAGTGTAAATGAAACGCTAGTTATGCATTTCGTATATGGCCACGCAAAAATTTGAACAATAAAAATATTTATCATTTATCACTTTATTCGACACCAACCTCCCTGATATTGAAGAATTTGACTATATTTGAGGGTAGCGTACTTAATTTTCTGAACAAATCATAACGTCTTTGTGGATTTATGTGAAAAGAGTCTTAGTAACATATCCTTTTAATCAAACTAAATTTCACGAGAAGAAGTCAAGGTCCAAGAAGGTTGTTTATTGAACTTTTATTTGCAAATAAATTTTTCAACGTGGCAAAATGTTAAAGCATCAAAAAGTTCGCTTGCAACATAAAGAGTGGGGGGTCAAGAGTTTGCATTTTGCAGTAGTGGTTATTTCGAGCCTGTCTTTCGTGTTTTGACAGAATGTTCCATTCATAGCCGATCAAAAATGCGAATTTTAAATGGACCACCCCTGATCTATGGAAAAAAGGACCGGACAAAACAGAGTTCAAATCTTCTGACGTTTAGTATATCTAGAGATAAGCCTCTTTGGCGTAGTTTCAGGTGGTAGAACTACTGGAGGATCATCCATCCATCTTTTACATCCCCCTCTTTAATTCAGGGAGATATCAAATTTCCATATAAACTCACACAAAGTTCGAATTATTGCATGCTTTAGATCACTTTTTAATACTTATAAAGCGAGTGATAAGATATTATCTAGATTATCAGTGCAATATGAAATAAACACATTAGCCATGAAGAAAACATGAACAAAATTAAGCCTATTGAGGAATAAAATAAAATTGTGAAATGCTTACTGATAGGAAATTAACAAAGCGTTACAAAGGTGCAAGCTTACGGGAATTTATGTTAGCTTAAACATCATCCGCTGGATATCCGAACTGAATGATTTAATAATGAAAAGCATTTCCCAATGAAAAAAGTTACAAAATTTTTTATTACATTTATTTATTACGTATTTTTCAGAACCATAATAATCACCAATTTAATTACGTCTTCATGAATTTCAACCGTGAATGGATCATTCCACTGAAAATTCCAACAAGATTTTATAACGAGTTTTGACTGTTACTTGTACCATATTTTGACCATATAACCCAGTAATTTTGTCACTATCATCTTCCAAATACTGATGTCATCTTAAAGGGTGGGCCATCTAGTGTTTGCATTTTGATGTAGTGGTTATTTAGAGTCTGGCAAAATTTCTGTCATTCGTGTTTTGACAGAAAGTCAGTTTAATAGTTGACATTAACGAAATGGGTCGATTTAAGCTAGAAAAAAAAACTGATAAATATTAAAAATTTATTTCCAAAGTTGTGAATCTTCTGTCCAAACTGTAAGAAATTTACATGGAAAATTCAATAGAAATAAAATGTTCTCACGGAAATTTGTGGATCAATTTGCTCGTTAAGACATTTCCGGCATATCTCTGAAGACAATTTTGTATAGAGACCTAGTTATGAAGGCTTACAACGTTCAACTAGTGCAAGAAGTGCACTCTAACTTTTGAACGGAAAGAGATAGAGGCATGAAATATTTGTAGTAGGTTTAGGGCCTGAATAATCCGGTTGAGTTCTTTATTGAGTAAAATCAGTGTAATAGTTGCGTGGTTATTCATTTATTTATTTATTTATCGCCTTCTATACAGGGATGGCCAAATTGGACACTTTTAAAGAGTAAGTCCTGTTTCTATACTGAATAGACTAAAACTGATGTGAGTGTCTGAGGGCCAATTTTCATGGGAAACTCGTTGGTGAAAACCGGATGTCGATATCTATCATCCTTACATTGTCACAAGGTGTTTTTCGAAAATGTTCATTTTCGAAATATTGCTGTAATTTTTCTTCTGTTGAAAATTTTCTATTTCTGTAAGAGCATTCTTGTTGCATCTTCTTAGGTAGACTTCAAAGAAATCAATTGAATTTTCCGCAAACTGATATCGCTATGAAAATATTTTTTTAATGGAACACCCCACATATTTCTACATATGTCGATAGAGCTTGAAATTACCATTTCAAAAATATGGGTTTCTTGATATTTTTCTGAAGTCATGTTCGACATATTGAATTTTCAAATTTTATCTTTTTGATAAGTAGGCTTGGGAGGATGCGATGATGAATAAAACCATGGAAATTTTAGTTGTCAAACGTTTATTGAAACAGTAAAAGTTCTAATTAAAAAATTTATATGAGACAGTATTTTATTTCCACAAAAATGTTTGTACTACTACAAGTTTAAATACATTGTTAGGTACGTGACCAAATAATGGAAGCACAAGTCATAAAAACTCAAGGTGTATATTGGAGTTTGCCGTTAAAAATGCCAGTAAGGAAAGATATTCAGTAATGGAGACTTATCAACATCTGTTTGTTCGTTCAAAATGATTTTACGGGCATTGAACCTTTTGATTTCAAGAAATTCTAAAAGTGTTGATCTAGAACTTTTGCTTTGAACGTGGATAATTTCATAATTATTGTTGAAATTATGCCTGAATTCCTTAAGATGATTATGGTCACGTATCTAACAATGTATTTAAACTCGGTTACACTGAGTACCATCAGCCAGTACAATGTAATACCTGAAGGAGCCACATCGTGATGAAACAATTGTTGTAGTAGTAAAAGCATTTTTGTGGAAATAAAATACTGTCTCATATATATTTTTCATTAAAATGAGTTTCCACCAAGTGAAGACTGAATCAATCAAATATTTAGTAAAAGTTCTGTTTAGTTCGCAACTTCCGTTCAACTTTCTGCAATGAAATACGAAAATTATGAGAAGCTGGACATGTTAGTCTGTTTTATACAAACTGGAGGAAAATGCAAGTAATTTTTATCGTGAAAAATATCCAGAAAGGCGACAACCGATCAAAGATATTTTCGCACGAATGCGTACTTAATGAAGGTCGTTTGGAAAAGAAAAGACCGAAGAGATATCTTAAGAATACAGATTTAAAAGAAGTTGTCGTTTTAGGAGCTATTGAAATCAATCCTTGAACATCAACTCGTATTATTATATAAAAAAATTACAGGAGTACCAAGAACGAATGTCAGAAGGATTCTGGAAAAACATAAATTCAAACCTTATAGAGCCATAAAAGTTCATCACCTCATGCGTGGAGATTTCGAACGCTGTATTGAGTTTTGCCAATGGTTCTTGGATAAATGTAACCAGACGCCTGATTTCCCACTCAATTGTATATGTACAGATGATGCTCATGTGTGTAGTAACGATATTTTTAACCTCTATAACTCCTATACTCGGGCATAACAAAATCATCATTCAGTTATGGAGCAGAGAAATCAAGGAAGATTCGGGTTAAGTCATTCATAGGGGCAGAATTATAGGCGTATTAATTTATAATGATGAACTCGCATCATAGAATTATCTACAGGTCTTAGGCAACAAATATAAGCATTTGTTAAAAAAATGCCGTTCTCTCAACTACGGAATATTTACTTTCAACAAGATGGCGCTACTCCTCACAACGCTAGCTTTATCAGGAATTTTTTAATTGCAAATTTTGGCAACAATTGGATTGTCAATCAAAGTTCCAACCGGAGGCCGGCTAGGTCGCCTGACCTAACGCCTATCGACTTTTACCTTTGGGGTAGATTAAAAGATATAATCTATAAAAAGCCGATCAACTCTAGAGAAGAACTGGAAATGGCGGTAGTTCATGATTTAGCTTCTCTTACTTCCGTTGAACTTATCAATTCAGCAATGTGCTTGAAAGTAAATGGTCGACAGTTTGAATCATTTGGTGAAATTCTTCGTTTATTGTTATTTTTAAAAAAAATTCGAATTGTTATGGATTTTAAAAAAAATACGGGTTTTCTTCAAACTATTAACTGTTTGAGTCGAACTTTGACAGCCAACAATCAATGTTCGCATTTTATTTTCACCGCCGCACGGTCCAAAGCCTATTTATCCAAGAGATAAAATTTGAAAATTCAATATCTCGAGCATGACTTCAGAAAAATATCAAATCAGTGTTTTCGCCTTTTCATTTCATAAGGTTAAAACAATAAAACATTTAATTCACATCATATCGATAGCATTCGTACAAAATTTCCATCCAATACAAAATGTGTCCGTGAACTTCTAACGGATGGACAAAATAATACGATTAGATCGAAAAAATCGAATTCCTAAGATAACATAAGAGCGGGTACAGCACGTGGATTATTTAAGTAATTTAAAAAATGATAATATTTTATCGAATTGAAATTTCCTACAAATTTGAGCACTTCAGAAAAGATTCCATTAATGGGAGTGCTCTTAATACTCCAGAAGAGATGAGATCCCTTTCTGAATCTGTTTCAGCAAATCATCTGAGGTTTTTTGGGAGAGAACTCTAGAGTTTGTATTTTGAAGTAGTGTCCATTTCGACTTTAGCAACACTTCATTCGCGTTTTGGCAGAAAGTCAGTTTATTATGTGGCATTAACGAAATGATTCGATTTACGCTTGAACAAAATTGAGAAATGGTGAAAACTTATTTCCAAAGTGGTGAATCTTCTATTCAAACTGTTAGAAATTCACGTGAAAAAGTCAATAGAAATGAAATACCCTCACGGCAATTCGTGGATTAATTTGTTCATAAAAACTGAATCGTTATTTGATAAAACAACCAGTTCATGTTCTCGTCTAGTGAACATACCTGAAAACATTGCTGTCGTAGTGAAGAATGTAGCTTAACATCCATCAACATCAACTCTTTATCGTGCTCAAGAACTGATTATTTCTCGCACTTCTCTGAGGAGAATTTTACATAAAGACCTCGAAGATATGAAGGCTTACAAAGTTCAACTAGCACAGGAAGTGGAGCATCTTGACCAGCCGATGCATTTTAACTTCGCTCAATGGGCTAATAACCTAATGGACGAAGATGAGTATTTTCCTAGCGGTGCAGCTCATTTTCCCCTCGGAGCACTATTTTTTATGGGGATCTGTTAAGGATAAGTGTTACACTAACCATCCAGGAACGATTGATGCCTTGAAACATGAAGTCGAAGTTGCCATTCATGAATTTGAACCCCAAACAATCGACAATGTACTGAAAAATTGGATTGATGATAGGGTACTGCAGCCAATCGTGGCTCTCATTTGAATGATTGGTTTTTTCATAATTGTCAAGATTCAACATTTCTAATTAACTTCCAACTTTGAAAAGTGTTTTATTCATAGCCGTTCTGGAATGCAAATTCTGAATTTCCCAACCCTTATATCAGGATGTTGTACCAGAGGTCCGTTCAAAAAATTGTTACTCCTTAATAGTTAAAGAGCGGACAACATCCTTTTTTTATATTCTTCTAATCAAACAATTCTCAAGTAATTCTACTCCAATATGCGCGTCGTTCTCATACTCCTAAATACCAAATTTTATATCGATCCTATTCGTAGTTTTCGAAATATAGGAAAAATAAGAATAAATATCAAATGTAAATAACTGTGGAACCATTGTACGGATTTTGCCAATTAACGAACATAATCGTTACATTCAGGTTCAAACTTACTGAAAGTTTCAAGTCTCTGGCTCTTTCTGCCCGAATGTTAAAGTTCTTAAGGCAGAATTGTTTTTCACCTCGGATTCTCCAAGCAACCTGAGACCATTTTCGGCTCAAAATTCAACAACTACAGGGGAAAACGATAGCACGCTGTTCCCTAGAACAAGCGCACAAAAAAAAATATTCCAATGAAAAATTAATACAAACTGACTCAGAAGAATTGAAATTTGAACACGTTACTAAACCTGAACATGCTACCTGGACCGTACTGATTTAAATATGATCGAAATATTTTATTTTTATAGCTCACTAATCATAATGAATTGCATTCAACAGTTTTGGAAGAAAATTCTGAATTTTTTTTGTTATCTTCTTCGTAAATTATCCATGATTGCATTGAAGTACCATGCAAGTATGTAGCATGCTCACCAAAAGTCTAAAGAGGAGCACTTTCCGGATCAGTTGAAAAAGGCTAAAATAGTACCTGTCCATAAAAGAGAAGATATAGAATTACCAGAAAACTATCGTCCAGTATCGATACTTCCTGTGTTCTCAAAATTGTTTGAGATAATAAAAAAAAATGGATTACTGAGTTTCTTCAAACATCACAAAATTTTCGGCAAACAACAGCATGGGTTCTTGATGGGCAAATCAGTGGAGACGGCACTGAAGGAGGTGCTTGAAAATATAGAAGTTTTTGATAGGGGACAAAAATCTAGTTTACAGGCATGTGACTTGCCCAAGGCTTTTGATAGTATTTCATACTCTGTGCCTTCAAACAAGCTTGAATACTATCGAATTAGAGGTGAGGCTCTTGACCTGATGGAAAGTTATCTGACAAACAGGATGCAGAAAACAAGGTCTTCTTCTTGGGAGACTGTGAGTCATGGTGTACTGTAGGGTTCTGTGTTGGGTCCTCTTTTGTTTGTGATATACATGAATGATTTGCCAGCTAATGTGAAATCAGATCAAACCGTTATCTTCGCTGATGATACTTCTTTTCTGAATAAAGGAATGGACAACCAGGAATTGGAAGAGAACACTAAAGGAAGCCCAGGTATGGTTCAGCGCAAACAAAATGATGATGAATAGTGAAAAAACACAGAGACTACTGTGACTCAAGTTTTCTATACTCATTGATGAAATGATTCCTAACTTGTCAAGAGCTACCTATGCAGTTAGGAGAATAAAAGCAAATGCGGGAGTTGAAGCAGCCAAGATTACTTACTTCAGCTACTTTCATAGTGTCCTTAACTCCGGCATTCTTTTCTGGGGGGATTTGTCTAAAAGTAAGAAACTATTCATGAAACAGAAGCAGGTACTGAGAATACTATGTGGCGTAAGGAGTATATACAGCTGTAGAGAGCTATTCCCCAGAGAAAAATTTCTTATCGTGACGTCCATTCTTATACATACCTGTGTAATGTACATCCATGATTATAAGGACATACTATTGAAAAACAACTATAATCACAACTATGATACTATAAACAAAAACAACTCATCATACCATACCATCGTATAAAAGTATCACAGTTAAATGTAAGTCATCTAGCTATAAAAGTTTTCAACACACTGCCTTCCAGAATGAGGGAATTAAATCGAATAAAGCTTAAGAATGAACTGAAATGTCTCCCAATGAATAAAGCATACTACTTAATACATGAATACCTGAATGATACTTTTTTAAAAAATAAATTTTTATGAAATACATTGTCTGGCCAAATTTATTTATTTATTGTGGGTTTGACTTATGTTTTGTTTTATACATTTTTTATTTATATATACTTATGTGTGTTTTTAGACAAAATTCTACCTTACTCCCCATGAAAATTTTGATGAGTTATAAATTTATTCATGTTCTGTGATATATACTGTATTGGGAATTGCTGAAAATGTCCATAATTAATGTTTTTCTTTCGATAAAACCATTGGAGAAATATGACTGATTTTGTTCAATTCAGAATCGTGATATTCATCTCTCGCAATAAGAATTTTTTGGCCCACAGAACTCCTTATCTTATAGAAAATGTATATGTATTCGGGGTTTTTTTTTGGTGATAGAACTTTCGATAGGGATAACTGTGATTTGACAGAAGGTAGAAGATTTTGTTTTGACATTTCTGTTTAGTAAGCATTGACAAATTATCATGCAAAAACTCACGCCGCAATAACGTTTACAAATTGTTGAAATTTATTTTCAAAATCAGTGTTCTATTCGCCAAACTTATAGAGCACTTCGTGAAATTTATGGTTTACATAATCGTCCATCAGAGCAGCTTATTCCCCTTCAACCTTTTGATAGTATATCATTTCCTTGTCTTTGACATATTAATTATTATATTATTATAATAATATTTACTAATATTTCAGATCTGTAAATTTTTTCATCATCCAAGCAATAAAGAGATTAAAAGTGCAAATCTACAATTGTTTCGACCCCGTTATTAGATTATTTTTCGCATTTTCCGTCGGGAAATATATTGTCTCTGAGATTACATCGAGTGTTGTTTATCACATGAAAGAAAACCCATCGATAGATAATTCTTGTGACAATTATTCGTAATTGTATTTACCAACTCGTGTTGTCTCATGGCTATTTGTTTCGTTGAATAAATATTTATGGAGAAGACGAACGTATTTACTAAACCACGGATTATAAACATAATAATCCAATGAAACTATCTCTATTCATACACAGGTAGTTCGCTGAAATTGCTATTTGAAAATGAGGTTCAACTATGAAAAAGATTATTCCAGTGGAAAAATATCGGATGTTTTTTTTTAGAGTGATAGAACTTTTGATAAGGATAACTATGATTTAACAGAAGGTAGAAGCCATGTTGTTTTGAGATTTCTGTTCAGTAAGCATTGACAAATTATCATGGAAAGACTCACGCCGCAACAACGTTTACAAATTGTTGAAATTTTTTTTTTAAATCAGTGTTGTATTTGCCAAACTTATAGAGCACTTCGTGAAAATAATGGTTCACATAATCATCCATCAGAGCAGCTTATTCGTCGAACTATCGACTATCAACATTTTCTCTACTCGATGCAACAACAACAAGACAAAGAACTGTACCTACAGAAGAAAATATCGCTGCTGTAAGTCGTAGTGTTAATGATGATCCAGATTTGCCTATTCGTTGACGTTCACAACAAGTTGGCCTCTATGCATCCAACACATGAAAAATTTTGAGTGAAGATCTTGGTCTACACCTATACAAGATCCAACTGGTTCAAAAACTAAGTCACTTGACCATAATAAGCGTCGTTTGTTTGCTGATTGGGGCCTAGAACAGCTTGAAGTCGATCCACTATTTTATCGTAAAATTGTGTTTAGTGATGAAACTCATTTATGGTTTAACGGCTATGTGAACAAGAGAAATTACCGTAAATAGAGTGAAAACAATTCTCGAGAAGTTCTGCAGGTTCCATTGCATCCTGAAAAATGCACTGCATGGTGTTTTACACGCTGGAGGCATCATCCGTTCATATTTCTTTGAAAACGATGCTGGAGCTAATGTTACAGTGAATAGTGCTCGTTACAGATCGATGATCAATGATTATTCGTTTCAAAATTTGAATGGTATCGACCCAGAAGTGTTTTGGTTCCAACAAGATGGTGCTACACCTCTTGCTGCTACCGTAACAATTGATTTATTGAAGGAAAAATTTGGCGATAACATTATTTCGAGAAATGGTCCATTTAATTGGCCTCCAAGATCATGCGACATAACTCCACTAGATTATTTTCTTTGGGGTTATGTCAAGTCATTGGTTTATGCTGATAAACCAGAAACAATAGACGCTTTGGAAGCCAATATAACTCGTGTTATTGATAAAACAAGGCCTGTATTACTCGAAAAAGTGGTCCAAAATTTGTCTGGTCGAATGCGGTTCCCCCAACATTTTCTGAATAGGGAAGAGATGTCGAGTGTTGGTAACTTTGAAAGTTATTTATGTTCTGTACGCAATCCAGTTAAAATTTCCAAAATCGGTTCACTATTCACAGAATTAATGTAATATTAAACTTACCACCAAAAGACGATGTTGAACAGCTCAAACTCAAGAACCTAAGTGTTTTGAAGAATCCAAAATTTTTAAGTTCTGTATTACGGAGAAAGAATTCCTATGACAACATTGTTCCGAAGAAATCACCTGAGGATGGCAACAACCCTCAACATTTTTTGAATAGGGGGGAGATGTTGGATGTGGTTTAGTTGAGAAATTTTTTCTGTTCTCTAAACATCGCAGTTGATATTTTCGAATTTGTTTATTTACTGGCAGAACAATTTGAGTTTTTTAATATTTTTACTTTAAAAACATTCGATTTTCTTATCGTTCATGTTGGGAAAATGTGTGAAACGCATGAAATTCATTACAATGTGAACTATTTTTTTGAAGATTCTTTCTCAAATATGTTTCAGTCTCTCGTTTCTGAATCATAATTGGGTTTGAGACTTACTTAGGTGGGTGAAAATGGTCTAATCTATGGAAGAAAGAATAGAAATTCTTAAATTATACCATCGCAATAGCGAAAATTCTTGATTAACTGGAAGGTATTTTAATAACAATCATCTAGAAGGAAACGTAAGTCACCAATATCAATTGATGAATAAATTGGAAACTACTGAATAAGAAACAGGTTGAGCGTCCAGTCCGAAATGAAGCTATTGAAATAGCAGTATTAGGACATTTACAGACGGATAATCGACAATCTATAAGAACTTTAACACAAGCATCTAATATTCCGAAATCTAGCGTTCATCGAGTTGTGAAAGCTCATAAATTTCACCCTTACAAGATAAGGCTGGTGCAAAAGTTGAATGAGGATGATCCTGACCGTCGGGCTCAGTTTTGTGAACCTTTTAGTGAGTTACTAAATAATAACCCACACGGATTCCACAATACAATCTTTTTTGTCAAGTGTGCCTTTATGTTGAATGGGGAAGTCAATAGACATAATTATCGATACTGGAGTGATATTAATCCTCATTTATTCATGGAGACACATACACAAATTCCCCAAAAATTAAATGTTTGCGTAGGAATATCAGGAACCCTTATTGTTGGTCCAATTTTTATCGATGGTAATCTTGACGGATTATTGACATTCTGGAAACTACGATACGATTAGAAAATGAACTCATACTTCAGCAGGATGGTGCACCGCTACATTTCGATATCCGTGTTTGACAATTTTTGAACGAACGTTATCCAGGACGTTGGATTGGCAGAAGGGGTCCTATAGAGTGGACATCAAGATCACCCGATATATCACCATTAGATTTTTTGTGGGGACATTTGAAGTCCAAAGTCTATGCAACTCTACCTAAAAATCTTTAACTGCGACAAAAAATCATGCCAGTTACTGACACCAGACATTTTCGAAAATGTTAGTGAAGGATTTGAAAGTAGACTATGTTATTGTATGGAGATTGATGGTGGCCCGTTTGAACAATACATACGTTAGTTCTTTAAATAGTTTACATTTTTTTCTGGATGTTCCCTATCATTACTTACAGATCTGGTGTATTTGTATGTATTGGGTTTCTGTTTGAGTTACACTTCTGATAATGTTCAATATCAAATGGCTTAAAAAATCACCGAATTTGAAATTTTCAACTAGGATGTTTAGAGAACAGAAAGAACATTTCAACTAAAAGACATCCGCCATCTCTTTCCTATTACCTCAGGTGTTTTTTTCGGAACAATGTCGTCATCGAAATTCTTTCTATCAAATACAGAACTTGAAAATTATTTTTGGATTCTTCAAAACTCTTAGGTTCTTGAGTTTGGGCGGTTCAACTGTCTGTACAACATCACCTTTTGACGGTAAGATCAATATTACATTATTTCGTGAATAGTGAACCGAACATAAATAACTTTCAAACGAACCAACAGTCGACATCTCTTTCCTATTCAAAAAATGTTGGGGGTTGATGCCACTTTCATGGGGTTGGTTTCTTCGGAACAAACTCATGATAGAAATTCGTCCTCCTCAAAACAGAACTGTTTGTTGACCCCCTCAAAACAGAACTGTTGTTTTTTTAAAATCTTTAATTTATGAGTTCTGTCGAAAAGATACTTTGTGTCACTCCCTAAATAATAAAGCGTAATTGATTAAACTCTCAGCAATAATCTGCTGAAGTAGCATTCGTCATTATTTTGGGCAAGTGGATATGATATTAATCAGAGGCTTGAAAATGAAAAAACTGTATCGAATCGATATAATCATGGATTTCACTGAATTAATTCGAAATTCGAACTTCTTATTGATTGAAAATTGGTTTTCCATCGACTTCGGAATGAAAGCGCAGTTTACTGAATTTAAGATATGATATGGTATTATGCATGATTGTCATTGGTAGACGAACTAGAGAAACACAAGCTTTGCTTGGTGTTAAAAAGTTTGACTTGACTTTTAAGGTACACCTGAAAAGACTAAGCCGAGCTTACATAATTCTTTTTCATTTAAAAAATTCACACTGTTTTTATGTTTCACAGTTCATTCAGAATCCTGTTTCGGTCTTCAACCATCTTCAAAGAAATACAAAAAGTAAAAAAAATATTATTTTCTATACAATGTTCTCCAAAACCGGTTGATTTCTGGTTTTTCAGAATAGATATCTTATATTCTTTGATTCTTTGATATGTTGTAAACTCGGCTTGTCTGTCCTACATATGTAGCATTATAATATTCACATTCAATTTGATCAATTCCTAATTCGGAAAAGTTGGGGTTTCTTTCTTTATTGTTCACCAACGTCTTAGCTAAATTATTCCTATTTACTGCTTAAGAATTAATTCCCATTTTATGAAGTCCATTAGAGATCCTACTGCTGAAACCTTTTATATAAGCCATTGAAAACCATATTTTCATTTCTTCATATGGATCCTTTATACTGATATAAAATTGTTTTAAAATATTCTGGTATGTTTTCTTTTTAATCATACTTTATGTCTAAATACATGTTGTTAAAAATATTCATAGAATAGACATAAAACCCAATTTTAAATGATTATCTCACAACTAATAATTCATCTAATAATCCATCTGTTCCCTCGAAAAAATTTTCAGTCTATTCCTTTGGCAATATGAATACGAATGTATCAAACTGAATTTTAATCACAATATCGAATTTATCACTTCTATTCTGTGAGATGAATTTTCTCAATCAAGAATTCCTCAATTTCATGATGTCGATGGACAAATTTTATAATCTACTCATATGATAATTCAGCGATTAATATCTCTTGTTATCATTAATCAGTCTTGTTGATTAAATAACTGTTGTAAAGTTTCATTCAGGGACGTCCTTATTTGCATTTTAAAATATTTCATTTATCCTGTGTTTCTGGAGACAGCGACATTTAAATATTTCTTATTATTAACATAGTAATTCACATATTGTCGATTTACAAAGTGTTAGCAAATTTATGATCTTTATTCTTAGTGTAGTAATAATACCTTATGGCTTAGTTTAAAATTATACAGCAGACGAAGAATGTTATTTCGGGTTTGTTATAAGTGTTCGAGTTTTTCTTCCCTTCCTCGTCGTTGTAGTTTATTTTATTGAAAAAGAAACTAGTGCAGCATCGAAATAGCTACATACAAAGTGCTTCTTAAAGTTAAACATCATCACAGTACTTCGACAACTTTCGTAACAATCCATTGTAATTAATCATTACGGTTAATTGATTTAGTTTTTTCAAAATACTGGAACAATAAATAAAATATAGAGGTAAACTTACTGTGGTACGATACATTTTGGTCCTTCGAGCTCATTTTATTACCTAAACTAGTTAATCGTTGAAATAACTATATAAAAAATGTCTCTTGAAGTCTCAGTGCTTCGATTCAGTCCACAACAACCCATTGTAATCAATAATTGCGATTCATTAATTTGTTCTTATTTGTTGTTTCAAATTACTGGACAATAAACGGCGATAAACTAATCATTCATTCCATTTACTGAATACATTTTCATTGTCCTAATATCTTGGTGGAATCTTTCACCCTGATCGTCACTGACAGTTGCCAAATTTTCAGGAAAAAATTACAGATGTGAATGCAGGAAATGAATTTTTAATGACATTCGTGCACCAGGCCATTTATGGGCATCTAATAGTTCATTAACTAACTCTTGATAGTTTGCATCCATATTGTTGCCCAAAAATCCTCTTACTACACTAATAAAAAAGTTTCATGCTCTGAGTTGCTGCTTGGTAAGCTTCTCTGTAGAATTAACGTTGTCCAACAATTTTCTGATTTGTGGTCTAATAAAAATACCTTCCTTCAATTTGGCATCACTTAACTTGAGAAACACTTGTTTTAAGTATTTGAAACCATCATCATCTTTATTCATGGTCTTCAGAAAGTTTTTCATTAGCCCAAGTCTAATGTGAAGAGGAGGCAGAAGGACATTTTTTGGGTCTACAAGAGGTCTAAACTTAAAATTTGGAGATCCCAGTTGAAATACACTTCTTTCTGGGGCAATTTCTGTTATATAATGCTGATTTGCTGCCCGACTGCCACATAGGCAATATTTTGTAAATCCTCCCTGAAGTCCAACTAAAATTCCTGTAACTTTCAAGTCTTCGCATATCTGCCATTTATATGTGTTGTAGCTTATTTTGTCCAAAAGAATACGCATATTTTCATAACTTCCTTTTATCGTCACTGAATGGGCAACTGGTATAGAGGGTTTTAAATTTCCATTAAACAATATCACAGCTTTAAACCGTATTTAGACGAGTCTATTAATGAACGCCACTCAGAGGGGGAATGCTTAATATCAAGTTCCTGCATTAAATCATCAATATCAGTACACGTACACAATGAATTTTCCATACTGTAAAATGCAGTAAATGGAGCATTTCTTTTTCTGAAACTCGTAATAAGTTCCAGGGAACCAGGAAGTTCTGACTCTTGTCTTAATAACTATAAATCACGTACTAAATCATTTAACTCACTTTGAACAATTGCATGTGGCTCGCCGGAACTTAGAGTAAAAGTAAGGTTGGTCCACTCTTCTTCGAAGCTGCGTGATGATGTATTGTCTCCATATCTTCCAAAACAACATTTTGCAGATCTGAAGGTGCGATCGGAACTGGTGAATCTGCATTATGAGGAACAGGTCGTATTGCAGACTGCAAATTTGGATAGTCGATCTTGTGGTTTTCCTTTTTGGAATAACCTCCAGTCTTTGTCAGGCAAAAATAGAAATTGTCTAAATTATTGGTGGGATCTGGCCATACCATAGGGACTGTAATAGACATGCTTTTTGTCTTTCCATTCATCCACTGCATCAATGATACCCTACAACTAACACAGCGCACATGAGGAGTCCACTGTTTGTCTTGATCTCCAATTAAAACATCAAAATATTGGGAGTAGACTTTTTCAATATTTTCTGAAAATTGCATTGCTGATGATTTCACTATAAGTTCTCCACAAATATAACAAAATTTGTCAGGAGAGATTTTGTACTGTCTCGACAATTTCGTCCTTTAAATACTTTCTTATCTACACACAGGGAACCACTCAATTCGAAACTCAACAGAAGACTGATTTTTAATCTTAATTTTATGTCTTATATTGTACACAACACAGTTAAGGTACTTTTCCTGTTATAAAATGCATCCATTTTAACTGTCCCCTAATAGAATTGACTACTTGCTAAAGTAAAATCATCTTATTGAGCTATTAAAAAGTGGTTAGGGCTTTAGGAATATTTTTCCTATTTTTAGAAGGATATTTCCATCAGAAAAATAAATATCTGCTTTGTATTACAAAAATCTTGTCGAGCAGTGTTATCGGTTCAACATGTAGGGGGTGGACCATTTGAAATTTGCATTTTTGATCGGCTATAAATGAAAAACTAATGAATATTTTTCCAAAAAGTTCATTAGAAAGGTTGAACCTTGACATTTAGGAATAAAAAGCAATAACATTCAAATAATCGCCACGACTGAATACAAAACCGCATCCTATACACCCATATTTTCACTTCATTTTCGATTGTTTGGGGCTGAATCTTATGAATGATAACTCGATTTCGTGTTTCAAGGCATCAATCGTTCCTGGATGCTTAGCGTAACACTTATCCATAACAGATCTCCATAAAAAATAGTCCTCCGAGGTGAAAATCAGCTTTATCGTTAGGAAAATGCTTATTTTCGTCCATGAGGTCATTAGCCCATTGAGCGGAGTTGAAACGCATCGGATGGTCAAGAGACTTCATTTCTTGTACTAGTTGAACTTTGTAAGCCTTCATATGTCATCGTGTCTTGTGTCACATTTTAGTCTACGACAGCTATGTTTCAGAAATTTTGATCATGGAAGGTTTTGGAAATAATAGATCAAAACCATTATTTGAGATCCATACTTCAGGGACTTGGAGGGCAATTTAGGGAAAGAATTTACCGATGTTTTCTCAATTTTTTTACTAGCTCAATATGCTCTCAGGTTTTTGTCGCCTATTTTAGAAACGTCTTGTATTTTCGCATTCAGAAATATAAATTTACGTACCTCTGCTAAATGGTTGCTGAAAAAATAATGAGGAAAATCACTTAAGGAAACAAAAACATTAAATCAAATCCGCTCAACTGAAAACCGTGCTCAGTAATAGATTAGAAATGTCAACAATAATGAAATTCGAATTTCACTATCTTGTTTCCCTATAACCTTCTTCAATCTTATCAAAAATAATGAAAATTCACTTATACGAGTACATAATCGTTCAAGTACTTCGGAATGCGTTCTAGTATGCATCTATGGTATGACCATCAAAAAATTATCGGGAATCCTCGCAGATTAGTTTTATTTGATGCAAAACATAAACCCCTCAATTCGCTAAACTCAGCAACCGTATCAAGGTTCATCTCCGATAGATAATTGGAATGATTATCAGTTCACGAGATCACAAAATTTACTTCATAAAGACGGCTGAAAAAATAATTTACCTTCATTCGTGAAGTTCCCACAGAGCTGAGTAAACATAACTGTTGTTGAACCTTCTGTGACTATGGCTAACAAGAACACTTTATTTGCAAAAATTGCCGCTAAATTCAAGGCTCATTGTCACAAGAATAATTGTAAGATTTAGAACTTTTGAAATTCTGCAAGAAAAATGCATTTACTTCAGATGATAGTTCACCCCTGATAGATATTGAAATTTTGACCAATTTGTCCTTTTGGAAATTGCTACATGTATTTGGAAATCTCAGTTTCTTCTGTATCCAGAAAATTCCATTCCCTTCTTCAAATTCCATTGATTTTACCTTCAAAATTTTTATGTATATTTCTTATTAAGATGCATTATCTGTGGTTATGTTTTCGCAATTGTTTTTTGTATTTCTATTTGGATATTCATTTAATATGTTTTTTTTTTCAGTATTCATAATACCTCAGCGCTATGTTCTTGGACTTATGGGATTTCTGGCGATAGTCAACGCCTATACTATGAGAGTGTCATTAAATATAGCTATAACTGAAATGGTATATCCTGTTAACGAAACAGAGTATCCAGATCCAGAAGCTTGTGTTGTAGAAAACATAAATACCAGCTCCAGTTCAAAACCTCTGGTGAGTGAATGTTCCAAACAAATATTTTGACAATTTGATTTTAATATGAACAGATAACTGAAGGAATTCAAAAAACATGAAACCTGTAAAAATTATTCAGGTTATATTCGCTAGAGAATCACTCGATCATGGGCATCATGGGCAGGCTGTTCGAAATTAATTGATAAATGGGTAGCATTCCGCTCGGATATTTCTCGATATTCTCTGATGTAACATTCTGCAGTTCTTATGATTATCGAAATTCTCAAAAAATAGAAAGTTCTAGATATACTTCGAAAGATTTTTTCACCCCTGAACCTACTGCGTCGGGTATCCAAATTTAAATTCAAGTTGCCAAGATTTTCAAAGGGATATTGAAACTTTTCGATATACATTCTGTCAAGAAAGTACCGGGAATTATCGATTTAAATCTGGCGGGGCAATGAGGCAGGTAAATTTTTTTTTTCCTAGGTTGGTACCACTGTCCTTAATTACTATGCCAAGCTTGAGCGGTATCTGTCAACTAGTGTATTTGCAACAGCTGATTAAGTCAGTCGATGTCAGAGTGCGTGCCGATTTTTACTATGGGTGATTACGTTGAGCAAAGAATTTGTTTAAAGTTTTGTGTTGCAAATGAATTTTCGTGTGCCGATGCATTGAAAATGTTGCAAAAGGCCTTTGGTGATAATGCTCTATCGAAAACTCGTGCATATCCGTGGTACAGAGCCTTCAAGGACGGTCGTGAAGTGGTCGCCCATCGACGGCTTCGATCGAAGATAACGTCTATAAAATTAAGGAAAGGGTGCTGGAAAACCGTCGTACCAGCTTGAGAGATAGCACATGATCTTAAGATATCCCACGAGTCCGCACGTACGATTTTGATTGATATTTTGGGCGTGAGAAAGGTGGCCGCACGACTCGTACCGAAAGACCTGAATTTTCTTCAAAAACGTCATCGCGAACAGGTTGCTTCAGACATGCTGGATCGCTGTAATTCCGATTCTACATTCATGGAACGCATTATAACTGGTGATGAGACCTGGGTCTACGAGTACGATATGCAAACAAGCCAGCAATCATCGGAATGGGTGGCAAAAAATGAACCGAAACCGAAAAAACCACGCCAAAGCGTGGCAAAGAAAATGAAGGTGATGCTCATTGTTTTCTTCGATATCCGTGGCGTGGTGCACTATGAATTCGTTCCAGAGGGTCAGACGGTAACCAAGGAGTATTACCCAGGCGTTATGAAACGTTTGCGTGAGCGTATCCGTAAGAAGCGGCCAAATTTGTGGGCGAACAACTCATAGATTTTGCATGACGATAACGCGCCTTCTCACCGAGCTACGATTGTGACTGACTTTCTCGCCAAAAACTCAACAAACGTGCTTCAGCAACCACCGTAGTCGCCGGATTTGGCTCCCTGCGACTTTTTCCTCTTCCCAAAACTAAAATTGCCCCTTCGTGGCACCCGTTTTGAGTCGATTGAAGCCATAAAACAAAATTCGGCGCGAGAGCTAAAGTCCATCCCGGAAAGCGCCTATGAATATGTTTCGATAATTGGAAGTGCCGTTGGCATAGATGTATTGGAGCAAATGGGGCCTATTTTGAAGGCGACCCAATAAATTTTGACGATTAAATGTAAAAATGTTGTTTTAATTGAAAATTCCCGGTACTTTCTTGACAGAGTAGTATATAGTCATGGAATTCGTCTAATATTGAACATAGGAGTGTATGAGTATGAAAGTATGAATAATTGGAAAAATAATAATTAGAATGTTTCATGTGTAGATAACAATCAACTGAGCACGTTCTAAAAGAAAATGAGCAAAATTCCTTATTCCATGTGGTGGATGCACAGAGTCCAACTTGTGAACGTCGACGAATAGACAAATCCGGATCATCATTAACACTATGACTCACAGCGGCGATATTATCTTCTGTACGTACAGTTCTTTGTCTTATTGTTGTTGTTGCATCGATTAGAGAAAATGTTGTCCGGAATCTATAGATAGTTCGACGAATAAGCTGCTCTCATGGACGATTATGTAAACCATAAATTTCACGAAGTGATCTATAAGTTTGGCGAATAAAACACTGATTTTGAAAATAAATTTCAACAATTTGTATACGTTGTTGCGGCGTGAGTCTTTCTCTGATAATTTGTCAATGCTTACTGAAGAGAAATGTCAAAACAACATGGCTTCTACTTTCTGTCAAATCACAGTTATCCCTATCGAAAGTTCTACCACTCTAAAAAACACCCGATACATCGTTACGAAACAAAGTTTGTATCCTTCATTCCATATTATATATTTTTTTGATTCTTTTATTCTTTCTGCTGGTGTGTAATGAGTGGTAATTCTACTAAATTGAAACTGTGTTTTAAGACATTTATTTTATTTACTTTCAAAAAGTTTTTAAGATAAAATTTTGTTAAAATTAAAATTTGTAGTGAGGTTAGCAAAATTAATCCGTGTTATATTCAAGATATTGTTCTTATATATTTCAAAATGGTTAGGTCTTTGCTTATCGATCTTGGTTTTGAAAGAGACTATGCAGAATTTCCACTACATTAATATTGAAAAAGAATCAAGTTAATCGGCTATTCATAGAAGTGCATTGGCATTCTGTATTCTATCAGAACGCAATTTTTTATCAGACATCAAAAGTTCGGTCGTATAAAACCAGTCTCTCTGCGATGTCCGCGTTTTTCGTTAAGCAGATTTAATGAAATGAATAATTTTCCGGTCGATTTATACCGACAAATCGATTATACAGCGTGCAATGCTTCAAGTTTCGCAACCAGGCCGGTAACTTTGATACCAAACCGACAAAAAGTTGGTTTGGTCCGCGACTTGTTCGATAGTTCCGAAAAACCATCAAATGAACCTGTTTCGGACCACAAAGTGAAGCAATTTGTCTGCGCCCCGAGCAGGTGAACAACTTGCACAATTTTCGAGTTATGTGTTCTTCAGGAAAAAGATTGAATCTGATAAATTGAGCAGCTGAGGGAATCGGTTCAAGTGCTCGGATTCATGATTAATAGGATGAATTGTTTTTTGAATGAAGGTATTAATTTGGTGTGGAAAACAAAATTTAAATTATTTACAACTCTTCAGATACCTCCTGTATAACAACGAGAAGTTATGTAACTAATACTTTTCACGTTATAAGGTTGGGCCATTTAAAATTTGCATTTTTGATCGGCTATAAATGAATGAATATTTTTTTTATGTTGAGAGTCTATTAGAAAGGTTGAACCTTGACTGAAAAACAATATCTTTCAAATGGCCGTCACGACTGTCTACAGTATTCCATCCAATCAACCCAATTTTTCAGTGCATTGTCGATTGTTTGTTTAATATTTCACATGAATGAAATGAGTCGATTTACGCTGGAACAAAACTGGAAAATATCAAAAACTTATTTTCAAATTGGTGAAATTTCTATTCAAACTGTTAGAAATTTACGTGGAAAATTCAATAGAAAGGAAATTCCCTCACGGCAATTTGTGGATCAATTTATTCGTGAAAACTGGATCGTGAGTTGATAAAACAACCCTTGCACTTTTTCGTCCAGTAAGCACACCTGAAAACATTGCTGCTGTGTCCATAAAGGGCTGAACATTCATCAACATCAACTCGTCATCATGCTCAAGAACTGCACAATATCGAGCACTTCTCAGAAGAGAACCGGGGTATGAAGGCATACAAAGCTCAACTAGTGCTCAATGGGTTATGATCGCATGTAAAAGAAGTATTTTCCCAAAAAAATCATCTTCAGGGATGAAGCTATGATTTGACACCATTGGACTACTTCTTATGCGGATTCGTAAATGTCAAAGTTGAACCTTTCTAGACTCACAACTTTGAAAAAAAAAATTATTAGTATGTGTTTTTTTAGACTAATAGAATTTTCGGTAGGGATAACTGTGATTTGACAGAAGATAGAAGCCATGTTGTTTTTAGATATCTGTTCAGTAAGCATTGACAAATTATCATGGAAAGACTCACGCCACAACAACGTTCACAAATTGTTGAAATTTATTTCCAAAATCAGTCTTCTATTTGCCAAACTTATAGAGCACTTCGTGAAATGTATGGTTTACATAATCGTCCATCAGAGCAGCTTGTTCGTCGAACTATCGATAGATTTCAGACAACATTTTCTCTACTCGATGCAACAACAACAACAAGCAAAGAACTGTACGTACAGAAGAAAATGTCGCTGCTGTAAGTCACAGTGTTAATGATGATTCATATTTGTCTATTCGTCGACGTTCACAACAAGTTGGACTCTGTGCATCCACCACATGGAAAATTTTGCTTGAAGATCTTGGTCTACACCCATACAAGATTCAACTGGTTCAAGAACTAAAGCCATTTGACCATAAAAATCGTCGTTTGTTTGCTGATCGGCTCTAGAACAGCTTGAAGTTGATCCACTTTTTTATGGTAAAATTGTGTTTAGTGCTGAAGCTCATTTCTGGTTGAACGACTATGTAAACAAGCAAAATTACCGTATAAGGAGTGAAAACAATCCTCAAGAAGTTCTTCAGGTTCCATTGCATCCTGAAAAATGCACTGTATGGTGTGCTTTACATGCTGGAGGCATCATCGTTCCATATTTCTTCAAAAACGATGCTAGAGCTAATGTTACAGTGAATGGTGTTCGTAACAGATTGATGATCAATGATTATTTGTTTCAATATTTGAATGGTATCGACCAAGAAGTGTTTTGGTTTCAACAAGATGGTGCTACACCTCATACTGCTACGGTAACAATTGATTTATTGAAAGAAAGATTTGGCGATATCATTATTTCAAGAAATGGTCCAATTAATTGGCCTTCAAGATCATGCGACATAACTCCACTGGATTATTTTTTTGGGGTTATGTCAAGTCATTGGTTTATGCTGATAAACCAGAAACAAAAGACGCTTTGGAAGCCAACATAACTCGTGTTATTGATGAAATATGACCTGAATTACTCGAAAAAGTGGTCCAAAATTGGTCTGGTAGAATGCGGCTCCTCAGAACTAAATATATATAAATGTTGAATTGTATCAGTCCTTACTTGGTGAAAATCCATATTAAATAATTTGAAATAAGGTTATTCTGATTTTCACAATTTTTTTATTGTTAAACCCACAACAATTGTTTCGCTATCACAGTAGCATCATCAGGCAAGATAACATTTTGAATAACTGTAATATAAATAGCCATGGATTTCGGAAACAAGCTTAGTTATTCAAAATGTGATCTTGCCTGATGATGCTACTGTGATAGCGAAACAATTGTTGTGAGTTTAACAATAAAAAATTTGTGAAAATCAGAATAACCTTATTTCAAATTAAAAAAATTATATATAAATGTGTTTTATTTCATTTTAAAGTTCTATCACTCTAAAAAAATCACCCAATATTTATAGTCGATCGCAAATGCAAATTTTTATTGGATGAGAACTAATTCATAGATTTAAAATTTTCAGGGGAAATTCACTGTTGAACAAGGGCGAAGAAGCTACTGACTTCACGTAATTGAACACTTTTAATCAAAATCAGTTTCACTAAAATATTTTTTTTCGGGGAATATAAAACCAGATATTTATGAGTATTTAGTTCACATTCTTTCGATGCAATTGATGCTGGAAATAACTTTCTCGGGATCTCAGATACAGTCAAAAATGTAGTAACGTTTCTTCGCTGCTTTAGCCGCATCTTTTGATTTTAGTTGTAATTCTTTTTCATCGGAATAGTCTCAAAAATCCTTTGAAGTAATCCCAAGAGAAATACCCGTCTTTCAATAGAGACTTGTCAACTTTTGACAGTTGATAGCGGCCATATTGGTAAAGCAGCATCTGTCAGTTGGCTGACATTTATTCACGAGAACTGGTTCATGTCATCATGTCAGTTATTTTATGATTCTTTTTATCAGCAAGAGTCAAGGATATCACTTTTAGGAAATCATCAATGCGTATTGACAAACAACATTTTTGATATATTGTCATTATTCCCCCTTTACTTATCAAATATTTTGCAATTAAGTAATATCCCTTCAATATGAATAATATTTCAATGGTAATAATTATTATCGATTGCTAAAATCGATATCAATAAGGTGATAAAATCCAAATTTTATCACAGGATTGACTCATTAGATTAAAATTTCATGAGATCATGACCCTTTTCAAAATTCATATTAATGAGACGGTATTAATGAAATTCTGAACGCGAATGAAATGATGCCGGTGACATGCATGAAGAATGTTAATTAAACTATCACGCATATTGGTTAATGAATAACAAGTTGAATGGAGTCCTACAATTTGTTGGGTAATTATTTAAATTTCACTCATTTAACTGACGGCATTGTAGGTTGAATTTTGGAAGACTAGAGCAGTAGCGGCTCATGAGTAAAAGAAGTCGACATTCTGCATCCAAACCTAAAGATACTGTCGTGGATTTTATATAATAAAACTTATTAAACCAAATATTATAATTTGTTTTAATAAAAAATTATAATATTCAGACAATTTTTGTAATTCTTAGAAGTAATATTTCCTTGTATAATCCATTGCATATTTGCAATCATTTCCATTGGAATATAAGATTAGGTCGTAGAACATACAAGGGTAAGCGAAAAAGTTTCAAATAAAAAATATATGAGTAAATTTCATAATAAAATCAGATTCCAACGTGAGTAAATAAACAAACTTAATAAGGAAATATGAAATTTGCAAATATAAGGTTGTTCGAAAATTTAATTGTATTTTTTCGATATAATCATTATATGTTTTGAGAGCTGATAGAGCAAGGCTTGTTTGTGAAAAAGTTCAATCAATTCTACGCAGTTGTTTTTGGTTGGTGCCCTTTTAAATATGGAGAGCAACATTTTCGACATATTTTACTTTTTTACTATAGAAATGGTAAAAATCATGTTTAAGCCGGAAATAAATTAACCGATGTATATGGAGAAGATGTGTTGACAGTACGCCAGTGTCAGAACTGGTTTACAAAATTTAGATGGCAATTTTGATGTCGAAGATGCACCACGTTCCGGAAGGTCGGTTGAAGCTAATAAAGAGACGATAAAGGCATAAGTTGTTCCAAATCGGCGAATAACAACACGTGCAATCGGTTAGGGGTTAAATTTATAGAATTCAACTGTTTATGACCACTTATAAGACCTGGGTTTAACCTAAAAGCTTGATATATGGGTTCCCCATATTCTCACGGAGAGAAATTTATGTCGTTGGTTTAGAAGCAACAATTTGTAATATTTTTTTTGTTTCACAAAATGTTTTTTCTAAATTATTTTGCACAATGAATTTTAAGAATGGGACAGTTCCTTTAAAATTCCTGCAGTCACTTTATGAATAGATTACTGATGTATTATAAAAAAATTTTATACTTATTTTTTTACATAGTTTCCGCTTCTATCAATATATTTTTCCTAAAAAATAGAAGTTTCTTGATGCCATTATCGCAGAATGTAGTCGGTCGTATCTTCAGTTAATTGTGGAAACGGCTTCCCCATTATGCTTCTTTGAGTAGACCAAACATGTGATAATGACACAGGGTCTAAACTGGGTTATAGGGCTGATGCTCAAGTATTTCCCAATGAAATTTCCCGACTTTTTCTCGAGCGTTGTCGTGAAGAAGAATCACATATCTGATGGATAGGTTTCATCTTTTTCTTCGATCAACCAGCTTCGCCTCATCAAAGAGCTTTAAATAATATTCAGCATTGTCTGTACGTTGTTCATGAAGGAAATCAATAAGCAGTACTCCTTTGCTATCACAAAAAACAGTTGCTAGAGCTGTTCCCACAGATATACGAGTTTTGGCTTTCAGAGATGGGGCTTGACCAAGTTATCTCCAATCCATGCTTGCTTAGATTCTGGAGTAAAAATATGCACCCATGTCTTGTCACAGATGAAAATGTGACTCAAAAAATCATCACTATCTTCTTGATATCGCGTTAAAAGCGTTTCATACATGGCAAGAAGTTGCGCTTTGTAACATTCGGTTAACAGGCAAGGAACCCATCTTTCTGAAAGCTTTCGATTACCCAACTCATTATAAATGATGATTCTCGTGATTATGATCAAATATCAAATATTTATGGCTCAAGGGGTTCTATATTCGATGTTATCATTTAAAATGAGATACAAAGCGCTCTAGTGTGAGAGCATAATAAAGCACGTTCATTGATGTTGTTGCTGAGGATTTTATCAATGTTGCTACCTAGAATCGAACAATACATCTCCTATTTCTTCGAAAACCAATCCCGTTTCTTCAATCCATGTAATTCTGGAGAACGTTCGAAACATTGCATAACAAATGGTATTAGTAATTCTTATTTTGCACCTTCTTACTGAATCTCCTATTATACTCGATGGATTTATGTAATTCCAATGATGTATCATTATAGATCAACGTTCTCACGAAATCATCTGTGGTTTTTCCAAGTCCAACACCTGTGGCTATCCTAAACGCTATTGCAGAAAATGCAAATCAAGATACCCAAGAAATTAACGATTCAAATACCGGAAAAATGATGGAATGGTTAATAAGACGCCCACAGAGCAAATTATTCAGTCGTCAAAAAAAAAACTGTGTACACAGAAACGATTATCTGCCTGTCCCAGAACGAGTTGGGCTTGGCTGATCTATTTTATCATCATCCATTGTGAACTCTTCATTAGAACCACATAATATCGATTTGATTTTCCTGATATAATTGATATTTAGAGGTCTGATGTCAGCTGTTTATCACAAATTTGTCTATTGTGCTCAAGGTTTTTGATGATGTTGCGAAAACACGATTGGTTAAGTGCAGGAGAGTAGATAACTAACAAGAGCTCTTCTACAGTGCGATCAATCAGATCTTTTAAGCGTCATCATGCTACAATGATTTTTCAGTGTCAAAAAAGTAGCGAAAATCATGAAATGAAACACAAAATTGAATTATTTAACATTCCGATTAATACAGTTACTCCAACGAATAATAATGATATTTATTTATCCTCTTAAACATTCAAGTATATAAAGATAGGTCGAATGAACAATTAAAAAATTATATCCAAAGTTGTGAATCTTCTAGCCAAACTGTTAGAAACTTATGAGGAAAATTCGAATTAAATTGTCGGAATAACAAAATAATAGAGAATAGACAAAAGTGCAACATCGAAAATATGTTTTCTTGAAGGAAAATATATTATTCGACTACTGATTTATGAATCCACTCCCTAGCAACTAGATTTTCAGGTTATCAGTTTGATAAAGTTCATCAGAATAACAGCGCTTTTTCCTCGAATTTTTACGAAAGGGTTTTTATACAATAGAATAAAGGTCTGGTTCAAGTCCTGATAAAAGGGAATATCCATTTGAATATTTCTGTTCAGAAGCAGTTTCCTGACAACTGCAATGATAAAAAATTCATATCAATGATAGAGACTAAGCGAATATAATTTTTTGAATAGATTCCATCAGATAAGGATCTTTTCAATTCTGATTTGAAAGAACTAAAAAAAAACATTCTAGAGGAATTTATCTTAATAAATTGAGTTATAAGGAAACTACCTACTTAAAGGTATGGTAGAAAACTAATAACCAAGGACTATGAGAGGTTCGTTAATAGGATAAATCGGTCATAGAGTTTCGGAGTTATTCACGTTTGAAAATTTTGAATTTTTTCCAATATTTTCGAAACTACAGATACGATCGATCTAAAATTCAGCATTTAAAATAAGAATAATTACGCGCATGTTTTTGCGAAACTTCGTCACGATCATATGACAAGAAACCAAAAAAAAAATTAGTGTCTTGATCAGCGTTATTTTATCGATATTTTCCAAACGATGAATCCACTGATCTGAAATTTGAGATTTGGAAAGATAATGTTTTACTTTCTGAAAAAATTTCATGATTAGAAATTTCGAAACAAAGACAAAAGTTTTGTGGGCGGGGCAGCAATAGACTTCAGGAATCTACTCTCAAATATTCAAAATCATGAGAAACAAGTTCCTACAAATTGAATTGGAACCTCCGAGAATCAGAGGAATACCCAGATAGTATTCGAAAGTTTATGGGACGTATAGATTTATGAATAATCCTTTGAGTTTTTGGTGCCCATACACAGAAAGTTTTTCAGACACACATAGAAATCCACAAAAAATGCTCAACTCCAACGAAATTATCATTGAATATTTCTTAAGTGTTGGCATCAATTTTTGATTACTTCAAATCCAACTAATGAGTGAGTAGGTTTGAAACAATCCTTTTGATTTACATAAAAATTGATGATACAGAATACCAAATATCAGAAATATTTAATGTACCAGTATAATTGCATTTCATCATTTAAATTCAATACTTGAACATCAAACAGATCGGCACTTAACACTGGTTCATACGCCGTTCTAGTGACATTCAAGAAAATCGTATTCATTATTTCAAAATCATTCCTCAACGAATTTCGAAAGGTAGAGATAAGAACTGTGTCTCATTGAATCATTTTATATTAATTAATCATTAAATGAAATATTTCGTCTTTATTCGAAGTTGAAACGAAACCAACTAATATAACATATATATCATTGTTTTAAGTAGTATGAGAACAATGATAAAATGTCTATGAAATGGATTTATTGAAAACGACAAGGCCATCTGGAACTATTTTTTTTTTTTAGAGTGATAGAACTTTCGAAATGGATAACTGTGATTTGACAGAAGGTAGAAGCCATGTTGTTTTGAGATTTCTGTTCAGTAAGCATTGACAAATTATCATGAAAAGACTCACGCCGCAACAACGTTTACAAATTGTTGAAATTTATTTTCAAAATCAGTGTTCTATTCGCCAAATTTATAGAGCACTTCGTGAAATTTATGGTTTACATAGTCGTCCATCAGAGCAGCTGATTCGTCGAACTATCGATAGATTTCGGACAAAATGTTCTCTACTCCATGCAACAATAACATCAAGACAAAGAACTGTACGTACAGAAGAAAATATCGCGATTATGATGATCCAGATTTGTCTATTCGTCGACGTTCACAACAAGTTTGACTCTGTGCATCCACCACATGGAAAATTTTGCGTAAAGATCTTGGTCTACACCCATACAACATCCAACTAGTTCAAGAACTAAAGCCACTTGTTTAAAACTTAAATTGTTTATTTCCGCGTATTTATAATAACGATTGGGCCATTTAATATTTGCATATTTGATCGGCTACGAATTAAAAACTGAAGAATATTTTTTTTTAAATATAAGTTTATTGGAAAGGTTGAACTTCGACTTTTACGAATGAAAAAATCATTTAAATTATCCCATCCGATCAAGCCAATTTTTCAGTATATTGTCGATTGTTTGGGGCTAAATTTCATGAATTCATGAATGGCAACAGTTGTTTCCGGGGGTCCTTAACGGATCCTACAAAAAATAGTCCTTCGACGTCAAAATGAGCTTCATCACTGAAGCTGATTCTTCCACTTGCACTAGTTGAACTTTTTAAGCCTTCATACCGAGATCTATACTACTCTGTCAAGAAAGTACAGGGAATTTTCAATTAAAACAACATTTTTACATTTAATCGTCAAAATTTATTGGGTCGCCTTCAAAATAGGCTCCATTTGCTCCAATACATCTATGCCAACGGCAGTTCCAATTATCGAAACATTTTTTATAGGCGCTTTCCGGGATGGACTTTAGCTCTCGCGCCGAATTTTGTTTTATGGCTTCAATCGACTCAAAACGGGTGCCACGAAGGGGCAATTTTAGTTTTGGGAAGAGGAAAAAGTCGCTGGGAGCCAAATCCGGCGAATACGGTGGTTGCTGAAGCACGTTTGTTGAGTTTTTGGCGAGAAAGTCAGTCACAATCGTAGCTCGGTGAGAAGGCGCGTTATCGTCATGCAAAATCCATGAGTTGTTCGTCCACAAATTTGGCCGCTTCTTACGGATACGCTCACGCAAACGTTTCATAACGCCTAGGTAATACTCCTTGTTTACCGTCTGACCCTCTGGAACGAATTCGTAGTGCACCACGCCACGGATATCGAAGAAAACAATGAGCATCACCTTCATTTTCGAGCGGCTTTGGCGTGGTTTTTTCGGTTTCGGCTCATTTTTTGCCACCCATTCCGATGATTGCTGGCTTGTTTGCATATCGTACTCGTAGACCCAGGTCTCATCACCAGTTATAATGCGTTCCATGAATGTAGAATCGGAATTACAGCGATCCAGCATGTCTGAAGCAACCTGTTCGCAACGTAATCACCCATAGTAAAAATCGGCACGCACTCTGACATCGACTGACTTAATCAGCTGTTGCAAACACACTAGTTGACAGATCCAGCTCAAGCTTGGCATAGTAATTAAGGACAGTGGTACCAACCTAGGAAAAAAAATTTTACCTGCCTCATTGCCCCGCCAGATTTAAATCGATAATTCCCGGTACTTTCTTGACAGAATGTATGTAAAATGCTCCTCAGAGAAGTGAAAAAAACGTTCAGTTCTTGAGCACGATGACGAGTTGATATTGATGGAGGTTCAACTACATTCTGAGCTTCAACAGCAATGTTTTCAGATGTAATCACTGGACGAGAACATGAACGGTTATTTTGTCAAATAACGATTAAGTTTCGCTGACAAATTGATTCACAAATTGGCGTGAGGGCATTTAATTTCTATCGAGTTTGTCTCGTAAATTTTTAACAGTGGATAGAAGATTTACCACTTTGAAAATAAGTTGTTAATTTTTCCTAGTTTTGTTCAAGCGTAAATCGACCCATTTCGTTAATGTTAAATATTAAACTAACTGTCTGTCAAATCATGAATGACAAGAGTATTGTCAGACTCGAAATAACTATTACTTCAAAATGCAAATGCTAGATGGCCCATTCTTTATCTGTTGTGTTTCTTTGTTATCAAATTCAGTATATGTTTTAAATTTTCAGCATCCAGAAAATTTATACCCATGGGATGGAACTACTCAGGGCGTCATACTGAGTGCGTTTTACTGGGGATACCTCATCACTCACTTACCTGGTGGTATTCTAGCAGAAAAATTCGGTGGAAAGTACACACTTGGTCTCGGGATTTTATCCACTGCAGTATTCACCTTGCTGACTCCGACTGTGATATATCTCAGTGAGGGCAAATGGCAAGTCATAGTTGCCTTAAGAGTCATTGAGGGATTAGGAGAAGTGAGTATAGAGGAACAAACATTATACAAGGGGCATTCATTGTATAGTCATGAAAGAAAGCTCAGAAAATTTTAGAAAAAATCTATTTTTCAACGTAGTCCCCTAGAACTTCAATACATTTGTGAGATCAAGAAATGAGCTTCTCTCAACCTTGTAAAAAATATTCTTCCGGCTTCTCCTCAAAATAGGTATTAATTGCTACCTTCAGTTCTTCATCGTCGAAAAACCACTTTCCACGAAGATATTTTTTCACATTTGAGAATAGGAAGTAGTCACTGGGGGCTAAGTCTGAATTATACGGTGGATGAGTAATTTCTTGGAAGCTACAGCAGCCTTTGCCACGCGGGCCTCGTAAACCGGCCCGCTGTGGGTTTTCCTCGCCATTTTCCTTTAATTGTTTCTCTTAAAAAACTCAAAGTTGATGCTGCTGTGACGCTTTGACTCTTTTTAATGTATTCTATCAATAAAATATCTTAAGAATCCCAAAAGACCGCAGCCATTATGTTCACAGCGGATGGGCTGACTCTAAACTTCTTTGGGGGTTGTTTAACCTGTTCAATCCACTGCATGGACTCTTGTTTACTCTCTGGGTCATAATGATGAACCCACGTCTCATTCCCAGTAATCTGCCGGTTTAAAATAGTCGATGGTACCTCCTTCGCAATTTGACTGATAATGTGCTATTTCACTAAATTCAAAATCGTTAAATAAAGTGGCATTTTATCACATAGAACTGTCACTTTACTGCATAGTACTGTCACTGTCAATAAATCACAGTTTGACAGAAAATTGTTTATTTATCATTGGAAACATTGTTATGTATATATATACATTCTGTCAAGAAAGTACCGGGAATTATCGATTTAAATCTGGCGGGGCAATGAGGCAGGTAAATTTTTTTTCCTAGGTTGGTACCACTGTCCTTAATTACAATGCCAAGCTTGAGCGGGATCTGTCAACTAGTGTGTTTGCAACAGCTGATTAAGTCAGTCTATGTCAGAGTGCGTGCCGATTTTTACTATGGGTGATTACGTTGAGCAAAGAATTTGTTTAAAGTTTTGTGTTGCAAATGAATTTTCGTGTGCCGATGCATTGAAAATGTTGCAAAAGGTCTTTGGTGATAATGCTCTATCGAAAACTCGTGCATATCAGTGGTACAGAGCCTTCAAGGACGGTCGTGAAGTGGACGCCCATCGACGGCTTCGATCGAAGATAACGTCGATAAAATTAAGGAAAGGGTGCTGGAAAACCGTCGTACCAGCTTGAGAGAGATAGCACATGATCTTAAGATATCCCACGAGTCCGCACGTACGATTTTGATTGATATTTTGGGCATGAGAAAGGTGGCCGCACGACTCGTACCGAAAGACCTGAATTTTCTTCAAAAACGTCATCGCAAACAGGTTGCTTCAGACATGCTGGATCGCTGTAATTCCGATTCTACATTCATGGAACTCATTATAACTGGTGATGAGACCTGGGTCTACGAGTACGATATGCAAACAAGCCAGCAATCATCGGAATGGGTGGCAAAAAATGAGCCGAAACCGAAAAAACCACGCCAAAGCCGCTCGAAAATGAAGGTGATGCTCATTGTTTTCTTCGATATCCGTGGCGTGGTGCACTACGAATTCGTTCCCGAGGGTCAGACGGTAAACAAGGAGTATTACCTAGGCGTTATGAAACGTTTGCGTGAGCGTATCCGTAAGAAGCGGCCAAATTTGTGGGCGAACAACTCATGGATTTTGCATGACGATAACGCGCCTTCTCACCGAGCTACGATTGTGACTGACTTTCTCGCCAAAAACACAACAAACGTGCTTCAGCAACCACCGTATTCGCCGGATTTGGCTCCCTGCGACTTTTTCCTCTTCCCAAAACTAAAATTGCCCCTTCGTGGCACCCGTTTTGAGTCGATTGAAGCCATAAAACAAAATTCGGCGCGAGAGCTAAAGTCCATCTCGGAAAGCGCCTATAAAAAATGTTTCGATAATTGGAAGTGCCGTTGGCATAGATGTATTGGAGCAAATGGAGCCTATTTTGAAGGCGACCCAATAAATTTTGACGATTAAATGTAAAAATGTAGTTTTAATTGAAAATTCCCGGTACTTTCTTGACCGAGTAGTATATATTAAAAGTACAACGATTCAAAACACCAAATTCATTAAATTCTATTTGTTCTTCCCGAAAACTACTATGATTCTCCATCCGCATTCCTGAATGATCTCGAGGTGCCACTAGTTCTTGCTGATGAAATATACTTTTTGAAATTCTCAACTTAATGGCAATGCTTTCCTCGATATACCCTTCAGCCACACTAGTTGACTGCTATCCTCCATGTCTTTTGAGTGTTTGAATGTCAGCTCCACTGTCGGCGAGGAAGGTGGTACACGTCCTCCTCAAGCAATGGCCAGTGTTACTGGATGCATCTGGAAGTTTTAAGTATTCTGCTTGAGGAATATTGGCAAAACAGTTGATGCCGTGCACCCTTTTCAATCCACTGCATAGACTCTTGTTCACTCAGGGTCATAGTGATGAACCAACGTTTAATCCCCAAGAACCAGCCGGTTGAAAATAGTCGATGAGTCTTCTCCACAGAGCTCTAAAAACTTATTTGCTTCTAAGGTACGGTGAGCCTTGTCGGTACCCATATTGCACTGACCTTTGGGAGGTTGAGTTGATCATGAAGGATAGCATGTATGGTACCCACGGATATGTTTGTCACCTCTGCTGATATTTTGATTTTTACTCTAGCATCTTCAAATGCCAGTTTTCTCTGCCTCTTTCGAATTCACTTGATCACTTTTGAACGGTGAATAACGACGGGACACCGTTATGGTAAACAGCAACAATCTCTTCATGAACGATTTTTTAACTTTTCCCCTGCTTAGTGAGAAACTTCATAATGGCGCGATGCCCGATTTTCTTCATCATTGTGGCGTCAGTCATTCTGGTCGTCTTTCACTAAGGACACCTAGAAGACTAGTGTCGTACTTTAGTGAAAATTTACATTAAAACCCTCAGATAGCGTCATTAGTGAATGAGACAATTAGATTACCTACATTATTAGCAAATCACCCGATACCGAGAATACATTGAACGCCCCTCGTATTGTGACAAAGGTGGAACAGTCGTCATTGAATTCTATCGTAGCTAAAATTATTTAAAATATAGCTTAATGGCTGTTGTACAAGCTAAATCAAATTTTCTCAGGAACTACAGGCTATATAGTTATTAAATATTGATGTCTTCCTTACAGGGTACCACATACCCAGCGATTAACACATTACTTGCTCAATGGGTACCACTGCATGAGAGAGCTAAAATTGGTTCCTTAGTTTATGCTGGCGGCCAAATTGGTAAGATGGAAATGATAAAGAAACCTTAACTTCTTCTTGATAAATTCCACTGCCTGCGGAACGCATAATACACAATTTTTTTACAGGAACAGTACTCAGCAACTTAGTGAGTGGAGCTTTAATTCAATCGACAAACGAGTGGTCATCCGTGTTCTACTTATTTGGTAGTATTGGAGTATTGTGGTTCCTTGTTTTCTGCTTGATTTGTTACTCAACACCTGAAGAACATCCCTTTATAAGCGATGAAGAAAAGAGTTACCTGAAGAAAGAATTAGGTGAGTAATTGTTATTTGATAACGTAAATAGAGGTCATTCTTGATAGAAGGTATATAAAATAATATAAATATTTTAAAAAATTTTAAACCAGAAACAAAATTTTGTCTATTCAAAATGTTTAATTTATAGGATTTTAGTTAATAATTTTTATTTATTGGATTTTGTTATACCATTTGGATGTCTTATAATGAATGTTTTATTTTATGTCATGATATAAGTGGTACTTATACGACATTATTTTAATTTATTTTCAGAAGTTATAATCATTGAATATAATCTTTTGGAATTAAATATGTAGAAGGCTAATTTTTTAAAATTGTTTAAAAATTTTTAAAATATTTATATTATTTTATATACCTTCTATCAAGAATGACCTCTATTTACGTTATTTTATTTATAATATATAATTATATGGTTTCCCCAAAACATTCATACAGATAGTCCTTGTGTTATAGCAAAGGCCGTTAAATTTGTCTTTCAATCTTCTAGATCAGGTTAAACCACAGAGATATTTCTGTGTATAGTGGATACCTATTTAAGGTTCTCATTTTTAAATAGAACTTTTTCTCGAAGGCGAAGGGTGAGTTTGAATATGTGTTATTAATTGATTTTATATTTATTGAATATGAATATTTGAATACTGATGAGCAAAGTCGATTTTAAAACTTGTTTTTCAGTAATGTTTTGCATATCTTGAGTTTTTGTATAAAGTACCTTGGTAAGATATCCAATAATATTGAATAGTCTAAGTAAGATAGTTTTGTGATAAAATTCTTAAGATTATGTTGGATATTCTTGAAAGATATTGGTTTTCATGGGATTGATAAGCAGAAACAAAATTTTGTCTATTCAAAATGTTTAATTTATAGGATTTTAGTTAATAATTTTTATTTATTGGATTTTGTTATACCATTTGGATGTCTTATAATGAATGTTTTATTTTATGTCATGATATAAGTGGTACTTATACGACATTATTTTAATTTATTTTCAGAAGTTATAATCATTGAATATAATCTTTTGGAATTAAATATGTAGAAGGCTAATTTTTTAAAATTGTTTAAAATTTTTTAAAATATTTAAATTGTTATTTGGACAAAGATCATGGTAGTTTTGCTACTTTGAACCAAAACCTGTGAGGGAAACCATAGCAAAATCTGTTAGTAATCTTGGAAACGGCATCTTATACATTTTAGAGTGTTCTATAATTTTAGAAGATTTTAGAAAATTTAAGAATACTTTCAAAAAGAGTTAAGCATTGCGTGGAAGCGCGTTCCACAACTAGTCAGTTCGGTGGAAGAAGGACTTTTGATAGACAGAAGTTTTCGGAATTGTTAACTCAACTGCATAGGGAAGTGCAGTTTATTTCAATAAGTAACTTCAAAAATGTCTCAAAACATGAAGCAGATCCTCAAAAAAACAATTTGAAATCAAATGATATCTTCGTCAGTCCTACTTCACATTTAAAAATAAAATCCATTAACAAAAACGGACCTGGTTGAACAAACACTAAAATTAGAGAACTTTAAAAATCCAACGTATTGTATGTTCATCTCAAAAAACACACAAAGCTTGTAAGGTATTTTATGGCCTAGAATAAAACCAAATGTTATTTATATAATGAATTAGGAAAACCAAAATATAATTATATATTATATATACTTAAAATAATAAGAAGAGGTTTTTTACTACTTTTTGAGAATTGAATTAATGTCTTATAAGCACTGCTTAAAATTAGTAGACATATAAAATCAAAACTCATTATATAATATCAAATGGAATCAAAAAACCCAACGAAACATAATTTGTCGATTAAAATAACTAAATAAATATTTGAAGGAGACAAAATCAAGTAAAAAACCTCTTCTTATTTTTTTATTGTAAATTAAAATTAGTTTGTGCATTGTTAAGCAAGAATTTACAAACTTGAGGAAATTTTATATTTCAAAAATTCAGCTCTAGCATGAGAGTTTCATGAATTACATCATCTGCTTTCAAATGACATAAGTTGTATTAATTCGTTATTAGATCAGTGTAATTTCAACCTGTAATTTGAGAGTGCATGGGTAACTCGAATCACTGAAATTACCTATCATACTACGATTAACTACGGCGTTAATTCGTGAGGAAAAGTAATTTCAACAACTTGCCGAGGGACAAAAATTGTTTCAGCAATATTCATGAGACAACCATATACTTACCACGGTTATCGACCCAGTTTAATCTAGATGGCAGGAAGTGGATTTGTTTTCATAATTACCTTTCGGTTTAAGATGTCTTAAGCCCTGGTGTAACTTCTGATGGCATTTCCATCGTTTCTTACAACTATTGCATAGCTTTTACCGAATTCTGTCAACTGTAAAATTCGAGGTTATAAATGCTCGGTTGTTTTATTTGAATAAAACAAAATAATAGGACAAAGAATACAAAGTCTCATGTCGATTCACTTGATGATCCAGTGCTCAAATCGATATTTACGATCGATTAATCGATCTTACGTTTTTATGTGCAAATTTTCCAAATTTTGTCCTCATTGCAACCTTGTTTCGATTTGAAACAAATCTTGCCGAATTGATCCAGCCGTTCTCGAGTTTTGCGCTCAGCAACACACTTTTGCGCGGTAGTTGCAGGGAAACAGCATGTGATATTGTTTCGCTCAAATATCCGTAATTTTCGAGTTTTCAGCCGAAAATGATCTTAAACGACTAAGTTGAACTCACTGATGATGAATCCGACGTAAAAGTAATTATGTCCGATCGGTCGCTTGTAAACGTTCTAACTTTTGAACGGAAACAGCTAGAGCCTTCAAATGTTCATAGATAGTTTAGAGTCTAATTAGCGCAGTTGAGTTCGTTAATGGGCAAAATTGGTTCAATCGTTTCTCCGTTATTCAGGTTTGAAAATTTTTTATATTTACCCCAATATTTTCGAAGCTACAGATTCGATCGATCTGAAATTCGGCATTTGGAAGTTGAATAATAATGCTCATATTCGTGCAAAATTGTTAAGGTTGAAAATCGATCCAAACATACAAAGTGTCCAAAAAGTGTATTGGGTATTTGTTACTTCGATAGAACAAGAACTACTTGAAGTCGAAAGAACAAGTTTATTGTTAACTATTACCAAATAAAGTGGAAAATTATTTGGAAAAGATGATTGGCGATCACACGCTGACAGATAGCTCTCGATATTCGTCGGATTATTCTCATAGACCTCACTTTTAAGGTATCCCCATGCAAAATAGTCAAGTAGACTAAGATCGGGACTTCTGGGAGGCCAGTTGATGTTACCCCTTATGCGAAATGACCATATCAAGGAATCATTCGTTAACAGCTTTCATTGATGTACGGCAAGTAAATTAAATGCAAGAACGATTTTTTGATGTTTTATGATTGGCCTCGCTTTCGGATGGAAAAGACGGAGAAATCATTTCTTCGTCGCGGACCGAACGAGGGCGGCCAGAGTGTTGAATTTTTACCGTCGCACCTGTATTCCGGAACATCCGGATACATTTTGTCGTCACTTGGTGCCTGTCGTGTATGGTATTCCGCACGATACAAACGTTGAGAAGCCACTATTGCATCCCCGTTCCGATGAGACGCTAGTACGCAAAAAGCGCGATGCGATCCCGGGTACTGCTTCATCGTGACTAAAACTTCACAAAAAGGCGAACCCACTACTCTCTTGTGTTTCAAATGCGGCGCCCAAACAAATACAATTTTTGGACACGCTGGAAATACTGAATTTTTTTCACTCTTTTCAAAAATTATTAAAATGAAATTAATGATAATGCCTACGAAACATCGTTTCTGTTCAAACATGTATTACAAATGATTTACTCGGTCTCACTTTGATCCAATATCATTATTTCGTATTACGTCTTTTTGAAATGTGACTTTGTTACAGATAACGTCTCAACAGAAAAATTAGCTATTCCCTGGAAATATATTCTTACATCTGTACCATTGTGGGCTCTGGTTTGTGCCCAGATAGGTCATGACTGGGGTTTCTACACTATGGTAACAGACCTTCCCACCTATTTTAAGGACGTGTTAAAATATAAAATAGGAGAAAATGGTATTTGGTCTTCTCTACCATATCTCGTCATGTGGACTGTATCGATGCTATCCGGATATGTCTGTGATTGGCTCATCAGGAAGAACTGGATGAGTGTAACCTTTTCTAGGAAGTTTTTTACATCGATAGGTGAGTCCGTAATCTCCAGCAAAATATACTGCTCGTCAAAAATTTGGCATATAGTTGTTTGTCAGGGATAAATATTCCTCTCTTTTTTTGATAGCTTTTTTCAGATGAAGTAACAAATTGTAATAAATAATAAGAAGAGGTTTTTTACTTCATAGAAGGATTATTACAAAATTTAAATATCACAACAGATTTATTCTGTTAGCCCCCTATAAATTTAAATTTAAAAAACTTTTAGAATTACATTAATGTCTTATAAGCTCTGCCTAAATTTAGTAGACTTATAAAATCAAAATTCATTATATAATATCAAATGGAATAAAAAAACCCAACGAAATATAAATGGTCAATTAAAATTACTGAATAAATACTTGAAGGAAATAAAATTTTGTTTCTGATCCTACATTAATAAATATAGGATGTCATGTGGAGCAACACGTTCAGGAAACTTTTCTGCATTTCTTCTGGATGCTTTCAGAGAATAACCACCAGAAAGACCGTAAACTAAATGCATATTGGTCATTTCTGTGTTTGTCTACACCGCCATCTTAATGAGTATGTGACAAAAATCTCAAGATGATGAGCCATTTAAAAAAATAATTGTAAGTGAATTACTATCGGGTGTTTTTTTTTGAGTGATAGAACTTTCACAACAAGTTGGATTCTGTGCAACCACCACATGGAAAATTTTGCGTAAAGATCTTGGTCTACACTCATACAAGATCCAACTGGTTCAAGAACTAAAGCCATAAGCGTCGTTTGTTTGCTGATTGGGCCCTAGAACAGCTTGAAGTTGATCCACTTTTTATCGTAAAATTGTGTTTAGTGATGAAGCTCATTTCTGGTTGAGCGGCTATGTAAACAAGCAAAATTGCCATATATGGAGTGAAAACAATCCTCAAGAAGTTCTGCAGGTTCCATTGCATCCTGAAAAATGCACTGTATGGTGTGTTTTACACGCTGGAGGCATCATCGGTCCATATTTCTTAGCTCGAGCTAATGTTTCAGTGAATGGTGCTCGTTACAGATCGTTGATCAATGATTATTTTTTTCAAAATTTGAATAGTATAGACCCAGAAGTGTTTTGGTTCCAACAAGATGGTGCTACACCTCATGCTGCTACCGTAACAATTGATTTATTAAAAGAAAGATTTGGCGATAACTTTATTTCGAGAAATGGTCCAATTAATTGACCTCCAAAATCATGCGACATAACTCCATTGGATTGTTTTCTTTGGGGGTTATGTCAAGTCATTCGTTTATGCTGATAAACCAGAAACAATAGACGCTTTGGAAGCCCACAGAACAGTGTTATTGATTAAATAAGGCCTGAATTACTCGAAGTAGTCCAAAATTGGTCTGGTCGAATGCGATTCCTCAGAGGTAGTCGTGATGGACATATGCCGGAAATTATTCTTAAAACATAAATGTCATAAAATTATCTTTCAAATAAAGACAAATTTGGCTTTAATCTTAATTTAAATGTGTTTTATTTCGATTTAAAGTTCTATCACTCTGAAAAAAAACACCCGATAGATAAATTCTAGTTCGGAATTAATTCCAGCCTCTACGATTCGCTCTATCATGTTGATAAATTATTTTTTTTTCTCGAAAACCTTTCATTTTAGCAAGAAATTGCGAGAGATCTTATTTGTTTAGAGTGGATTAAGCTATCCAAAATTGATTCTTTCATTGTAAAATAGGCATATTGGAAAAAGTTTCTTGTGAAAGAAGGTTTAGGGATGACTTTTTCTATCCCTTGCAATCATAGAGGAACACCACCAAATTTTTTTTGAGTGCCTTCTCGCCCGCATAAAATGTCTGCTTAATTTTATTCTTGTCAGTTATTTGGTTTTCAAGAAAAAAATTAGAAACTGTTTTTTTTGGCGCCATATTTAGGGGGCTGTAACTAAGCAGGGAGGGCTCAAAAAAATAAAGTTTATATGAAAGACCCACCTTATTTTTTGACAAGGAATCAAACCCCAAATTTTTCGCAACTATTCATATAGACCCTGCCTTTTCGGTGATTAGTAAAGAAAGGAAAATAAATTGTGATAATCTTTACAGCTTCTGTTGGTCCAGCAATCTTCTTGGTAATCGCCTCTTATTCAGGTTGTGACAGAACGTTATCCGTAACGATGTTCACGATAGGCATGGGTTTTATGGGTACATTCTACTGTGGAATGAAAGTGAATGCTTTGGACTTGTCTCCAAACTTTGCTGGAACCCTCATGGCCATTGTGAACGGAGTCGGCGCGATAACTGGAATTTTATCTCCATATGTAGCAGGAGCTTTGACGTCCAATGTAAGTATTGTTAAATTAACGATCAAAATCTAGAAATACCATAAATATTCCTGAGGACCATATTTGTGTTATGTGTGTGTGTGTAATAAGCAAACCTACAGATAGTGTCATTAGTAAATAAGATATTTAGATTACTAATATTATTAGCAAATCACCCCAATACCAAGATTATATTGAACGCATCTCGTAGGCATTTTCCGAAAGCGGTGGCGTCCTCTATATGATACGCCGGGAAGTTTTAGCAGAGCAGAGCGGAATTATGGGCAAGGAGCAGGCACGTTACCCGCCATAATGGATTGCAGCTTTTACTCAGAGAATATTAATATTAATATGGGCATTTCTTACAAATATACCTACACATAATATGAAATACGGAATTTATTCGATTTAGTTATTAATTATTATTGTTCACTTTTCAGCACACATTAGCTCAGTGGAAGGTGGTATTTTGGATCAGTTTCGCGATATTTATGGTGACCAACATAGTCTATGTCTTTTTCGCCAGTGGAGAAGAACAGTGGTGGAACAATCCACAGAAAAACGTGAATGCTAATATAGAGAAAGGACAGAATAATATTCCTATGGAATCTAGAAATGAAGAGAAATGAATTTCAGTATTATAAATTTGCAAATATTTATTTATATATGATAGTTAATATACATCTCATTTTCACCCTCATCAATTCAGCATTTGTGATATGTTTTTAAGAATTTTGTGAAAATTTATATTGTTCCTCAACTCATTTACACGTATGTTCATGCGATTCTTATTTTATACAAGTTAATTCTTATGATCTAAGTGAAATCTCGTGATTGAGATTAGGGATCTAAATCTATAATCTGTATTTTTACAGTATTGTTCTGCCATGTGATCTTTTTTAATCGAAATATATATGTATGGATTATTATAGCCTTAAGTTGAATAAATAAATGATCTAACTAATGCAAATTGAATTTAATCTTATTCTTTCTGAATAAAAGTGGCATGAGTCTTTTCATGATAATTTGTCAATGCTTACTGAACAGAAATGTCAAAACAACATAGCTTCTACCTTCTGTCAAATCACAGTTATCCCTATCGAAATTTTTATCACTCTGAAAAAAAACACCCAATATAATAAAAATGAGTGAAGACAATTAAAAAACACTTCATAATGCTATTAGAACGAAGAGCATTTTCTTCGTATGTCTATTAATATTAGATAAATATTATTGACTATTGCGTATGATTTATACATTTTCTCATATGGGATGGCAAGTGAAGTTTCTAAAATACAGCGTGTCCAAAAAGCGTATCGGGTATTTGCTTTAGCGCTGCATTTGAAACTAAGCGACGGAGGGGAGTGTGAAGGGGATCGTGGGTCCACCATTTTGTGGTGTTTTAGTCACGATGGAGCAGTAACAGCGAACGCATCACGATTTTGCGTTCGAGCGTATTATCTCAACGGTGATTCAATAGTGGCTTCTCAACGTTTGTATCGTGCGGAATTCCTACACGCCATGCACCAAGTGACGACAACATTAGAAAATGGATCCAGATAATAGAGAATACAGCTGCTACAGTAAAATATCAATACTCTGGCCGCCCTCGTTCAGTACGCGACGAAGAAACGAGTCAAGAAATGGAGGCGTCAGTTCGTCAAAATCCGTATTTTTCCATCCGAAAGCGAGGCCAATCATTTAACATCAAAAAATCGTCCCTAAATTTGATTTTAAAGGAAGATTTGCATTTAAAAACCTATCAAATTCAATTGGTTCAAGAATTGAAGGATACAGACTATGCTAATCGATTGAATTTTGCTAACGGCGGTTCAAGAATTTTGATAACATACTCTTCAATGATGAAGCAATCTTTCATCTAAATGGTCATGTCAATAAACAGAATTGTCGGTACTGGCAGAGGAAAATCCAAAACGAAAGCATGAACGACCCCTGCACAGCCCTAAGGTCGTTGTTTGGGTCGCTATGAATGCAAAAGGCATAATCGGTCTTTTTTACATGAAGATCGACGAGGCCGACCACTCAATGTATGTGAACGTTATTGCGATATGCTGCGAAACTTTTTGAGTTACAGGAATTTCAAGGTTTCAACTGAAGAGCGTGGTATTAGCAAGATGAGACCGCTTGCCATACGTCAAATCAAGCAATGGAAGCTTTTAATGAATTACTCCCTAATAAGATCATTTCGAGTAGGGGTCACATCAACTGGCTTTCCAGAAGCCCCAACCTTAGTTCACTTCAGTATTTTGCATGGAGATGCCTTAAAAGTAAGGTCTATTAAAAACACCTCAAGGTTAGTTTATTGCAGAGTTTTTCCGATCTTAAAGCCTCTATTGATTCCAAGATGTCCAGTTTTTTGCCTTTCGGTTTCAGATATAGGGTTCCAAGATTATCTAATTCATGCCTTCCCAGAATTAGAACAAGCCATGATGGTAACGCTAAATTTATTATTAATTATTTACCATTATCCCGAATACATAATTCTATAAGATTCAAAAGTGATTATAAAACATCTTTATATCTCGGTTTATTATAAAAAGAATCTCTAGTATTCAAATTATAAATATTTCTATTATTCATTCGCAACATTACTACTGCACCTATTGATTTATTTTGCGATTTCAACTTATCTACTCGAAAGGAGTTTTGTTTAAAATATAGGGCAATTACTTTATTCATATGGAAATCTCTAAATATACAGTGCACGCTTACGTATATTTTTTCGAGGCCTAAATAAATTCGTTCTTCTACTCTTCTTACAGAAAATGGCGAAATTTGTGCAATGCGCCAACTATGTAACTGTCTATTTAAGCACGGTGCAACATAAAACTGTACGATTTCACTTTACCCTAAACAGAGAGCACTATTAACAACCAATACGGTAGCATCTGTAAAGTAAATCGCACCAATAAGATAGACCCTTCAGTAGTTGCCATGGAAACTAATAGCGTCGCCGATCCTCCACAGAATATATCTTAGTCTATCTGTTTAGAGCTACTCTTATCGCCATCATACGTATTTACCAGAAAATTAATATTTTGACAACCAGTCATCACTTACTGTGAAGTTCATATCCTAATGAGCGTGAGTATTTAGTCACGTCTCACGACTCAACTTAAAGAGACTTTCTTCTTCTCTTTTTCTATATTTATGAAAATTCGAATACTTAGGAGTATTTTTTTTCAGTAGTTCTAATGTTATGGCGGGAAAATGTTTATTCCATTGAAGTTATAACCTGGTTTCAAATTTAATGTCAAATATAAATTAAACAATTATATTGGATATGGAAATATTCTATTAAGAAACTCAAAAAATGTACACTTAAAAAGTAGTTAGAGCGAAGTGGTTGTTTTACCAGTGAATGGCACAGTTAAAGAATGTCATCAATAGAGCAGACAATTTTCGCATTTCCATCCTGGAAAGTGCTTAACGACACAATGATAATGCCTGATGTCTTCAAGAAAGAAGAATCTGTAACGAGACTTGTGTCTATAATAAAGTCGAGCGTGTTCGAAAACACATTTGTTCACGAAAAAGATCCATCACTCTCTTATACACAGTATCAAGAAATAGCTAATATGTATAAGTCTTTCACTACCTGGATATTGGGCAGGTTTTTCTATGCGATGAGTGGTCGCAAGCTTTCTAAGATACACGAATCTCTCATCGATGTACAGAAGTATATTCTGTTGCAATTGTCTAAAACACAACCAAATATTTGTCGGGATATCTTAATAGAATATGGAAAAGCTCTTAGTATATTGAGAAAATTTTATTTTGAAGAAGGTAATGCTGAAAAAGAACTTCTAGAGATCTTTATACCTTCAAAACATGAGGAATTCAGGAATAAAATTGATCTGAGCCCTATCTATGTCGAAATTACATCGAGAACAACATGTATCAATCTTTTAAATAACATAACTCAAATTATTCAACCCATTTTGGTTGACTGCTTTATGTTCTATAATTTTGGAGAAGAAATAGAGGAAATTTTGAACAATTATCTTTTGCTATTAAACAAAGGCACTGTGAGTTTGAAAGTAAATGTTTTAGTCTTTTATGGTATGGTTGTTGAGCAACTAAAAATTCATAAAAATTTCAGTAGAAATATTGAGATTATACTTCAAAAATTCCATTTGTACTTTGAAAATATAGTTTGTGCAGTTTACGATGGTAGTATAGAACTTAATGGGACTCAATATATATTATTAGAAAGTGTGATAATAAAAGTATATGAAAATTTTAAATATATTAAAGAAGGCCCATTCAAGTGTAAGAGGTTAACACTCTCTTTGTATAATGATATGTTGAAGAAATCGTGTAAGTACTCTGCTTCAAATGAGCTTTTAAATGTGGTAGTTCCTCATATTCAAAAGTTAGATATCGATTTTGGCAATTTAGATGATTTTTTGATAGAGAATTTAACTTCCCTAAACTTCTACAAAATATGTGTCTTGAAGAATGGAATAAAAAGCAACATTTTAAATCATTGTTCCCACATTAAATCGGGAAAAGAAATAAAAGTTTATGAACAGAATGTGTGTAAGGTATGGAGCATATTCTGCGAAATTTTTTTGAGAAGAATTGAAGAGAACAATCAATCACTTAATGAATTTATGGAGTTCTTCAATAAAATCGCAGTAATGCTTTTTGAAATTACAATGGAAGTACAATATCTCTTGACGAAAGACAAATGTCTCTTTGATGTGTCACTCATATTCTTCAAGGAAAACCCTTTCTTCTACAATTTCCTAAAAAGATTCAGTGAGTGTATTGAAAGTAGTACTCATGAAGAGTTTCAAGAATCGTATTCACTTTTTCTTGTTAATTTCATGCTTCTTTCGAACACTAAAAATTTGGATATTATTTTCACAATATTTGCCTATCCATATTTGATACCAACAATATACAGCGACGAAAAGCAAATGCCGAATCAGCTCATAGGATTCAGTAGTAATTTTGGTTCGAAAAAGACTATTCAGGAATTGTACGAGAAAATGGAAAGAATGAAATTTTCTGAAATTCATAATGCTCGATACTTGAGATATTTCTTGGAGGTTTTAAGCTGTGGGTTCTTGCAAAACTTGAACGAAACCCATATAGACAACATCCAGTTTGTATTATTGAAAATTTGCAATAATATTTACAGGGGACAAAATGAAATTCTTAAAGAAGAGGTCAGTACCTTGATAACATATTTAAATTGAAATTTATAAGTTTAAATTTTCCAGTTGTTACATGTGATTCCCCATATAATAGCAATATTTTCAAGATCTGAATCATATTTCAATGAAGTCTATATTCCAAACTTGAATGACGGTATGGGAAGTAGATTGAGCACTGCAATATCCATATCGAAACCAATTTTATGTACGTCATGTTGTGATTATATTAAAGTAATCACAATGAGTACAACAGGAAAGTTATCTATTGAATTTTACTGTGAAAAATGTGATCTAGAGATAATAAATGCAACTGAAAAATCTTTGAAACTAACTAAGTTCAAAGAGCAAATGTGGAGCAAGAGTCCTTCTATGTTTATAAATTTTTGCCACAACAAATTCGATGTTGGTTCTATATCCAATAATATATTAAGAAAGAGCCTGGCAGTTTTCGAAACTAAAGAGGTTAACATGAAGATATGTGTCCTGCAGTTGTTACCAACGCTTGCTAGTCATGTACATACATTTGTTTCAGCAGATATTGTAAAAATTTGGCTGGAAAAATTGGATGACAGTGATCCTAAAGTGCGGGATACCCTGTCAAGAAATATTGGTTTAATTTTAAAGAATGCCCAGGTAATTTCATTTTACATCACTTTAAACAATTCTAAAACATATTCTGAAGTTCTATATTTGTTACAACATTTGAGTAATAAGAGCTTAGTAATGATAATAATATTATTTATTTTCAAATACATATGTGTAGGAATGGCTTAGTCTCAGAAGTACATGACATAGTACATAGATGGCGCTTATTTCATATTGTGCTAACATGGGTCCACAAATGAGCCGATTTGGAGATATGAACGATTTTCAAAATATTAACTCCTAGCGCAACCAAATACGATAAATTATAGAAGATATTCGATTTATTTTTAACTTCTAGTGTTTTACAGAAGATGTTCCATTTGACCACTGTCCATTTCAGTGCAGGAAGTATATCGTCGCATGAAGGAATTAGGTACTCTTTCGAAAAGACCTGATTGTGTTTGGATCTTTTGACAGGATAGTTCAATCCGATGTTGCAACTCTTCGATGTTATTTGCTGATGTTGTATACACTAAACTTTTCAAATAACCTCAAATCAAAAGCCCAAAGGATTCAAATCGGGAGATCTAGAGGACCCTGGCACTGGGCCTCCTCGTCCTATCCATCTTCTTGGAAATGTTTGATCTAAATGTTCCCTAACAGCAAGTGTATAATGTGGGGGCGCTCCATCTTGCATAAACCAAATATTCATGCACTGATTTGGAGGTACCATGTCTAGAAAATCGGGCAAGATATTTTGAAGAAAGTTAGTGGTAAAACTACTGGTCCTAAGAAACGATCTCCTAAAATACCTGGCCAGATATTTATTCTGAAACGCTGTTGATGCCCGGATCCATGAATGGCGTGTGGATTTTCATCCGCCCAAATATGGCCATTATGAAAGTCGAAAATTCCATCTTTGGTAAAGCCGGATTCATCAGTGAAAAGAATATTAGGAGTAAAATGCGGATGTTCAGCAATCTTTGTTAAGACCCATTGACAAAATGCCCTTATGGCTTGAAGATCAGGAGGATTAAGAGCCTGTATGCGTTGAATATGGAATGGATAGAGAAGCTGATGATGCATAGTTCTCCAGACAAGGGGGCCACTTATTCCTACTTCCGCTGAAATTCTTCTTACACTTGTACCGGGATTTTGTCACAATATTTAAAATTTTCTTTTCAACTTCTGGAGTACTTACAGATCTTGGACGTCCAGTATCATAAGCGTTTTTTTTTAAGGAACCAGTTTCCCTCAATCGTCTAAAAACTTGATTGAACGTCACATGAGAAGGAAGTTGATGATCGGGATAAGCCTCTGCATAAAAGCGACCTGCTTCAGGACCACTTCCGTTGGCATGGCCATACATAAAAAACATTCCACTCATTTCAATATTAGAATGAGGCTTTAAAATTCAGGAATAAAAGCTTTTTCTGAACAACAAAGTGAAAGAAAGTAAACATTTCGAATCAGATGCAAAATACTCAATAAAAGTACGTAAATGTCATATGAAAACCAAGTGTTTGATGCCAGCTGTGATTTTTTTTAATGAACCTACTGAAAAACATTTTAATTGTAAGTTCAGTAAACAAGACTGAACAAGATCTGAAAGATGAAAGTAAATGGAATATCGCGTTTGGTTGAGCTAGTAGTTAATTTAATTTTAATTAACCAAAAATCGCTTACATCTCCAAAACGGCTCAGTTGCAGACCCATGTTTATATGAAATCTTTTACTTATTTTGACGTCTATAATCAGCTCCCAAAATATTGAAACTTTGTTTTTTAACACCAGGTATATGTGTTTCATAGGCACTTATTGTTTGCAAATAATAAACTATGGTAGAAAGTACCGAATTTATATGGTTTGAAGTTTGACGTCCTTACATAATGAAGTGATTGCATCAGATGTGAATGCACTGGAGTATGTTGTGAACAGGATATAATTGGTTATTATGTAATGCGTTGCTTTTTACACTGCCAAACATAAAGTTAAGATCATCCTGTAATTCAAATTTGATTTTGAGATATTTTTTACTAATAATAATAAATAAAATCGTGCTTTATTGGCAAACCAAAAGGCCATTGACCAAAACGATAACACGCTGTCCTCTAGAGCAAGCGGACAAAAACAGTGTGTATTATATGCAAATTATATAATTTGAATGATGAATTCAGTTGTTTCATTAGAGAAGACACGCCATCTTCAAAATGGCTAAAATTGATTTCATTCCGAGTTATTTTATCCAATTTATTCCTCCGATTAAACCCCCTTAGATTATTTCCTAATAATAAATAAATAGTAAACAATTCACCAACAATGAAGAGGTTGAGCTTGCTATTGACAGATATTTTGAAGAACTTGATGATCCTCACCAGGAATTGAAAATCGGCAGGAAAAATTTATACTAACTGAAAAAATACTGTAGAAAGATAAAGGTACCTTTTGCTGACAATAAGTTTTTCTTTAGTAGGTTAGGCACTTCTGGGACTCTGCTTATATACTTTAAATTCATTATCTCTAACAACTTTTAGTCAACTATTTTCTGTTTCAGGAGAATCCTGCGGTGTCTGAAACTGATAAGATAGAATATCTCAACAAGGTGTTGGAAACTGTCTTAGAATTAACCAAGAAATCTATTAAATTCTCTAAATTTGAATTACAAGACAATCTGCTTGTGTCTATAAGGTCCTTAATCGAGCTGAAGTATGAGCATACTATTTTACCCCTTTTCCAAATAATTCTCTATTTCATAATGGTGCCCACATCTAAGTACTTTCCTATAGCCATCAACAGGCTGTATTATTTGGCTGAAATACATAACAAAACTCCATTACAAATATACGTGTCACATACAAAAGCAATTTGTGATACTTTAATCCATTTATGTGTAGTGAACCAAGTAATTGTGAACTCCAGAATGAGTACCTCATTGAAAAAAATTTCCATGATTTTCGGATTGCCTGTGAAAGATTTCGTTACCAAAGAGTGCCAGTATCTATTACCTTTCTTAATATCCAAAATCGTAACTTTGCCGAAAACAGATAAACTCATCGAAGAAATGGCTGCGATAATGGATGTTGAACTTCCAGAGCTCTTGGCCAGCAAGTATGGTTATATATTCATCCACACGTTCTTGAATCAAGTAACTAGTGGCGTTTATAAAGCTGTTATGACGTATGTGGAAAAAACAACTGGATTGACCGGGGAGAGCTTGAGAAGAAAAAACTTCAGAGTAAGTTATCATTTTTTCATGGGGATCACAACCCCATTTACAAAAATAAAGTACAGAAAGTAAATAAATAATATTTCTAAGTATGAGGGATATTACAAATGCTACAGAAGCAGAAAGCAAATAAGTTATATGTTTGTTAGAGAGTATAATAAATATAATTTAAGTTTCCACAAATTTATTTTAAATATTACAATTATTTTGGTAACTATATATTTCCTTCAGAATAAAATTTTGAATATTCGGAATACAAATTAATTCGGTCTGTTCTCAAAATGCTCTAAAACATGGAGTTTTTAAGTAGTAACAGCTGAGTGCTGTTACTACTAGATTAGACGGATTGGACATCTGCGATAACATACAGTTTGAATTGTTTTAAGTTTCATAGGAAACGTTTTTTGTTAGGCTGTTATAAATCCCAGATTTTTTGATAACTAAACAGCATCTCCAGGAAGTTTTAATTGGAATAAAAGCTTATCCTATGTTGATGGAAGTTTACGGTGACAAGTTATGTTAAAAATGGTTTGAGCACTTCAAAAGGAAAAACTTCACCATTGAAGATAGAGATTACTCAATAAATATTCGAGCCTAACGCAAGTAGAGTTGGTACTTGCGGTGGGGTTGATCCAACAATCAGTGTCTGTACGTTTAAAATCTATGTGCTTGACTCAAAAGCAAGGCAATTGGTTTCGTTATAAATTGAAACCAAGAGATCTAAATTTGTCAAGAAGCACACCAACAGGGCTAATATTATACATCACTGCGACATAGAAAGCACACCAAAAGTCAAACTACCAGTGCTACCAATTCTTGAATAACTGTTATCTTCAGAATAAACTTTTTTTCCCATACAATATATCTTATTTAACATTAATTATGAATGTAATTGGCAGGAAGACTTCGCTCGATTGCCATTTGATTACTATCAATAAAGTTGATATTACTACAACTACTACATTTATTCTTCATACTACTGGCTGTTTCAACGGATGCAACACGATTTGGCAGGTCACCGCTTCACTTCTTTTAAAGAAATCGAAAAGTGTCATCAAAGTTGGATCTCCTCAAAAGACAAGGAGTTTTTCCCTAGACGAAATTCGGAAATTGCGTGAGAGGTGGGGAAATGTAAGAAGCAGTGATGGAAAATATTTGGATTAATTTGTTAATTCATTATTTTTTGATATAAATGCATTTTTGAGCTAAAAAAAATGGACCAAATTAATTTGTACTCCCAATATAATGTATCCTTTTATCTTCCTTGCCTTAAATAATCCATTATATTAGGAGTACAAATAAGTTTCCGCCGTACGGAACCCAATTTCCTTGTTTATGAATCATTCCTAATGATTTTAAACGATGTGAGACTGCTTGCTGAGTGACTTCTAATGTTAGAGCAAGTTTTTTTTGTGTTTGAGATGAATCTTCCTCCAATAATTCCTCCAATTCTGCATCCTTGTAAATTTTTGGCCTTCCACTGCGATCTTTGTCTTCTACGTCGAAATCACCGTTTTTAAACTTTTGAAACCACTCTCGACATGTTCTTTCACCATATGCTTCTACGAGCAATTGATGCGCCTCAGCAGCAGATTTCTTTAAATTAAAGAAGTAAACTAATATTTCCCGCAAATGACGCTCACTTGGCTCAAATTTTGACATTTTCAACTGATAAAAATTATATTTTACCAATATAAAATCAATGATATTAATAGATTATGTTGTTCTTGAATGTCCAAACTATTTTTTAAGCCGGTTATCATCTGCGAAAGCTAACCGAAACTCCGTGCCGCGCCATCTACAATAAAACGGCGGAAACTTATTTGTACTCCTAATAATTAATTACATAACTTTAATTCCAGGTCATTTTAAACAACTTACTTCTACATTTCCACAAGAAAAATAGGGAAGTAGTTCTTGCACTCAAACTCCTTGTTAAAGAAGACTCCGAAAAGAACACAACAAATATCCCGGAATACCTAGATTCCCACTTTCTTGGAGTGCTACAATTTTTCCTGAACACTCTAATTGCTGATGAAACTGATCATAAAGAAACACTTGAAAGTTTATCGGGGATATTTAGTTTCATGGGCTCGAAGCATATTACACCACTCAGATTCAAGATAATATCAATGTTACAAACTGTGAATTATGAAAAGTACCCAATATTGGTTTCAGCAGTGTGGTTTACATTTCTCAAATGCTGCGAGGTAGAAATGCTAGGACCTCAAGTAGCAACAATATTTAAGTCACTGCAACCTCTCATGGACTTGTGTCCCAATGAGATAAACAAAATTTACACTTATCTGATATGTGAAAATGAATCTAAACTGAAGGATTACATAAAGGATCTGTTTTTCATGAAGAACACAGAAATTTCTCCAACGATATCAAACAAGTTAGATTCATATCTTTCTGAAGTTGAACAATACACCTTCAAAGAGAAGATCAAGTGGCTATTGAAATATCTTACTCATGAAACAATCGAGATAAGGGTAGAGGGGATGAAAAAATTGAATTCATTATTAGAAAAAGATCGAGAAGAGTTAGACAAGATGATTTTAGGTTATAATGGTATTGATGATACCATTGTAGAATTGATAGATGTCTTGACGTTAACCTGTCGGGAAAAAGACAAACAATTGAAGTTGGCTTGTGCAGAAGTAATAGGAGAGTTAGGGGCTTTGGAGCCAAGTCATCTACCACGAAGGTGAGGTGACGCACGATTCTTCACACGATAAATTATTATTTTTTTCATTTGTAGATATGTTCATGATACCCGAGAATTTTCTTTCTTCATTTATGAAGATAATTTCGTAGTAAATGCTTTGAATGAGTTGGTAAAAGCATTGCAAGCTGAAACTAATGCAGTGGTGAGTAAGATTCAAGTAAAAGCAGTTGTTGATAAGTTCCCAGTTAAATGAAGAAAATACAACTTTGAGAGAGCGGTAGAAACTGTCTCCATGCATTTTTATTTTAAAATATTTGAACCTAATATTTTAGAAAGATGCTGTTCTAAGGATATCAATTACTCAAAAAGCAAAAGTGTTGAAAATTTAGCTTTCAGTATAGTTTTTCATAGTAATGAATAATACTAGTTCGTTGTTGTAATTTTACCTGTCATAACAGTACAGTGTTAGCCATCTCCTATATCTTCACTTTACGGTTAATCAAAACGATTTTGTCGTTTTTTTGATGCTGTAATGAGGTGCAACCATCTCTTTTCGTCAAAGAATGTGGTGCATTATCGGTGTTTATATGACCAAGTTTAGATTCAGAAAACCAGTATAACTGATTTTTCTAGTACTTAGTTTCGATATCACTTATCGAACAAAACTTTCATTCCAATGGTTTTTTGCTATCAAATAGCAATGTTTTATCAACACACGAATTTCTTTTTTTTTTAATTGTTTTAAAAATCACTAATGTTGTTGCACTAGAACCACTGTAATTTTTAAATCAAACGTCAGATCGCTCTGAAATTTTAACAGGCATCTTTTGAAGTTTAGTACTTTCAAACAAGAATATTAGTTTTGTAATTATGTAGCCATCTGTGTTATACTGGAAACTTATTAACTAACGAAATATTTTGAATTATAAAAGTAATATAGTTTCTTCTAGAATATGGATCGTACTGCATTAGCCATCCAGGAAATTTTGAAAACGTATCAAATATCCCCGGATGAAAGGAGTAGCAAACATTCAATATGGAAACAATTTTCAGAGGCTCAACAAGAACTTATGAAGCCCCTATTGTCCTCACGCTATATTTCTGCTCTGAATTCTCTAAGCTTTGAATACACAGTACCAATCTTTGGATCAAATTTAGGATCCTCATTCCAGTTGTGGCTTTATAAGTGAGAGGGCATTATTATGATCCATTTAAGATTTTTTATCCATTTTTTTTACAGTTGGGCTTGTAGTCTTATCTCGAAGTTGCCTACTGAAAGGAGAACGCTACTAGAAGGCTGTCTTCCTAGTATGAAGGAGGGGGAAAGAATTCTTATGCATTTTTTACCTCATATTCTTTTGCATGGTTTAATTGAAGGTAGCTGTGAAGAAGCTGCTTATGATGAGTTTCAAGCCGTCTTGAGCTTTTTCAATACCAAACCTGAATTGGATAGCTCTATTATCAATGTAAGAGATTTCATCAACATTTTATGAAAGAAGTCATGTATATCTAGGATATGTGCAAGATGTACAATCCCGTATTTAAAAAAAAACCAAAGTAACCATTACGTAAAACTGTGATTTCTGTGTGCTAAGAATTGTTTTTAAGAAAATTTTGATGTTAAGATTTGGTTTCTGTTAATAAGCCATCAATGATTAAGAAGCTGAAGAAAGTTGCATCATATATTACACAATGATCAATTTGCATTTTTACCCCAGGCCTACCTAGATGGCCGATCCTCATGAAGTTTGGCATCAATCGAGTCGTTATTTACAATTAAACACCAAATTTTAGTTTGAAGTGATCAGTAGTTTCGGAAATATTGGGGAAATAAGAAAAAGTTTCAAATTTCAATAATAATAATATAATAATACCCTGAAATTTTGTTTATGACTACATCAGACCGGCTAGACAGAATTTCTTTCTTCATCTGTGGGGTCTAAACTAATTGTTTGTAACCATTTCGAGCTTATAATTTGAAAATAATAGACATTTGGTCAAAAAAATAGCACAAGGATCCAAAAAGACTCAATCATAAGTTCAATAGCAGAATTTTCCAAGCAAACAGTTATTTAGCATTGAAATTAGTACTGCAATAATGAAAATATTTCCTATTTTGATTCATGTCCTTTCATCATAATAATAGATTACCGGAAAGTACTGTCGTTTCTGCGCATGTCGATATTTGATTGTCATTTGTACTTCGAAGTCGTGTCAAATACATTTTGAGGTTACTGTGACTTGTTCACTTCTAAATAATTGAATATTAGACTTTTTTTTGCAATTTGCGGTAAAATGGCCAGCCAAATACTAGAAGAGTATATCTGGCATTGTATGCTTTTTGATTTTCGCAAGGCTAGTAACACAACAGTTGCAACCAAAATCATTTGCGATGTTTATCGTGCATTAGACGTTCGTAAATGCCAAAGATGGTTAGATCCGCTAATTTAGATCATCCCAAAAAGGCGCTTCTGTGTGTTTGATTGAGTATACGCGGAATTGTTCATTTTAAAGTGCTGAAACCAGGACAAACTGTTAATGCAGATCTTTATTGTGAACAATTGGATCGAGTGAACTAATCTTTAATCGAAAAGTATCCAGCGATTGTCGATTGGCGTTATTCTGCAACACGACAATGCAAGACGAACCTTGGAAAAAATTAATGAATTGGGGTGGGAGGAACTGCCTCATCCACCATACTCGCCCGATATCGCACCCTCGGACTTCCGATCGCTACAACATTTTCTTAGTGGCAAAAATTTGAAAATTTGGATGTCCAAAATGCCATCTTGAGATATTTTACTCAAAAACCAATTGATATTTATCGGTCCAGTATTAAAAATTTGCATACTAAGGGTTGTTGATAATGAAGGTGGTTACATTATTGATTGAAAATAAAAACTTATTAATAATTTATTCGTTTGAATTTAATTTAAAAAAGCGACATTATTTTCCCGTCCACCTAATATTTTAGGTTCTGACTGTACCTTTACCTGGGGCAAATGTATCTTCTCACTCTATTACTCAAAAGGAGTTTTGGAAAAACCAATGTACAAAAACTGTCTTTATTCTACTTGATTTCATGGATAGATGGTTGAGAGAGTGGCAGTGTCTCAAAAGAGTTGCAGGAAGAAATGATCCGAATTTCAAGAGAATCAAGGTAAAATTTGAATTTTTTCCTTGATGATTTTTATAGTTTTAAATTTTTTCCAGAACTTCTTGAGCCGGTTTTGCAAATTACAGTTAGCAAAATGTAACTACCGATGCGGGGAATACCCTAGAGCTCTGATGTATCTCGAAGACTTCATTAGTGAAAATCCAGTCGAAATGACGGATAATCTATCATTTTTAGCAGAGGTTCATCTATTGAAAATTTTCATTATTTTCTAATAACGTATGAATTTTTAAGATATATGCCCAGTTGGACGAGCCAGATGGTGTTGCAGGCACTATGGCTCTGCGGCAGACGGAGCCATCGATTGAAGATAGAATTTTAGCCCTAGAAGTTTCAGGTAAATTAGCTGATGCTGCAGCATGTTACGAACGAATAAAACCGCCTTTGAAGTTACGACATATTCAGGTTTGTTGAATGTTAAATAAAATTGAAGGATATATGTTTCATTCATACATTAAATTAATGACTGTCTGCGAATATTACAAATAAGGTGCCTTATATATATTTCATTTGATAAACTCTGGAATTTATTTTAATTTTAAAGTTATGGGTTTCTAGATATTAACAGATGTTCATTCTTCTGCTCACTTTTTCCACCATGAAAACAAATCATCCAATACTTCAGGAAGCATCATTAAATTGTTGAATGATAAATAAAATTAATTTTCAACCAAACAGTGAAATGGTGGTTAGTAATATTATTTAAAAGCTAAGGCTATTTCTTCATATGTATTGTATGTTTTTCTGTTTTCCATAATTTGACCCATGTTAGCTTTTGTATCTTGTTATCTTCTTTATTTGGTGCCAATAGTTCCTGCCCTTCATTTAATTGATTTTTTCACATATTTGGATCTGCTTGGTCGACCTATATTCAGTTATGAGTTTGTTAATTTCTTTGTTGAGTCTGTTGTAGAGTATCCTCAGGTTCATGTCATTGTTGATTTTCAGTTCTCTGTAAAGTTGTTTTTCTTCTTAATTTGGTTTATAATCTGTGATGGTAATGTGTGCAGAAAGTATTTTCTGCACATTAGAGATGCCTCGGAATTCACTTACGTATTCACCTGTTACTGGAGTTTAGGCGTTGATGAAGTTTTCTTTCTCATCACTGAGTTTTTCGATGTTGCATTTATCTAGGTTCAAATTAAGATCCTTTGTTATGTGTGGTAGTTGGCTTAGTATAGTTAATCAGAAATTTGTTGAAACACTAGAATTCTTATATGAACGTGCAAAAAGATTTTAGGTAAAGAAATACATTTGGAAAACACTTATCTTTCTGAAAAGTCTGGTTCAGTTTTTATTGCATGTATATTGTGTAGGAATGTTATTTTTTCTTCAAGAAGTGTTACGATTTCATTTATATCCTGAAAAAATAAATAGAATTATGCAATAGAAAGAATACAGGAAGGTAGGTCTTCATTTTTCAGAAAAAACAAAAAAATTTAAATATTTATTAGGAGTACAAATAAGTTTCCCCCGTTTTTTAACACAAATTAAATATTTATTATAGAAGAACGGTGTGAGACTGCTTGCTGAGTGACTTCTAATGTTAGAGCAAATTCTTTTTGTGTTTGAGATGAATCTTTCTCCAATAATTCCCCCAATTCTGCATCCTCGTAAATTTTTGGCCTTCCACTGCGATCTTTGTCTTATACGTCGAAATCACCATTTTTAAACTTTTGAAACCACTCTCGACACGTTCTCTCACTCAAAGCACCCTCACCATATGCTTCTACGAGCAATTGATGCGCCTCAGCAGCAGATTTCTTTAAATTAAAGAAGTAAACTAATATTTCCAGCAAGTGACGCTTACTTGGCTCAAATTTTGACATTTTCAACTTATAAAAATTATATTTTACCAATATAAAATCAATGCTATTAATAGGTTATGTTATTCTTGAATGTCCAAACTTTTTTTTAAGCCGGTTATCATCTGCGAAAGCTAACCGAAACTCCGTGCCGCGCCATCTACAATAAAACGGCGGAAACTTATTTGTACTCCTAATAATATCATGTCACCCTATCGAAACAAAAAATTAGAATTTTATCATGATTATTCTCGAGAGTTTTCAACTGAGAAATATATATACATTAAATAATGAATGTGTAAATAAGCACACTTAAGCTCACGAGATGTGCTTCTACATTTTTTTCCTTCAGGGATTAATGCAGTGTTACTTGGACTTGGATAATGTGAATACTGCTCTGAATTTCGTTTACGGTGCCTTAAATACTTATGATTTATATGGAAATATGTTAATGGAAATGCAAGCCGAACCTTTGTGGAGACTGGGAAGTTTCGACAATTTAAAAACACTTGTGGAAAAGCCAGAAATCAAAAATAATAAGAGCTGGGGTGTACAGATAGGACAAGCACTAATTCATTTCAATCAAGGTTTGCATCAAGATTCCAAATTGGGGCAAAATTTTTATTCATACTTTTTTCAGGAGAAAGGATCAAGTTTAAATGTACCTTAGAAGCCTTGAAATTACAACAAGTAGACTCACTTGGAGCAGCAAGCTTAGAAGAAGGTGCCTACCAGCATGGTTATGGCTACATTGCTCGCTTACATTCTCTAAACGAACTACAACAAGTAGAAAAATGTATGCATCGCCTACTCGGTCAAGCAAATGATAACAAACTCTTTGAAAAAGTGATCAATGATTTGAAGAGTGAATGGGAATTAAGACTGAAGGTATAGTAGTGAATTTTCTGACTTTGGACCTAAACGGCATGTTTTATGAATGTTTAAGGTAGTACAAGAATCCGTTAGGATAATGGAACCTATATTGTGTTTGAGACGAGTTGCTTTAGAACAGGGAAAGAAATTAATCGAGAAAAAATTACCTAATGCAGTTCCTTATATTGATGCTCTCTTAGGAGAATGCTGGTTGTTAAGTGCAAAAACAGCGAGATCGGCTCGAGTAAGATTTTCAAATTGGTGTATTTTATTTTGTTTAAATTTTTGTGTATGATTGTAGGTCCATCAACAAGCATATACCTACACATTGAAAGCTGAGGAATATGCCCCATCTGAACTATTTCTGGAAAAAGCTAGATTACATTGGCTTCGTGAGGAAAATGAACAAGCGATGACAACTTTGAGAAGAGGTTTAGATAAATTGCTGCCTGGCACTAGCAAAAATTATGAATCTTTAAGTCTTATGCAAAGGTTGATAAGATTTTTTTCTATAGCCTACAAGTTTTAAGTGATATTTTATTTTGCAGGAAACTTTGTGCTGAAGCAAGGCTGCTTATAGCTACATATAATGATAGCACTTCTAATGTCGAAGCTGACATTAATCTTCAAAATTACAAAGACGCTTATGAAGTTTATAAGGGATGGGAGAAAAGTTTGGTAAGAGAATTTTCAAGTCCTTGAAGAGTTTTGCTGTTTTCTAATAGATATTTGATTGATATGGTCTTTACTTGATAGAAATTCATATTAAATAATTTGAAATAAGGTTATTCTGATTTTCACAAATTTTATTGTTAAACTCACAACAATTGTTTCGCTATCACAATAGCATCATCAGGCAAGATCACATTTTGAATAACTAAACTTGTTTCCGAAATCCGTGGCTATTTATATTACTGTAAGTACAATAAATTTTTATTGAGCACTAAAACCCAAAAAAGGGTCCCTGCAAATTCCAGCTTACCTGAATATATTTAACAGAGGTGAGCTATTCAAATCTATTTGTTCGTTAAGTAATATTCCAATTTTATTATGTTTATTTATCTCTAGGGATTCTAACAGATTTAAGGCATAACTTTTACTTTCTATATGTAGAATTTCAAAGTTATGGTTGAAAGTATGTCCTGTTTCTAACAAATGGTTGGAATATGTCGAATTGCTTTTATTATTGAGGAAACTCTTCAAATGTTCACACATCCTATGACGGAAAGTTCTTCCAGTCTGACCTATGTAAACTTTAGGGCAATCTCCACAGGTTAACTTATAAACCCCAGATTTATCATCTTTATGTGTGTAGTCTTTATTATTTTTGATAAAAATTTATTGTACTTACAGTAATATAAATAGCCACGGATTTCGGAAACACGTTTAGTTATTCAAAATGTGATCTTGCCTGATGATGCTACTGTGATAGCGAAATAATTGTTGTGAGTTTAACAATAAAATTGGTGAAAATCAGAATAACCTTATTTCAAATTATTTAATATGGATTTTCACCAAGTAAGGACTGATACAATTCAACATAGAAATTCATATTAATGCTCTCTAATGTAAAATACTTGATTTCCTCTACCATTCCTTCAATAATGATATAAAATGTCATATTGAACAGCAATGTTATTTACCAGTAGTATCCATCAATGTTACTAAAGTTTTCTTACTTGAAATAAGCCTTTCCTTTTTTATACATTGAATCATACTCAAGAAGTTTTCAGTTGAAATGTGAGACTGTCCCTATGGATTGTTTGGTCAAAAAAAATCAATAAAAAGAGTTTCTCAAGTTCAAAATTAAGGTTCACTGGCATCTTAACACAGTGGATAATAATTTAATTTCCGCGATGTGCTCCTCAATGTTATTGAGTTAATTTTAAATTGAAATCTCAAAGATATGGTTTCAATCTCATACATTGCAGTCAGTAAAATTCAAAAGATATCAGTAAAATATTTTCAGGACTGCCTTGGATACATAGGATTTTAGACATTGAAAAAAATGTGAATAAGAAACATTATTAATCTTTTGTTTATTGACATTATTAGTTAAGGAAAAAAATTGCGTACAAGATCCCAATATATTTTTTCAAAATTGAACCTGAGCCTTAAGAATTTCTGTATTTGGAAAAACAAACTGCTTATATGTACTGATTCATTTATTATAGGTATCTTTAGGCCAGTTCTACGATCGTCGATTTCAGTCGTTACCACCTGAAGAAAGAGATTCAAAAGCTAGTGACATACAAATTGTAATGATAAACTATTTTGGAAATTCCCTTCTGTACGGCAGCAATTTTGTTTATCAGTCTTTACCCAGACTCTTGTCGATTTGGTTTGATTATGGTACTAGGTTACTGGATGTAACGCAACCTAAGATTAGAGAAGAAAGAAGAACAAATCTATTGAAGATGACCCATTTGATTGATAACTTCCTTCAAAAGTTACCAGTGTATATTTTTTTGACTGCTTTTTCCCAACTTGTTTCAAGAATATGCCATCCCCAGAAGGAGGTTAGTATTGATGAAAGCTGTTACAGTTTCTTTCATAAATGATTTCAAATTTTTTTTATAAATTCAGTTATGGTTGCAATACACATTTCCATTGAATTTTCTCACTTCATAGTTTTTTGGCTGAACCGTCATGCTCTAGTCATTACCACTTATTTTAATTCATTATTAACTACCACTGCAATAATGAAAGCTGTGTTGCGGTATTAATTAAAGCCATTTGAAGAAGGAAGTATGAGCCATGAGATTTTAAATTGATTTGTATTTTTTTCAAAACTATCATACTTCTCAATTTCAGGTTTATATCGAACTGAAATCGATAATTATCAAGTTATTATTGCATTACCCGCAACAAACTTTATGGATGTTGATTCCTATAATGAAATCAAGCTATGCTATGAGAGTTAAGAGGTGCAGTGAAATATTCAATGACCCCAAGCTAAGATCCCCACCTATGATCGATCTTATTAAAGACTTCACTGGTTTGGCGGAAAAACTGATTGAATTATGCAACAAAGAAATTCCAAATTCCGTTTCTACTGCTTCAGTGAACAGTCTGCTGAGAAGTTTACCTAGGTGAAACAAATTGGTATTACGGAAGAATTCAATAAATTGATTTTTTCATTGCAGGATGCTTAGTAAAGGTAATTTTAGTGAAATAATGATCCCAACACATAGGTTTAGGAAGTTGGTTTTGCCGAATCCAGATTTCAAAAATTCAGAACAACATAATCCCTTTCCAAATCAGTATGTACATATCGTAGGAATACAGGATGAGATGACAATATTGACTAGTCTTCAAAGACCGAGAAAGATCGTATTGAGAGGAAGTGATGGCAAAGGGTAATTCATCAACTGTTTCATATGTAGGCTGTGAGAGATGTAAAAAGAATGTAAAGAAAATTATTTGTAATCCTATTTTCTACTTTTGATGAATATAGTTCATGAAGAGTTTTTGTATAATGTCTCTGAACTTATACGATCACTTCAGCATATGAGATATTTTTCTGGCAATCATTAATAGTGAACAGACTTAAAATCTCAATAAAAAAGATTTTTGCGTACATTCATATATGGAGAAAAGAAGAATCTAATTAAATTGTTTGTCTTTTCTTTGTTAGATCAAGTACTTCTGTAACTAACTATATTAATATGCTAAAAATTAGGCAATTACGTAAATTATTTAAAAAAAAATTCTCATGTAAAAAGGGGAACCATTACAAGTAGTTTGGTCAGTAAATTTTCATGAAATCACGAAAAGGCATTAACATTTATTATTTGATAAATAACATTAACTACATCTTATATCTACACTCTTAAAAACCACTTAATGTCATTTTCTTGAACGCTTTTCATATTTTAGTTACATCCAGATGTTGAAACCTAAGGATGATTTGCGAAAAGATTTCCGTCTCATGGAATTTAACGATATCGTGAATCAACTGCTCACCCGTGATGCCGAGGCGAGAGAACGAAGACTGAACATAAGATTATATTCGGTAGCCCCATTGAACGAAGAATGTGGTCTTATAGAGTGGGTTCCGAACCTTCTTGGTCTTAGACCAATACTGATGAGCCTTTATAACCAAAACGGTGAGATTTTTTTCTTTAACCTAGAAATAAACTTAACTTTTTAATCCGAAATCTGAAGGACTTGGAATGAGGAATTCGGAACTCCGGGAGATCGTATGTGACCTGAAAGATCCATTAACAAAGAAGAGAGATGTATTTATGAAACGATTGCTGGTTCGGCATCCCCCAATTCTTGGGGAATGGTTCAGAAGGAATTTCCCAGATGCTCAAGTAAATACCACTTGAAATTCTTAATTTATAAGCGATTCTAAACACTTAATTTGTAGAGTTGGTTAACTGCAAGAACAGCATTCATTAGAACTACTGCAGTAATGTCGATTGTAGGATATATTCTTGGTCTGGGGGATCGGCATGGAGAAAATATATCAATAGATTCAACATCTGGTGATATAGTTCATGTAGACTTCAACTGTTTGTTCAATAAAGGTAAACTAAGAAACATATTAGTAGGGAAAGTTTAATTTTCTTATTTTCCTAGGTGAAAGTTTGGAATATCCTGAGAGGGTACCTTTTAGACTAACCCACAATATGGTATCAGCTATGGGTCCTCTGGGCGTTGAAGGAATGTTCAGAAAGTCTTGTGTTTGCACATTAGGAGTTTTAAGAACCAATACGGCTACTCTTATGTCTATAGTGACTCCTTTTGTTTATGATCCTCTAGTTTCATGGCCTAGGATACAGGTTCAAGCAGCTGGAGCAGAACGAACCAATGAACAGGTAAATAAGCCGTTATTTCAACTTATATTTTTAAAATTAAACAAATTTTTAACTGCCAGTAGAATTTAAGCCAACAGTAGATACCCTCATTTCCTGTATATACTGTTTGAACTGCCTCTTCAGTTACAAATTTTTCATCATTTGCATGACTTCAAAATCTAACCATACCTAATTCAATAAAGAAGCATCAGTAGCTGTAATTGTTCAAAGCTTCATGACCCTGTTTTCTTGTGTATACTGGGTGACCTATATAATAAGAATGAGTTGTGGCGGAAAACGCCGGGACAGGTGAATTTTTATTTGGAAGGGGGACATCTCTTGATTGTTAATTCATAGGTATATGATCATCCCCCAAGTGGGCTGGCGACCCCCTCAAGAATCTTAAATTGCAATGAGGATCAAGTGACGCATTATTTTGAAGGATTTGCCATTCTATGTATAAATATTGAAAAACGATTTTGTTTGGCGTTTGTTTCGATGTAAAAAACTCATTGGATGTTAATGACAATTTTAAATAATACGATGTTCAAATTACTCACAGTTTATTTCTAAACAGTAATAGTGTCTTTGTTCAACACTTTCTCTTACATTCTATAACATTTCGTTACATGCTAGCACTATTTTCTGGCTTAGATTTTTCAGAGGAGTAGGTTACAGAATGTAAGAGAAAATGTTGATCAAAGACAGTATTACTGTTTAGAAACGAACTGTAGGCAATTTGAACATCTTATTAGTTAAAATAGTTCAAAAACTCGACCACTTCAAACGAGCTTTTTGCACGAAAGGAATGACAAATAGAAAGTTTTCCATTTAAACAGCCGTAAGTCAGGTAGGGTACATATCCCATGATTTTTTACGACTTTTTTAATTTTATAGGCTTTCGAACATATTAAAAACATTGAACTCAGACTCCAGGGTGTGATCAAGTATAGAGGGAGAACACAATCCATTTCACCACTATCTGTAGAGGGACAAACAAATTATTTGATTAAAGAAGCAATGAATATTGACAACTTATGTCAGATGTATTATGGATGGGGAGCCTTTTTGTAAATGCTGTACTTTTATGTTTTTTATTCTTTAGTTTGAACATTGTTAAGATTATATATTTGATATTGTAATTTTTTATTTAAATAATAAATAATTTTGCTCTCTATTCTTTCAACCTTCATTAGCAACCTAAAGTTTTAATAATAATAAATAAAATATAACGTGAAGTATAACAGAAATTTATTCTTTTTTCTCCTTTGCCTCTAAAACAATTCTTATTCTCACATAGTTTCTGAAAGTGTTTTGCAAATCTTCTTGGCAAGCAGCTGTAATATTTAGTAATCTTCCATCTGAAGCTCCTCCTATTAATTTAGCTACTCTGTTAGATGGACATTTCACAATGACAACAGTTGTAATCTTGCCTGAAGTAAAAAAAAAAGTATTCAGAATTTCATTGGTCAAATATTATAGCGTTGAAAAGTTTTATTGAAAATCCTGAATTAGACGTCAAAAAATTAACGGATTTGATATTTTTTAGTACTTTCTGACAATATAATTCGTTGCTTCTGATCCAGAGCATCGAATTAATTATTTTTCCACATTTGAAATTTTTTCAATCAGTGCATTATGGTTTGTCTTGTGATAAAGAGTTTTTGGAAAATTTCAAGTTGTACAATTTATTTATATTAATTAAATTATTTTTCTATGTTACTATTATTCATTATAATTAGCAGTTAAGTTATGATGAAGACGTAACTAACATGCAGCGATTTTCCAAAATAAGTTCTCGTTTACTGGTTTAGAAACGGTTTTAACTTAATCTAAAACACAATTTTTCATTATCAACTGGACAGCAGTCATCCAGAGATTCTAAAAAGTGTACATATATAAGTGAATATGGCAAAGTGTTAGATATTCCATGAATTAAATATTGAATTCTTAAAATTACCAGTTTCATCAATTTCAAATAACTCCATTGTTGGTTGCAATAAATAGGGTATTTCTTTTGGTAAAAAATTCAATAGTTTTGCTCTAACAGTGAGGAGAACTATGTCTTCATATTTTTCATTGGTGAACTGCTCCGCAGGATACATCCAAGGTGCAGGTTTTGCCTGCCTGATAAGATAATTTCGTAGATCTTCTACACCATTACCTTTAAAAGATGTATATTTAAATTAGTTTTAATAAACTACAAATGCCTATAGCCTGGAATCGAAACATTCTTTTTTTGAACAATATATACCTTCCAAGGATGACAACATGAATATTTGCTTAAAATACGGCCATCCTTGTATGGCTTCATATTCATTATCTTCATCATATTCATCTAATTTGTCCGTAGATAGTTTACTTTCTAGCCTATTGCATGTGATTTTTCGAGTTGTCTCTAATAATTGTCTCTTTTTTTTCACCATATCAATCTGAAATTATTGAAAACTTGCAGATAATTATGAATTATTAAGTTAACTCTAAGGCAACCTTATTCAATACCAAGAAGCTAGGCCTTTTTCGAAGTTCATTTAGCATATGCAGCAATTTAATATCTATTCTATCTCTTGTCCATGTATTGCTCACATCATGAACAACACCAATTATATTGGCTTGGTACATAGAATTAATCCCGTCTCTCACAAAGGACCTATTCAATGCAAACCTGAAAATAATTCATTTAAAAGTGTCCACTTTGGATAAGTTTTTAATATACTTTTTCCATTCTTTCAGCGAAACTACTCCAGGTGTATCTAAAAAGACGACTTGAGTATCCTTTTGGGTAAAAATTGCAACAGATTTTCTTTTTGTTGTATGTACTTTTGAAGATGTAGGACATACCTAGAACACAAAGGTTCTTGAACATAGTGTGATAAAAGACTATATATTACCTTTCTATCCATTAAAGAGTTTATCAATGTACTTTTGCCAGCATTTGGCATTCCAATTATTGCAACTTTAAGTAGTTTTGTTTTCGGTGTTTCTTCTTCAATAGTAGTTTTCTTAGGAGCAGATCGTAGAAATCTTAAAATGACATGAGTATTACGAAAAGCACTAGGTAGATTGGTGGATTTACAGAGAGAATTCATTTTCTTTTTGTACAATATTTTAAAGTTTATATATTATTTCCAGCTTTCTTTCCGTTTGAATTGTAAGGTTAAAAGAAAATTCGGACCACTACACATGCGCCCGTAACATTAATGAACTACGCCTTAGATAAACTAAATTATAATAGTTTGTGGATGAACTACGCACTCATATACAAACTATTAAGAATGTGGTTTATTTATCTACTCGCTAGATAGTCTATGGAATGGCCCGTAGAAAGCGGATTTTCCCTATCTAAACATATTCCTTTTTTTATGATTCCGTATTTAAGTTTTTTCATTATTTTGAATATTTTGGAATAGAAAGCGATTAATGAATCAAACATGTTTACCATAGATCAAGAAGGCTATTAATTTCGAGACTACAATATCGTTAATCTGTGATGCTTACTGTAATGTATTTTCTCTACTCTACCCAATTGGACAAAAAGAAAGCTTCCAATATGCACAAGTGCTGGCATCTCGCGGGAAATATGAAATATTGATTGAAATCTCTTCAAACATAAAAAATTTCAGTTTTTTGAAATTTAGGAAGATGATAAACAATGATACTTTATCTAAGATAAAGTTGATTTCAACATAATGTTGGGTAATAGTGCTCATTTTAAAATTATTTCAAAGATAAGGAAGTGAACTAATTTGATGTTGAATGCATTATTACATGTATCTACTACTTATGAACATATTTTAAAATTATCTGGTAGATTTAATTTGAATATTGAACTTAGGTAAAAAGGATCGAGTTACATAATGACATTGCTTCATACTTGATATCTACTTTATTTACAAGCATTACAGATTATAACATTTTATTATTATCATAAACGGAAGGAAATAAACTTCACACATTTCTCTTAACAGCTTCATCTAATTCTCCAATAATTCCTTTGAACTTTTGCCATTGTTCCATAGTCAACATGATACCTCTCTTGCCAGGTTTCATCTCACCGTTAGATTCGTAGAATTCTCTGATATTAACATACCATTTTCCTTTGAATTCCGTGAGTTTCACGAAACGATTTTTACCCAAGTCCCATGAATTTTCGTCTTCAGGATTTTTCTTCTGTTTCTTAACTACTGGAGTTTTCTGGAAATTCAAAATTTTTAGAAAAATTCTTTATTTAAGTAGTTCGTTATATTTACGTCATCTGGACCAGAATCAGAGTCTGAACACTCGGCTTTCTTCTTATTTTTCGGCATATTTATTTGAATACACAATTTTCTGCAAGTTTCTCAGATACACCAGGATACAGAGGATTGAATAAATTTATAGGTTAAACAACATCCGGTGGTCGAAATGACAATCGTGAAACAGGACATCTATGGTTGAAACTAAGGAATTTTGCTCATTTTCTTTTAGAACGTGCTCAGTTGATTGTTATCTACACATGAAACATTCTAATTATTATTTTTCCAATTATTCATACTTTCATACTCATACACTCCTATGTTCAATATTAGACGATTTCTATGACTATATATACCCATTGGAAAGAGTGGGATCTGGAGCCACATGGTTTGTGAGACACTTGTTTATTCACTTTCGAAGCTATTTTTCAATGTCATTTCCAATACCTTGTAGGTATTTAGATGCTAATGCTGGATCCTTTTGTCTGGCAAGAATAGATGTATCATCAGCAAATGTTCGCATGATGGGGTGTCTGTTTGTAGGTAGATCTGTTGTATGAAGCAAATGTAGAAATGGACCCACCACACTGCCTGTACTACAGATGTTATTGGGTATGTTGCAGCCGAAAGTACACAGGTGTGTAAACGCATATTAGGTGGTTACTGGCCGAATATTGTTTGAGGCCATCATCTAGGAAGGATATAGAATATTGTAAATATATGTGAATTTCTCTGTCTAAAAGTTAACCTCTCAGGTACTCGCTCTCTTACCACAGTAAGTCTAACATGTACAGTTAATAGTTTTAAGTTTCATTTATATTAGGCTAGCCTTAATTTCTAATTTTGTGAATACATGTTAAAAGTGATTGTGTATTTTAATATTCCAAAATTTGAATATCAAAACAGATTTAATCTGTTAGCCTTCTACAATTTTAATGTCAAAAAATTTTTTTGAAGAAACTTTAAGAATTAAATTAATGTCTTTATAAGCACTGCTCATATTTAATAGACGTATATAAAAATTCATCATACCATATCAAATGGAATTAAGAAAACCAACGAATATAAATTGTCAATTGAAATTAAAATATAAATAAGCAAACATTTTTTGTTTCGTTCCAGGCATGCGTACTGAACTCTTCAGACAAACGTACGAAGCCCTGTTTGTTACAAAATGTATTGTTTTCTGATCCTATATTAATGAAAAATAATTCTTTCTCAAAAATATAAAACATAATTTCAAGAACTTCTCAAAAACTCATTTATTTGAAATATTCAATATATTTAAATAAATTACTTCAAAAAATCTCAAAACATGTAGCACATCCTCGAGAAATAATTAAAATTACGATAAGATCAGTTCAACTTTACATATAAAAAATAATAAAATCCATTAAACAATGTATAGACTTACCGAATAATCCTTCTATCAGGTAAAAAACCTTCTTATTGTATTTTAATATTCTCGTATTGCAACAATTATATATCGACAGGCAAAGAGCCTAATATCGCATTTAGTGAACGAAACAATTTCTAAATGAATAGAAATGGTTAAGAAGGTTTCACATATCGCTTTTAAGGACCAGAAGCAGTTAGACCCCTGTAGCAGGGTACTTTCCAGATACTTTGTCATTTATTCTCATTCTAAACTCGATGTCACTCAGATAGGACTAGAGATGTTGGAAGTAGGCAATGGTGAGAAATTTTTTATTTTGATCAGCAAATCTAGATGCCAGACTTTATCGAATGTCTGAGTAATATCCATGAATACAGGTGGGCAGTACTCGTTAACTTTTAAGGCTTGGCTGATGTGATATGTTATTCGATGGTTTTACTGTAATGGTGGAATGTTCTGTTCTGAATCCGAACTGGTGCAGTGTCCATTCCTTTTTGTTCCAATCTGAATTCAATTTGAGCTTCAAAAGGTTTTTCAGGATCTTGAGATGACAGAAAGTGTTAGAACGATATGACGATAGGACGATATGACCTTGCTATAATTTTTTCCTAGTTTGGGACTAGGAATTATCTCTGCAGATTTCAGATGTTTAGGCTAATAATTCTGTGTTGAGAATAGGTCTTATTTTCGGCAACTCTTTAACTCCTGGCGAATTTCGAAGATTTAAGCATTTTATTTCTATTTCGGTTTCAGTTACTCTGAATTATTTCATTGGTGGAATGTTTAGAAGATTTTCTAATAAGATTTTTTTCTACTTCATCATCAGGATTGTTATTGTTAGTACAAATACCTTTGCTAGATGATCTGCAAAAATTTTAGTTTTTTGTCATCACTCCTGCCCCTTTGTAGGTTAGGCCCTGTTCGTTGAGTACAAGACGTCTATGAGTTTGTGCCTTTTTTGAGTATTTTACTGGTTTGCATATGGATTGGTCGAGTCTATTAAGACCGGATATATATTCGTTAAGTGATCTTTCTTTGGCTTTTTTCATTTCTTTACTTGAATTAACTCGCAAAGGTATGTCTTGTATGTATTTTGCATACTCTAGATGGCGCTAGTGTATTGTTAATATCTTGGAGTCTCTGTTTATAGTGAATATAGATACTTGAGAGATTTGGAATCACTAGCATATAGTGCACTGACGAAAACCAATCAGTTTTAAACGTGCGTATGTCTGCAATTTGCTTCTGTGATCTACAAAACCTTGTCAAGTTTGTTTCAGTATAGAATTGTTATACAGATGTATGTCACACTGTCTCGATTTCTAGAACTTTCTATTACTATAGCTCATACACCTTTTTAATGATTTTTGAACTGAATGAATTGGTAAATGAATTGTTCTTCTGAAAAGGAATTAATTATTGATCATTTATACATTCTGATATGATATGAAAGACTTTACTAATATCGCATTTTGTTTTTTTTTTCATTTAAATAATTAGTTTTAGTTAAATATTTTTCACTGGAATTGTTTTGATCGAATTGATAATTTTTTTTTCAATTTCTTCTTGGGTTGTTTTCGAATAAGAATAATTCATATGCATACGATTAGTGAATTTCTATTGTTTACATTTTAAATTAAAGGAATTACAAAAATATATATGAGACAGTAATTTATTTCCACAAAAATGTTTGACAATTGTTGTAGTAGTACAAACATTTTTGTGGAAATAAATTACTGTCTCATATATATTCTTTTAATTAAAATGAGTTTCCACCAAGTAAAGACCGAATCAATCAAATAATTAAAGGAAGTTTACTCTGCTTAGATTATAGTTTTCTATTGGAAAACTTGTTGCTTATAATTTCTTGAAATATATTATATTTTACTTTCTTTCATAAACTGTAAATGAACAGCAGTATTTTCTAAATAACGTTATTGCATTCAGTTATTCTGGGATATAGTTTGCTTAAGTAAAAATTTTAAGAAGCGTCTGAAGCTATTTATCGCCGCCAAAGGAAGCCACTTCATAACCGCTTAAATATTTATTAATTGACAAAGAAACTGCAACACCCAGAAGGAGCTGTTTAAATTTTAATTTTTTTTTGGTGAAATATAGATGGTATAGCAAAGAACGAATGATTGAAATTTGAAGAAAAAAAAAACGAAGGGTTTGTCCACCGCGATTATCTATACAATCCCCAACACGTCTTGGCATTGGTGCAATAAGATGGTCCCAAGTTACCTGTAGTTCATGTCTCAGAGCCGCCAAAGTCCGTGGGGGCTGGGGTAAATTTCCAAGTCTTCTTGGACCCATGATGTCCCAAACATGCTCTATGGGCGAAAGATCGGGGGATCTGGGCAGCCATGGCAAAAGATTCACATGGATCGCTTCAAAAAAGTTTAAACTAACTCTGGCAACATGAGGTCGAGCATTATCTTGCTGAAATATTGGATTCTCGAGCCGGTTAAGGTAAGGGATAACATATGGCTCCACTATTTCTTGAAGGTAACGCAGCGCTGTCATGTTACCCCGAATAAAGACTAAAGGTGACCTACTTGCATGTGCAATTGCACCCCATACCATAACGCCTACTGTCCGGTGTACATGGCGCTCAATATTGAAGTGAGATTCACGTCTTTCTTCCCGAAGTCGTCTCACCCTTCTTCGGCCATCATGTGCAACTAAGGAGAATCGAGATTCATCAGAAAAGACGACCTGATGTCATTCCACATTCCAATGTTGACGTTCTCTGCACCACTGTAATCGTTGCCGGCGATGCTCAACCATCAGAGGTAACACAAGATGGGGTCGATAATGCTGCAGTCCAAAAGATCTTATTCGGCGGTAAACCATTCGGACAGTTACAGGATGGCCGCCCCCCAGGCATTAGATCTTGACGTGATGGGGCCGCTCATCATGACTAGGACCCTAGTTTCGTCCCGACGAAATGGAGGGTTAAGTCTTGGTGTCTAACGTAATGCCATTTCGTGCCAGTCACTGGACCTGTATGGTGGAAGATCTCCGAATGGGGCCCTAGTTTTACTCAGGTGAAATGGAGGGCTGAGCCGGTTGATTAACTCAGTGACAAGGGAGTTTGTCGCAGCACAGGGCTTCTCCCTTAAAACTGGCGTACTCTACCCTATCGCAGTATGAATCTCCGGATTCTGTGTAATGGCCGAGTGCGTTATGTAGCATACTGCGTTACCTCGGGGGGGTGGTTTGCCCACAGGTGTTACTTGTACCACCTGGCCACCCCATTGGTGTTGGACTCGAGGGGGCAGTGGTTGAAAGTCCGCATGCTGGACTAGGAGGGGTATTTCATTTATCTGTTCGCAGACCCCCATGTTCGGGATATTCTTATGAAATGACTCGGGGTTTAGTGGGACTTGACGGTTCGACCGGCATGTCCTGGCGCCGGATCAATGCGTAACTTTTTAGGCTTTGCGGATCTCGACGAAATGGCTTAGCCGTTAGTGCTTGACGCCAGGATCAATCAAATGACTTCACATGGGTTCGGTGAGTCAGGATACAGGCCGTTAGACGGTACTCGTACCAGGATCAGTTGTAGTCGTTAATCTTGAGTTTATCTTAGTTCATGGGACTGCGTTCGGATGGACGGATAAGAATTCCCTCCGGCGGGTGAGTTGCGCCTCAAACCAACTCGGGTACTGACCTGCTGAGCCAGTAGGGGTTGGATAGTGCTTCGCTGCTACCAGTCGCACGGTTCTGGCTTTCGAGTCGGGGCTGGTGGGTTCATCTCTTCGGAGGGGTTCTCGCCACGCGCGATGATATGGCGTAATCCTTATAAACTTTCTACCTCTATAGGTGGACTGTGGAGACTGCTTTATAGTCACTTGGAATAGAGGTATCTCCAAAATTGCCAATAACTATTTTGGTAGTTACAGAAAGGCCTTGTTCTCCTAACCACTCATCAGCCAAAATCGAATTGTCGCAAATCGGTCTCTAATAGCCATAAGTCTTAGAGGTCGATCTTGAACTTTATTTGTGCCCCTTCGACGTACGGTGCCTACTCTTATTCGATTTTGGGCATTATCAAACCACGCTTGACAATATCTCATAACAGTAGTTGGATTTCTGTTCGTACGGTTAGTGATTTCTCGAAATGACAACACCGCCTCCCGTAGACCTATAATTCGACCTCTTTCAAATTCACTTAGCTGGCGATAAATTCCGCGTACATGTGCTGTAGGCATTTTAACAACAACTAAACATCGACTTTGGATCTCTTCGAACAGCTGGTTTGTTGTAAAATTTAGAAAATTTGCAAGAAACGACTACATATTTAAGTAACAAAAAATTTGTTGTTAGTATATTATTATTGTTGTTAGTATATTATTACCAAATGTTTATGTTATTATTATTCGTTGTTGTTTTGTTTAATTTTTCTTTTTAATAAAGTTAAATGAAAAAAGTTTGTCCGAGGTTTTTCTTGTCACCCTGTATGTATTTTCATCTATCGTATAGAATTGAAAATGGAAATGGATTGTTAAACAAACGCGCGAAAGCTTCTGAATTCTTCCTTAGGGCTTTTTACCATTTTGTCACATTTAAACATAAAATTATTTATTGAAATACTAATGAACTAATTTATTGTGCAAATAAATCGATTCAAAAACCTGCGCACGAACTTGCTTAATAAATTGTGTTGTTTTCGAAACGAATCACGGAATATCCCGGTAGTTTTCTCTGGATTTTGCGTGAGGCGAGCCCGTCTGGCCCGGATATGAGGCACGTTCCTCCCGTATGGTTATTGGAGGACGTTAAGGCCCCTACGAATGTCCGTGATAATAAAAAAATGTCCCGTCAGTCAGAAGCTCGACAAAAGTAGCCGGAGGTCAACGTGTAATTCACTCAGAGCCAACTTGTATTATTTTACGATCTGACTTTTATATGATTTTCATGTACGTCGCTAGGGTCGTACGAGATTGTACTGGTCATTTACTATCTTCCAGTAAACTGTTTGGACACGCGACGTTAGGAAATATTATATTTATGGTCTTTTAAATACCGAAGGGGCCATTCGTAAAAAAATCAAAGTGACAATATGGGAATACCCAATAATATAATGACTGAAAAAAGGGGTTAATTTTCATACATGCATTGTATCTGGTGTTTTTTTTTAGAGTGATAGAACTTTCGATAGAGATAACTGAGATTTGACAGAAGGTAGAAGCAATGTTGTTTTGATATTTCTGTTCAGTAAGCATTGACAAATTATCATGGAAAGACTCCCGCCGCAACGACGTTTACAGATTGTTGAAATTCATTTTCAAAATCAGTGTTCTATTCGCCAAACTTATAGAGCACTTCGTGAAATTTATGGTTTACATAATCGTCCAGCTTATTCGTCGAACTGTCGATAGATTTCGGACAACATTTTCTCAACTCGATGCAACAACAACAAGACAAAGAACTGTACGCACAGAAGAAAATATCGCTGCTGTAAGTCATAGTGTTAATGATTATCCAGATTTGTCTATCCGTTGACGTCCACAACAAGTTGTTATCGCTGCTGTAAGTCATAGTGTTAATGATTATCCAGATTTGTCTATCCGTCGACGTTCACAACAAGTTGCACTCTGTGCATCCACCACATTGAAAATTTTGCGTAAAGATCTTGGTCTACACCCGAACAAGATCCAACTGGTTCAAGAACTGAAGCCACTTGACCATAATAAGCGTCGTTTGTTTGCTGATTGGGCCCTAGAACAGCTTGAAGTTGATCCATTCTTTTATCGTAAAATTGTGTTTAGTGATGAAGATCATTTATGGTTGAACGGCTATGTAAAAAATAGTTATACTATATATAGGTATATGGAGTGAAAACAATCCTCAAGAAGTTCTGCAGGTTCCATTACATCCTGAAAAATGCACTGTTTGGTGTGCTGTACACGCTGGAGCATCATCAGTTCATATTGCTTTAAAAATGATTCTGGAGTTAATGCTACAGTGAATGGTGCTCGTTACAGATCGATGATCAATGATTATTTGTTTCAAAATTTGCATGGTATCGATCCAGAAGTGTTTTGGTTCCAACAAGATGGTGCTACACCTCATGCTGCTACCGTAACAATTGATTTATTGAAAGAAAGATTTCGCGATAACATTATTTCGAGAAATGGTCTAATTAATTGGCCTCCAAGATCATGCGACATAACTCCACTGAATTATTTCTCTTGGGGTTATGTAGAGTCATTGGTTTATGCTGATAAACCAGAAACAATAGTCGCTTTGGAAGCCAACATAACTCGTGTTATTGATGAAATAAGACCTGAATTACTCGAAAAAATGGTCCAAAATTGGTCTGGTCTTCAGTCCTCAGAGCTAGTCGTGGCGGACATATGACGGAAATTATTTTTAAAACATAAATATCATAAAATTATCTTTCAATAAAAAAAATTGGCTTGAATCTTAATTTAAATGTGTTTTATTTCAATTTAAAGTTCTATCACTCTAAAAAAAAACACCCTATATGTTAACAAGAATTTGAGTATGGTAAATAGGAAGTTTTTCGAAACGGGACAGTGCAACTTATATTTGAATTTCAGTTTAAAACTTAAATAGAGCCGAATAGGTATTGTTGATCGCTATATATATATATATATATATATATATATATATATATATATATATATATATATATATATATATATATAATTGATAAATTTCTTTGTATTATCACACATGCACGTGGCAGTTATGTGATTCTGAGTCTAGGTAGTATCTTCTTTTGTTGTCGCCTTTTGGCGCTTGCTCAAAAAGCACAAAATAAACCGCTCACTGTTTCACGTCTCTCTCAATAACACAGTAATACACGAAAGGCCGAGAAGTATTATCGTATTATCTACATTATTTTTTGTAATTAGATAGTAATTCGTGAAAAGTGAACCCAATAAAATAGAAATCGGTGAAAGTAAACGACGGTGAAACAGCTCAAAGAAGAACTATTCCACAAACAAGATAGTGTTTTCACCGCAATTAAAGTTGAAACTACACCGAAACAACCCCCCCAATTTGGGTAAACAAATCGAACTTGTAAATTTGGAATATATGCCTCTATTTGAAGTATGCTTAACCAAGAATTTGCATACTGATTGGTCAAGGTTTAATCAATTACAAGGAAGAATTCAAAAAGGTGTATCTACGTACCAAGCAATTCTGAACAGTTTTCTTCAGATTCTTTTATCTTTTTTGTGTGCTGTACAATGTTTGATAATTCTATACGTCTGCTCAAAAAAACATTGTTTTTTAATTGAATTTTCCAAAATTGAAAGAAATTTTTCTAATAAAAATTTGTAGAACTTTCACATATTTATTCTGCTTAATGATTAAAATATTAAAAAATCGTTGACACAAAAACATCTGAAGTCTATAGTAATGAAATTTTTTAACATCTACATACGAATTCTTAGTAGTGAGAATAAATTCAGTTGACACATTCAGACATGAGTTGTTATAAACATAGAAAACAGTTTTATTCCTCAAATACGGCCATAAAATATAATATTTGGGTTAACGGTATAGCTATTTGCATTCCAACGACATAATAAAATAGCCATTTGTGAGTAATCGATCGCCAGTAGGGATTGTTTCAGTTGGTATTAGTATTTTTTGGATGCCTTGCGTGCGAGCTGTCAGTTCTAAATGTTTAACGTTGGTTAAAAGGATATTGAGACTTTAAATAGCTATTGAATATGTCTGAACTTGGAGAGAATGAGGTAGAAATCAGCAGTGAGGTAGAAATCAGAGTATTTGTCATGGGTCAGCAGATTTTGCACCACCACTGCTGGGTTTCATAAGGATTCGGTGATCACGGGATCAACTGATACTTTTGTCAAATTCGACAAACAGATCAACGAATTTCGGTTCCATAAAACAAGTTCAGATGGTTGATTACGTGGATCAGTTGATCCGAGAAAACAATCTGACAACGTCTTACTTTCTAAAATTTGACAGCTACACCATAGAAATATTCAGATTCATATTCATTTTTATTTCCTCAAAATTTATAGGAGATGTCAAAAAAGTGTATAAACAAAAAAATGTTTCACATAAAAACAGTTATTCTAGTAAACCACATCTGACAAAATATAAATATATTCACATATATTGACAAACGTGCTAAAATTAAATGTGCAATAAATTAATAAGGGGTTTGTTAAAACTTTTGAATTCTTTCTTAAAATTCTTCCACTGAGGAGAATACACCTTCTACCAGAATTTTTTGATCTCATTTTTGAAGCGCACTCTAGATAGTATTTTCAAATGCTTGGGTAGTATGTTGAACATTTTCAAACCGTTATATATGTGCATATTTTGGGTTTTCTTCAGACGGTGAAATGGTGGCACATATTTGCCCTTTTTTCTGGTGTCGTGGTCGTGAACTTCTTGATATTTATGGAATTTGTCCTTGCTTTCAAAGATTTACATAAGACCCTCGAGTATGTAGCACGACGGAGCTGTAAGTATATCATATTTATTGAACAGTGGTCGACAACTTGCAATTCGGTCAGCACCAGCGATCAATCGAACAGCTTTTTTTTGCTTCAGGAAGATGCTGTCGGCCTGTGAAGATGCACCCCATAGGATAATGCTGTTGTCATGTCCTTACATGAAAATGTGCATGATATACAACGAGTGCTCCGCTTTCGGTAAGTGTATTTTTTATTTGTCTTATTGCGAACAATGCTGTGGAAAGTCTTTTACCTAATCCGATTAAATGATGTTCCCAGGTTAGATTTGCACAAATTGTTACCCCAAGTAAGGAGATACTCTCCCTACTGCGACGTTTCGTGGTGATAACTATGTCTTGTGTCTTTTCGGTATTGATTTTCATTCGATTTCCTTCGAACCATTTTACTGCGTTCTTTATTGTTGCCGCCGATTTCTCCTCGAGTACAGTGTTAGTGCCAGCCCTGTTCAAGAATGTTGTATCATCGGCGAATAAGATTTGATCATCCCCAACAACGTCATACATCAAGTCCTCAATATATACTAAAAATAGAATAGGTCCGAGCAGCGATCCCTGAGGCACACCCACGTTGATTCTTCTTTTTACCGACAGCCTTCCCCTAAAATCCACAATCTCGTAACGACCTTGCAGATATGACCTGAACAGATTTAGCGCTGACCCTCTTATGCCAACATACTCCAACTTGGACAAAAGCTTTCCATGATCGACACAATCAAATGCCTTTCTTAAGTACATACAGGTCAAAGTCACCTCTTAATAATCATCCAATGCCTCCATTATAAACTCGACGATGTGCAATAGGGCAGTCGTTGTGGATTTTTCTCTCCTGAAACCATGCTGACGATCACTCAGGAACGAGCTTGTTTCCAGGAACGATAATAACCTAGACTTAATGAGGGATTCGAAGACTTTTGAGACAGCTGACAGGACAGACATTGGTCTATAATTTTCATACAGATCTTGGTAACCCTTCTTGTATACCGGATTCCGGCTTGTTTTTCAAAATAAGACTGCTTATTTTACTTCCTCAGGTGTTGTCGGAGAGAGAAAAAATGATTTTGTACTGTTAACCTTTTTGTTCTTCAATAGACATTCACTTATATCCGAGCTGCCAGTCCGCACACTGAGTTTTTCTGCTATGGTGGAAAAATATATATTGAATTCCTCCTCTGATAAGGCACTGGTGTAATTTTTACTTGGAGTACATTTAATTTTAAAATTTATTATCTTCCAAATATCGCGACTCTTGTCTTCTAACGGCCAGTTTCATAAACAACATCAAAAGGCTCCTTTATGATAAAGTCCCTTTATGAGAAAGGATCCTTTAAATGGGAGCATCAGTTTCATAAACGCACATCGACCGTCCTTTACTTAAAGCTTCCTTTAATGCGCAAGTCATATGTTTCCGACTGTTGGCTATCCTGAGAACTAGTGATTTTACGAATGTAGTTGGTGATATTCTGTAAAAATTGTGAGTTATGCGTTGGAACTTTAAAAAGAAAAAGAGAAGAAGCATAAATCGATCTTTGCATAAACATGGTTATGTGCAGAAGACAGTATATTGAAATTTATATCATTATTACGTACGAATTGTTATATTTTATTACGTGGGTTATATGAATGTATATGGAAGAAAAGAGAAAAAAAGTATTACTTTAAAACCTGAGGAGGAACTACGTAACTTGAAATTGATTGAAAAAGAGAATTTTAATATTATAGGATAAAGTCTAGCAGAGAATAGAAACTGCTTTCAATGCAACAGTTCTCCATTGGAGAAATGGGGGACCAGCTCAAATCGAAATATGACAATATAAAAATTAAAACTAGAAGGTGGTAGCTGCTCAACGCAGTCATATTGACTGGTGGTGGGGCTCCACTGAAACTGAGGGAGCCAATTTCCAAACAGTTGAGCCCAACTGTTACGAACCCACTTGCCGAAACGAAAGAGATGTATTATAAAAAAAACAGCTCTAGTAGAAGCTCAGATAGTGGCTATCAAGGAAGAGAATAGAAGAAAAGAAGAGGAGCATTCAAAGCTTAAAATATTAGATTTGCAAATTATGGAGATGAAGAGCAAATTAAATAATAATAATTAAATCTTTTTTATTTTGAATGCACCTTCTGGAAAAAGCGGTATTAGAATTCTATCAGCATTGCTGCAGACTATGAAGTCCCCTCAAATTTGAGTTAAAAACCGAAATTTCAATAACACATAATATTTTTATTTCTTTATTCGCACTTGAAACTTTTTCAGATGTTACCTAAAGTAAAACAATGAATCAGAAATACAAACATAGAAGCCTATCTAAATACATACCTTGTAAAATCTTATAAAAATTATATGAAATCTTGTCATGTTGAAGATACAAATTGAATATGAAGAATAGTTCCACAAGTGACAAGCAAATTTATTTTCACACAATCACACAAATATAAATTTCAAATTAGCAAAATGTTTATTAATAATAGACTCTCGCTTGACGAGCTGCATTAACATTAGTTGAATTTGTTTGAAAGTCCTTTTCCTCCTGCAATCATTCATTTGGAAATATTTCGTTCATATCTACATATTGTGCAAAACAGCGGTAGCAACAATAATTGCCCTTATGGTCGTTAACTTAACACTCATTCCTTTAGAAAGTATAGGAATATGACGTTTCCAAACTCCATACTTTCTCTCCACCACATTTCTAGTTCGTATAATTGACTGCTTATATAAATTTTCAGCTGCAGTTATAGCTTCCGGTAACTTTGTCATAAGATAAGTCTGCAAACTATAACCACTACCACCAAGTTACACATACCGTCCAAATTTACCACTCTCAAATTGTCTCTTAAGACATTGTTATTAAAGATGGTTTGATCATATATTTCCAGTTCCATAGAATCTCAATGTCAAAAGTAGTTGGTTCATCGGTTCAATACAGCTGCCTCTAAAAATTGTCAATTTAATGATTTGGTATACATAAAATTATATCAACAAAATAATAAATCGAAATTTGTTTACCTGTTGAATGGGAAGTACAATTGATCTGAAATTTTTTGAAGCAAAGATTAAACAGTTGGTTTTGTCAGGCAAAAACGATAGAAGAAATCTAGATCATCTAACGTGGAAAAATGTCTCTCCTGTAAATTTTTGGTCTTCTCACAATTATTTCTTCATCATTCTTGATGAAGAAGTAGAACTAAAATCAGCATTCAACATTTGGTGCAACATATTTCGTAGTACGCTAAAATTAAATAAAATGGGATGTGACAGAACAAGGTTATGTCCACTGTTTTCGTGTTTATCGAGCACCTGCCCAGTGTCGAGCTTCTCGTTAAAGGATCCTTTTCCAGCCGTAAAGGGCCGATTTTCTCACTTTAAGATAAAGGACGCTTTTAACCTCAGAATTTGTTTATGAAACACGTTTTATCATTAAAGGAGACTTTTTGGGAAAAAGGAGGCTTTAATTTCGTTTATGAAACCGGCCGTAATTCATTTATGAATGTCATATTCCTTCTCTTAATAGTGTCATTAATTAAAGTTCTAAGTTCCATCTTTAAGGTTTTATATAATCTCAAAGCATTTTCATCCCCTTGTACTTCGAATATTGTATGTGCCGCATCTAGCTTTTTTTGAGTTCAACAATTTCAGGATTTTCCCAGTGTTTTTTTGTGCTTCGATTTTCGACCTTAATTTTTTTTTCAGGGAAACAATTATTAAATGTGGAGGATATTTTATTATCGAACAATTTGTACGAGTCACGAATAGAATCATCAAATATAAAACCCCAATCTACCTCATGTAGTTCTTCACAGAAAAGTAATTATAGTCCTTGTTTATTAATCGAATTATTTTATATTCTTTTTTTCCAGTGAAATCTGTCTGTGCAATGTCCAGTCTGCCCCAGATGCTCCGAAAAATGGTGATTCATTGTATATGTATTATATTCAGCATATTTTATGTTTGTGATTATGCTACCAATACATATACACGAGGATGTCGTTATACCAGATGCCTCATTAAATACAATGTGCAGACCATATGATATTATTAATTCCTATATTTTTACGTTCTCATTTGAAATACCGCTGAAATCAACATTAAAATCGCCCGCAATCACGACTCTGTAATGTAAACCGCTCGAAATGAAGCTCAGAGCCTCGTACATTTTATCTAGTAGGGTATCAAAATCTCCCCGAGGAGGTCTAAAAATACATAAAAAATACTTTTTCGTGGACTTTTCGAATACTCCGCACATTTCAATGTGTCCCTCGACTGATAATTTCTCTATTTCATTGATTGGTTTGGTAACTACATCATCTCTTGTAAGTATAAGGCTGTTTCGAAAATTTTCGAGTAAAAAAACTCGCTACTTTATGACCTGAAATATTTATGCCTTTCAGTTTTTCGTCACTCATCCAATGCTCTGTCAAGCAGTCAGTTTATATTTTGAAGCATTCAACGTAAAATTTACCATGTCTAATTTATTAGCCAGGCACTGAATGTTCTGGTTTGAAATTGACTCATATTTTTGATGTATAACTTTTTTATCTTTTATAATAATGTCGTCTCTAATCCCTGACATTTCTCTCCCGAAAAAACCGAAATCTCTTCACTAGTACACCAAGTGGCCAATTTTGGGGTTCATAAAGATCTTCAATAGAACGAACGAATATAGGAATGTATACAAGGTGGCAAGAAAAACGTCGAACAACCTTTTTTTCATTTAACTTTATTAAACAAATGAAATTGAACAAAGCAACAACGATAAATAATAATACATAATACATGCACTCCTTGAAATTTTCGGCAATGGCGTTAATCGGACCCATTCCCCACTCAGGGATTACTTCAGCGACTCCAAACTTTTGTGGTGTTTAGCCCACGCTCTGAGATTCAAAATCGACCACACGCTGTAGACCATTCGGTTGAGATGCGGCGAGTGGGGCGGCCATTCTGCAGATGTGATGAAACCCGGAAAATGGGTCTTACACCATTCTTTTTAGCTTTTTGAGCCGGAACGGAGTCCTGTTGAAATGTCCAATGCGTGTCGCCGAAATGCTGCTGGGTCCACGAAAGTACTACGGCATCGAGAATGTGGCAGGGGTAGACTTCTTGATTAATTTTGACCCCTGGATCCACGAAAACCAAGGGTGTTTTGCCGCTGGCGCAAATTCCGCCCCAGACCATGACGGATTGCAGATTTTGACGATGTTCGAAGATGGCCGACATACCAAGAGCCTCTGCGGACCAGACTCTGTCGTTTTAGTGGTTGTGGGATTGTTCTACGGTGAAAAGCTACTCGTCTGTGAAGAGAATGCGCTCCCATTGCTGACCGGCGGCGAGATGAAGGAGTTGGCGGCACCTTTGAAGTTGTACTCGCTTGTTTTCATCCGTGAGGAGTTGAACTTTTTGGAGCTTGTATGGCTTGAGGTTGAGTTGCTGTTTGGACATTTGACGAACGGATTCACGGTTAATACCGGTCTCACGTACTATTTTTCTCATGGAGACCCCCGGAATTTCGATTTACTCGCTTTTTGACGATGTTGCGATTGCTAGGCGTATTGACAGTGCGTTTTCTCCCACTTCCTGGACAACGACCATCATGGCCAAGCTTTTTGAAACGGCAAATTGTATCGGACACGGTTTGTCGAGGCACAATTTCGTATTGACGCATACCTTGACGAAACAGCTCCAAAATTGCACTACGTTTGTTTGACATTCTAACACTCACATATTCGTACAAGAAGGTGTAGAGAATCTAATAGAATAAAAATTATTCGGTTGTGCTAAAATACTTTCGTTCCAGAACACAGTAAAATTTGTCCGGATTTTTTCTCCTCAGCCTGGTATATTTCTGTGGTAGCGCTTTTAATTAGAATTTAGAATCGTATGGTTATTGTTTATATGTTAGTCCTACCATACTATTACGAACTACGTTATTAGTATTACTTGTATGTGTACAAAATGAACGGCGGTTTCAAACGAGTAATTTCAACTGATAACCATTTAACAATCCTGCATATCAATGATTTTACAATGTTGATATGATCTATTTTCGTCATTTGGAAACCAAATGTTGCATAAAACCGCAGACAAACTAATAATTTAAATCTTGCATTGATCAGTTTATTCCTTTTAGTGCGTGGTTCAATTTCTGGTCTGATTTTATGCGATAATTCCATCACGACATTTGTGTTGAAACAAAAATTTATTTTAAATTCAAGATCATCATATTTTGCAAAAGGATCATTCCTATCTATAATAATTCGGGGTCTTCGAATTGCACATCAATCTTCCTCTGATGATGATAAATTTGATATTTTTATTTTATATATTCTATATTTTCTTTGGATTCTTTTATCTCATTTTGATACTGTATAATGAGTGTTCTATATATCTAGAAACAGTGTTTCCTAAAGCATTCACCTAATTTAATTCCGAAAAGTTTTCAAAAAATTTTATGAAATTAAAATTTGTAGCGAAATATAGCAGGATTACTCTGTTTGATATTTAAGAAATTCAACCGAGATATTTGGGCCTCAAATATATTCTGAAGGTTTTTTGCAAAGCGTTATATACTTTATGTATATATTTTTTTTAGGAAATCCCACCTTGGGATACGCAGTATCCAGTTCACACTTCACTGTGATTCCGAAATGTGGTTAAGAAGTAATACACCATGCTCAACGAACGACGATGTATTTCGCTCTGAGACGTAGACAGGAAATTGAATTATTATTCCACACATGAATAAAACAAGACGTTCATTCTGCTCTATGACGTTACGGCTCTTGCAGACGCGTAATTAGAGTTATTTCTCCAATTCTACATGTTGCCGACTGCCGACAGAAACAGAGAAGGCCCTGCTGAGTTAAAATTATATAATATATCTGCTGATTACTTCCCGGTTTAACGAAGAAAACAACTTTTTTATCAGCAAATTTGACATTCTTCGTCAACCTAGTCTTATTCAAGAGTTTGTCTAACCTTTCGGTACATTTCTAAAGGAACGAATCATGTTTGGCTCTAAAATAGACGTTTGTTTCGGCAATCACCTCCATGTTCGAGCCAAATATCTTTCCGGTGAGTATTTTGTAGATCTGCGAACAGGTAAAAATTAATGGGGGCCAAATATAGAGAATAGAATTTGAAGTGTAATCCGTGCAATTTTTCCATCGTAACTTATCACACGTTGCATTGTCTTGGTGAAACATCACTTTCTTTCTTTGCATATGGAACAGTTTTTTTCGTAATTTCTTCGTTCAATCGATCCAGTTGGGCCATGTAGCGATCTGTCTTGCCCGTTTCAAGTATAAAGGCCCCACCGTTGAATTTGGTAAGTAGATGCTGAATATCTCAATTTGAAAGCTCATTTGAATTACATTACTAACTAAGTTACTCTTGTTGACTCCAACGAATTACTGGTTCTTTTCAGTTGATTTTCCGGGATTGAATTCGATGAAAACATCGTTGCAAGAATGCGTCATGACTTATCTACAATTATTCTAAATCATTGATTCCTCGACGCATTGATACATGGTGAAACAATTAGTTGGTATATGGAGATACTTTTTCAAATTTTTCCCTAGTAATTGATTGATCGTCAATCATTTAGTATGCAAAGTCTAGAATAAGCATATTTCAGGGGAATTGTAAAGAAATATTAGACTATAATTCGTTTATTTACTTTACTTTAATATATATATATATATATATATATATATATATATATTACAGTGTACACTTTTGAGTCGTTTCTCTCAAAATTGAGTTTTGATATGTACTTGTGGGGAAAACACTATCTAACGCGTATATGAGTAGTTTGGTGGGCCTTTCATAAATGTTCACTTTCACTGAGTTCACTTAGATTTACTTCATACATGCACTAGTTAATTACAAGTAAATATTACAGATAATGCATTCACTTTCAGGCTTTTTTATGCGATAGTGTATTATCACGTGAGAGTGAACGGAAATATTCCTTGAGATTAAATTTGAGAAGGGAATGCGAATAGAAAGTTTTTTCGTTGAATTCGCGTGAATTATCGAAATACTGTGACTGTGAATGTTGCACTGTATTTAAAATTATAGTGTGAGGCAGGTAAAAATTCTACTGCCAAATGTTGATGCGGCATTTATCTAATTGGATTTCTGGGTGACTTTTATCCGATGAGAATTTTGACGAAAATCGGAGGATTAAGATTTTAAGATTATAGCTGAATTAACTTCCTGGAACCTATACAGATTTTAATCTGAATAAATCTCTTGAAACATTTACAATTAAATTTTAAACATGCCTTAGATAACACCGCATCACTTCATAGTCATATATATTATGATTTTAAAGTTTAAGATGATGACAACCCCGAGGAAGTGCAGGCCCAACTACCAGCCAGGCAAAATTCTCTCTTCTTCTTTGCCTGAGCCCACTGTTCTAGGTGCTTCTGGATTTTGAACAGTTACCAGGCAAAATATCCTCTTCAGTTTCGAAGAAATCGAACATTCGGTTTGTTATTTGCTGATGTTGTTTAATGAATGGTTGAGTGAATGAACATGTTTGTAAGAACTTTATATTTATAAAATAAAAAAAATTGAGGTTTATGCTTGACAAAAGGTATATAAAATTATTTAAATATTTTAATATTAGCCTTCTAAATATTTAATTTCAATGGTAAACCACATAATTATTTATTTGAGTTAATATTACTCTCCATTTAAAATTTCAGTATTCATTTACCAGAAGCTTTCTGAATTGTTAAAAGGTGATAAAATATATTTGTTGATTGATGTTATATATTATTGAATATGAACGACGAAGCCTCTTAAAACTTGTGTTTCAGTAATGTTTTTACATATCTTGAGATTTTATAAAAAGTAACTTAGTCAGATATCCAAAAATATTGAATATTCTAAGTAAGATAGTTCTATGATGAAATTCTTAAGATTATGTTAAACATTTTTGAAAGATATCTGTCTTTATAAGATTGATGAGCAGCAACAAAATTTTTTCTACTCAAACTATTTAATTTATGGGATTTTGGTTAACAATTTTCATTTATTGGATTTTGTTATATCATTTGCATGTCTTATAATGAATGCTTATTTTATATGTCGTTTGATATAAGTGGTACTTATATGACATTAATTCAATTTAATTCTTGATGTTATGATTATTAAATATAATTTTTTTAAATTAAATATGTAGAAGGCTAATATTAAAATATTCAAATAATTTTATGTTTATATTTGTGTTTGTATTACAGGAAACCCTTTTTCTATCATCTTTGGCTGTATTCTGCTTGGTTTCTGATACTTTATTGGAACTGAATTGGAGCTAATTTCATTATTATTGTTCCCAAGTAACAAGAGCAGAACTAGCTAAGACGAATCTAGGTTTTGACAGTGGTCCTAGAGCAGGGTGTGGAATTTAGACTATCACACCAGTCCTAGAACAGCATCTTAGGTGATCATAATTGCTTGAGATAAAATCAGTGGGTTATGTGAGATAAATCTTTGTTATAGAATAAGTCTCGTAGACGTATAATTACATATCGAATATTCTCTGCTCCAAAGTGAAAAGTGAAGATCTGGCGGAGACATTTTGGAATCTAAATAGATTATTAAAGCCATCTCAATTTAACAGGGAAACATTCTGATATGATATTATTTTTTGAGACAAACAAGTGCATTATGTCGAATAGATCTAAGTTAGATCATTTATGAAATTCAAGAAACATAAGAACTCAAACAAAAGTAAACGGTAGACTTCACAAGATTGGTTAATTGAGTGTTTTTATATAGCACGATTTAATCAGTTAGAAGTGATTATGATTTTGACCATAACTTTGAAGTTCTTCATTTTGAAAACAAATGCAATAGATTGGACCTTTTAGAAGCAATGGAAATGAACCGGCATCATAGAATGAATATTTTGTTGAACGACCAAACAGATGTGAACCGTTCTCCGTTGTTGAACCCTTTTTAATAAATTCCTTGTAAACTTCATTTTATCACGTATTTTTAGTGAAACTTGTATTTAAGGAGAAAGATTTTGTAAAAGTAGTTAGTTACCATACTCACCTGACGAAGTCAATATGTAATTGACGAAACAATTGTCGTTGAAAAATAAAAATAAGCGGAAATAAAGTGTTTTACTTCAAATCATTTATTGATTTTGGGTTATATACAAATAAAGAAAAGGTTATTTTTGAAGTATTAGAATAGATTCCACATAAAACTTATGTTTAGATTAAAAAAATTCATATTATTGAAAAAAAATAATTATAGTTTCAAAAGTTAGTGTATTAACTAGGTTGAGTGTAAATTGTATCTGTTAATGATTGTTTTTCCTCCGGATTCTAAACGCTTATTTTGTTTACCTAATGAAAGAGCCAGTTTTTAAGATGCTGAGTTACAGCAACCTTCATTTCCAATTAATATGATTTATTAATAAAATAACATGAATGGAGTATGTGGTTACTAGGTGAAATATTATAACAATTTTATTCAAAATAATTCACACAGTTTTTATATTTCACAATTTATTCAGAATCTTGACACGTGAGATGAACAATGATTATATAAGTGAAATCATTGACAAAATGATTAATGAAAAAACCACAATATTTCAAAAAAATTTATATGAATATATAATGAATGATTCTTATGAAGAAAAAAATGGTTTTTAATGGCTTATATGAAAGGTTTCAGCAGTTCAGTTCAGTTCAGGTTCTCTAATGGTCTTCATAAAATGGGAAAAAATAGAAATAATTTAGCTAAGATTTAGGTGAACAATAAAGAAAGGGACCCCAACTTTTCCGAATCAGGGATTCATCAATTAAATGTGATGATTTTAATGTTACATATATAGGACAGACAGGCCGATGTTAACAACATAGAATCAAAAAACATAGGATGTCTATTTTGAAAAACCAGAAATCAACCGGTTTTGCAGAACATTGTATAGAAAATGATCATTTTTTAATGAGAAAGATGTCACTCTACTATGTAATGTTGATGAGGGTTAATTGATGGACTATTTAGAGATTCTGTCAATTAAAAAAGCTATTGAGAAAAAGGACAATTTAACCAATTCCCAAATACTCTTTTGGAACACCCCTATATCGGATGCTGCTATTTCCATGCGCCATAAAAATTCACAGATATCTTAAGTGTAATAAAAGAATCTTTTTCAATTTTAAGTTTAGTTCCTTTTTGTACCCTTTTGAAGATAGTCGAAAGGCCTAAACATGTGTCAGGATTGTGAATAAATTGTGAAACATAAAAACTGTGTGAATTATTTTAAATAAAATTATTAATAAAAAATGATTATTTTTCATAAGAAACTAAGAGCGTTGCGAAGGGTAGACTGAGTTAGGATACATAAATTTCGTGAAATATGTAGCATGTTTTAATCAGTTTTGAGTAAGCTATCGACTTGACACAACTGTTCAAATTTGATCTTGAGCCCAGTTAGATAGATCTGTAAGATTATTAAAGAAGATTCAAGACACACAAGAGCATTGAAAAAGCTAGATTCAAACGGTAGAAGTTACGAAATAGATAAATTGAGTGATAATATATAGCATGATTCAAACGGATACAAGCAATTATCCATTAAATTAAGTGTTTATATGTGAGTTTGAACGAATTTATAGATCAATAAACAGAATATATAAACCAGGTGGTGATTTTCTTTGAAATTTTATCAGGAACATATACATTCACATAAAATATATTAAAAATTATAAGCATATAAGAGATAAAATGGGCCAATTTGTGCGAAATGGCGAAAGCGCCGGTTTAAGCTGTTTGAGTTTAGGAACATAAAATTGGCTATTAGTGATACATCAGAGTAACTCCTCATAAGACAGATGTTTGTTGACTAGACATCGATGACGTCTACCGGATTGCAACTGCATTCTTGGGGTGTTGAGCTTCAATTTTAGTCACAGAGTATTTCCCTGATTAGAGCTCCAGTTTTTAAGATATTATTATTATTATTATCCTGATACGCCTAGATCTTCTGTGTAGATCCCTCAGAAGATTTTTAAGCTTGTGCGAGTTAGGAGTTCAGTTGTGTTACTGCGATCTTGCGCCACTTTAGGTCACAGCACTGTTAATTTTTAATCCAAAAGTGAAATGATGGCCATCACCCGTCCAACTAGAAAATTTCTTTCCACCTGAACAGGATTCGAACCCGGACCTTCCAGTCACGAGCCCTATGTTCTATCACTGAGCTGTCAGCACTCATATTGAGTTACAATACTGTTCATTCTTGATAATTATCTTGAGAATAGGGTTCAATTTTTCCTTTAATTCAATGAAAATGGACCTTATTATTATTTTTTTTATTATTATTATTATTATCCTGATACTCCTAGATCTTCTGTGAAGATCCCTCAGAAGCTTTTTCAGCTTGTACGAGTTAGGAGTTCAGTTGTGTTCTGTGTAGGCTTTGTTACTGCGATCTTGCGCCACTTTAGGTCACAGCACTGTTAATTTTTGACCCAACAGTGAAATGGTGGCAGATACCCGTCCAACTAGAAAATTTCTTTTCTACCTGAATAGGATTCGAACCCTGGACCTCCCGGTCACGAGTCCGATGCTTTCCCGCTGAGCTATCCACACTCATATTATACATAAACATAATATGTTAATGTGATGCTGGAAAGAATTAATATTTCACAGATGTATGAAAACATATTTCGCACGAGATGTAAACACTTTCATTATTTGGAAGTAAGAAAGACAGACTAATTTAATTATCCATATGTGACTTTGCGGCTAAAATCTATTCCAGTCTGCTTATGGGTCCCATAATGGACCTTTGTTGTAATGGACAAGACAGAATATATAAGTGTGATGCTGACACATAAGATTAATATTCCACACATGACTGAAACAAGACGTCACCGCTGATCTACGAGACTTCTAGTTTCTCAGACGCATAATTACAGTCATTACTCGAATTCTCCATGTTCCCAAGTAACAAGTGGAGACCTAGCGAAGACGCTGTGGAATCTAGATTATTACAGCGGTCCTAATTTGGCAGAGCAGCGTCTTCATGTGATCATAATTTCTTGAGACGAACGAGTGGGTTATGTATAATAGATCCGAGTAGGCCAGGTTAGGTCCGGTAAAATCGATCGGCACGCGCAGGCGGGCGGATCCCTGCCTTCAACCGCCAACCCGGAGCCGCAGTGTAGTCCGGACTCGAACTCCGCGCGATCTACCTCTACGCTCCGACGACCTAAGCTAGATCTCGGCTGGCCGTGGCGTGCTTGACGTTCGCGTCGATTTTGACGTTTCGGCGATCGTCATTTGTCAACCAAGTGGTGACTCTACGTGTCGGGCTTTGCCGGTGTTTACCGTCGAGGTTTGTGACGGGACTATTTCTATTTGCATTTGACTGGTGACTTTGAACTTTTGTGTTAGGTTAGGAGAGAAACGTGGTTAGCTGTTAATTGTGAGTACTTTTGTTTTTTGCTTTTGGTTGAAAAAAATAACATAATTTTTACGAATTTAGAATCTGACTACAGAAATGATGCTGCATTGAATCTTGAAAAAATGAAGCCGTTAACGCAAATTGAAACATATGATAAATTAAATCATATTCAAATTTGATAAGTGTTTTTATATAAATCTAATTTCGAATGTTATCTATAAGGTCTGTATAACAATTACCCAACTTGAATGAGCTACCATTTTCACTACATAACATTTTCCTCAGAATATTAAAACCAATTTCTTGAATAAATGCAAAAAATTCCACGTGACTCGAAATGGAGGTATTAAAATATCAAATTAAAGTTTTGCAATTACCCGCGCCTGCACCATTTTGCAACTTCTTATGCTATAACGGAATTTATTGTTTTGAGAACGGTATTTCGATTTTATCTCTTGAACGAAGTTAATTGCAAAAGTTGATGTCATTCAGTTCGAAGGTCTTCAACCGTCTTCGTGGAAACTCCATTATTTCACACTCACAAAACTTATCAGAGAAAAACTAAAGTGTGATTTCAACTCTCGTTATAGATGGAAGTTTCAGATACTAAAAGACTTCACTACGATTGGAGATTAAGGTCTGTGATTAAAGGAAAGTCGAATGGTTTTTTTAACAACTGAAAATATGTTTGATGAAGTAATTTCTTTATTTATTTCACGAATGAGACAATTTCGTTTTGTTTCTGAGAATAATACTATTAATTGAAGAGTTTCGAGTTATATATAATGATAATAATTTTCATAATTTTGAACCAGGAATAAATACAACAGATATAGTAAACACGATAATAATTTAAACATCGTAGTCTGACAAATTAATATTTTTACTGCTTTCAAAAACACTTAATTTCTATATATTTTCTAAGAAAGTTATTCCTACTATATAATTTTCAAGGTATTTCTAAGATCGATCCTAAGATTTAAGGCATTTTCTTCATTTCATCAAAAACGTACTTCTACATAAGATATGTTGAAAATAATCAGTATTAAAATAGGTCAGATTATGTAAAATAAGTCGAACCCCTATTACAGCAGGTTGAGCTTAGAAAAAATGAAATAGGCTGCTTTTTACAAATTAAGAATCTGAGTATTCTAGGAAATTTTAAAGAATGATTAATATTGAAATCAATATAAGTTTCAGGGAAATTTTTTTCCATTTAACTAGATAAATAATACATTTACTAGTGTATACTTATAGGAATCACTTTAGAATCGAGTTAAATTATTGAATAATTTACAACATTGTAGTGTTTCACTGATCGAATTCTATAAGATCTAATAATTTTGTGAGCTGTAATGTTACCGCTTTTCCCTGGATGTTTTGTATGATCCACTGAAGCTCTTCATCAAACTGTTTTAGTGTTAATTACAGTAAAACAGTTTCATGTCTTTATTTCCTGAAATTTTTTGTGATTCTTGTCATTGAATCGAAAAGTTATTCTTAATATAGTATTCAAGTATAAAATATTTTGTAGAGGCTTTTAGAATATGCCGACTTTTTATAAGTTGAAAAAAACTTCAACAAGTAAGGCTTATATGAGGGAAAAAAGTTGTCCGTCAACTGGATATAGTTTTTAAAAACAATTTAAACGATTAGCTGAGTTATCACATATTTAGTTTTTATGGATACCTGCCAGCTGATTCCATTTTACTACTCACTGATGTCGACAATGTCCATCTCATGAAAAATTGTATTCATTGGAAGACTGAGCTTTAAGTTGTTTAATAAAATGAATATTCACTATTTTTTAAGGCACCATGTTAGATTATCTATCAGGAATGAATGAACATATGAGGCATTAGGCCGCCAGTATCACAAAGTTAAAAAAATGTTATTGATAATGGCTCCAAAATCGGCGCCGAAACGTCGAACGTTTACTAATTCTAGATACGGTATAACCCGGAATTCTGTTTTTAATTTTTTCTGTTAATTTTTGAATAAATAAGTAAATCAATTCGTTTTAAAAAAATAAGTGAGAATGATTAAGGAAAATAATAAAGAATATTTCCACAATTAAATAACAACAATTGTTGGCTTCTTTGGGTTTATATTTCGAACTAAATCTAATAAATTAGCTAAATAAGAAGTGAAGGTGCAATTTTTCAGTTCTAGTTCAAAATGTAAATATTGGCAGATACTAAATAACTTATTATATAAGCCTCTTTCTGGGAATTCACTCTTTAAATTTATTTCGTTTTATATATAATAATCTATAATTTATTTTATCACATGCCTCTAACACCTCTTTGATATTATCGGATTCAAACTATGCGTTGGTTTGTATATTTCTGTGGTTGGTCATAGATTTGACAAATGTTTTGAATTAACCTCAAATATTCTGTCTCCTATTTTTACTTGCAACTTCAAGATCTTATAACAGTAAGGGATGTGGTATATTTTTATTGTTTGTTCTTATTTATCATTCAAACAAGTCGACTAACGATTATGGACGACAGTTTCAAATGCTGTTCTGAAGAATGTACTACATTTTTAAATTTATATAGAGTATTTTTTGGTAATTAATTTATTATTCATAATGTTCATATGAAATTGCTGTATCGGACAAAGTATTTTATTCAGTTTCTATCAATATTCTATATTTTTTATAGATTTCTTTACATCTTTGAATGTTATTTTAATTCTGATTCAATTAAAAAAAAATTGAAATATGTGGAGGTTTTACAGAATTTTTACTGTTTCAATATTTGAATTTTGCTCTGATCACTTTCCAAATACGACAAAAAATTATATACTCATTTCAAACAAAAAATATGGAATATTTTGAGGACTACAATCGATCCTCTGTACCTATCACAAATTCAGCCAACATTTAATCAAACCAAACGCGTCGCATTTCCGTTTATACGTTGAATTTAAAATACCATCAACAGATCCACAATCGCGCGAATAAAGGACTGAACGCCTCCATTTTTAATATCCTATTTGACCGTTCTTTCGGAAAAAATTCAATTGAATGGAATCGATGGTGCCAGTTGTTATTATGGAATTCCCGTCAAATACAAATCGCTAATAGATAGATGAATTACTGAGGGAATGATGTTTTTTCGCCATTTTGCAGGATTGGAATTCGAAAACATGGTGAATAAAGCGCGTATCGATTTCAGGTATGACGGTCTGATGGAAAATCCATACGGTACATGAAGTAAATGCTAGGATGAATATTAAATTTTGGGCCTACGTTCATTTAATACAGATTAAATGGGCAAGCTGACCCTTGGATGGAAAAACTGCAGAGCGCGGGTCCGTTTTCATCCAATATGTTTGCCGTAATTCGTTATTCAATGTTCTCGTCGCTAAATGGCCACCGATTTTCAGCAATTTTTTGGGTGTGCATAGGTTTGGGTGATGCTTGACGGGCGTCACTGTTCTACTTGATATTTAGTTATTGAAACAGATATATTTGTACTGTCCGATTTCGCAGAAAATGAACAAAATATTTCCGGCCTTTACGCAGCAGGTATGATCCTTTTCTCTGTTACAATGACGTCACATTCAGTACAAAGCCCAATTTCTAAAACCAAAATTTCTAAAATACCGTCAGAACTCTCAATCCGAAATTAGTCATTTTAAAAGTAATTAGATAATGAATGTAACCATTTTTAAATCAAAATCAAGGGGTATTAGTAGATAAATCGGACTATATCTTCTTTAATGTGAAATAAACGCAGACTGTACTATATACAGTTTATTTACAAGATTGAAATTACATTCGGACGTCTTAGAAATACAACACTTAATGCAAAAACAATTACTGAGTTTTTGAACTTTTCCGTCTTTATATTCTATCTCGTCTTAGTATGTTTTCTAACTCTCGTCTAAATGTACGGTACCTTAATTCTCGCCGCGATTTGCCCTTAGAGTTTCTCTTCGATCTCAAACCTCTCTTCGATCTCAAAGTCAGAGGCGTACGCAGCAACCCTCGACTTCCGCTTATTAGACAACTTTTAAATACTCTAGGCCGAGAAATAGAACAATAGGGATGAATCTCAAGACACCCCACCAAGAATATGTTCTTCTAGAAAATTGTTTCCTTTTTTGGTTCTTATATCAATAAATCTGTACTTTTCGTGACGACAAAACTTTCTATGATAACATATCCCATTTTGAAACATCTTGAAACCCGATTTCGAATAATGACTCAAGCACAGGAAGTGCTTTAGATCTACTAGCCACAGGAGGATCTGTATCCCAACAATTGAACACTTCAATACCTCTGGGTTAAAGTAACCCATACACGTAAGATTTTATTCATGAATATTATTTACAAAGGAACTCAATTTCAACGCTTTAGAAATTGAATATCTACATAACTATCGCCCTAAATGAGTCATCTAGGCCCTAGTAGAATACTAACAGAACATCGTTCCAGTAAGTCGAAAATCACTAGAGTAATAACAGAAAACATGCTCCAGTTCAGTTGAAGAATTACTCTTTCGCGATAACACAAACCAGTTTTATTACGCATTCATTTGTAACTTCCCGAATTAAATCTCAAGGAACATTTTCGTTAATCCTGTCGTGATAATACAAATCTGCAACTAGAAAGCCTGAAAGTTAATGTATTTTCAATGATATTCACACTTGTAATTAAAGTTAGTGTATTTGTGAAGCGAACTCAGTGAACTCCAGTGAAAAAACCCATAGATCTTCTACGAGGGATATATTCGTAGTATTTTCACCACAATAATCGATGGTTTTTTCACTGAAATGGATTTTTAATCAACACGGACGGATTTAATAAAAAATTACTTATGAAGAATTCGAAAGAGGATATCAACATTTCAGAGGGAACACTTTAGGTATGTATTGTAATGGAAATAATTAAATAGCATCCGATTACATCAGAGTTTAATTATTTGAACTGAGTAAACAATGTGAAAATTGTTTTTAAGTACAAAACTGTTCTGAAAATATTTGAGAAAATATTTATATTTGATTGATATAATATTGAAACATGTCTAAAAAAATATTTAATTCTCATTTATGACATTATGCACGTACATGTTTACGAAAATTTATCCAATGGTGTAAAAACTGAAAAAATTATAGGAACACTCAGTTCGAAATATAGACTTTTATACGTATTCAATCTTTTTAAAAATTTACGAACCGATTAAATTGATTAAAAAACTATTTTAGGCTTATTTACAATCTGTCCGTTCGATTGAAAAATCCATTGAACACATTGTTAGAACATAGATCAATCTTGAATTATAAAGTTGATCTGGTTTCGAAACATTCATTTTTTTGCACGTGTGCGTTGTGATATAGGTTAGTTTTTTGATTTTGATACGTGGAATATTATCTAGGACCGAAGAAGGGATTACTTAGAATTATATTTTTTTTTTGAAGATATAGTGCATGTTTTGAGAGATTTCTGAATTAACTTATTCGAATATTTAAATATATTAAATATTTCAAATAAATTATATTCTTTGAGAAGTCCTTTAAGTGTGTTCATGTTTTTAAAAGGCAATTGGTGTTCTTAAAGGTAAGACCAGAAACAAAATTTTGTCTCCTTTAAATATTTATTTATTAATTTTAATGACTTTCGTATATCTGTTGGTTTATTTATTCCATTTGACATTATATATTGAGTTTTGATTATATACGTCTATTAAACGTAAGCGGTGCTTATTTTAGATATTAATTTAATTCTAAAAGTTTTTTGAATAAAAAGTTTTTTGAAATTTAAATTGTAGAAGACAAACATATTTTAATTTGTTTTGATATTCAAATTTTGTTATATTTCTTCTATGAAGTAAAAAACCTTTTTCTATATTACATTTTCATTTGTTCAGTAGCGCGGCAAAATTAAAAGGTTCATGTCTAACGTCGTTCAGAAACCATTCACTTGATTATTACATAAATCACTGTCCTCGGACATGACATTAATATAATCACAATTTTTCAACAGCCTCTACGATTCTTCACGCAAAAAATAAAGCCAAACACTCAAGCCTAAACATCCACCATAAAAAACCCACTCATTCCATTTTTCATAAATTACGATGTTGTTTTCTTTTCCATCACCAGATCCATTAATTAACAATAGCACCGTCCCTGTGTCGAGCATCAAATTAAATGCTTTCATTCTCTAAAGTACGGTTTGATTAATCATCTTGCGCCATTCTACCAGCCGTTTGTGGGGATTTTTACACTTCTACGAAATAAAATTCCTAAGCCCTGTACTTGCGCATCGAGCTGTCTTGAAGTTCCAAAGTTTTGGCAGGCAGATTAACTTTGTTTTTATGTATTGCGTGACCAAATTCTGCGATCGCAACAGAGTTCCTAATTATTCATCACTTCGTTTCGGATTCAAGCGTGTAATATTAATAAGCCACATAAGATATTCTCCAGATATGGAGTTAGTAATTGTATAAATAATCGGGAATGTTGTTCGCTACTTGAATTAGCTCGGTGGGGAATACTGTGATGTGTATTCATGTGCATAGATGGCGTTAGTGTTTTGTAAAAACTCAAACGTTCCTATACGGGATGAAAATAGGTACAGAGCTTCGTGAAAATCAGAATAACATTGACGTCACTCCAACACATCAAGAATAAAATGAATTTCACTTATTTATGATACTTACTAGAGTTCAAAGTAATGTCATTCAAGAATTATCATAGAATTATGGTATCTAGATTAAGAAACAAGAATTATCTATATACAAATATTTGCCGTAATTGTCTGATATAGTTTTAGATATATGACTTTTAGGGGTGGCGTTGAGGAAGGAAATCGTGTTCTCTCCCGGTTTCGGCTCCAAATTAATAATTCAAATTATCTTAAATAGACTATGTAGAATAATTCTGTTTTACTATTTAAAATTGAATATTAATTTTTATCAGAAATATACTCATTGAATAATTTCATCTTTAATGATTTGCTACAGGAGACTTACATAAACTGATATTTATACTGTACAAAGATTCTATTCTCATACTCGTAAGTTGGTATCCAAACTGATTTTGCTGTCAAGACAGCGTGTTTTAAGTCTACAGATTAAATCTTATACTTGATAACATAGGTGGAGTATGCGGTTGGCTTTAGGTGAAATATAATAACAATTTTATTTGAAATAATTCACACAGATTTTATGTTTCTCAATTTATTCAGAATTCTGACACGTGTTTCGCTCTTTCGACCATCTTCAGAGGAGTACAAAAAGGAACTAAAACTTCCAAATACTATTCGGCAACACCCCTATATTAGATGCTGTTATTTCCATTCACCATGATAATACACAGATGTCCTAAGTGTAATAAAATAACCTTTTTCAATTTTAAGTTTAGTTCCTTTTTTTACTCCCTAGAAGATGGTCGAAAGACTGAAACACGCTATAGTTAGAACTAGGAAACATAGTGGAATATCTTAATGGTTTACGCGAGAACTTTAACAAAAAGGTTCAAAGAACATGAAGTATCATTAAAGCATTGAAAACGAAACTCGGGTCACTCTATCCTCAATATAAAAAAAATTGATAGAAAACGAAATAATTTGTTATCTATTCTATTTTACAGAATTCCAGAAACTTTGTTGGTAACGCTTCAGCGTTAGATACTGAAAAGAAAGTCTAACGATGACACTTCAAAATGTAGATGTTGACAGATGACACAATGGAATAATAAACTAGAAGCGACATCTGTTATCAGTCGTACGATCTTCAATACTCGTAATAGATTGGCGAATGAGTTTGCGTATGAATAAATTATTTTTATCGAGCCGATTATTTAACCCATATTTTAAACAACCAATAAATTCCGTGAATTTCCCATAGTTACGGCATATTGATGAGTGAATATACCCTTGACGACGTAGTATAATCGTTTTGGTGTTTCACCACCTGCCATATTGTGATCATTTCCATAGTAACGTTCTTGGACGTTCGCCAAATAAAATAAAAGTCGAGCTCAAAGAAATGTCAAGAAATGAAGCGCTCTGGTTATAGTTCTAGTGTTGAAATATATCGAGAAATTGAAAATTTAACATTATACGAACCTCTTCACTCGATGTATTTCGCTCGAGCTGCGCTCTCGTGATGTTTGGCGAACTACGTCTCGTGACTCGGTGTATAATCGAATATTGTCTGTGCTCTTGTGATATTATAACTGACTATATAACTCATGTTTTAAAGAACCAATAAAATCCGTGAATTTCCCATAGTTACGGCGTACTGATAAGTGAATATACCCTTGACGAGGTGGTATAATCGATTTGGTGTTTCGCCTTCTGCTATAATGTTATCAATTCCATAGTAACGTTCGCCAAATAAAATAAATGTTGAGCTCAAAGAAATGTCATTGAATTTTTCAAGATACAGCACTTTGGTTATAGTTCTTGTTTGAAATAGATTGAGAAATTTGAAATTTGACACCATGAAAATACCACAAAAACACATAGTTATGTTTGTAAACAGTTTGCGATGTGAACATCAGAATCGCAAACTTTGTGCTATTCCGAATGAAAAACTAGCAGATATACTGAAAGATTGGGCATTCAACATGAAACGTGCAAACGGCAGAGACTACAGAAATGACAGTAAACACCATTAGGAATCTTTCTGCTAAACTCTTACAGTAAAAGTTTCATGAAGAATTCAACAGAGAAATAAATCTATTCAAAGATATAATTTCCGAAAATTCAAGAAAATGCAGTTAAAAGAAAAAAATTACAAGCAATTCCGGACAGAAAAAAAGAAAGCTCAGCTGCTCTTAACGAGAAAGAAATAACCAAAATTCATAGCAACATTGCAAATTGCCAAAACGACAATCCATCAAATATTCATTATACTAATTGTACCTTCAACATTAATATTAAAAAATCAGAAATATTATTCGTTATATAATCGTAACGAATACCAACTCCAGCATAGACAATATATTTCGATTATACGAACCTCTTCACTCTACGTATAGAGAGCTGCGCTCTCGTGATGTTTCGCGAACCGTGTCTCGTGACTCGGTGTATAATTTAATATTGTCTATGCTCTTTTGATATTATAACTGATTATATTTCCTTAGCGGATATAAAATCCAAGTATGAAGATTCATAGTAATGAAAATTTCTGTAAAATCTCTACATATTAGTATATACCCCAATTTCTACGTATTCAGTTCCACTAATTGTTACTAACCGTTATTTCCAATTAGATTTTACCAAAAAATTACTCGTATCCTTCTACGTTAGTTCGAAATTCAGGAGAACCAATTAATCGAGTACGCATATTTTGCGTGAGCAAATCCGACGATCGTGGTGTGAAATTATTCATCACTTTGTTTGGAATTAAACTGTGTATTATTAATTGACGTGCCTCATAAAGGATGGAATCTTGAATGAATTGAAATATAACGTGGGGTAACGTGACGTTAATTATGCCATGGAATTTGTTCATGTACTTTAGCTTTCTAGATTTTCCTGAATTAATTGTTCTTAATAGTTCAAAGGATTGCCGACGAGTAAGGTAACTGAGTTACCATACTCACCTGACGAAGTCAATATGTAATTGACGAAACAATTGTTGTTGAAAAATAAAAATAAGCGGAAATAAAGTGTTTTACTTCAAATCATTTACGATGAATTTCCGTCAAGTAGAGACCGAAAAAATCAAAAATTTTATTTGAACTGATTGGGAAATTGTGTTTCACTAGAGTATTTCCTCTTTTATTCCCGTATTCAACAGGATAATAAAAGTGATGTTTCGAATTACAGATCTGTTGCCATCCTCAGTGAATTTTCCGAAGTGTTCGAGAAAATAATATATGGTAGAATGATGAAATACCTTGGCAGATTACAATATAGTTCTGTATATTTATTATTTGAGTTACCAAAAACTTTTTTCATGAGAAAAAACTGTTTCCTAGTAGATAAACGTCAAGGAAAGTAGTAACTTGGTAATTTACATCAAAAAAATGAATGGAGTATGCCGTTGGTTCTAGGTGAAACATAATAACAATTTTATTCGAAAAAATTCATACAGTTTTTATGTTTCACAATTTATTCAGAATCCTGACACGTACTTCGATCTTTCGACCATCTTCAAAGGAGTACAAAAAGGAACTGAACTTGATATGAAAACTTTCTTTTATTACACTTAAGACATCCGTGTATTTTTATGGCCCATGGAAATAACAGCATGTAATATAGGGGTGTTGCCGAATAGTATTTGGTGATTTGATAAATTCTCCTTTTTCTCAACGGCTTTTTTGATTGAAAGAATCTCCAAAATTTACCCTTATTAACATTATATAGTAAAGTGACATCTTTCTCATTAAAAAAATGATTATTTTCTTAACAATGTTCTGCAGAACGGTGGATTTCTGGTTTTTCAAAATAGACATCCTATGTTCTTTGATTCTATCTTGTAAACATCGGCCTGTCTGTCCTATATATGTCGCATTACAATAATCACATCTAATTTGATAAATGCACGATTCGTTGGGGTTGCTTTCTTTATTATACAATATTTTATATATATTGTTCACCAACATTATTAGTTCCTATTTTATGAAGACCATTAGTGAACCTACTGCTGAAACCTTTTATATAAGCCACTGAAAACCATTTTTTCTTTTCCACATAAGGATCAATTTTATTGATATAAATTTTTTCAAAAATATTTTGGTAAGTTTTCGTTTTAATCATTTTGTCAATGATTTCAGTTCTATAGCTATTGTTCACCGCTATAGTTTCAATTATATTGACTTCTTTTCGGAAATTGACTTCGTTCAACGGGGTGCTCAAAAGACAATGAATGAAACTATGGAATATTGACATTTTAATTTGCCATGAATGATTGGATTTTTAATGGATTATGGTGTCCGTAGTATAAGGTTTTCTAAAATGTCGAATTAGAACTTGTTATTACTATGACTTATATTAAAATCTAAGAAATTGCTTGAATAATTTTATGACACATCCCAAAAATCTAGGAGATTTTAAATCATATCGATATGACTCTACTGATATTATCTCAGAATACTTCATAGAAATTCCCATTTAACTACTTTCCTTGACACTTTTCTATTAGGAAGCAGTTTTCTCTCATGAAGAAGAAGTTTCTGTGATTTAAATAATAAAACAAAGAATAGTTCTTTATTCAGTTTTATAAAAAAATTATCGCGATTCAGAGGTACGTTAATAAATCTATGGATCATATTGCAATATGCTGTCATTTTCTGATTGATAGGTTGGTTTGAAGTGTGATAATAGTAATAAATCTTTATTGCACCCTTAAGACATTCACATTTCATAGGATAAGTTAAAAAACAGAAAAATGAATAACAACTTCTGCAACTTATGTTACAATGATACTCTTCTCATCAAAATACGCCTTTACGAGGGGTGTTCGATGTATTCTCGGTATCGGGGTGTGAGTAATCATATTATCTCATTTACTAATGATACTATCTGAGGTTATAGATATAAAATTTTACTAATTTACGGTCATCAGTTTTTTAGGTTTCCTCAGTGAAAGACGACCAGAATGACTGACGCTACAATGATGAAGAAAATCGAGTGTAGCGCCGTTATAAAGTTTCTCACTAAGTAGGGAAAAAGTCAAGAAATCATTCATAAAGAGATGGTTGCTGTTTACAAAGACTGTGCCTCTTCGTTATCCAAAGTTCAAAAGTGGTCAAGTGAATTCAAAAGAAGCAGAGAAAGCATTGAAGACGATCCTCGCTCGGGTGGGCCCATTAGCGGAACCACTGCAGAAAACGTGAAAAAAGCAGAAAAGCTGGTACTTGAAGATGCCAGAATGAAAATCAAGATGTTAGCAGAGCTGACAAATCTATCCGTGGGTACCATAGATGCTATCCGTCATGACTATCTTAACTTCTCAAAGGTCAGTGGAAGATGGGTACCTGGAATGCTTACCGCACCTAAGAAGCAAGTGCAAGTCGAGTGCTGTAAGGAGGTTTTAGAGCTCTGTAGAGAAAATCCATCGACTATTTTCAACCGCCTGGTTACTGGTGATGAGACGTGGGTTCATCACCATGACCCTGTGAGTAAACACCCCCCAAACAAGTTTTAGTCACGCCACCCGCTGGAAAAGTAATGACTACGGTCTTTTAGGTATTGTATTGATAGAATACACTAAAAAGGGTGAAAGCATCATAGTAGCATCATACGCAATCACTTTGCGTAATTTAAGAAAAGCAATTAAAGGGAAAAGGCTAGGAAAACTCACAGCCGGGGTGTTCCTTGCTCAACGACTACAATGCCCGCGTGGCGAAGGCTGATGTGCGGAAATGTGGCTTCGAAGAGATTACTCATCCTCCGTACAGTCCAGACCTGGCCCTCAGTGACTACTACCTATACCCAAATGTGAAAAAATATCTAAGTGGAAAGTGATTTTCTGACGATGAAGAACTGAAGCTAGCAATTAGTACCTATTTGAAGGAGCAGCCGGAAGAATATTTTTTACAAGGTTTAGAGAAGATTTATGATTGTTTCGGTCTTTACCTGACAGAAATTCATCTTGAAAATATGAATAAAAACAATATTCTAATTTCCGCTAATATTGTATTGACACTATGATCGTTACGTCATACCATGACTTCTTCAGGTGAGTATTACAAGATACTGAGTATACCATGAACAAGAACTTCATTTTATAGTACATGGATATAACAAAAATAGAAGAGGGCGTGAAGAGAGTTTTACAATACTTTTGGGAAACTGAAAAATGGTTCAAAAAACATTCAACAAAGGGGAGTTACTTAATTCTGTTTGGTTATTCAATAATATTTTTCTTTTATGATATCTATTAATTTCTAAAGTTTCTAATAAGTTTAATTTAAAACTTTTGTTTTCTAAGTGTAAAATTTCAAAGTTACTATTAAAACTATGTCCTGTGTCTAGAAGGTGCTCTGCGTAGGTTGAATTTCCCTTTTTGTTACAATAGCATTTTTCATGTTCCCTGATTCTCGTCTGGAACGATCTTCCTGTCTGACCAACATATACAAAATGGCAAGTACCGCAAGTTAACTTATAAACACCTGATTTCTTGTTCTTAGATGTTTTATCTTTATTATTTTTTATTAGTTTTCCTAGGGAGTTATTCGTTTTATAAGAAATTCTAAAATTGTGATTCTTCTTTAAATATCTAGCTACCTTTTCTGTTTTTGGTCCCAAGTATGTCAACGAAATGTACTTACTTTCAATTGGATCATTATTAATGGGATATACTAATTTCAAGGCCAGCTTTAATTGTATTTTTGAGAAAAGATTCTCAATAATCGGGACGTTGAAACCGTTGTTCAACGCAATCTGTTTTATAATGTTATATTCTTTGTCAAAATTCTCACGTGACATGGGTATGTTGGCTAATCTTTATAACATGCTATTGTATGCTGCTAATTTTTGTGAATATGGGTGGTTTGATGTGAAGTGAATTGTGCTATCTGTATGGGTTGTTATATATATATACCGGAAATATTGTATGCTGCTAATTTTTGTGAGTATGGGTGGTTTGATGTGAAGTGAATTGTGCTATCTGTATGGCCAACATACCCATGTCACGTGAGAATTTTGACAAAGAATATAACATTATAAAACAGATTGCGTTGAACAACGGTTTCAACGTCCCGATTATTGAGAATCTTTTCTCAAAAATACAATTGAAGCTGGCCTTGAAATTAGTATATCCCATTAATAATGATCCAATTGAAAGTAAGTACATTTCGTTGACATACTTGGGACCAAAAACAGAAAAGGTAGCTAGATATTTAAAGAAGAATCACAATTTTAGAATTTCTTATAAAACGAATAACTCCCTAGGAAAACTAATAAAAAATAATAAAGATAAAACATCTAAGAACAAGAAATCAGGTGTTTATAAGTTAACTTGCGGTACTTGCCATTTTGTATATGTTGGTCAGACAGGAAGATCGTTCCAGACGAGATTCAGGGAACATGAAAAATGCTATTGTAACAAAAAAGGAAATTCAACCTACGCTGAGCACCTTCTAGACAGAGGACATAGTTTTAATAGTAACTTTGAAATTTTACACTTAGAAAACAAAAGTTTTAGATTAAACTTATTAGAAACTTTAGAAATTCATAAAAGAAAAATATTATTGAATAACTAAACAGAATTAAGTAACTCCCCGTTGTTGAATCTTTTTTGAACCATTTTTCAGTTTCCCAAAAGTATTGTAAAACTCTCTTCACCCCCTCTTCTATTTTTGTTATATCCATGTACTATAAAATGAAGTTCTTGTTCATGGTATATTGAACACCCCTCGTACACTATAATATTGAGTGTATTAATAAGATCGTACGGTTTTTTTTCGAAAATTGTTATTGTCAAAGGTAACATGTGCATTTCAATTAAATTAACCAGAGCAGAATTGAAAAATGATGCCGTCGACTATATCGAAATAAATCCCATTCTACTTTTCTCCTTTTTTTCGAATATCATTCATCATTATGAACTTCTAGATAGACTCTTCAATATCTTTCACTCAAAACTCATTTTATACATCATAGAAGGGCACAGGAACCTCCCTTCATTTCGAAACAAACGTATCTTATCGCATCTCCCTGATCACCTCAAAATACGGGCGAGGCAAATCAGACTCCTTCAAATTCTCCCAAGGCCTACATCGAACGACCCAACTCTCAACCCTGCTCAAAGTTTTCATTTATATCACTTTTCCGCAAATGTCCTTGCGAGAGGATCGGGAAATTTGCGTATATAGGCGTAATTTATTCCGAAAACTTTTTCTTTTCAGCGTAATCCAGGATACGTGAATTTGCTTTGTGTGTTCTGACGAGATGGAACCTCCATATTAAGTATTCAAAATGTTCCAGGAGACCTCGACGTTCTCGATGACCCGCTTTCGTTGTTGTCACGAAAGAAAGTTTCGTTTCGTACGGAATAATTACCCGAAAAAAATTACGTTCTGCGTTGTTCGCCGCGAAAATTGGGGATTTTGTTGGGTAGGACGAATTTCAAATGTTTTACTTTGGAAGTTTGTACGGTGAAGAAGACGTACATTCATGATGTGTGCTTTGTTTTCCGTTTAAAATGGAATGAAATGAGAAATGACTTAGTTTCTATCACTTTTCATTACTGAATATACAGTAACTCGAGTTTCGTAGTGTTTGCTACATTTTGAAACTGAATAAAACAAATTGTATTTACACTATTCGGTTGTTCGTTTTTTTTAGGAAAAATGAAAGATAATTTTCGTATAATAAATGAATATTTTATTAAAATATATATTGGCCATTCTGCTCCAACATCTTTTGCTATTTGGCTTTTACTTGGTGTAAATCCATATCAAATGAAATGAAAACAATAATTGTTTAATTTATATTAAAAATAACACTCGGTTTATATTTCACAGTTTATTCAGAAATCTGACACGTGTTTCGGTATTTCAACCATCTTCGGAGGAGTACAAAAAGTAACCGAAACACGTGTCAGATTTCTGAATAAACTGTGAAATATAAACCGAGTGTTATTTTTAATATAAATATTATAATGTTTCACCTAGAACCAACCGCAAACTCAATTCTTCTTATTAATTGTTTAATTTACACTTTTATTGAGTAACTGATGACGCATTTCGTTACATTGCAACTTTTTGAGATCATAAAGAGTACTGATTTCTAAACAAACTGTCTTGCCTTTAAATATATTTATCAACTTTTTTTACAAATATTGGAACAAAACGGGGAGAATTTTTGAATTCACAACACTATTACTTTATCATTTAAATGTAATTGATAACTCATTATAAAATATTTCTTATCTCCTCAATTACCAAATAAAGTAATTAAGATACAATTATACCCCACTTAAGATATGAGCAAAATCAGGACTGTTGAAGTTACCAGTATTATACTAATGCCACAATAAAATAATTAACATAAAATTACCAAGAAATCGGTTACTTAAACAGATTGAGTGAAGGCGAATTATTTAGAACTAAATTTAATAAAACTCCTTTATGCTTCTCTTTATTTATTTATACCGTTTCCCCATAATTGTAAACTTTTACTATTTCATGTATTATCTTAAAATTATAATCGAACATATGATTTTCAGATAATAAATGATAAGCATAGTTTGAATTATTCTTATTGTGCAAGAAACTATTTAAATGTTCTTTAATTCTTGTAATGAAACATCTACTACTTCTACCTATTAACATTCTGTCAAGAAAGTACCGGGAATTATCGATTTAAATCTGGCGGGGCAATGAGGCAGGTAAAACTTTTTTTTCCTAGGTTGGTACCACTGTCCTTAATTACTATGCCAAGCTTGAGCGGGATCTGTCAACTAGTGTGTTTGCAACAGCTGATTAAGTCAGTCGATGTTAGAGTGCGTGCCGACTTTTACTATGGGTGATTACGTTGAGCAAAGAATTTGTTTAAAGTTTTGTGTTGCAAATGAATTTTCGTGTGCCGATGCATTGAAAATGATGCAAAAGGCCTTTGGTGATAATGCTCTATCGAAAACTCGTGCATATCAGTGGTACAGAGCCTTCAAGGACGGTCGTGAAGTGGTCGGCTTCGATCGAAGATAACGTCGATAAAATTAAGGAAAGGGTGCTGGAAAACCGTCGTACCAGCTTGAGAGAGATAGAACATGATCTTAAGATATCCCACGAGTCCGCACGTACTATTTTGATTGATATTTTGGGCATGAGAAAGGTGGCCGCACGACTCGTACCGAAAGACCTGAATTTTCTTCAAAAACGTCATCGCGAACAGGTTGCTTCAGACATGCTGGATCGCTGTAATTCCGATTCTACATTCATGGAACGCATTATAACTGGTGATGAGACCTGGGTCTACGAGTACGATATGCGAACAAGCCAGCAATCATCGGAATGGGTGGCAAAAAATGAGCCGAAACCGAAAAAACCACGCCAAAGCCGCTCGAAAATGAAGGTGATGCTCATTGTTTTCTTCGATATCCGTGGCGTGGTGCACTACGAATTCGTTCCAGAGGGTCAGACGGTAAACAAGGAGTATTACCTAGGCGTTATGAAACGTTTGCGTGAGCGTATCCGTAAGAAGCGGCCAAATTTGTGGGCGAACAACTCATGGATTTTGCATGACGATAATGCGCCTTCTCACCGAGCTACGATTGTGACTGACTTTCTCGCCAAAAACTCAACAAACGTGCTTCAGCAACCACCGTATTCGCCGGATTTGGCTCCCTGCGACTTTTTCCTCTTCCCAAAACTAAAATTACCCCTTCGTGGCACCCGTTTTGAGTCGATTGAAGCCATAAAACAAAATTCGGCGCGAGAGCTAAAGTCCATCCCGGAAAGCGCCTATAAAAAATGTTTCGATAATTGGAAGTGACGTTGGCATAGATGTATTGGAGCAAATGGAGCCTATTTTGAAGGCGACCCAATAAATTTTGACGATTAAATGTAAAAATGTTGTTTTAATTGAAAATTCCCGGTACTTTCTTGACAGAGTAGTATACCCTATCACAACTACTGCATTTTAATTGATACACACTCGATTTATTTTTTCTTTTTATTTTTGTTTTATTGTTTTTGGCGAATTTTGCTAAATTATTTTGTGTCTTCCATGAAATATTAAATTGTTGCTTCTGTAGTAAATTTTTCATATTATGGCTTATTTTACCAAAATATGTTAGGCTATTGTATTTTTCATTATTTTCTTTTGTTTTTGGAAAAATTAAATCAGTTGCTTCATCTAATTGTTTTTTATTTAACAATTTCATTATTAACTCCGGTGCATAGCCATTGTTTATTGCGATTTGTTTAATGATATTAAGTTCTCTCTCAAAGTTTTCAGTTGATAATGGAATACTAATAAGTCTATATATCATACTATGGAACGCGGCTAATTTATGATTATATGGGTGATGAGAAGAATTATGAATAATTATATCTGTATATGTTGGTTTACGGTTAATAGCAAATTCATGTTTATCATTTGTTCTTTTAATTGTGAGATCAAGAAAATTTATAGAATTTTTAGTCTCCATTTCGATAGAAAACTTAATTTTAGGATGAATACCGTTAACAAAATCAATGAATTTTGTTAGTTGACGGTTAGCCCCAGTAAAGCATACGATGATATAATCAACATATCAGAACCAATGCAAGAATTTATTGAAGATGCAATTAGATGATATTGTGTATTCAAAATCATCCATAAAAATTTCAGCCAATAATGGACTCAGAGGATTGCCCATTATCAATCCTTCCCTACTCGAATAAATTTTATCATTAAAACTAAAATAATTTTGGGATAAGCAATTTTCCAAATATGAAATTATTTCGGATTGAATAACTATGTTAACCTTGTTCTTTATCAATAAGTTATTAACTATTTTAATTGTCTCTCCACTCGGAAAAAGATTAAGAACGTCAAAGGATAATAGTTTCGAATTATGTGGTAAACTAACGTTTTGAATTTTCCCAACTAAATCAAATGTATTTTTAATCGAAAATTTTGGGTTGAAATTTGTATGGCTTTTAATGAGTTCTTTTAAATATTTTAAAATTTTTACTGATGGTAGTATAGGAAACTACTGGTCTTATTGTTTGATCTGGTTTATGAAGTTTAATAAAAGCATATAATTGAGGAGCTTGTGGATTAGATAAAACTAGTTTGATTAAAACAAATTGTAGAAATTACTATGTTTTACTACCAAAAAAATAAATATTACACATTTTCTTGTGACTCGAGTTTCGGGAAATGAACTATCATCAGACAACTGAAGACCTAACAGTGGTACAGTGGTATTTAAACAAAAGTTATAAATATTTTGAATATTTCAACAGATTCTCGGTAAAACCTAATAGTGGTACAGAGGTTTACAATCAGAACGTGATAAAAAACCGGGTTAAAAAAGAGGGGCCTTCTAACAGATATCGGAATGTCGGCAATCGACAAAGAAGGTTGTTAAACAGATGGTACCCATTTAAATATCTTAAATAATTTTTTGGGCTACATAGCTCCGTACAGTCATTCATTATTTCTAAATTATTTTGTTGTATATCTCAAATATTTGGATTTACAAAGCTCCATACAGTCATTCATTATTTTTTACATTATTTTTATGTGAACGAATTTGAAGATTTCAATAATCAAGTTCTTTTCTTTTGAAAACAATTTCTACAATTTGTTTTAATTATGATCAATTACCAAATAGTAACGGCTGAAACAATTCAGTATCCGCATTTATAACCTTAGTGTTTACATAAAAAATAATAAGGATCGGACAAATAAAGAAAATAAATTCCATTATGAATTTCATAATGGAAATTCATTTTAATTAAATAAAATAATATAGATCATTTCCACAATTTATTACTAACGACAATTGTTTTACGTTGTCAAGTTTACATCTTGAATTAACTTCAAATATAACACAACACTTTCAAGCTGAAAACTTGCAAAAATGGGTGGTACAACTAATAATTTTCGGAAATAAAGATAAGAAAAACATTGCAAAAACGGGTATAAAAATAACCATCAATTCACGGAAAAATAGGGTTATTTATATCCCTTTTTTTACATATTTTTCTTTATCGGTATTTTGTGAATTGATAGTTATTTATATCTCCTTTTTTGCAATGTGTTTCTTATTTTTATTTTCGAAAATTGTTAGTTGTACAAACACTTTTTTCAAGTTTTTATCTATATAAGAAGTGTTGTGTAATGTTTAAAGTTCAAGATGTAAAATAACCAACAATGTGCATTGTTGGCTAAACAATTGTCGTTAATAATAAATTGTGGCAAGAATCTATATAACTTTATTTATAGATAATAGATTAGGGTTATCCGATGAGACTATATCACTAATATATCAAATTATTTTACATATTGAGTATAAAAACAAGACTTGGAAAATTAAAGATGTTTACAGTAACCCACATCAAATAGAATCCCCAAAAACAAACATGTCATAATAAATTCCTTCTCTAACTTATTTTCATCCACTTTTATATACCGCAAAATATACGGTTAACTTAATTATCCTATAGTGGTGAAAGAAAGAATTATTAACCGCAAAGGATAGAAGAAGTTTATCAGAAAAATAATGAACCTTCACCTGAAGTATGCAGGGTTCAAGCGAAACAGCAGGACTCAAAAAATTGCGAAAATATTGTTAGATTAATCTAACTGAAGAGACGAGAAAAAATCTGCTTTTCGAAAAATTCTCTACTTAACCTTCACATGTCTAATTTTGTGCAGCAACAAAACCTCCGATTCTCTAGAAAACTTTCCTCTGAGCTAGCGACTTCGCTAATTCAAATCATAATTTTTTAGAAACTAATTATATTCGAGCCCTCACAACGAGTCTTTTTCAGCAGAAGCCCCACAGGGATTTTCATGCGTAAACTTTTTTGCAATCTCCGAACAAATCTCCCCTATCCTTTTTCCGAAAGAAAAATTAAACACGATGGGTATGTAATGCCCTCTAATGCCTTTTTCATCCACTTGAGTCGATTGGAAAAGACTCTGACGATTTTTCCGATCGTCTTAAGGAAAATCCGGGTAGGTCGATTCACAGGCTTGATAAAATTGCATGTTCGAATCTTTGTGTAAAATTAATATAGGAGGATATTCCCCCATCAACATACAAGCTCATATGCAGTACACGTTTCAATTTAATTCAATATAGAAAGCTCCTGAAGCGTTTTGATGCCGAAGAGGTTCGTTTTTATCAGGGCAAGTTTTTGTTGAACATAAAATAGGGTTTGTAAACGTATTGTCGAAACAAAATACTTATTCTTATGCGTTCATTCTAAAGCTCCAAGGGATGAGCATTTGAAATTTGAATTTTTGATCGGCTGTGAATAAAAAACTGATGGATATTCAGACCAATTATCATTATTAATTTATTTGAATATGAATATGCTAATTTTGACTATTACAGCATATTATGGTCTGACTTGAGCATGAGGAAAGTTTTTCTGCGTTTGTAATGTGAAAATATTGGCATACATTTCTTTACTTAAATTAGCTCGCAAAGGTATGTTTTGTATGTATGTTTGCATACTCTAGATCACGCTAGTGCATGATTTATACCTTAGTGTCCCTGTGTATAGCGAATATAGATATTTGACAGATTTGTGGTCGCTGGCATTCATTCAAGTTTGAAACGTGCGCATATCTGAAATTTGCCCCTGTGATCAACAAAACCTTATCGCGTTTGTTTTAGTATAAAATTGTTATACAGATGTATGTTAAACTGTTTCGATTTGTAGAACTTTCTATTACCATAGTTCAATCGTCCTATTAATGATATTTGGTACAGATTAGCCGAATTAATTTATTTGAATATTGTCATACAAGTTGACTTGCAAAGACTGCCCTTTAGTATACATTGGCCAGACTGGTAGATCATTCAAGAAACGTGTTTAAGAACACCATAGGGGTTATATATACATTCGACATATCCTAATCGTCTTAAGGATTTCAGGCATAATTTCAACAATAATTATGAAATTATCCACGTTGAAAGCAAAAGTTCTAGATTAACACTTTTAGAATTTCTTGAAATCAATAGGTATAATGCCCGTAAAATCCTTTTGAACGAACAAACAGATGTTGGCAGATCCCCTCTACTGAATAGTCTCCATTACTGAATATCTTTCCTTAATGGCATTTTTAGCGGCAAACTCCAATAAACACCTAAAGTTTTTATGACTTGTCCTTCTATTATTTGATCACGTTCCTAACAATGTGTTTAAACTCGGTTACACTCAACACCATCAGACTGAATACCATCAGACAGTACAATGTAATACCTGAAGAAGCGACATCGTGGTGAAACCATTGTTGTAGTAGTACAAACATTTTGTGGAAATAAATTACTGTTTCATATATATTTTTTAATTGTCATTTATTGTATGAAAGTATACTGCATGTTGAAAAAGGATATCCAAATATTGAATGAGTAAATGGAAATTTCCTCTTAAATATTCTGCTGATGTAATCTTCATGTATCGCTTATTGTAGATGCAGAAAAAACTGGTCATGCAAGCAAGCGTAATATTAAATGCAATAATTACTCACCACCTGTGGGAACATTACGATGAAACATAAGAGATTGTAGAAAATAATACAAATAATTTTTTTATATTGTTAGATAAATATCCTAAATAATACCTACGTAATGCAATAATTTGATTATCTTGTAATTTCATGGTCTTTATATGGGAATTTTCGAAGTTATTACAAGAGCTCTCTATGTAATGAGAATCAGTTTTTGTCTGATTAGACTTCGGTAATATGTTCTGTCTCTATAAAAGGTAAATACTTTCAATGTTGAGCAAATACTGAACAAGAAGACTAAACCGTTTGACTCGACATTGTATTTTTTTGGAATATTGAAGATTTGCTAAAATATTACATAGTAGTTATAGTGTACGACACAAAAACCAGCGCATTCGCCATTTAGCACAACCTTAAGATTGGCTTTGAGAATGGGTGAAATTGCCAGAATAAGTTAGTATGGATATTAGATTATTTCGATCTTCTGCACTACGAATTTTGCATTACTATAACTCCAATTGTGGAGGAAAAAAATAATTTTTTTTATTATAATTCCTTTAAGGCCTTTTCCAATGAGAAAAGCCCTCCAACTATATCTCAAGTTAGCTGGTCACTTTCTTCTTAGTCTTCTATATTGAGGCAGTACCAATGGATCCAATAGATGGTTGGTATGGCTTTTCCAGCTTAGCATGATGTTTCCCGCTCTTCTCTTTGATTACATCCTTTATATAAAGGACTAGTAAATATTCGTGTAGGGTTTGATTAGTGACGTACCATGAAGCTTTTGCTATCATTCGCAGTATATTCGATTGGCTCTTTGAATTATTAATATTTTTGATTTGCTTGTACATTCGTAGAGGTTGATACCATATAACCATATAGGCTTTATCACTGTCATATAGATGAGTATCTTGTTTTCCAGTGCCAATTTAGATTTTCTTCTTATAAGCCAATTTAGTTCTCGTGTTTTCAAGTCTGTTTGCTTCCTTTTCTTAATTATGTGTACCTTCCATGTATGTCTTCTATCTAAATGCATCCCCAAGTATTTCTACTTGAGACCTCGGGTACTTGTGCATTATTCAAATAAGGTTTTTTTTTAGACCTTTCGATAGGGATAACTGTGATTTGACAGAAGACAGACGCCATGTTGTTTTGACATTTCTGTTCAGTAGGCATTGATGAATTATCATGGAAAGACGCACGCTGCAACAACGTTTACAAATTGTCGAAATTTATTTTCAAAATCAGTGTTCTATTCGCTAAACTTATAGAGCACTTCGTGAAATTTATGGTTTACGTAATCGTCCAGCATCCACCACATGGAAAATTTGGCGTAAAAATCTTGGTCTACAGCCATACAAGATCATACTGGTTCAAGAACTGAAGCCACTTGACCATAATTAGCGTCGTTTGTTTGCTGATTGGGCCCTAGAACTGCTTGAAGTTGATCCACTTTTTTATCGTAAAATTGTGTTTGATGAAGCTCATTTCTGGTTGAACGGCTATGTGAACAAGCAAAATTTCCATATATGGAATGAAAACAAGCCTCAAGAAGTTATGTAGGTTCCATTGCATCCTGAAAAATGTCCTGTATGGTGTGCATTACACGCTGGAGGCATTATTGGTCCATATTTCTTTAAAAACGATGCTGGAGCTAATTTTACAGTGAATGGTGCTCGTTACAGACCGATGATCAACGATTATTTGTTTCAAAGTTTGAATGAAATCGACCCAGAAGTGTTTTGGTTTCAACGAGATGGTGCTACACCTCATGCTGCTACCGTAACAATTGATTTATTGAAAGAAAGATTTGGCGATTACATTATTTCGAGAAATGGTCCAATTAATTGGCCTCCAAGATCATGCGACATAACTCCACTGGATTTTTTTCTTTGGGGTTATGTCAAGTCATTGGTTTATGCTGACAAACCAGAAACAATAGACGCTTTGGAAGCCAACATAACTCGTGTTATTGATGAAATAAGGCATGAATTACTCGAAAAAGTAGCCCAAAATTGGTCTGGTCTAATGCGGTTTCTCAAAGCTAGTCGTGGTGGACATATGCCGGAAATTATTTTTAAAACATAAATGTGATAAAATTATCTTTCAAATAAAAAGAAATTTGTCTTTAATCTTAATTTAAATGTGTTTCATTTCAATTTCAAGTTCTATCACTCTAAAAAAAACACCCGATATACCGATGGACACTGGCCTCTCTGTAAGGTTGCATTCACTTGTGCTGATTTGGACTCATTTATTTGTATTTTGCACTCGTGATTTCTTTCAAATGATTCTGTAATTTATTGGTGGTATTTTGTAGTTCTTCGACAACAGTTAGAATGCCTGTATCCTCTGCAAAACTTCCCAGTATGGCATGAGGACTTGTAGGTAGGTCAGCTGTGCACAGCAGTGGTCCAGTGACACTTCCCTCAGGAACTACTGATCGTATTGGAAAGTAGTTCAATTCATCACCACCAACTCTCACTCTGAATCGTCTTTCACTAAGGTAATATTTCAATAAATTCATAATAACAACCAGGCAGATACGTTTTGATTTTATAGAGCAAACCAGGACGCCAAACTTCATCAAAAGCTTGACTTACGTCCAAGAATGCTGATGAACAGTATGGGTCTGTGTTCAAGCGCTTTACTAACTTGGAGGTTAATTCTATGAATTTGCTATATTGTGGACTGATTTGACCGGAATCCAAACTGATGATCTGGTATCCACTTCTCTGTATTTGGGTCATACCCAACAACAAGGTGACCCTCAATTTCACTGATTATCATCAAGTGACGAGGAGTTTTTGAGATTCAGTGGAAACAATTCTTGGCAAGCAGACAGGACAAAAATAGTAAGAAAGAAGAAAATAAGTTCAGTTTTAGTTACAGTTAACTACAGATTCCAGGCTCTGAGTGAGAGCAATGAAAAAACTCAGACAATTCTTAAAAACAGGGGAAACAAAACATCTAAACCACCGCCAATATTTGTTTATGGGGTAATTAACTATGGAGAAATGATCAAAAAATCAATACTGAAGAGCAAACTGCCAAGAATGTCACAAAGTGTCTTCCTGACAACACAGTCAAAATAAACTGAGACCTGCCAGATACCTAAAGAACCCTGATCAAATATATGCGAGATAACAACGGAGAAAACAATTGAGGATTATTTGTGAACTATATGAATGTGAGGTGATTTCTTTTGACGCAAAAAGTGACCTAAGGAAGGAGTATACATAGACTTCCAAACTGCAATAGAGCACCCTTTTTTGACTTTGGATTTGCATCCAGAAGGTCAATTAGGCTCGTATGAACCAAAATATACTAATTTTGAAAAAAATTATTCAATAACCGAAATTAAATCGTGGGTAAGCCAAAAATACCCGGTAGAAATTGCATTCAAATTTATTCGGGATTGGTCGAAATTTATAATGTGGCTTCTTGTTCGTTCCTGGCTTGGAAACAGACCGCAAATATGTTCCCCTAAATATTCATGTGTTAAATGCAAATTTAAGGACGCATAACGTGAAACGTGTTTTTTTAATCTGGAAATTTCGGATATATGTAATTGGATTGTGATACTGGAAGATTTATACGCTTGAAATGAAACGAGGACAGAAATGTGCAGGATGTCCGTGTAGTTATTTGATTTTAATTATATTTCCATGCGGTCGGATACAATGAGATTATGAATGTGCCTTCTCAAAAAAAACACATTTAGAAAAAGCGAGTTTTTTGTTGAACATTTAATCAATAAGGTACCGAGAATTAATCATACAGAAGCTCCGATGAAAAGGATAATTTTGCACAATTGTGTATAATATCGATGACTCGTTTATTGGAAAAAGAGACGGTACAACTAACTTATACTTTTGGAAATGAAGCTAGGAAAAATATTGCAAAAGAGGTACAAATAACCATCAATTCACAGGAAACTGATTGGAGAGATAGAAATAGGGCAACTATATTGATCTACATTTCATGATTTCAATCTGTGCCATAAATCTCGACGTGAAGCTAGCAGAATAATACTAAATTTTCAAAAATATACTTTCCACACAGCGTTGTAGCCAAATTTGTTTAAAAATCCAAAAATCCACTAAATAGTATAAATTTCTACTAATCGAAATTGTTCCGGTTCTTGCTTGGGGCGCCTCCACATAAGGGTCTCCCATCGATATATAGGTGGTAAATTCATTTGAGTCGAAGTAGTAGTTTCACATTTTCGACATCAATCATATTATATCATATCATATTACATCATATCATATCATATTAAATCATATCATATCATATCATGTCATATCATATCATATCATATCATATCATATCATATCATATCATATCATATCATATCATATCATATCATATCATATCATGTCATATCATATCATATCATATCATGTCATATCATATCATATCATATTATATCATATCATATCATATCATATATCATATCATATATCATATCATATCATATCATATGATATCATATCATATAATATCATATCATATCATATCAAATCATATAATATCATATCATATAATATCATATCATATTACGTCATATCATATTACGTCATATCATATTATTTCATATCAAGTCATATATCATATTATAAATCATATCATATCATTTTATATCAAATCATATCATATCATATCATATCATATGATATGATATCATATCATATCATATAATATCATATCATATCATATCATATCATATCATATCATAACATATCGTATCGTATCGTATCTTATCGTATCGTATCGTATCGTATCATATATCATATATCATATATTATATTATATTATATCATATTATTTTTATTTTATTATCTCCGATATCTGGAAGTTTTTAATCACCAGACGATTCAGTTTGTCCAAAAACCCCTCATGTACTGAATTTCATTTGAATACACCAAATTTTGACAAAGATATCTCTAGTTTATGGGATTTTGGAGCTCATATTGAAGAAGCGTCCATGAGGTGCATTTTAAGACCTAAGTTGATACGAAGTTTTCTTCATATTTTGACCTCTATAACACCCCTTGAAGTATATGAACGTTAAATCCGTATGTTCATTATTATTCATGCGGACTAACCAAAAATGGAAAATTACCTGTTGAAAAGTTGTAAATATTAAAATTTCACGATTCATGTTCTACACTGGGATTATATTTATTAATTCAGTTGCATTTTCATGACATAATTTGATTTCAATCGAGAATTTGAATTATTGATCATGCGTACGTTCAACTTGGCCAATATTGACAATGGAAATAATTAAATAAATAGATGAAAATCCAAAAAAGGCAATCAATCATGTTTAATGTGAGGAAAAAGTTATATGTGTTTTATATTTAACCAATCACTATTTTTAGATCGATAATTGACGGACAATGCAAAATCAACAAAAATTTCAAAATTATCGCAGTTTGTGAATGGAAAAATGTAAACGGATTTCAATAATCTAATAAAAATTAGAGCCATTTAGAGTTTGCATTTTGAAGTAGTGGTTATTTCGAGTCTGGAAACACTTCTGTCGTTAGTGTTTTGACAGAAAGCCAGTATGAGAATTAGTCAAGAATTTGAGATACTGAATTGTTTCAGCCGTTACTATTTGGTAGTTTATCATAATTAAAACAAATTGTAGAAATTACTATGTTTTACTACCAAAAAATATATATTACACATTTTCTTGTGACTCGAGTTTCGGGAAATGAACTATCCCATCATCAGACAACTGAAGACCTAACAGTGGTACAGTAGTATTTAAACATAAGTGATAAATATTTTGAATATTTCAACAGATTCTCGGTAACACCTAATAGTGGTACAGAGGTTTACAATCGAAACGTGACAAAAAACCGGGTTAAAAAAGAGGGACCTTCTAACAGATATCGGAATGTCAGTAATCGACAAAGAAGGTTGTGAAACAGATCTCAAATATTTGAGATATGCAACAAAATAATGTAAAAATAATGAATGACTGTACGGAGCTATGTACCCCAAAAATTATTTGAGATATTTAAATGCGTACCCTCTGCTTAACAACCTTCTTTGTCGATTGCCGACATTCCGATATCTGTTAGAAGGCCCCTCTTTTTTACCCGGGTTTTTTATCACGTTTCGATTGTAAACCTCTGTACCACTATTAGGTGTTACCGAAAATCTGTTGAAATATCCAAAATATTTATCACTTTTGTTTAAATACCACTGTACTACTGTTAGGTCTTCAGTCGTCTGATGATGGTATAGTTCATTTCCCGAAACTCGAGTCACAAAAAAATGTGTAATATATATTTTTTGGTAGTAAAACACAGTATGTTCTACAATTTGTTTTAGGAATTGGAGACACTGTATAACAGATAATCCAAAAATAATGAGAATGTATCAAACAAAAATCCACCTCGCAATTTAAAAAGAATTGTAATGTATTCTGTCACCTAAACAATAAATCACTGTAATAAAACTGAATAAGTGAAACTTAAATGAAGAACTCAGATAAAAACGCACCTAGGGAGAAATGAAAATACCTGTATTCTTTGAAGTGACTGAGTTTAGTTAAGGAATTGTTCAGGTAAAAACTCAGATAAACATACATTTCTGAGAATTGAGAATCACCTCAATACCTTTAGTACCTGGATATTATTCTAAGATTTCTTAATTTGATTTATATCCTACAAAAAGCATTAATAAAATATGACTCATACATCAAACAGGTGAAGGCTGGGCCATCTAGAGTTTACATTTTGACGTAGTGGTTATTTCGAGTCTAACAACACTTCTTTCGTTCTTGTTTTGGAAGAAAGTTAGTTTAATACTTAATATTAACGAAATGGGTCGATCCACGCATGAACAGATCTGTAAAAAATCAAAAACTCAAGTTTTTGGTATTTGGTAACTCTTCAATCCAAACTGTTAGAAATTTACGTAGAAAATTCAGTAAAAATGAAATGCCCTCACGGCTATTTGTGGATCAATTTGCTTGTGAAAACTGGATCAAAATTCCATAAAACAATCCGTTCACGTGCTCGTCCAGTGCGCACCTGAAAACATTGGTGCTTTAGCCCAGAATGGGGTTAAACATCCAGCAACGTCAACTCTAAGTTGTGCTCAAGAAGTGAACATTTCTCGCACTTCTCTGAGTAGAATTTTGCCTCGGTTTGAAGACTCACTAAGTTCAACTAGTGCAAGAAGTGTAGCTTCGTGACGATCCGATGTATTTTCACTTCGCTCAATGGGCTAATTATGGGATGACCAAAGATGATCACAAAAATCATCTTCAACAGTGATGCTCATTTTCACCTCGCAATATATGTGAATAAGCAAATCTCTCCCATTTGTGGATCAGAGAATCTACACGTTATTGTGGAAAAGCCGATGCACCCACATTGAGAGACTGTTCGGTGGTGTGGTTTTTGGTCCGGTGGTAACAATGCGGTATTTTTTGTTCGAAAATGAGCAAGGAGCTGCCGTCACGGTCAATGGGTAATGAAACCATGCCATGCTCAACCAATTTTTGTTTCCCAAAATTCAAAGGAAGTCGTAGACGACATTTGGTTTCAACAGGACGGGGTCACTTGCCACACAGCCAACTTGAGCATCGATCCTTTGCGTACCGTTTTCGAAAATTGAATAAGCAGTCGAAATACTGATGTCAATTGGCCTCATCGGAGCTGTGAATTGGCTCCATTTGGCTATTTTTTGTGGGGACCCGTTAGGGATAAATGTTACACCAACCATCCAGAAAAGATTGATGCTTTGAACCAATTTTGGACCACTTTTATTGAGTAATTCAGGCCTTATTTAATCAATAACACAAGTTATGTTGGCCTCCAAAGCGTCTATTGTTTCTGGTTTATCAGCATAAACCAATGACTTGACATAACTCCAAAGAAAATCATCCGGTAGAGTTTAATAAATCAATTGTTACGGTAGCAGCATGAGGTGCAGCACCATCTTGTTGGAACCAAAACACTTCTGGGTCTATACCATTCAAATTTTGAAAAAAATAATCATTGATCATCGATCTGTAACGAGCACCATTCACTGTAACATTAGCTCCAGCATCGTTTTTGAAGAAATATGGACCGATGATGCCTCCAGCGTGTAAAGCTTACCATACAGTGCATTTTTCAGGATGCAATGGAACTTGCAGAACTTCTTGAGGATTGTTTTCACTCCATATATGGCAATTTTGCTTGTTTACATAGCCGCTCAACCAGAAATGAGCTTTATCACTAAACACAATTTTACGATAAAAAGTGGATCAACTTCAAGATGTTCTAGGGCCCAATCAGCAAACAAAAAACGCTTATTATGATCAAGTGGCTTTAGTTCTTGAACCGGTTGGATCTTATATGGGTGTAGACCAAGATCTTTATGCAAAATTTTCCATGCGGTGTATGCACAGAGTCCACTTTGTTGTGAACGTCGACGAATAGACATATCTAGATTATCATTAACACTATGACTTACAGCAGCGATATTTTCATCTGTACGTATAGTTCTTTGTCTCTTGTTGTCGTTGTTTCATCCAGTAGAGAAAATATTGTCCGAAATCTATCGATAGTTCGACGAATAAGCTGCTCTGATGGACGATGATATAAACCATAAATTTCACGAAGTGCTCTATAAGTTTGGCGAATAGAACAATGATTTGAAAATAAATTTCAACAATCTGTTGAATCACAGTTATCCCTATCGGAAGTTCTATCACTTAAAAAAAAACACCCGATACTAAATAATTACAATTGAGCTCTATTTTTTCCGGATAATTTCAAGACGAACTATAGTTTTCCATTTAGCGCCGATCAAACATGAAAACTTTAAATGGCCCACTTGCTATCTATAAGTTCCATTGAGAACATAGCTCATGCGCATTTTACAAGTTTGCATAATTTCGGTACATCCAGAACTGCTAAGATGTTGAAAAAATTAATTATAGCCTTAATTGGTAGGAGTTCAGAGCTTCGCCAGTTCAACTAATTTTCGTTTCAAATTCGTTAACTATGTTAATTCGTTCACAAGCAAACGTGATGAGTTTCCTTTATAACTGAATAATCTGTCCCCGTTGGCTCTTTACACTGATTTCCTTTTCATGCCTACATACCCCTATTAAGTAAATTAGTTCGGATATCCTATTTCTGACAGGATTAGCAGTGGTTCTTGATGAAGAGTGTGGGCCAGATTACTACGGCTGAAATAATTTTTTATCTAGTAAGCTCTCAAAATGATGACGTTCATTATACAGGTTGTCCTGATATAACGATCATATACACACATCGTCAAAAGTCTCGACCTAGGTTTCTCAAGAAATAAACAATCTATGTTCTGGAAATGGAATGAATATTTTCCTCTATTTAAACTGCAATATATCTGATAAAAAATATTTTTTGTTGCTCTTTGCTTTATGCTGGATGAGACAAAATAGGAAAAATGAGAAAAAATCTAAGTTTATAGATTATTTATTTTTGATTAATTAGAAATATTCCACAACTGAATTCAAATTCAATAGTCCGTATTACCATCTCTTCTTTCAATCAACTGCCCAATACTCGTAGGCATCCCACGAATCAAGACATTAATGAAATTTTCAGGCATATCGTTCCATTCTTCCTGAAGGTCTAAACTCAATCCCTGAAAAGTTGAAGGTGGGTTTTGGCGATTAGATATTGGTCTCCCTAAGTAATCCCGTACGTGCTCAATTGGATTCATGTTTGGTGATTTTGCTGGCCACTTAATTCTCTGCATATTGTTCTCTTGAAGAATGTTTTGAACCCTTCGTGTGCGGTGTGGTGGGGCGTTATCTTTCTGATAAATGAAATTACCCCCAAATTCGTTGTGCAGAGCAACAGTGATTATTTCAATGATATTTTCCACGTAGTTGGCACCAGTCAGTGTTCGTTCAACGATAATAAGAGGGGTGCGGCGACCGAACATTACACCCCCAGCACATTATTGATCCGCCTTGAAAGGGCACAACTTTCCGGGCAAAATTGAGTCACTCTAGTCTGCCTGGACCTCTCCAAACCCTTTCTCGTAGACTATAACTTTGTTAACCGAATCGTGACTCGTCCGAAAAAAGTACGTTGCGCCATTGTGGTAAAAGCTAGTCTTGGTGGTGTTCTGCCGGATAGATTTATGTCCAGGTGATAGCCGAGGTACTCTTAAAGGTCTTCTTGCCCTTTAATTTGAGGAATGCAACCCTCTCCTTATGGTACTGGTTGAGACTACCCGTCTATAAGTCCTCAAAAAATTACTGTTACAGATACCGTTCGATTTCTTTGAGTAAAATTTGCGATATAATGGTCTTCCCTTGCAGATGTTGCTCTGGGTCGACCAGGCACCGGTCTCCGGGCAACGCTGCCGGTTTCCAGGAAAAGGGCCACTATGCGCCTAACTGATGTTCGTGGAATATTCAAACGTTGAGTAATCTGGGGGTCCTACAAAGCTTCTTGAATTAGGGCTACTATTCTTGCTCGGTCAAACTGAGAAATTGGATGTCCCGGCATTTTCCACGGAATATTCTCAATATTACAGCTCTCGTTATTCGCTGAAAACTGATTAACTTCGAATACACCTGTATTCTCCCGAGAAAGAAACATTTTTTGCTGGTTTATTGTTTACACTTAAGTGATGAGATAGTGAAGATTCCAAACAAAAAATTGTCATGTTACATTCAACAAGTTGAGAGTTGATGGGGGGGGGGGAGACTTTTGACGATGTGTGTATTTCAGGGGGTGATTCTAGAGGTCAAATATGAAGAAAACTTCATATCAACTTAGGTCCTAAAATACACCCTATGATCCCTAGATCGTCTTCAACACGACGACCAAAATCCAATAAAATAAAGATATCTTTGTCAAAATTTGGTGGTTTCAAATGAAATTCAGTACATGGATTTTTTGGATAAACTGAATCGTCTAGTGATCCAAAAAAACTTATTTATTCTCATCAGAGGCGAAAATAACAGGGGTTCTTTCATAAAATTACTTCTTATTTTTGACTGAGTGATCAAATTGAAATTTTAATCGAAGAAATAGACTCCTTATACATTTTTGAAGAAAAAAGTACCCTTTCTTGAGAGCGTTACAGAGCAACCCTTTCGAGGAATTTTGTGATGATATGCATTTTGAGCCACGGACTGCTGATGTCGAAAGACATAATAGGTATCTGTCACTTTGACATTCGTTAGCAATAACGTCATGTTGATTCCTTCCTGTCATAGTAATTAGTAATAGAAAAATTGAATTTAAGATAAATAATCGTAAAGAAGGCCAAAAAAATTTAATCGAACATAATTTTAATCAACGAGTTTAACCGGGACAAAATAAAAAAAAACAAGGCTCTATAACATGAACGATATGAAATAAATCGCAGTAAATGTTCAAAATGCCCACCGTTTGTAACGTTAAAAAACGCTCCAATGATGTGATTTCACTATGACCATTAAGAAGTTTGGAGTTTCCGCTAGTCGACATTATTATCGCATGGGCTATAAAGTTGTATTGTTTTCAAGAAGCGTAGAATTTACCAGATTTCTTTCTTTCGTATTGTGGGTCTACACGAAGGCACACATTGTGGTATTTTTATCAAATTAACCTACCTAATCCATGAAAATCGTGGAATATTGAATTTTTATTGTTTCTTATAAGACGTCTATTCAAAAGGCGGTAAGTAATACGTAGATCCCGATAAAATATTTTATGCTTTTGTGAATGGAATTTATTATTTTTCAGATACTGAATTGTTTCAGCCGTTACTATTTGGTAGTTGATCATAATTAAAACAAATTGTAGAAATTACTATGCTTTACTACCAATAAAAATATATTTTACACATTTTCTTGTGACTCGAGTTTCGGGAAATCAACTATCCCATCATCAGACAACTGAAGACCTAACAGTGGTACAGAGGTATTTAAACAAAAGTGATAAATATTTTGAATATTTCAATAGATTCTAACACCTAATAGTGGTACAGAGGTTTACAAGCGGAACGTGATAAAACCCCAGTTAAAAAAGAGGGGCCTTCCAACATATATCGGAATGTCGGCAATCAACAAAGAAGGTTGTTAAATAGATGGTACCCGTTTAAAAATCCCAAATAATTTTTGGGGTTACAGTCATTCATTATTTCTACATTATTTTGTTGTACATCTCAAATATTTGGATTTACATAGCTCCATACAGTCATTCATTATTTTTTAAATGATTATTGAAATTTTCAAATTTGTTCACAATAAAAATAATTTTAAAAAATAATGAATGACTGTATGGAGCTATTTAAATCCAAATATTTGAGATGTACAACAAAATAACGTAAAAATAATGAATGACTGTAACCCCAAGAATTATTTGAGATATTTAAATGGGTACCATCTGTTTAACAACCTTCTTTGTCGATTGCCGACATTCTGATATCTGTTAGAAGGCCCCTCTTTTTCAACTGGGGTTTTATCACGTCCCGCTTGTAAACCTCTGTACCACTATTAGGTGTTATCTAGAATCTATTGAAATATTCAAAATATTTAACACTTTTGTTTAAATACCTCTGTACCACTGTTAGGTCTTCAGTTGTCTGATGATGGGATAGTTCATTTCCCGAAACTCGAGTCACAAGAAAATGTGTAAAATATATTTTATTGGTAGTAAAGCATAGTAATTTCTACAATTTGTTTAATTATTATTTTTGATTTATTTCATTCTCTGCTGATTACACAGATTAACATGTTGCTTCAGATGATGTGTTTTAGATATTTCACCTCATGTTTATTGACCTGTAAATAATTTTAATAATATCTAGAGTCACTGGGAGTGAGATCACGTGTGGCACAGGCACTGTCTTATAAATTTGAAATTTGCAGTCTTTGTACGGGAGATCTTAGTATCGGAGATTCTAGTACCTGATGTTCTTATAACTTAACAATCTTACTGGAGTGTCTTTTTGTTTGGATTATCTAAATACCCGACAATCTTCCTTGTGCCGGTTTAGAGTACCTTATTACCGCATCATCTTGGTTCCGGACGCTCTATAGGTCATTTGGAGCAATTTGAGACTGAGCACCTGCTGATTATATGCAGAATAGAAACTATTCTTGGAGAAAGCTCTATCATTCCGACACCTTGGAGAACAATATTTCAGGATAACCTCAAAGATAAGTCCTTACGTAAATTTCGGACCTCAGGCTTATTGTAAAACTGTATTATATTGTAAATGAGAGCCAATATTTTAATTGCAAAGTTGGAATAGATAGGTAGTAAGAGTTTACATTTTCACTATCAGGTTGACAATTTGGTATTCATTCAGGAAAGACAAGTTTAATTTATTTTATTCTCGGCGCACTATGAGGCATTTTACGAAGTAGGACCATATTATCCAGATCTGGCGCCTTTGGAATATTTGTTGTTCCGGTCATTCCGAAAGTTTTTAGGCGGCAAAATCTTTACTTCAAATGAAAAGGTCAAAAATCACCTACTACCAGAAAGCTGGCAAAAGGTGTCGCACCAGAATGGCCAATACTCAATTTAATAAAATATGTATTCATTAACGAAAATTGTCTTTCGTTTTCCCAAAAAAAAAAACGTATTAATTACTTTCTGAACAACCCAATAACGAAGAGGTTTATCGACTCAAAAAACATCACAATTGAAGACAAAATTACATTTTTAAGATTGCAGGAGGAACATTTTTTGGATGGGCATAAACTCAAGATAAAAATCTTGAGAAAAAATCAATCACCAGAGAAAAAGCTTTTAAATAAAATTGACTTCTATGTACTCGAGTTGAATTTCGTAAATTCATCAAAAATTATTTTTTGTTGAAGATACTTCAATTATTTCACTCAAAAAGATATTCCTCCGGAATAATTGTCTGATTTCAGGCTGTAAAAAAAGTTGAAAGAACCTCATAGTTCCAAAACTATCTAGGAAATTCCATCAATTCCAACAAAATCGCTTGAAAGTTGGAAATCGATACTCTTGAAGGTGCTGAAGATACAAAAAGTTTCGATATCGCGAATTACAGGAATTGTTTACGAACGTTCATCTCTAACGTTTCACAGGGGTCAAATTTTGCCCCTTGACCCGAAAACTAAATCCGATAACTCAATTAGACGCGATCAGACACTGCGCTATTTGTAATTGAAGATGAGGGAAGTCGATCCTACCGATTTTAATGAAATTTCTTGCAATTTGGCAATCACGCTTGTTTGGAGCCTGAAGTACCAGCTAACTCTGCAAACTGCCTAATAATGAGCTTATCATGGAGTAATGAGGGACTCATTTAGGCATAATTAAAAACGTAATATTATTCCTGGATTTAAATCGAAATCACTTAAAATTTGATTGATTCGATGCTTGGTAGAAATTGTTCAAGATTCACATTATATAAGGTTCATCGAAAAGTAATTTCGTTTTTTGCCGACATAAGATTTAATTGTGTTTTGTCGAACCCAACTTCACACTTAAGCCGCATAATTATTATACAGTGTGGTCCAACGAAAACTCAACACCTCGGTTTTCCGGCTTTAAAATAAAAATGTGGAAAATCGCTGGGACACGTCAATTTCTGATTCGAGAGGAAACAACTTTTCCGCTCTTCGCATCCCCGTAATTGCAACCCTCTAACGGGGATGTTGCGATACCTCATTTTGAAGATCTTATCGTGTAGTATCTGATCCTGAAATTTCGCATCAAAATTTCGATCGATAACGAAATTACAGGTAAAATAGTGGAAGGGTACTTAGTTTATTAAATGCTGGAAATAGGTACCATTGACTTCCATGCAGTAATGTAAGTTTTGCTGAAAACGTTCACTTGCGTTACTCAAGATTACTGGCGTAATTTGACGGCGTTCATTAATGATCCGAGTTCGCAAATCATTCAGTGACTCCGACTGGGTAGCCTAAATCTTGGATTTCTGGTGACCCCATAGAAAAAAGTTCAGTGGAGCCAGATCAGGTGATCAGGGTGGCCACTAAATATGTCTCCTTCTGCATTCTCTAATACTTGTACGAGGGCTGGATAAATAGATCTAAATAAATTTGGCCAGTGAAATTAGTGGGTATAAAAAAGGGCAGATTATGTGATTTCCATAAATACCCACCCAAACATTCAATTTTTGGCACGCTGACTATGCACCTGACGAAATAATCTTGGATTTTCATCTGACCAATACTGACAGTTATGCCGGTTCACAATGCCGTTAAGGTAAAATGAACACTCGTCTGAAAAACAGATATCGAACATGTAGTTCTGATTACCGTTAATCATCTCACTGACCACTTCACAGAACTGGAGTCGGCGATCGGGATCATCCTTATTCAGTTCCTGAACCAATCGTTTCTTATAAGGATGGAATTTATGTTTTTCTCATGATTGTTGTGAGACACATCGGACAATTTCACTATTTTCGCTGTTATTTCATTATCGATGGATATTTTGAAGCGAAATTTTAGGACCAGATAGTACTTAATACGATCTTCAAAATTAGTTATCGCAACACCACTCTTCCCTATTCAAAATGAAGGGGTCAGACAGTACAATATAATACCTGAAGAAGCCACATCGTGGTGAAACAATTGTTGTAGTAGTACAAACATTTTTGTTGAAATAAATTACTGTCATATATATACTACTCTGTCAAGAAAGTACCGGGAGTTTTCAATTAAAACAACATTTTTACATTTAATCGTCAAAATTTATTAGGTCGCCTTCAAAATAGGCTCCATTTGCTCCAATACATCTATGCCAACGGCACTTCCAATTATCGAAACATTTTTTATAGGCGCTTTCCGCGATGGACTTTAGCTCTCGCGCCGAATTTTGTTTTATGGCTTCAATCGACTCAAAACGGGTGCCACGAAGGGGCAATTTTAGTTTTGGGAAGAGGAAAAAGTCGCAGGGAGCCAAATCCGGCGAATACGGTGGTTGCTGAAGCACGTTTGTTGAGTTTTTGGCGAGAAAGTCAGTCACAATCGTAGCTCGGTGAGAAGGCGGCGTTATCGTCATGCAAAATCCATGAGTTGTTCGCCCACAAATTTGGCCGCTTCTTACGGATACGCTCACGCAAACGTTTCATAACGCCTAGGTAATACTCCTTGTTTACCATCTGACCCTCTGGAACGAATTCGTAGTGCACCACGCCACGGGTATCGAAGAAAACAATGAGCATCACCTTCATTTTCGAGCGGCTTTGGCGTGGTTTTTTCGGTTTCGGCTCATTTTTTGCCACCCATTCCGATGATTGCTGGCTTGTTTGCATATAGTACTCGTAGACCCAGGTCTCATCACCAGTTGTAATACGTTCCATGAATGTAGAATCGGAATTACAGCGATCCAGCATGTCTGAAGCAACCTGTTCGCGATGACGTTTTTGAAGAAAATTCAGGTCTTTCGGTACGAGTCGTGCGGCCACCTTTCTCATGCCCAAAATATCAATCAAAATCGTACGTGCGGACTCGTGGGATATCTTAAGATCATGTGCTATCTCTCTCAAGCTGGTACGACGGTTTTCCAGCACCCTTTCCTTAATTTTATCGACCACTTCACGACCGTCCTTGAAGGCTCTGTAACACTGATATGCACGAGTTTTCGATAGAGCATTATCACCAAAGGCCTTTTGCAACATTTTCAATGCATCGGCACACGAAAATTCATTTGCAACACAAAACTTTAAACAAATTCTTTGCTCAACGTAATCACCCATAGTAAAAATCGGCACGCACTCTGACATCGACTGACTTAATCAGCTGTTGCAAACACACTAGTTGACAGATCCCGCTCAAGCTTGGCATAGTAATTAAGGACAGTAGTACCAACCTAGGAAAAAAAAATTTCACCTGCCTCATTGCCCCGCCAGATTTAAATCGATAATTCCCGGTACTTTCTTGACAGAATGTATATTTTCAACTAAAAGAACACATAACTTCAGACACAAAACCGGCAATGATGCACCCATAAGGAATAAAAGTCATACAAATTCCTTAGATAATATAGAAATTTTACACATCTGCGACAGGGGCAGAAAAATAAACGTTTTGAAATGTCTTCAAATGAATAAACTGTACGAATAACCCGAAATCCCTAACACTCAATAATCAATTAGACATGATACTTATCCATATTAAATCAGCGATTGTGAACCCATTACCCGCCAATACTTAAGCATCAATACCTGTAAATTGATACCGTGTATTTCACTGGAAGTTTTTATTGAAAATGCACAAAAATGTTTTCTTCCATTTCAGTATTTTTTTCAATTCTTCAACGATGTAACGATTTATGTCAAATAAAAAATTGTAATCTAGCAGAATTTTCTTCATTTATTTAAAATACATATTGTACAATTCTGTATCAATTTGGAAAACGTCTAAGTGTTTATTATATATTAAATTATTTTTTCGCTCATTCCAAGACATTCTTTTATTATTTAATCATTTATTTACTTATTCATCACTGAATGGAACACATACAGGATAAATCCCCTAAAAAGGATTCACAAAGACAGAATAAAAGTGTTAACCTAAACATGACATCATATTACATTCTTAAAACAAAAAAAAGCAATTCAACCGATGGAATTCACAAATATAACAAACCTCCAATTTAAGTTTATTTATTATCTTGATTATTATGGTAATATCCTTCGAGGTTTGAAGGAAAAATCCCTTTTTGATAATATTGAACATTCAGATACATAACTTGTGAAGAAATTCGATTCCGTCTGTAGCGAGATTATATTAAACTCACGAATTTTCGAACGGTACGCCCACTTGAAGTTTGCAAGGATATTTTTGTTTATACAGAATGACAAGTAAGTCATCTATACTGTCCACATTTTGAAAAAAATTTCAACGTTATTGAATTTTATCCATGTACAAACTCACAGAATGACACTTCAACAAAAACAGCACAGGAGCTTTTTGTATCAAATCTATAGTAATTTTTTCATCATTATTATGGAAAACGTCCCTATAATTTTACGAATTATTTATTATTCAATCAAAAATTAATCTCTTTATATTTAAATTCCTACCTTCCATAATTTTGCATGTTATCTGTTTTTTCAATCTTTATCTAGAACATTATTATGCCTCGAAGACACAGTATATGTTACAAGGCAAAGATGATTCCCCCGGTGTTATTTACAAGACTATACGAGTTTGCCCAGTTTATTATGAAGCAATAACATTGGATCTTGGAACGATTTGTGTACAAATTCAATTCCATCTCGTCCAGCTTGTCCAGCCAATATACTACTCTGTCAAGAAAGTACCGGGAATTTTCAATTAAAACAACATTTTTAAATTTAATCGTCAAAATTTATTGGGTCGCCTTCAAAATAGGCTTCATTTGCTCCAATACATCTATGCCAACGGCACTTCCAATTATCGAAACATTTTTTATAGGCGCTTTCCGGGATGGACTTTAGCTCTCGCGCCGAATTTTGTTTTATGGCTTCAATCGACTCAAAACGGGTGCCACGAAGGGGCAATTTTAGTTTTGGGAAGAGGAAAAAGTCGCAGGGAGCCAAATCCGGCGAATACGGTGGTTGCTGAAGCACGTTTGTTGAGTTTCTGGCGAGAAGGCGCGTTATCGTCATGCAAAATCCATGAGTTGTTCGCCCACAAATTTGGCCGCTTCTTACGGATACGCTCACGCAAACGTTTCATAACGCCTAGGTAATACTCCTTGTTTACCGTCTGACCCTCTGGAACGAATTCGTAGTGCACCACGCCACGGATATCGAAGAAAACAATGAGCATCACCTTCATTTTCGAGCGGCTTTGGCGTGGTTTTTTCGGTTTCGGCTCATTTTTTGCCACCCATTCCGATGATTGCTGGCTTGTTTGCATATCGTACTCGTAGACCCAGGTCTCATCACCAGTTGTAATGCGTTCCATGAATGTAGAATCGGAATTACAGCGATCCAGCATGTCTGAAGCAACCTGTTCGCGATGACGCTTTTGAAGAAAATTCAGGTCTTTCGGTACGAGTCGTGCGGCCACCTTTCTCATGCCCAAAATATCAATCAAAATCCTACGTGCGGACTCGTGGGATATCTTAAGATCATGTGCTATCTCTCTCAAGCTGGTACGACGGTTTTCCAGCACCCTTTCCTTAATTTTATCGACGTTATCTTCGATCGAAGCCGTCGATGGGCGACCACTTCACGACCGTCCTTGAAGGCTCTGTACCACTGATATGCACGAGTTTTCGATAGAGCATTATCACCAAAGGCCTTTTGCAACATTTCCAATGCATCGACACACAAAAATTCATTTGCAACACAAAACTTTAAACAGATTCTTTGCTCAACGTAATCACCCATAGTAAAAATCGGCACGCACTCTGACATCGACTGACTTAATCAGCTGTTGCAAACACACTAGTTGACAGATCCCGCTCAAGCTTGGCATAGTAATTAAGGACAGTGGTACCAACCTAGGAAAAAAAAATTTTACCTGCCTCATTGCCCCGCCCGATTTAAATCGATAATTCCCGGCACTTTCTTGACAGAATGTAAAACACCCACATGTTCGGAGGAAACGCATACTTGAAATTTTCAGGTTACAATATTTGGCCAAATTGAAACGATCAGGACATTTTTGTTCATACAGAATGAACAAGTCATCAATGCTGTCCACATTTTGGAAAAAAATTCAACGTTACCAAATTTTATCCACGCACCAACTCAGAATAATACATTGACAAATACAACGCATGCGCCTTTTGTATGAAATCTACAATAAATCTTTCATCATTATTATGGAAAACTTCCCTAAAATTTGACGAATTATTTATTATTTAATCGAAAATTAATCTCATTATATTTTAATTTATATCTTTCATAATTTTGCATGTTATCTCTTCTTTAAATCTTCATCTAGAATATTACTCTTCTTTGTTGAAATTCTATGGAAAAATTAGTACTTGACCATTCTCTGCATGTAGAAACAGATTTGTACGAACGTTTTCATAAGAGGTTCATTCAAGAAGAATTATGGACGATAATAAGACAAAAGAGGACTTGAGAAGCTTATGGTTATTCATAGGTGAAAAGGAAGATATGTTAAATTCAAATACCTCTGTTCCAAGATTCAGTTATTTTTATGTTCCATCACAGTGTACAAAAAATGAACAAATTAGATCAATAAGGGTAAGTATTGCATTAATTATTATTTCTACCATAACACAGGACTTAATGTTTTTATAAGAGTTAATATAAGTCTGTGTGTCATTTTATTATTTGTTATAATTACCACATTAGTTATTATAATTACATTAGTTATTAATGTTATGCATTTGTCAATGGTAATTGGTACTCAATTATGTTCATTTGTGCGTTGTATGGTTTTCGTGAAAAACAATCAGGTTGTTTAACTGTAATTTTACATTTTACGATGTTTATTTGTGTAGATCAATATAATCTGACAAAGAGTAAAATTAGTTAAAATTATATCCCTAATTAATTTATTTTTGAGTCACTTTTAACAATTTCATATTTTTTCAGCATTGCGTACTATTGCGAATTGCGGAGTATAACACAAAATGCAAACGAGATGAGGAAAACACGAAGAGGTCATGTGGCTTATAGAGATGAAAAATCTTTGTGAAGGTATTGCTCCTAATTGGCTTTGAATTAATTCCAATTAAATGAATGTGTAAAAATTGTACATAATTTCGAATAAAATAATAAATACAAATAGTGTGTAGTATGAAATTCCCACAAAAATCTTGATAATATTCTGATTTTACAAATAAATAAATGATATCTAACTATCGGCCATTACATTTGGTGGTTGATCATAATTAAAATAAGTTGAAAATTACTATATTCTACTATTAACAATTAAAAATTGTTTTCATTTTTTGTAACTGAAATTTCAAGGCTCCTTTTAAATGTTTTTATTATATTATTAGTATTATTATTATTATTATTGTTATCAATATATTATATTAATGCTAGACTTATATCTTTCGGTGTAATAGAAAATTCTGTTCCCAAGTATACCACTCCAACAAACCATTAAATTGGTAGCCAGTTTATTAATACGAAAAAGGATCAAGTTGGTAATAAAACAAGAGATAATGAATATAATGATCGTTTGTCTAGAACAGAACTGTTGTATGTTCAACGATACGTTGTACATAGATGACGAAAAGTTTCACTATAGCAAATCCATTAAGTTCAATATTATTCGAAATATTCATGGACTTTCTGGAAACTGAAACCCAGAAAAACCCGTACTTTAACAGGACTCAATTTTGAAAATGTGAAAAACTCTGAAAGCAATTTTTCAAAATGGCGGAACAGCAATGTTTGCGATTTTTTCTCGGTTGTGAAATTGAATTTCATTTTCTGAATGAACTCGATTTACTAAGAATTCCTGCGAGAACAATTTTCCATGAATCGAACAGAACTTTTTACACATGTCTACAACAAGAAAATTTTCACCCGGAATTGTTGAAATGTAGACATGTAAAAAAAGTTGTATTCGATTAAGGAGAAATTGCGTTCACAGAAATTCTTGGAAAATTGAGATCATTCAGAAAATGAATTTTAATTTGGCAACCGAGAAGCAAATATCATGAACAATGCCGGTTTTCCGCCATTTTGAAAGTTGGTTTCATAGTTCTTCATCTTTTCTGAATTGAAGACCCACAAATATTCAGATGAGACCAGAAACAGTAACTTCCAGGGTTATATATAACTGACCACGCCAATATAAACCACATAAATGTTCGGAGGAAACGCCTACTTGAAATTTTCAGTTCCAATATTTGGCCAAATTGAAACGATTAGGACATTTTCTTCAAAGAGAATGAATAAGTCATCAACACACATTTTGGAAAAAAAATTCAACGTTATCGAATTTTATCCACGCACCAACTCATAGGATAATACATTGACAAATATAACGAACGCGCTTTTTGTTTCAAATCTACAATAATTTTTTCATCATTATTATGGAAAACGTCCCTATAACTGGACGAATTATTTACTATTCAATCGAAAATTAATTTCATTATATTTAAAGTTATACCTTTCATAATTCAGCATCTTCTCTTTTCTTTTTCAATCTTCATCTAGATCATTAATATTCTTTCTTGAAATTCTATGGATAAAGTGGAACTTGACTATCCTCTGCATGTAAAAACAGCATTATCCATTGCTTTGTACGAACGTTGTCATAAGAGGTTATATTTTATTATTGTTTATTCAAGAAGAATTATGGATGATCAGCAAAACGAGGACTTGCGCAACTTAGGGTTATTGATAACTTTAGATCACCATATTACCCAGATCCTAAGGGCAATTATGTTAAATAACTATGTTCATCGATTAAGTTATGGAAGTATTCCATCACAGTGTATAAAAAATAAAAAAATTGAAACAATACGGGTAAGTTTTGCATAAACTATTATTTCTACTATAATATAGGATTTAAAAATTTTTATAAGAGTTTATATTTAAGTCTGCATTTTATTTTATTATTCGTTATAATATCCACATTAGTTACTGCAACCACATTAGTTATTATTGTTATGTATTTGTCAATGTTATTTGATACTCAACTATTTTCTCTTCATTTGTGTGTTGTATGTTTTTAGTGAAAAAAATTCAGAGATTTCAATTGTAATTTTATATTTTACGATGATCATTTGATGACATTGAAAAATTCTGACAAAGAACAAAATAAGTTATATTTATATCCCCAATTAATTCACTTTTAAATCACTTAACAATTTCATATTTTTTCAGCATTGCGTATTACTGCTTTTTGCGGAGTACAACATAAAATGCAATGAAGATGGGGGAAATATGAAGAGGTCATGCGGCTTATAGAGATAAAAAATCTTTGTGAAGGTTTTTCTTCTAATTCGATGTGAATATATTTCAATTCAATGGATATGTAAAAATTGTACATAATTTTCAATAAAATAATAAATACAATCAGTGCGTAGTATGATATTCCGACAAAGATCTTGATAAAATTTCGTTTCTACAAATAAATGAATGATATTTAACTGTGTCGGCCATTACATTCGGTCTTTGATCATCATTAAAACAATTTTTAGAAATTACATTTTACCACAAAAAAATAAAAAAATGGTTTAATTTTTCGTAACTGCAATTTCAAGGCTTTCACCTTCCAAATATTTTTATTATATCATTAGTATTATTATTATAAATATGTTATTATAAAATGCTAGACTTATATCTGTCGGTGTAGAAATATGTTCCTAAGTATACCAGTCCAAAGAACCATAAAATTGGTAAACAATTTATTAGTACGAAAAAGGATCAAGACGGTAATAAAACAAGAGTTAATACATAATTTGAACGTTTGTCTAGAACAGTGTTATTTTATGTTCAATGACACGCTGTACAAAGATGAAGAAAAATTTTATTATAGGAAATACATGGAGTTCAATAATATGCGACATATTCATGGACTAACTGGAAACTGAAGTCCAGAAGAATCCGTAGTTACTTAAACGGGGCTCAGTACAGAAAGGGCAAAATTATGAAAAAATTCCCAAATGGCGAATAAATAATTTTTCCGATTTTTTCCTCGTTTGTGAAATTGAATTTCATTTTCAGATTGAACTCCATTTTCTAAGAATTTCTGTGAAATTCTATAAGAAACTGCCCATAGATCAAACACAACTCTTTCTACATGTCTACACCAAAAAAAATCACCTGGAATTGTTGAGATATAGACAAGTAAAAAAAATTGTGTTTGATTTAGGATAAATTGTTTTCACAGAAATTGTAAGAAACTTGAGTTCATTCAGAAAATAAAATAAAATTTCACAACCGAGTAAAAATATATAGTTATATTAGTTCTTCCAGTTTATTATGAAACACCTTGTATATAACATTGGACCTTCATATGAGTAATTTGTGTACAAATTCAATTTCAGCCAATATACAAGACATATATTTTCGGATGGAACACCTACTTGAAGGTTAGAATATTTGGCCAAAATATAAAGATCAGGAAATTTTTGTTTATTCAGATTGAATAAGTCATCAATGCTGTCTTTATGTTCTAAAAAAATTCAACGTGATCGAATTTTTCTCATGGGACAACTCACAGAATGATGATACCATGCCTTAAAGAGCGCACGCGCTTTTTGTATCGATAATACCATGATTTTTTCATCAATATTATGGAAAACTAATCTATAATTTGACGAGTCATTGATTATTCAATCAAAAATTCATTTAATTTATATTTAATATTTATACTTTATAATTTCGCATTTCATCGGTTCTTTCAATCTTCATATACAACATTATTCTTCATTCTTGAGAATCTATGGAAAAATTTGGAACTTAACCATTATCGGTATATAGAAACAGCCTAACAGAATTTTTTTCCTGTATTTAAATTTAATCATTCCATCGATTTGGACGAGCGTTTTCATAAGAGTTTATGTTTTAATATTGTTTATTCAAGAAGAATTATGAATAATCAGGAAATTTGTGACATAGGGTTATTGATAATCCTTCAATTCCAGATTAGTAAGATTACAGGGGAAATTATGTCAAATGCTCCTATTCCAAGATTTAGTTATAACTCAGTGCCAGTTCAGCACATAAAAAATGAAGAAATTAGATCAATACGGGTAAGTTTCGTATTATTTATTATTTCTAGTATAATACAGGACTTGAAATTTTAATGAGCGTTTTTTTATACTTAAGTCTGCGTTTCATTTTATCATTTGCTATATTTACCACTTCTGTTGTTATTACCACATTAGTAATAAATACTATGTATTTGTAAAAATATTTGAGACTCAACGTTTTTTCTGGAAAAAACATACAACACACATTTGTGTGTTGTATGATTTTCGTGACAAAAATTCATTTCATGAACATTAGTAATTAATTACTATGTATTTGTAAAAATATTTGCACCCAACTTTTTTTCTGTTTTTTTGTGCGTTGTATGTTTTCGTGAAAAATTCAGAATATGCAACTGTAATTTTACATTTTACGATGTTCATTTGATGACATTAAAAAAATCTAACAGAGAATTTGTTGTATTTATAATATACCTAATTAATTTACTTTTGTTTCACTTTTAATAATTCTATATTTTAAGTATAACCTACTGCTGCTTATTGCGGAGTACAACACAAAACGCAATCCAGATGAGGGAAAAATGGAGAGGTCATGGGGCTTATAGACAAAAATCTTCGTGAAGGTTTTGCTTTTGATTGGCTGTGAATTAGATGCATATTAATGAATATGTAAAAATTGTACATAATTTGGAATAAAATAATAAATACAGATGTGTGTAGTATGAAATTACCACAAAATTCTTGATAATATTTCCTTAAATACAGATGTGTGTAGTATGCAATTACCACAAAATTCTTGATAATATTCCCTTTCTACAAAGAAATAAATGATATCCAACTGTGTCGGCCATTAAATTTGGTGGTTGATCATAATTAAAACAAGTATTAGAAATTACTATATTTTACCACAAAAAAATTAGATATTGTTTTCATTTTTCCTAACTGAAATTTCAAGGCTTTCACCTTTTAAATGTTTTCATTATATAATTAGTATTATTATCAATAATATATTATTATATTAATGTTGGACTTATCTCTTTCGGTGAAGGATAAAAAATCTGTTCACAAGTATACCAGTCCAAGAAATCATAAAATTTGTAGACAAATTATCACTACGGAAAAGGATGAAGGCGGTCATAAAACCAGAGATAATGGATATTTGAACGTTTGTCTAGATCAGAATTTTTTCATGTTCACATTATATAGTACATAGATGACGAAAAATTTCACTATAGGAAATTAAGGTCAATAGTATCCGAAATAATCATGGACTACATGGAAACTGAAGTCCAGAAAAACCATAGGTACTTAAACGGGGCTCAGTTCAGAAAAGGTGAAAATTGTGAAAAAAAATTTCCAAAATGTGGAATAACCTGCAATGTTTGCGATTTTTTTTCTGGGTTGTGAAATTGAATATCGTTTTTTGAATGACCTCGATTTTCGAATAAATCGAACACAACTTTTTCTACATGTCTGCAGCAAAAAAAAATCTCACCCGGAATTGTTGAGATGTGGACATGTTTAAGTTGAGTTTAATTTAGGAGAAATTGTTTTCACAGAAATTCTAAGAAAATAGAGTTAGTTGAGAAAATAAAATTCAATTTCACAACCGAGAAAGAAAATTATATAATTTATATAATTATATATGTTCCTCTAATTTATTATGAAACACTGGACCTTCGAATTATTTGTGTACAAATTCAATTCCATCTGTTCGTCCAGCCAATATGAAACACACATTCTCGGGAGAAACGTCTACTTAAAATTTGTAGGATATACTAAATATTTAGGCAGAAAAGGAAGCTCATGATAGTTTTCGTTAATAAATAATCCAAATTTGAATTCAACTTTCGATAAAATTTTTAACATTACCGAATTGTATCCATGCACCAACTAGCCTATTCTATTTTCAGTCAAAAATTAATATACTGAACGGTTTCAGCAGTTTCTATTTTGTAGTTTTTCATAATTAAAACAAGTTGAAAAATTACTATGTTTTACTACCAATAAATTGATATCTTACACATAGAATAATAAAAAAAAATAAAATGTCAATTTAGTGGTACTAAAAGATAGTAATTTCTGAAACTTGTTTTAATCAAAAATTAATAATTTTATATTTAAATTCAAAATTTTCAAAATTATACATTAGACAATCCGGAAGAACATTTGACACTACGATATAGTTAGATAAGTTAGATTTTACGTATGCAGAATATCTAATGAAACAAACTAAGGGTCTGAAACTGAATCTGTTGGAAAGTTTAGAAATAAATAAATTCAAGGAATTTATTGAATGAAGCAACTGAATTATCTGATTCACCCAATTGGATCTATTCACCTAGGTACCTGGTGGTTTATCAAAAGTAATAAAAAAAATTTATTGTTGATTAGTTGTTTATGAGCATTTGAGGAAGTTACTAGGTAAAAAAACGCCTTATGTGATAATGAAGAGAAAACAACATATTTGTAAATATTATTTAATTAAAGTGTACAATGGATTTCTATGAAGTAAAGGCCAACACGGTTCCAATATTGTGTTGAGGCCATCATCCAGGAACTTCCTGGTAGAATTCTAGGGATTTGTATGATTTTTCTATGTTACAAGACTAAGTACCTTGTCAGACAAGGCAAAAACTACCTGAGTCTCCAGTCTTTTTGCCCTGGCTGATTTGACGTTAACATGTTCAGTTTTATTAAATTTTATCTTACATTATTTTGACCAAAAAGTTCTGTTGATTTAAATAAAGGTTGAAGTGATTTTGTGCACATATTATTTACGTATTGCAACAATTATATACCTACAGGTAAATAGCACTAAAATCCATATGTGGTGAACGAGACAACTTTCTAAATATATAGAAATTGTTAAGGAGTGTTCACATATCAATCTGTCGCGTCATCTAAGAAACGTTACCAGAAATTTGGGTGTAACAGATTCTGAAATTATTAAAAATAACAAAAATTCCCTTTTTCTGAAAGCGACAGTTGAAATCGTCTTGAAAATTTGTCACAGTACTCTCGATGTACATCAAATTAATGTCATATCGGTAATTTATCAACCCATTAATTTTATCATAGGGGACCAGATTTACCTTAATGTTGTAACTGCTCACAAAGTTGGTTATTTACTCATATTTTTAATTGGGGAGTTCGACAGGTTACCATTATTACTAATGTTGATGAATGATTATTCTCATACATCATATCACTTCAGTGCTTTGAAGATTTATAGGTGTCCATTTAAATAATATTAAATAACATTACCCTGATTTTCACAAATTTGTATAGTATTTTTTTCAAGAATAAAATAAAAAATAAAGAAATTACACATAAAGATGATAAATCGTGAGTTAATATATAACCTGCGGTTATATGTTGAATGCTTTCATAACTTTCTTCCATATTTGTTTCAAATACATGTTAAAACATGTATTTGAAACAAATACATACACTTAAAAGTGTGAACAAAATAATGAACAGTACTTACACAAGTCTTTTATTTCACAGTCAATAAACTGTGGAAAAATCCTTTATTATTTTCCATGAAGTCAAGACCGATTCAACTGAATTCTTGTTCTCAGCTTCTTTTAAAATTTGGGAAATGTTGACCATACTTCGAATTTTATTCTCTCATTCCAAGAACGCCTTACGTCTTGAAGATAGTTTTCTTCGAATTTTAAGCACAAAGGCTCCACATAACATTCAGATGAGTAATTCGTTTACTAATTCATTTCCGTCTGTCGTCTAGCCAAAATTTAACGCAAATATTTTTGAAAGGAATGTCTACTTGAAATTCGGAAAGTAAATTATTTATACAAAAAATGAAGCTCAAGATATTTTTCATTTCAATGTGATAGCTCAACTGTATATGCAGATTTTTCGTTAATTTCATATTGAGATGATTTCATTGGTAAAGATTTCGTTTTAGTATTATTAATTCAAGAAAAACCATGAATGTTGAAGAAATTGAAGAGAAAGCCTACAAAATGGGCTTAATTGTTGCTTTAAAAATACAGACCATGAGAGTAAAGCAGATAATATTGTTAAATTCTTATCTTCGAAGACTTAGTTATAAATCACTTCCAGCAGAGTATTTACAAGATGCCGGAATAAAACCATTACTGGTAAGTTTTGTATTGAGTATTACTTCTACTACAATACATAACTAAAAATTTCTAAGTGTTTTTGTATTAAATTCTGGGAAGCATTTTATTATCTCTTACAAATACTATATTAGTCATCAATAACGTTTACTTGTGAATAGTATTTGTGACTCAAATTTTTCCTGTTGAATCGTGCGTAGTTTATTTAACGTGAAAAAAATTTAAAAAATTCAATTGTAGGATTACATTCTACGTTAGATGTTAAAGAAATCTTACAGTAACAAAATTTCACATATTTATGCAGTTAATTCAATTTTCTAATTGCTATTGCCAATTTGATTTTTTCAGTATAATCTGCTTATTATTATGATGGAGTACAACAGAAAAGGCTATCCAAACCACCGAAAACTGAAGAGATCATGTGGATTATAGGGAAAAAATCTCTGTTCAAGTTTCGCTTCAAATTAAGAATTATTCTACATAATAAATATGTAAATATTGTACATTGTTTTCAATAAAATATTGAATACCATAGGTCTTAAGTATTTCATTCTCAGTTTACTTATTTGAATAATTTCCTACATTTTTCCAGTTCACAGCTGAAATGGGATAATTCATTATAACTATAATATACGCAACAAAAACATTGATCTGCGATGAAATTCCGTTAAAAATATTAGGAGTACAAATAAGTTTCCGCCGTTTTTTAACACAAATTAAATATTTATTATAGAAGAATGGTTTTAAACGATGTGAGACTGCTTACTGAGTGACTTCTAATGTTAGAGCAAGTTCTTTTTGTGTTTGAGATGAATCTTCCTCCAATAATTCCTCCAATTCTGCATCCTCGTAAATTTTGGCCTTCCACTGCGATCTTTGTCTTCTACGTCGAAATCACCGTTTTTAAACTTTTGAAACCACTCTCGACACACTCTCTCACTCAAAGCACCCTCGCCATATGCTTCTACGAGCAACTGATGCGCCTCAGCAGCAGATTTTTTTAAATTAAAGAAGTAAACTACTATTTCCCGCAATTGACGCTTACTTGGCTCAAATTTTGACACTTTCAACTTATAAAAATTATATTTTACCAATATAAAATCAATGATATTAATAGGTTATGTTGTTCTTGAATGTCCAAACTATATTTTAAGCCGGTTATCATATGCGAAAGCTAACCGAAACTCCGTGCCGCGCCATCTACAATAAAACGGCGGAAACTTATTTGTAGACCTAATAGTTATAAGAAAATGATTAAAAAATAATTTTATTAATATTTTTGATAAGATTATTTTTCCCTTAATCACTACTACTTTTTATGCATATCTAGTAACCAACTATTTCGAAATGCATAGACGGCTACTGTCAAGCTAAACATTTACTACATTTCACTATATGTGTGGAATTAACACTCAATATTTGATATATTGTCGGAAAACTTTTAGATCGAAATGAACACTATTTAAGCATGCCGGTTAAACATTCAACAAAATCCAGTACCAATTCGTTGATCTTATTTGAATGATGCTTGGTAGAAATGATTTATAATTGACTAATTAATGAAATGCATGTTCATATTTCTTTAATAAGGCATTAAGGCAATAATGCATTCCTTCATTAATCTAAAAATACGAATAATCGAACGAACAGAATGTTAACAAACTTCACACTCATCATAGCCCATAAAAAACAGAAAACTTGGACGTTGGTTCCAATTATATTCGATCCCTTGCAAAAAAATTAAAAAAATTATTTTACAAATCTCAACATCTATTTAAAGTTACATGAACTTATACAAAATTATTCTCAATTAAGTAATTTTTTATTTTATTTAATTTCGAAGCTAGTTCGAACTTTGAAGTATAAAACATATTGAACATATTTTCGAAATGGACGCCTACTCGAAATTTGATAGCTATATTATTTAGACCAAAAAGGTCAGTACTGTCCACATTATGGAAAAATTTTAATCTTTTTCGACGTGTATCCATGTGCCATCTCACAGAATGACAATTTAACAAGGCGACGCACGCGCATGTTATGTCAAATCTGCAATAATTTTTTCATCAATATTATAGGAAGTATAATTTGAACTATTTAATATTCAATTAAAAATTAATCTTACTATTATATATTTAAATTTATCATTCCCAATGTTATGCATGATAACTATTCTTTCTATCTTCATCATTTACCCAGTATATTATTCTTTAGTCATAAAATTCTATGGAATTATTATTCTTTGATCTATTCTTTCGTTACTATTCACTTATGGGAAATATAAATAATAAAATATTTATGTATTAATACCGTATTGTTGGAGGTTGAGTTTTAATAACAATATTCATTAAAGAAGGACTATGAGTCCTGAAGAACTTAAGGAATTCCGCAAAATAAATTTAATTATTGATCTACATATACTGATTTTGAAGGTCAAACAGAAGATGTTGTTAAATGTTTATATCCAAAGATTGTGTTATCATGTAGTTCCTACACAATTTCTAGAAGATGAAGAGGTTAAAACAGTACTGGTAAGTTTTGTATTCATTCACTTGTTGAAAGTATTTGAAATTCAACTTTTTTTTTCTGTTAAATGGCACGCTTTATGTTTTTCGTATAAATTAAGAAAATTCAGTTAGATGATATTGAAAAATTTTTCAGGGATAAAGTATTGTATATATTTATGTTGTTAATTTTTCAATCACCATTATCAATTTAATTTTTTCAGTATATCCTGCTTCTCCTTATTACCCACTACAACAGAAGATTTAATCGAGAGCTTAGAAAAATGAAGAGGTCATGCGGTTTATAGAGCTTAAATATTTTCTTTAAAGTTTTGTTGCTGATTGGCAATGAGTGGAATTCAACTTAATGGATGTGTAAAAATTGTACATAATTTTGAATAAACTAATAAATACAATAAGCTAGTACTGAATTATTCTCAGTATATTTGTATTGACTTCCTCATACCCGTGAAATTATATAATACTTTATAACTATAATATACACAACAAAATACTTCATTGGAATAAAATTCCTAGAAAAATATTCATACAAATGTGGTGAAAATAAAATTAATAAATGTTTTAATGGGAATCCTATAATTTGAACAACATGTTTTAAATGTAGTAAAATAGACACGTGTTGGCATTTAAGGTTAAAAATATTGGCACATTGTGAAGTTTACATTTTGCACATAACCATTGTTTCGTCATACTATGACTTCAACAGGTATAAGTACAAACTGTATAAGTCAAAGACGTGTAGTTATTGAATAAAATAGTACTTACTGAATAAAATAAGAGGTTATTTGCACCATTTATCATTAACGACAATTGTTCCGCCAACATTGCTTAAGTTAAGTTTGAACTAACTCTTAACATTGCACAACACTTCTTATATAGCTAAAAACTAGTTTAACAACTAACAATTTTACGAAGTTATTATAAGAAAATATTGCAAACAGGGGAAACAGATAACCATCAATTCACAGAAATACCAATAAAGAAAAATATGCGAAAAAAGGGATAAGAATAACCACAAAATATATTCGGGCGAATTATAGGAACTACCTCAATAAGTAAATATATTCAACAATGGGGATCTTGCAACATCTGTTTGGTCGTTAAGAATAATTTTAAGGTTCTTGTACCTACTAATTTTATTTTCATACTTGATAATTTAATTGTAATTGTAATTGTTAAAATTATGTCCAAATTCTTTAAAATTATTGGCATATATTGAACGTGAGATGACGTATGACTTCGCTGGTGTAAGATCAGTAAATGGGACATCTGATAGATGAAAATAAATCGAATATCGTATTTGGGTGCGCTAGTAGTTGATTTGAAGATCAGAAATCGCTTATACCTCCAAAACGACTCATGTTTATATATATAAATTTTTTACTTATTTTGAGGTCAATAATCAACCCAAAATATTGGAACTTTGTTTTTCAACACCCAGTATATAACAATCGAAAATGGTTATTTAATTGAAACCTATTATTAATAATTATATATCAATAAATCGAATGAACCTAATAAACGAACCGAAAATATGCAAACAAAATTGTAGGTTGTTACAAACCACCTTAGAAATACCATACCGATACTCCAGTTTCAATCAGGCTGGTTATTTCCCAAACAAAATAAAAAATTATTTTATTGAAATAAACATCCATTTCGAGTAACAAAAACTGAAACAATTTTTTTCAACTCAAAACAACAATGGGAGAACTATAAGAAATAAGACGGATATATAGGGTGTTTTTTTTTCAGAGTGATAGAACTTTCGATAGGGATAACTGTGATTTGACAAAAGGTAGAAGCCATGTTTCTGTTTAGTAAGCATTGACAAATTATCAAGAAGAAACTCAATTCGCCACAAAGTTTACAAATTATTGAAATTTATTTTAAACAACAGTGTTCTATTCGCCAAACTTATAAGGCACTTCGTGAAATTTATGGTTTACATTATCGTCCATCAAAGCAGCTTATTTGTCGAACTATCGATAGATTTCGGACAACATTTTCTCTACTCGATGCAACAACAATAATAAAACAAAGAACTGTACGTACAGAAGAAAATATCGCTGCTATAAGTCATAGGGTTGATGATGATCCAGATTTGTCTATTCGTCCGGTTTCTGGTTGAATGGCTATGTAAACAAGCAAAATTGCCGTATACGGAGTGAAAACAATCCTCAAGAAATTCTGCAGGTTCCATTGCATCCTGAAAAATGCATCATCGATCCATATTTTTTTAAAAACGATGCTGGAGCTGGATGTTACAGTGAATGGTGCTCATTGCAGATCGATGATAAGTGATAATTTGTTTCAAAATTTGAATGGTTTCGACCCAGAAGTGTTTTGGTTCCAACAAGATGGTGCTGCACCTCATGCTGCTACCGTAACAATTTATTTATTGAAAAAAGATTTGGCGATAACATTATTTCGAGAAATGGTCCATATAATTGGCCTGCTATTTTCTTTGGGGTTATGTCAAGTCATTGGTTTATGTTGATAAATCAGAAACAATAGACGCTTTGGAAGCCAACATAACTGGTGTTAATGATGAAATAAGGCCTGAATTACTCGAAAAAATGGCCCAAAATTGGTCTGGTCGACTGCGGTTCCTCAGAGCTAGTCGTGGTGGACATATGCCGGAAATTATTTTTAAAACATAAATGTCATAAAATTATCTTTCAAATAACAAAAAATTTGGCTTCAATCTGAATTTAAATGTGTTTTATTTCAATTTAAAGTTCTATAACTCTAAAAAAACACCTGATATTAACTTTAAAAATAGAAGTATATGTTGGATAGACTGAATGCAATTTTAAAGCACGTTTATAGAAAATATATTTGCCGACAACATATCCGTCTTTTTGAACATATTTTAATTCACACTGTACACATTCTCAAAAACATAAGAAACAATTGGATCAATAAGACTTTCCAGAAATTTGTTTATCCAGATTTTATTGAGAATCATTTAAAAACTGTATCATTCAATTCATTAAAACAAATGCATCAATCAGAAGAAGGCTAGTTGTTAAAATATGGTTACACATTATCTTTGAAGGCACTTTATCCTACATCACTGGAACGACAAAATGTCAATTTAGTATTGCAGATTTTCAATTCGAATATTGTTAATGCTCTTAGAGAACTAGGAGGGAAAAATTCGATAACTTTGAGGAAACTTCTGACTTTTTGATTATTATATGCACTTGGTGGGATATTATTAATGTTGAAACTTCACTGAAAGGTCAGAGATTTTGGAATAAAAACTGAAGCAAAGAAATAATATTTCCCCTTAATAGTTTCATTCATTTAGTAAATATCCTAAAAATATTCAGTGTTTATATTCATTATTCATATGTTCCTCCTGAAATGTTTCAATATAGTATGTACCAAGTAATATATTAATTGTTTTCCTTAAATTGTGTTTGATTTCATCCATAGACAAGATATACTGATTTATATTAAGATCAAATGTCTGAATAAATATTTAATCACTTTATGCCACAGATTGTTAATTTCATTGTCAATATATGTCATATGTCATCCAAATGACATTCGTTCAAAATTCAGAAAATAATAAAAATTTAATTTTGGTAAATTTCAAGTCGATTTCCTCCATACAAATAGAAGGAATGAACATAATTCGGAACTTTTACGAATACTAGTAACCCTATCCGTGATGACGTGATGACTCATCTTTCGAGGTGAGTAGGACTTGTTGTTTAGGTGGTGTTGCTTCATTCCTATTCCAAACAAATGGTTGTGCTCACCCCCGTTAGGGGGTTGAAGTTACGGGGATGAAAAAAAGCGGAAAAGTTGTTCCCCTTCGAATCAAAAAGTGACGGGTCCGAGCGATTTTCCACATTTTCATTTTAAAGTCGGAAAATCGAGGTGTTAAGTTTTCCTTGTAGCACCCTGTAAAGTGTCTCTCCTTAATTCACAATCCTTGCGATGTTTTCTGCTACTCCCGTGTCATCAGATGTTCCTTCACTGAATCTATTTGTATACATTTCCTCGGTTTGCAGGAAAGTAATGTTGATAATTCTTCCTTTTTCAATTGTAGGTTCCGAGCGGTTTCTGGGATGTCAGATTCTTCACTGACGGCTCTAAATAAATCTCTGGTGTTGGAATTCGAGTTTACTCGCCCGGTCTATAGCCATTGTCTTTACGTTTTTTTCGGTTACTTCTTTCAGCTATCCATGAGGCTCCTTCCTTTCTCTGTAACAGTGAGATTACTAAGCCGATCATAGTTTCGGATTCCAAAAAGTCCTTTAGATAAAATATAAAGATGGCATCCTCACTCTTCAAATTATGTAATTGCCCTTAAAAAAACAGTCAATATACATTAGGAAAATCGTGAAGTTTCTCTAGTGTGGGTACCCAGTCACACACAGATAACAGGAAATGAAGCAGCGGATTCATTGGCTAAAAAAGGCTCAACCTTGTCTTTGTCAACTACTTTTAAGGGAGATGTAGAAGAATTAAGTCCTTATAAAAAATAAAATGGAAAAGATGGAAAATTGAATGGATAAAGTAAGTAAATAAATAAATAAATAAATGAATAAATAAATAAATAAATAAATAAATAAATGAATAAATAAATAAATAAATAAATAAATAGACAAATAAATTAATTAATTGAATAAATAAATTAAATTAATTATTCTTTGATCACAACTGAAAATTGTCGATGGTCTTAGTAACCAAGCACATATAAAACAAAGGAAGAAGAAGAAGATCTATGAAAAAATTAGCATCTGAATCTATTACCTTGGTCCCTAAACTTGTATAAAGAAAATGCATTTTATTCTTATGATCATTAATGTTATTCCATTAATTTGACTCATTGGAAGTTTTTTTAACTTTATTTGTTTGAAAAGAACTATGAGGGTTAAAGCAAAGGATAAAGTATTATCAAAAAAAGTTTATATGATGAAGGCTCTGCGGTTAGCTGCGATGCAAGTAATGAACAATATTATGTTGAGTTCATATGATAGAAGATTTTGTTATCGTTCAGTTCCAGTGGATATAGAAGATAACTGGGTCAGAATAGTACGGGTAAGTTTCGTATCGATAATCATTTTACTATAATATATAAATATTATTGTTTTTACTCGTATATATATATTTTGTGCTGAATCCTTCGATGTATTTTTTTCCGTTCTAAATTCCCCATTCTTTATTTACAACATTTATTTGCTAATTGTGTTTGCATTAGACTCATTTTGTCGTTGGTTCGTGCATTGTAAATTTTTCGTAAAAAAAATTCGAAACGGTCCACTGCAGTTTGACACTACGGATTTGATGACACTGGAAAATCTTAGAAAGTACAATCTTTCATATAATTATATAGGTAATTAATTCAATTTTTCCAAGTTGAAAAAAATAAAATTTAATCCAATTGAAGGAAAAATAAAGCGGTCACGTGGTTTTAGAGCTGAAAAATCTTTGTGAAGATTTTGTTCGTAATAATTACCTAGAATCAACTTGACAGAAACGACGCCATGCGTGCATGTATCAAATCTGCAATAAACTTTTTATTGTTATTATAAAAGTGTCAATTTCATTTGACGAATTCTTCAGTATTCAATTAGAAATTTATATTATTCTATATAACATTATAATTTTCAAAATTTTGCATGTTAACTCGTTTATCAGGTTTCATAGTCTAGAATATTATTATTCATTTCTGTGAATTTCTGGAAGGATTAGTGTTTGAATATTCTGCTTCCAACGTTATCCTTATGCTTGTATGTACAGAAAGCATACTTTTCTTTTAATCATTAATATTATTCTATTAATTTGACGAGTGTTTGAGAATAACTATAGAGGCTGAGTAAAAGCGAAAGTAAGCATTACAAAAATATATGAAAATTGCTCTACAGGCAGCGATTATGTAAGTAATGACAAATATTATATACTATACTACTCTGTCAAGAATACGGGGAATTTTCAATTAAAACAACATTTTAACATTTAATCGTGAAAATTTATTGGGTCGCCTTCAAAATAGGCTCCATTTGCTCCAATACATCTATGCCAACGGCACTTCCAATTATCGAAACATTTTTTATAGGCGCTTTCCGGGATGGACTTTAGCTCTCGCGCCGAATTTTGTTTTATGGCTTCAATCGACTCAAAACGGGTGCCACAAAGGGGCATTTTTAGTTTTGGGAAGAGGAAAAAGTCGCTGGGAGCCAAATCCGGCGAATACGGTGGTTGCTGAAGCACGTTTGTTGAGTTTTTGGCGAGAAAGTCAGTCACAATCGTAGCTCGGTGAGAAGGCGCGTTATCATCATGCAAAATCCATGAGTTGTTCGCCCACAAATTTGGCCGCTTCTTACGGATACGCTCACGCAAACGTTTCATAACGCCTAGGTAATACTCCTTGTTTACCGTTTGACCCTCTGGAACGAATTCGTAGTGCACCACGCCACGGATATCGAAGAAAACAATGAGCATCACCTTCATTTTCGAGCGGCTTTGGTGTGGTTTTTTCGGTTTCTGCTCATTTTTTGCCACCCATTCCGATGATTGCTGGCTTGTTTGCATATCGTACTCGTAGACTCAGGTCTTATCATCAGTTATAATGCGTTCCATGAATGTAGAATCGGAATTACAGCGATCCAGCATGTCTGAAGCAACCTGTTCGCGATGAAGTTTTTGAAGAAAATTCAGGTCTTTCGATACGAGTCGTGCGGCCACCTTTCTCATGCCCAAAATGTCAATCAAAATCGTACGTGCGGACTCGTGGGATATCTTAAGATCATGTGCTATCTCTCTCAAGCTGGTACGACGGTTTTCCAGCACCCTTTCCTTAATTTTATCGACGTTATCTTCGATCGAAGCCGTCGATGGGCGTCCACTTCACGACCGTCCTTGAAAGCTCTGTACCACTGATATGCACGAGTTTTCGATAGAGCATTATCACCAAAGGCCTTTTGCAACATTTTCAATGCATCGGCACACGAAAATTCATTTGCAACACTAAACTTTAAACAAATTCTTTGCTCAACGTAATCACCCATAGTAAAAATCGGCACGCACTCTGACATCGACTGACTTAATCAGCTGTTGCAAACACACTAGTTTACAGATCCCGCTCAAGCTTGGCATAGTAATTAAGGACAGTGGTACCAACCTAGGAAAAAAATTTTTACCTGCCTCATTGCCCCGCCAGATTTAAATCCATAATTCCCGGTACTTTCTTGACAGAATGTATATTAAATTCATATAGAAGATTAAGTTATTGTTCAGTTCCAGCGGATATAGAAGAATCCGTTGTTAGAACAATGCGGGTAAGCTTTGTATCTATCAACTATCAATTTTACTGTAATATACATGAAAATCGTTGTTTGTACTCATATATGTTTTGTATTTAATACTGCCGTGCGTTTTATTGTCTACTCTAAATTCCCCATTGGTTATTGATTATTATTATTATTATTATTTATTATTATTATTATTATTATTATCCTGATACTCCTAGATCTTCTGTGAAGATCCCTCAGAAGCTTTTTTCAGCTTGTACGAGTTAGGAGTTCAGTTGTGTTCTGTGTAGGCTTTGTTACTGCGATCTTGCGCCACTTTAGGTCACAGCACTGTTAATTTTTGACCCAACAGTGAAATGGTGGCAGATACCCGTCCAACTAGAAAATTTCTTTTTCTACCTGAATAGGATTCGAACCCTGGACCTCCCGGTCACGAGTCCGATGCTCTCCCGCTGAGCTATCCACACTCATAACGTGATAACATTTATATGCTAATGGTATTCGATATTCAACTTTTTTTCGGTTGCTTCGCCCGTTGTATATTCTTCGTGAAAAAACTCGGGAAAGTTCAACTGTAATTTTGTCAATTTACGGCACTACTTTGATAACACTGAAAATATGTTTTAAAGAACAAGATTTCATATACTTATGTAGGTTATTAATTAATATTTCCAATTGAATTTTTTCAGCATGAACTACTCCTTGCCATTACCGAGTACAACAGAAATTTCAATCGAGATGAAGAAATAATGCATAGGTCACGTGGTTTTTAGAGATGGATGATCTTTGTGAAGGATCGATAGATAGATTTTTTTCATGTTTTACACAACATTAGTTATATGAAATATGAAATGACGTCAAAATAAATAGTTTAAATTAATAAGTTTCAGTTTCAGTACCAAAATAATCCCCACACTTATAAGGTTCCAAATGAATTAATATTTTCTTAAATCTATATAAACTATCACAGCATTTAATACAATTCAGTAGTTTACTGAATAGTTTTATATACATGTAATAAGGACGTTTTTCACTCAAGGCTAAACTATGGTACGGATGAAATAAATCTTGTATTCTAGTATTATAATTATGACAAACTACCATATTAAAGTTATCTTTATTTTTAAAAACAACCAACAAATATTCAGAAATATACAAAGCATATACTGTCATTATATTCATATTTCTGAATTTACTTCTGGATGAATCGCGATACTTCTTTTTTGAGTTATAAATACTGATTGGACATCCCAGAAAATGATTACAAATCTAATGACTGCTTCACAATTCGCTTAATATAATATTTTCAAAGTATTTATCATCCCCCATATACTGGCTAATCTCGAACAGGTTTTACTTATATGTATCTCCCAATCCAGAAATTCATCTATTTGTATGCCAAGGAATTTTGTACTCGATACAGGTTCTGCAATGTTATTCCCAAAAGTTTTTTAATTGTTTAGTACGAAATAATACTAATCTTGCTTTAGAAGTATTTATCACTAGCCTATTCATATTTAATTTCAAAAAATTATATTTAATATTATAACTTCAGGAATTAAATTAATGTCATATAAGCACCGCTTATATCAAACGACATATAAAATAAACATTCATTATGAGACATCCAAATGAGATAACAAAATCCAATAAATGTAAATTATTAACAAAAATCCTATAAATTGAATATTTTGAGTAGACAAAATTTTGAAAACAGATATCTTTCAAAAATGTTTAACATTATCCTAGAAATTTCATCCTAAAACTTCTTAGGATTATGTTAAACATTTAATTAATAAGGAGTATGGGCTATGGTAATTATTTTGATATGAATATGCTAATTTTTGAGCATTACGGCAAATTATGGTCTGATCTGAGCATGAGGAAAGTTTATTCTGCGTTGGTAACGTGGAAATATCGAGAATACATTTCTTTACTTGAATTAACTTGCAAAGGTATGTCTTGTATGTATTTTGCATACTCTAGATGGCGTTAGTAATATCTTAGAGTCTCTGTGTATGTATTTTGTATACTCTAGATAGCTCTAGTGTATTATTAATATCTAGGAATCTCTGTGTATAGCGACTATAGATACTTGACAGATTTGGAGTCACTAGCATACATTGCACTGATGAAAACCAATCAGTTTGAAACATGCGCATGTCTGCAATTTGCCTCTGTGATTTACCTTGTCGAGTTTGTTTGAGTATAGAATTGATATACAGATGTATGTTACACTATCTCGATTTCTAGAACTTTCCATAGCTCATACTCCTTATTAATGATTTTTGGTATAGATCAGCCGAATTAATTTATTTTAATACTTTTTTATTTTTTTATTATTATATAATCCACTTTATTTCTGCTAATATTAGCGGAAATGAAGTGTTTTACTTTAAATCATATACCATGAATTTCCGTCAAGACCGAAACAGGCCAAAGTTTGGATAGATTATTCACCATTTTGGAAATGAGTTTTCAAATTTTCCCAGCTCTGTTTGAGTGTAAGTTGACCCAATTCGTTAATGCCAAATATCAAACTAACTTTCTGTCAGAACACGAATGACGGAAGTGTTACCAAGCTCGAAATATCCACTCTTTAGTTGCTTTCAAATTATTCTCCTTCTCGAAATGAACAAAAAAACAACACTGACTGCAAGTGACATGTAAAGTGATCACAGAATGAAAACATATCTCGATTACGAAGTTTTTTTAAGTGAAAACTGGATGATTTATTTCTGGCACAAAAGAGGATTTTTCCACGTAACTCTCCTATTTTTACTCTAAGCCCTTCGATAATGAGACTGTCATGGATCAATGAGGGACCAATTTGAGCGTTATTAAAAGTCTGGGGTTTAATCAGTGACATTCGATTGTCGGATTAAAATTAACCCCACTCTAGGGTAATCCCATGATGAAATATATTGATGGAGCGAGGTCGATGGAAGTTACAAGGATCGAAACTCTGGTCTACGCACACACGAAAGAGTTATTATTTTTTTACGACAAAGTCCGGGCTTATTTAGATGCCACTGAGGTAATAAATGGAGCTTGTATGGCGTGAACGCTAACAGTATCAATCTTTAGGGTTTGGTGAAGTTATGGATCAATGGATTTTATAGGTTTGCTCCACATAAAGAATGTTTTTCAGAGGGGAGTGTTTCTGTAAACGAAGAAAGAACTGACTTTAATTAGTTAGCTATGGTAATTTAAGTTCGTGCGGTTTTTTGTCGAAAAGTGAATCTTTATTGGGAAAAGTTGGTTATACATTCAAAGTTCAAAGCATTGTCTCTTTAGCCGTTTTCCATCCATTTTTTACGTCATCATAATTAGAGAAGTGCTGGTCAGCCGGTCCATGTTGCATCGATGGGAAGAGATGGTTATTGGAAGAAGTGATGTCTGGGGGTAGGACCTTCCAATTGAGCGCTTCTAAGTAAGTTTTAACGGGAGACGCAACATGTGGCTGTGCTTTGTCAATCTCTTTGTCGTGTCTGTCGGTGTATTACGGTCGTTTTCACAAATCCTCGTCGTAAGGTGATCCTATCGACAAACCTTTCCCGTAGCAAACCGAGCGTAGCATCAACTGTATTGCATAGAGCGCCATCTGATTGGAACGACACTCTTCAGTATTGATATTCTTAAGTACTGGCCATAGAAATTTGAGTTACATGATTTTATAGGGGTCTACATTCAGGGTTACAGTTGTTTCATCTCCATTTCTGAAGAAATAAGGTCCAATGATACCGTCATGCCATAAACATCACCGCAGAGTGAGTTTTTCGGAATACAAAGGAATTTCATGTAACACTTCTTGGTTGTATTCGCACCAATAAGGGCAATTTTGCTTGTTAACAGAGCCATTCAACCGAAAATTTGCATCGTCCGAGAAGATGATTTTCGGCCAAAATATAGGATTGTGCTCCAAGTGCTCAAGGGCAAACTTTCAGTATGATCATTTGGCTTCAGTTCTTGAGTCAATACCACTTTATGAAAATGTAACCCCGAATACTCAGGCAATAGTCTCCAAGTTGATGTCTGAGAAAATTCCAGTTCTTGCGATCGTGAAATCGGCAAATTTGGCTCATCGATAATACAGGCCGCTCCAGCTTCCATGTTCTCCTCCCTTTGTATGTTTTAACGTAATTTTTTCTTCTATCAGAGATTGAGATATCAGGATCTGTCGAACTGATGCTGACACATAAAATATCTTCATAAAACGTCTAGAATACGTTGCAAATGACTTTTATGAAGACGAAGTTATGACTCACTACATTGATGTGTTGTAGAATATTCATGGATCGCATAATTATTTGAAATTCTTCATCAAACGTATCGAGCATTCAATTCACAATATAAAATCACTTAATTCTAACATATGTACTTTAAAATAAAATAGAAAGGCCTTTTACTTGATAGAAGAAATATAACAAAATTTGAATATCAAAACAAATTAAAATATGTTTACCTTCTACAATTTTAATTTCAAAAAAATTTTTATTCAAAAACTTTTAGAATCAAATTAATGTCTAAAACAAGCACCGCTTACATTTAATAGACGTATATAATCAAAACTCAATATATAATGTCAAATGGAATAAATAAACCAAAAGATATACGAAAGTCATTGAAATTAATAAATAAATATTTAAAGGAGACAAAATTTGTTTCTGGTTCTAACTTCAAGAACGCCATTTGCCTTTTAAAAACATGAACACACTTAAAGGACTTCTCAAAGAATATAATTTATTTGAAATATTTAATATATTTAAATATTCGAATAAGTAAATTCAGAAATCTCTCAGAGCATGCACTATATCTTCAAAAAACAAATATAATTCTAAGCAATTCCGTCTTCAGTCCTGAAATATATTCAAAATATCAAAATCAAAAAACTAACCTATATCAAACAACTCACCACGTGTAAATGAATAATGTTTGGAGACATAGATCATCGTTATAATTCAAGATTGATCTATGTTCTAACAGAATCACAGAACAGTGTGAGCTATTTTTAAGGTTTATTTAAATTCATTGACATTCCATAATAAGATTTATTGAAGCCAAAATATAATTATATATTATATATAAAATCAAATAGAAAGGCCTTTTACTTGATAGAAGAAATATAACAAAATTTGAATATCAAAACAAATTAAAATATGTTTATCTTCTACAATTTTAATTTCAAAAAAAATTTTATTCAAAAACTTTTAGAATCAAATTAATGTCTAAAACAAGCACCGCTTACATTTAATAGACGTATATAATCAAAACTCAATATATAATGTCAAATGGAATAAATAAACCAAAAGATATACGAAAGTCATTGAAATTAATAAATAAATATTTAAAGGAGACAAAATTTGTTTCTGGTCTTAACTTCAAGAACGCCATTTGCCTTTTAAAAACATGAACACACTTAAAGGACTTCTCAAAGAATATAAATTATTTGAAATATTCAATATATTTTAATATTCGAATAAGTAAATTCAGAAATCTCTCAGAGCATGCCCTATATCTTCAAAAAAACAAATATAATTCTAAGCAATTCCGTCTTCAGTCCTGAAATATATTCAAAATCAAAAAACTAACCTATATCAAACAACTCACCACGTGTAAATGAATAATGTTTGGAGACATAGATCTTATAATTCAAGATTGATCTATGTTCTAACAGAATCACAGAACAGTGTGAGTTATTTTAATTTGTTTTGATATTCAAATTTTGTTATATTTCTTCTATCAAGTAAAAGGCCTTTCTATTTGATTTTATATATAATATATAATTATATTTTGGCTTCAATAAATCTCATTATGGAATGTCAATGAATTTAAATAAGCCTTAAAAATAGCTCACACTGTTCTGTGATTCTGTTAGAACATAGATCAATCTTGAATTATAACGATGATCTATGTCTCCAAAAATTATTCATTTACACGTGGTGAGTTGTTTGATATAGGTTAGTTTTTTGATTTTGATATTTTGAATATATTTCAGGACTGAAGACGGAATTGCTTAGAATTATATTTGTTTTTTGAAGATATAGTGCATGCTCTGAGAGATTTCTGAATTTACTTATTCGAATATTTAAATATATTAAATATTTCAAATAAATTATAATCTTTGAGAAGTCCTTTAAGTGTGTTCATGTTTTCAAAAGGCAAATGGCGTTCTTGAAGTTAGAACCAGAAACAAATTTTGTCTCCTTTAAATATTTATTTATTAATTTTAATGACTTTCGTATATCTGTTGGTTTATTTATTCCATTTGACATTATATATTGAGTTTTGATTATATACGTCTATTAAATGTAAACGGTGCTTGTTTTAGACATTAATTTGATTCTAAAAGTTTTTGAATAAAAAATTTTTTGAAATTAAAATTGTAGAAGATAAACATATTTTAATTTGTTTTGATATTCAAATTTAAAAAAAAAAAATATGTACTTTAGTTTTTTCATCAACGAAGGAAATGAAAACTGAGATATAAAATTCGTCTGGTCTTTTATTCAGATGAAAGAACTTGATAGAATTGCTATAAAAGATAACATCAATACGATTTCTTGATCCGCATCCTCTACAAATGTGACATTTCCTTCAGAGCACACTATCAAGATCTCATTGCGAGCTTAGGTGGCTTTGTAATGCATCCTTTTTGTTTGAATTGTTGAGCGCTGACAATAGAGGGATTTTGCCTTTATTGTGAAAAAACCAGCAAGATAATTCAGCAACCCTCGAAGTTCGATGACTTACAGCTAGAAATATGTACAGAAAGAAGCGGAGTATTATCCATACGAGTAGGTTGACGATGTTTCCTCTTGATATGTAGGAAAGGGTCATAAATCCAAAGTCCCAAGTTACAGACGGTGCTATGCGATCCCGCTGGTTTGCCGTAATTAATGAAAATGGCTTGTCAGACGCTGTCAACATTAAACGATCTAGAGATTAGAAGGTTTTAATTTCACTTGTCTTCGCGGCTGGGCCATAAGGAAAGATCTATAGGGAAAATTGGATCGCCTTGTTTGGCGTCGACGACAAATGACGGGTCTTGAGATGATTGGAGCTTGGAGTGCTGGAGGAAGTATCAATTTTAGCTTCTCAAGGACGATAACCTTGAATTTTTTTATGTAATACACCAAATTCTACTGGTACATAGTGTAAAGGGTTTTCAAATAAGATGTTTCATTTTGAATGGCCGCCTATCTGTCATCTTTTGACATTTGACAAGTAAAAACTACGCCATTTTAAAAAATGGAAGATAAATGATTCAGGAACGCATTGAAATTGTTAAAATTCACTACAAAAATAGTAAAAATATTGCAGTCACAGTTCGCAAAACTAAAGCACCTTTGGGTGGTCGTGAAACATTTTCTAGGCTTTCATCCCCTCTTTGTTATGAAACCTGTATTATATATAGACATTTTTGAACATTGTTTAATCAGTATCTAGTAGAATTCACCTGATGAAGTCATGGTGTGACGAAACAATTGTTGTGAAATGAAATATTAGCGGAAATAGAATATTATTTTTATTCATAATTTCAAGATGAATTTCCGTCAAGTAAAGACCGAAACAATCATAGAAATACTGATCATTGTTGGTTAACAGAATTGTGTATAAAAGCATTTGTATATATTGGTTTATGAAATGTTGGAAATACATGTGAATTATATTATTGATTCTGATAACAATCAAAAATATTAATACAGTTATTATGCTCCGTTTCCATAGTGAATAATATTGAAGGATGTAGTTCGTTGATAAACAAAAAGAATTTTTTTATTAGTCTGTGTGTACCTATGATTCAACAGCAAACATCGTCTACGTATCTATACTAATATGAAAAATATTTTATAGGGTGATTTTGGTGAATTTTAGGTTCAGTATTATTGATGAATTTGAATATCAAAACAAATTAAATATGTCAGTTTTCTACAATTTTAATTTCAAAAAAATTTGATTCAAAAAACTTTTAGAATTGAATTAATGTCTAAAATAAGCACCGCTTACGTTTAATAGACGTATATAATCAAAACTCAATATATAATGTCAAATAGAATAAATAAACCAACAGATATACGAAAGTCATTGAAATTAATGAATAAATATTTAAAGGAGACAAAATTTTGTTTCTGATCTTACCTTTAAGAACACCAATTGCCTTTTAAAAACATGAACACACCTTGAGGACTTCTCAAAGAATATAATTTATTTGAAATATTTAATATATTTAAATATTCGAATAAGTTAATTCAGAAATCTCTCAAAACATGCACTATATCTTCAAAAAACAAATATAATTCTTTTGAGAGATTTCTTAATTAACTTATTCGAATATTTAAATATATTAAATATTTCAAATAAATTATATTCTTTGAGAAGTCCTTAAGGTGCGTTCATGTTTTTAAAAGGCAATTGGTGTTCTTAAAGGTAAGATCAAAAACAAAATTTTGTCTCCTTTAAATATTTATTTATTAATTTTAATGACTTTCGTATATCTGTTGGTTTATTTATTCCATTTGACATTATATATTGAGTTTTGATTATATATGTCTATTAAACGTAAGCGGTGCTTATTTTAGACATTAATTTAATTCTAAAAGTTTTTTGAATAAAAAATTTTTTTGAAATTAAAATTGTAGAAGACTAACATATTTAATTTGTTTTGATATTCAAATTTTGTTATATTTCTTCTATCAAGTAAAAAGCCTTTTCCTATTTTATTGATGAATATTTTGGCTCATGAAGGACTTATAGGGTTTTCCATAATCAAACCATTTTCAGATGTATATATTCCATTTTTTAATTGAAAACAATTTTGTTTATGCAAACTTTTAGGTATTCTAAAATATCCTTCTTGAAAATTGTTTTACATCTGTTTTTGATTGCTAAATTTTCTACTAGTTCAATTGTTTCGTTAGGTGGAATACTCGGAAATGAATTTTTAACGATGAATGAAATTATTTCGATTATAATTTAGTTTCTTTCAGAATTATCTGAATTATTATAGTTATTTTGAAAGTTTTGATGAAGGAGCACTCACGAACGAAACAAGAGATGTAACAGGCTAATTTTCATGTAATTTATACCTGAAAATGTAATATAATCCAAAAAATGTTTGACGAAAAGATTGTTTGTATTAAAGATTTTTTTGAAATTTGACTGTTCATTTTATTCACTAGAATCAAGCTTACCCTGTTTCAAGATGAAACAAGTTTTCATATTTCAGTCTTAGAGAATATATTAATATTATTATATAAATTTTTCCGATTATAACCACGAAAAGATTGTTTTGATCATTAAATATAATTTATAGACTGAAACAATGTCAGCAAGCTTAACTCAGAGGCACCGTAAACTACTGGATCGAATTTCAACAACTTAACAAGTGTGAAGGATATTCTGAATAATTCAATTATAATTCCCACATAATTATCTGAATATAAGAAAAGTCACATTACACAGAAGCTTCTTCAATTATTTTATTTCAAAACGTAGCTTAATTAGATATAAAATCTTGAGAAGCATTGTTTCACGAAATATTTTCTTAAATCGTGTTTTACGACTAGAAAAACTTTCGACAAGTTTTACTGTGTACTGGAACAAAAGTATTTTAGCGCAGTCGAATAATTTTCATTCAATTAGATTCTCTACACTTTCTTGTACTAACATTTGAATTTGCAGTTTGATATCACTTTATTTTTCATAGTGTTAGATTGTTAATCAAACAAACGTAGTGCAATTTTGGAGTTGATGGCATGTCGGCCATCGTCTAACATCATCAAAATCTGCAATCCGTCATGGTCTCGGGCGGAATTTGCACCAGCGGCAAAACACCCTTGGTTTTCGTGGATCAAGGGGTCAAAATCAATCAAGAAGTCTACCGCTGCCACTTTCTCGAGGTCGTAGTACTTCCGTGGGCCCAGCAGCACTTCCAGACTTTTCAACCAGACTCCGCTCCGGCCCACAAAGCGAAAATGACGTAAGAATGGTGGAAGACCCATTTTCCGGCTTTGATCACATCTGCCTAATGGCTGCCATACCGCTGGATCTCAACCCAATGGACTACAGCGTGTGGTCGATTCTGGAGCTCAGGGAGTGTGTTGAACAACACAAAAGTTTGGAGTCGCTGAATCAATCCTTGCGCCGTAATGGGACCGATTAACGCCCGAAGAGCGGCGACCCATTGGTTAAAATTTCAAGAAGCGTTTGAAGCCATGTATCGCCGCCAAGGGAAGCCACTTCGAAACTGCTTAAATATATTATTAGCAAATGTTTATGTTATTATTATTAGTTGTTGTTTTGTTTAATTTCTTTTGCTTAATAAAGTTAAATGAAAAAAGTTCGTTTGAGGTTTTTCTGTCACCCTGTGCATTACATCAGTGGAGATGATATTCCATTAAATCAATTCAGTTTCCCCAAATATCAGATCAAGTTATTTTTTCGAAAAGCAATATCTGAAGAAACTAGTGATTTTCATTCAATATTCAATTGTTTCCATCTTAAGATTATGCATAATTCAATCGTTCCTCATTCACATATTGAAAATTTCATATTTACACATGGACACATCAATTAAATTCTATGAATTCTCCACATTATGTCTTTGATTCTGTGGGTCGTTTTCATACCACATTGTCAAACTCTGTTACAGATTTTAGCACATGTTACTCGAAGAGACAGAATTATCCATAATAATACTACTAAGATGGAGCTAATCCTGTCCACAACCCAACGAATCTGCACAGAGGAAAGTAAGAGATAACTAACGAAAAAGAAAGAAAGATTAATTTCATCTTCAGCTGTTACATCATGCGGAAATTCTGTTAGACGTTATGACGAAATAACACTTGTACACGAAGGTGTTAATTAAAAAACATACCAGAGCGTGATAGATATTCAGGTAAAAGTCTTCAATCCCCCTAAGCACATATTTGGTTCTTGAGCTGAAACTGTCGAACGTTCTGAGGATGTTAGATTGCTTTCTTGAGTCGACACTCTACAATCAGATTAAATCGAATCCGCACAAGACGTTAAAGTTTGTTAATTTTCGTCTTATTACAATCAAGTGCAATCTTGGGCCCTGTCCCACCGTTTTCGCTGTCAGGTAATAACGACGTAAATTAGAAATCGAAAATTCCAGTTTCTTGGCATATGCCGATTCCTAATTGGTAATGGAATCTGCTGAAAGTTCAGAGTTTGTCAAAATGTTAAGGCTTTCACAGAAAGCAGGAGTGGTTGAAAGAATAAACTCAACTTTCAAAGTTACCCAGAAGAAATAGAAATAAATTGGACAGACTGGACTTTTATTCAAACAAGAATTAGGGAACATGAAAAATCTTATATTAATGAAATACAAAATTTAATCTATGCGAATCATTTGCTAGAAACAGGACTTAATTTCAATAACGACTACAAAATATTACACATCGATAATAAAAGTCATCGACTTACTTTCCGTGGAAACTCTACAAATCAACACAATAAAAAACAAATTCTTTTGAACGGTCAAACATACTTAAATAAATTCTCACTATTTAATAAGTGGTGGGCGATTTTAAGTTTTGTATTTTTGATCGGCTATGAATAAAAAACTTAAGAATATTTTCCAAAGTTGTGGTTTCTGTCTTAAGGAATGGAACTTAATAGGCAACGAAACGAAAATTACGAATTTCAGAAGAAGAAATGCTCCGTTTTCTGCATTCTACAGTATGGAAAATTCGTTGTATGCGTGTACTGATATTGATGGTGTAATGCAGGAACTTGATATCAAGAATTCCCCCTCTGAGTGGCGTTTATTTATAGATTCGTCTAAATACAGTTTGAAAGCTGTGTTTCTGTATAATGGAAATTTAAAACCCTCTATACCAGTTGCCAATCCAGTGACGATGAAAGAAAGTTGTGAAAAAATGCGCACTTTTTGGATTTAATACACTACAACACATATAAATGGCAGATATGTGGGTAATCAAAAGTTATAGGAATTTTAGTGGGACTTCAGAGAGGATTTACCAAATATTGCTGTTTTCTTTTTCTATGGGACGATCGTGCAGCAAATCAGCATTATATAACAAAAATTTGGCCAGAAAGAAGTGTATTTCAACTAGAATCTGAAAATGTTGAGTTTAGATCTCTTGTAGACCCCAAAAATATTTTTCTGCCTCCTCTTCATATTAGACTTGGGCTGATGAAAAACTTTGTGAAGGCTATGAATAAAGATGGTGATGGATTCAAGAACTCAAAACAAGTCTTTTCCAAGTTGAGTGATGCTAAAATAAAGAAAGAGAAGCTTACCAGGCAGGAACTTAGAGCATGGAACTCATTTGTAAGTGTAGTAAAAGAATTTTTCGGCAACAATATGGATGCAAACTACCAACAGTTAGTAATGAACTATTAGATACTTAAAAATCGCTTGATGCCCGAATGACATTAAAAATTCATTTCCTTCATTCACATATGTCATTTTTTCCTAAAAATTTGGGAGCTGTCATTGACGAGCAGGGTGTAAGATTCCACCAAGATATTAGGACAATGGAAACTCGCTATCAAGGACGATTGCATCCAGTCATAATGGGTGATTACTGCTGTTTTTTTAAGAGGGAAAATAGAACCCCTCATAAATAGAAAAAATTGAATTTAATTAGTATTTTATGTCGATATTTTTAATTTCTGTGTAAGGTACATTCAGTAGGTGTAAAACTAAATGAAGTCGATATACGGTTGAAAAACTCTGAAATCTTACGTGGTCCAACTTTTTTTTCTCATTTTCGTATTTGACTACGTCCATTCTACCATAACATGCTATTCAGATTCATGTTACAACCAAAAAACTGTGTAATTAACCCATTGAGCGAATTGTAAATGCTTCACTTCTTGCACTAGTTGAACTTTGTGAGCCTTCATACCGAGGTCTTTATGTAGAATTCTCTTCAGAGAAATATGAGAAATGTTCAGTTCTTGAGCATGACGAATTGATGTTGATGGATGTTCAACCACAAACTGGGCAGACTGGACGAGAAAGTAAACGGCTTGTTTCATCAAATAACAATCCAGATTCCACGTAAATTTCTAACAGTTCGGATAGATTATTAGCCACTTAGGAAGTTTTTAATATTTCCCAGTTTTGCTCAAGTGAAAATTGTCCCATTCCATTAATGTTAAATATTAAACTAAATTTCTGTCAAAACACGAATGACAGAAGTGTTGTCACATTCGAATTAACCACTACTTCAAAATGAAAACTCAAAATGGCCCATCCTTGAATTTTCGATAGTTTCCAACTTTGCAATGATAAAAATGTTAAACTGACGTTTTGACGTTGACAGATCGAGAGAAATGGTACCTTTGTATTTGAACAGAAATAAGTTACAGCAAAACGGTGTTAACAAGAGATTTTCAACATTCGACTTAAGTATCAAAACCCAGCGCCGTTGGTAAACGAAATAAAAAGAAATTTTAGGCAGTTCGTAATCTATTTCCTTTTGAACGAGACGTGGCAGAGCCAGCTTCGATCTAACGAGCTTGAAAGCTTGAAAGGCGCCTGTGCCGGAAAGAATCTCGACATTTTGAGAGTCCCTGTCAGCGACAATATTAAAATCGCGTCTACTTGATAGTCATTAGCTGATGGCGCACCTTCCCTAACGAATTAGGAAGCCATAACCATTACAAGCACATGTCGGGCCCAGATGTGGTTTTCCACATCGCGTAAGAATAAAGCCTTTCGGGAAATTCTGCGAAACTTGAATTTCCGCCCTAATTCCGGCAAGTTCCTTTTCAATAAGGGCCTGATGTCTCTCAAGGCGTATTACGCATCTTGCCTGCTGCCGTGCATGATTCCCTCTTCAATTTGCTAACCTGAGGAACCGCAGTTTGTGGTTAAAATTAGGATGCTGTTTCTAGCTCTTTATTTGGCTCCAATTTTGGTCCTTCTGGTTTGATGAGCCGGCTGGATTTGATATTGGATCTTATTCTTTATGAGAAGACATGTGTTCGTTTTATTAGCTCTACGAGTAATGTGGAATTTCACATAACTTCAGTATCTTCAATATTGAATTGAATCAGTCCTTACTTGGTGAAAATCCATATTAAATAATATTTAAATAAGGTTTCTCTGATTAAAACAAATTGTAGAAATAACTATGTTTTACTACCAATAAAAAGATATTGTGACTCGAGTTTCGGGAAATGAACTATCCCATCATCAGACAACTGAAGACCTAACAGTGGTACAGAGGTATTTAAGCAAAAACGATAAAACCTAGAGTAATAAAGGGGGGAGGGGCCTTCTAACAGATATCAGAATGTCTGCAATCGACAAAGAAGGTTGTTAAAACAGATGGTACTTACTAAAATATCTCAAATATTTCTGGGGGTTGCATAGCTCCGTACGGTCATCCATTACTCTCACCAGATGTCAATATTGCCTTCAAACCGCAAAACAAATTATCATCGGTATTATTTAACGCAAGGGACCCTACTCCAAACATACATAAATCAGGAGTTTGAGTTATCTTGTTCTACGTGCAGTAATAAATATATAGGACAAACAGGACGTTCCTTCAAGACGAGGTTCAACGAGCATAAAATGAGTTTCATGAAAAATAAACAAAATTCTACTTTTGCCACTTATTGTCTTGAAAACGGTCATTCCTTTCCCACAATAGATAATCTTAAAATTTTACATGTAGAATCAAAAGGGAAGAAACTCGATTATCTAGAATCTGTTGAAATTTTCAAATTAGTTCACAATAACAATAATGTAAAAATAATGAATGACTGTACTGTAAATCGAAAATATTTGAGATATTTAAAAAGCAACATCTGTTTAAAACCTTTTTGAACGAACATAAAATGAATTTAAAGAAGAATAAACAAAAATTCAACTTTTGCCACTCATTCTATAGAAAACAGTAATTCCTTTCGACAAAACAAAATCTTAAGAAAATTTTACATGTAGATTCAAAAGAAAAGAAACTTGATTATTGAAATTTTCAAATTCGTTCACAATAAAAATAATGTAAAAAATAATGAATGACTGTATGAAGCTTTGTAAATCCAAATATTTGAGATATACAACAAAATAATGTAAAAATAATGAATGACTGTACGGAGCTATGTACACCCAAAAATTATTTGAGATATTTAAATGGGTACCATCTGTTTAACAACCGTCTTTGTCGATTGCCGACATTCCGATATCTGTTAGAAGGCCCCTCTTTTTTAACCCGGTTTTTATCACGTTCCGCCTGTAAACCTTTGTACCACTATTAGGTGTTACCTAGAATCTATTGAAATATTCAAAATTTGTTCACAATAAAAATAATGTAAAAAATAATGAATGACTGTACGGAGCTATGTAAATCCCAAATATTTGAGATATACAATGGAAATAACGTGAAAATAATGGATGACCGTACGGAGCTATGCAACCCCCAGAAATATTTGAGATATTTTAGTAAGTACCATCTGTTTTAACAACCTTCTTTGTCGATTGCAGACATTCTGATATCTGTTAGAAGCCCCCCCCCTTTTTTACTCTAGGTTTTATCATTTCATTTCTGTTTAAATACCTCTGTACCACTGTTAGGTCTTCAGTTGTCTGATGATGTGATAGTCCATTTCCCGAAACTCCAGTCACAAGAAAATGTGTAATATATCTTTTTATTGGTAGTAAAACATAGTAATTTCTACAATTTGTTTTAATTATGATCAACTACCAAATAGTAACGGCTGAAACAATTCAGTATCTGAAAAGGTTATTCTGATTTTCACAAATATTTTTTGTTATGTTTACAACAATCGTTTCGCTATCACAGTAGCATCATCAGGCAGGTTTACATTTTGAATAACTAAGCTCTTTTCTGAAATCCGTTGCTATTTATATTACATTAAGTACAATAAATTTTTATTGAGCACTCAAACCCAAAAAAAAGGTCTCTGCAAATTCCAGCTTTTCTGAATATATTTAACAGAGGTGAGTTATTTAAATCTAATTGTTTGTTAAGTAATATTCCAATTTTATTGTGTTTATTTATCTCTAGGGATTCTAACAGGTTTAAGGTATAACTTTTACTTTCTATATGTATAATTACAAAATTGTGATTGAAAGTATGTCCTGTTTCTAACAAATGGTTGGAATATGTAGAAATACGTTTATTATTGAGAAAACTCTTCAAATGTTCACAAATTCTATGTCGGAAAGTTCTTCCAGTCTGTCCTATGTAAACTTTAGGGCAATCACCGTAGGTTAACTTATAAACCCCCGATTTATTATCTTTATGTGTACAGTCTTCATTATTTTTAATGAATTTACTCAAGTTTGAATTGGTTTCAAATGAAGTTCTTGAATTATATTTATTTTTTAGGTATGTAGCAATTTTCTCAGAAATACCTTTAGTGTAGTTTTAGGAAATGTATTTAAAATTTTCTTTCATATTAGGATATACCATATTTGAAGATATTTTATTATTTTTATTCATCAACAATTTGTCTGTGAACTTAGGATCATAGTTTTTATTAATAGCTATTTGTTTAATTATGTGAAGTTGTGAAATATAATTTTCTCGATTCATGGGAATATTAACTAATCTATGAATCATACAATTCATAATTTTTGATTTAAGGGATGGTTTGATTTATTGTGTATAATAGAATCTGTATAGGATGGTTTGTGAAATATTGAAAAATATGAATTATTTATTCGAGTAACAGTTAAATCAAGAAAATCAATAGAATTACTATGTTCGGTTTCCATAGTGAATGTTATTGAAGAACGTATTTCATTGATAGATAAAAAAATTTTTTTTAAACTTTTTATAAATCTGAAAACGGTTTGATTATGGGAAATCCCTCAAGTCCTTTATTACCAAAAATGTTCTCAACCCAATTGTGAATACCAAATAACTGTCTTCGTACTTTTAGTCCCATTTGCTGTGATACCTGTTAATACATACACACATCGTCAAAAATCTTGCATCCTGCATAAAGCAAAGAGTACCAAACAAAGTTTATCGAATATATTGCAGTTGAAATAGAGGAAATTATTCATCTCATTTCAGGAACATAGATTGTTTATTTCTTGAGAATCCTAGGGGGGGGCAAAGCTTTTGACGATGTGTGTAAATAAGAACCTATGTAAGTTTTCACACAGTATCAGTTCAAATGCAGAACATGATTAAGCCACATAGTGGCGAAAAAATTATCGATCAACAATAAAAAGTTGAAAATGAGTTTCCATCATGTAGAAACCGAATCCATCGAATACATAATGAATTTGGATGAATAATACATATTCTGCCTTCCATTCACCGATTTCCGGTAGTTTTTTGACAAAGTGTTGTTTGTGAAATATTGAAAATATTGCTGTAAATTCAATGTTTTATGTAATTCACTCGACTGTTCATGTTGAAGAGAGATAGCTCAGATTGAAATGGACTGTATTCACATAGGTTAATAGCGATTGCGTGATATCAGAAAACTCATCTTATGATACAGGGTAGATCTATCATCTGGGGAATTTTTTTGATTCTTGCAGAAGAATTGGAAGTAAGCTCACATTTACTATGTCTAAACCGAGTGGTGCAGCGTGTTGCTACGCCTATCTGTATAGTTGATGGTACCATTAATAGTGAAAAGTATTGTGGCATTCTAAACGATGCCCTCCTTGAAACGGCGCATGCTTTATATCCAGAGAAGTGGCGTTTTCAGCAGGATAATGCAAGATGTCATACTTCGGGCCATACTCAAGCTTGGATGTAATAACACCAAGTGACAACCATTTCATGACCAGCAGCTTCACCAGATCTTAGTCTCATTGAAAACTAATTAAAACAAATTGTAGAAATTACTATGTTTTACTACCAATAAAAATATATTTTACACATTTTCTTGTGACTCGAGTTTCGGGAAATGAACTATCCCATCATCAGACAACAATTTGTTTTAATTATGATCAACTACCAAATAGTAACGGCTGAAAAAATTCAGTATCATTGAAAACTAATGAAGATTGAAGTTGAACGAGCAGTGCCATGAAATAAAGATGATTTAATTCAGTAAGTTTTACAGTCCTGGATTACCATCACTGAAAATTATGTGTATCTCGACGTTTACTCAAGTTTCTACAGTTAAATGGAGATTGTATAATTAAATAAGATGAATATTTGGTTATAGCAGGTTATATAACGGTATAATCAGCACGTTCTTGAAGCAATATTGGAATATGGAATGAAATAAGAAATTACTTTGTTTTGTATCACTTTTTTATTATTACTGATATACAGTGACCCGAGTTTCGTAGTGTTTACTACATTTTCAAACTGAATGAACAAATTAGATCTCAACCAAGAGAGGGGTTTTCCAAAGTTCCGTCTGTTCGTTTAGTAGTTTTATTATTGGTACGTGCCTCTTATATTTTTCAATTTCTATGGATTCCAGGATGTCAAGTTTTTTCCCTTTCGCTTCCACGTGCAAGATAACAAGGTTGTTCAATTCTGGGAACGTGTGATCTGTATTGAAGAAATGGTTCGCAAAATTGGAATTATTCTTCCGGTTCCTAGAAGCAGATTGATGCTCTTTGTACCTTTTATGGAAAGGTCGGCCCGTTTGTCCTATATACACACTATTACACTGTTGACAACTTAATTTATAGACTCCAGAATTATTCAGTCGGTTCTCTTTGTCTTTCGGATTAAAAAAGAGATTAGAAATTTTATGGGAGGGTGTGAAAGCTGTTACTATGTTAATTTTTGACAAAATTTGAGCTATTTTTGTGAAATTGTTCCAAAATATGTAAGTTTTATGAATTTATTGTTATTATGATCTGATTTGGAAATGGGGTGAATTTGTTTACGAATTAGTTGCTTTTGTTTTTTGTTTATGATGGAATTTATAGTTTTGGTTTCGAACTGATTTTTTGTGGCTATTTGTCTGATTGTATTCAATTCCCTCTTTAACGTAATATTATCTGAAGGAATTGAAAATGCTCTATGTACCATTGATTTATAAGCAGCTAGTTTATAGTTGATTAAAGCATTTTCAATTCCTTTAGATAATATTATTATACGTTAAAGAGAGAATTGAATACAATCGAACAAATAGCCACAAAAAATCAGTTCGAAACCAAAACTATAAATTCCATCATAAACAAAAAACAAAAGCAACTAATTCGTAAACAAATTGACCCCATTTCCAAATCAGATCATTATAACAATAAATTCATAAAACTTACATATTTTGGAACAATTTCACAAAAAAATAGCTCAAATTTTGTCAAAAATTAACACAGTAACAGCTTTCACACCCTCCCATAAAATTTCTAATCTCTTTTTTAATCCGAATGACAAAGAGAACCGACTGAATAATTCTGGAGTCTATAAATTGAGTTGTCAACAGTGTAATAGTGTGTATATAGGACTAACGGGCCGACCTTTCCATAAAAGGTACAAAAAGCATCAATCTGCTTTTAGGAACCGGAAGAATAATTCCAGTTTTGCGAACCATTTCTTCAATACAGATCACACGTTGCCAGAATTGAACAACCTTGTTATCTTGCACGTGGAAGCGAAAGGGAAAAAACTTGACATCCTGGAATCCATAGAAATTGAAAAATATAAGAGGCACGTACCAATAATGAAACTACTAAACGAACAGACGGAACTTTGAAAAACCCCTCTCTTCGAAGCTCTGCCGAAGCCTACAATCAGCATATATAATAGTTGAGATCTAATTTGTTCATTCAATTTGAAAATGTAGTAAACACTACGAAACTCGAGTCACTGTATATCAGTTATAATAAAAAGTGATAGAAAACAAAGTAATTTCTTATTTCATTCCATTAAAATGAACTATCACAAAGTAACGGACTACTCCATCAAATATGGGAATATGTTTTCAATGTCAGGGAGAATTCCGATATCGTATCCAAACTACGAGGAATGCAAAAATTCCCAAATTACTATGCGTTTCATAAACAGATATAATCAACTGAAAACTGATGAACAACAGAAAAACTTTAAAATGACGCTTGCAGATCCTTATAATCACTTGAAATTTCATTGCTAAGATGATTCTACTGTTTTCAGAACCTGTAACCCACAGATTATATAGGAGACAATCTGTCAGATCAGACGAATCATAAAAACAGTTCTAGTCCTTGAACCTGAAAATATAAAATTGCTATCAATAAAAATTTCACCGCCGAGCTCTTCGAGTAACAGACATCGTGTGTTCGCGGGAGAAAATAAAAAAGATGTAAGAATATCCTCATATACGTCGACAAACTCGAGCACTGCATATGGTCCCAAGAAATGGGATGTAATCTAGGGAATCATAAGTTTATTTATACTAAGCCGCGTCTTGAGATGTAGATCATAAAACAAAGTTATCACAAAAGCTCCAGAGATTGGAGAAACTCCTAATTTGAGTGATGTTATAAACTGTAAACGTTGGAAATTGGCTTTGCCGTTGAAGGATATGTACTTATATTATTTTTATTCCATTTCTGATCTTTGCGTTTTGTCGAGTGTTTGGTTTTTTATATTGATTTGATGACTTTTTTGTCGAAAACTTGTGCTGAGCTCAAAGACGTATATTTTACTTTGAAACTTTTCGTTTCCCAGATAATATCCTTATTACGAAGAAATATTTTAACATAGACGATATCTATAAAACTAGTATATTGAACACCTGATTTCGAGACATTCAAAAATATTTTCTTTTAACCCTCATGCAAACAAGACAACTACAAAATTGAATTCACAGAATACAAAGTCAGAACCCACAAAGAAATTTCTATGCGGATATTGAATGTTTCATTTTGCATTTGTACATGTTAGTGTTTTCATGGTCGGGATATCTGGCTTATAATTGAAAGAAAATAAAGGATCTTTAAATAACAGCGTCCCATTTAGTTTTGTAAATAAAACACATTATTTATTTGAATATTATAAAGTACAGGGTCCCATTTAGTTTTGAAAATAAAACACATTATTTATTTGAATATTATAAAGTACAGGGTGCTTTTTTAAAGTGATAGAACTTTCGATAGGGATAACTGTGATTTGACAGAAGGTAGAAACCATTGCTGTTCAGTAAGCATTGACAAATAATCATGGAATAACTCACGCCGCAACAACTTTTACAAATTGTTGAAAAACAAACTTATAGAGCACTTCGTGAAATTATGGTTTACATAATCGTCCATCAAAGGAGCTTATTCGTCGAACTATAGATAGATGTCCGACAACATTTTCTCTACTCGATGAAACAACAACAAGACAAAGAACTGTACATACAGAAGAAAATATCGCTGCTGTAAGTCATAGTATAAATGATGATCCAGATTTGTCTATTCGTCGACGTTCACAACAAGTTGGACTCTGTGCATCCACCACATGGAAAATTTTCCGTAAAGATCTTGGTCTACACTCATACAAGATCCAACTGGTTCAAGAATCAAAGCTACTTGACAATACTAAGCGTCGGTTGTTTGCTGATTGGGCCCTAGAACAGCTTGAAGGTGATCCACTCTTTTATCGTAAAATTGTGTTTAGTGATGAAGCTCATTTCTGGTTGAACGGCTATGTAAACAAGCAAAATTGCCATATATGGAGTGAAAACAATCCTCAAGAAGTTCTGCAGGTTCCATTGCATCCTGAAAAATGCATTGTATGGTGTACTCTACACGCTGGAGGCATCATCGGTCCATATTTCTTTGCAAACGATGCTGGAGCTAACGTTACAGTGAATGGTGCTCGTTAAAGATGGATGATCAATGATTATTTGTTTCAAAATTTGAATGTTATCTACTCAGAAGTGTTTTGGTTCCAACAAGATGGTGCTACATCTCATGCTGCTACCGTAACAATTGATTTATTGAAATAATGATTTGGCGAAAACGTTATTTCGAGAGCTGGTCCAATTAATTGGCCTTCAAGATCATGCGACATAACTCCACTGGATTATTTTCTTTGGGGTTATGTCTAGTCATTGGTTTATACTGATGAACCAGAAACAATAGACGCTTTGAAAGTCAACATAACTAGTGTTGTTGATGAAATAAGACCTGAATTACTTGAAAAAGTGGTCCAAAATTGGTCTGGTCGAATGCGGTTCCTTAGAAGTAGTCGTGGTGGATATTTTTTCTATCAATGTAAAAAAATACCCGATATATAATGTTACACTTGACAATTCCAAAGGCCATATAGATATTCCTAGAAATCTGCTCTGTTATAGCGATGAGATATTTCAGTTCATCTTGGATGCATACATTTTAAAGTCCCTAAAGAAAGAACCCGATACAATTGTCACAAATACACAATGGCTGCCATGCGTGAGTAATGTCAATTAAAATTGTTGGCGTCCTATTGAAAGACCTTTAACATTCTATCGCTATTTTGCATTCTGATGGAGTAACATTTTGTCAAGGATTATCAGGACAGAGCAGATCAACTGAAACACACCTCGACCAAGCTTTTAATTTTCTGAGGGCTATTCACAGAGGTTTTAGCCGTTTCGGGAAAATGATATGAAATGAGAACCCAGCTGAAGTAATTGAGGCTGAAAATTAGCTGCCCTCTGCCTATCTACTGTTTTCGATTATTGAGTATTATAGAGGTGTATATCGTTATAAATTCTATTCAAATTTACATTAATTCATGTCGAATATATTGTTGAAATTGGATTCAATGTATATTGGACATTTCTTCATTTATTCATTTTACTAGAGATAATAATTTATATGGAATTTCAATATTCCATGAACTCACATATTCCATAGAAATTATACCTAATGAATCAAAGTAACCTATTGTCTAATAATATCAACATTTTCAGTGTGATATACACATGGGTAATATTTCTATGAATTTGCATTATAATATTCCGTTGTGGAACAAACTGCGTATAATAATTGTTAAAGTCCCATATTATAATGTACGAGTTGTGTATGGACAACTTTGAATATTGTTAATGGTCATAAAGGATGGGCTATCTAGCGTTTGCATTTTGAAGTATTGGTTATTTCAAGTCTGCCAGCTATTATCTGTAATATTCAACTATTTCTTCATAGTAAATTTTGTTATGGAATTAATTAACAAATTTTTTGTAATTTACTTTAACTCTACTACAGTAGAGTCAATTTTATATGGTTTAAATATATATAATTTCAGAATGAACACTAGTTAGATCACCCTTATATCTAGGTACTTATATTCTATGTTGCCAGCTAGCTCTTAAGATTATAATTTTGTTCTTGAACAATTGAAATTTAAATATTATTAAATTTAATTTGATCTTTGAGGGAGGCTTCAATTTGAATTTTTAAAAGGTTGAATTTTGTAAATTATATATTATAAGGGAGTAATTTGAAATATCATCAGTGATTAATAATCTAAATTCTATTTATATGTTTTTATGTTTTAACCTAACCCTATCTAAATATCGTAACGTAATTCTTACATAAATTGATGTATTCTTGATTGTTATTAGTGGTGTTTCCATTCACAACACTCATGTAACGTATTTACTGGATTCAATTTCAATTCACAATAACCAAATAATCTTCTTTTTTAGATGATGATACTTTTTGGAACTTTTTTAATTATGGACCGACATGGACACTAATCTGAATATTTGGAGACTGATTCAATTTTTCTATGTCTGCCCTATTTATAGTTTTCACGAAAAATTGAATTCCAGAGCTTACTTGCTTTTGTCAAAATTATTGAAAAATGATGCTTTCGATGATTTTACAAAATTTACAATATTTCTTGGTTTGAAATTACTGTTGAAAATTAGCCTATTTTTGAAACTACATTTTGATATATGTCTCATGTTGAACAAAACGGTGAAAGAGCTGCTTTTCGCCCGTACAGTATTACAAGTGTCAAAATTTAACAAACTTTAGTTTTTAATGCTTATAACTTATTAATTACTTAATATTACTTATGAAATTGATTAAATTTTGTTAGCTTAGATGCTATTACAATTTTATTGATGCCTAATCATCTTGGGGGATATATCTTACATTAATCATTTGAAAATATCTGAAGTAGATGCTATCTTTCATTAAATTAATTGAATTTTTACTAAATTTGTCCTATTTACATAATTCTGGTGAGTTATATTAAATTTAGCTTGTTCTTTGTCAATAATTTCACTAAAGTTTATGTGATTCATGATAGTAACAAATCTTTTCAACAATTTCTTCATCAATTTCAAAGTAGGTATCTAAATTCAAATTACTTCTATTTCTTGCAACTGTGGCAGTTTTTACATTGAATAATTGTGAATCGAAATCTCCCTGTGAATTCTATTTATAAACTGTCAACAAGATTACAGATTTTTGATTACCGTTCAAGGAATTTTCACTCGACTAGACGTTTAGTACTCTGAATATGTTTTTTCTTCATAATATGAGCTTGTGAGTTATGTTATTATGAATTGAATTATCGATATTTCTATCAAAATGGATATTATTTAATTAATTGGCCTGGTTACACTCTAACGAGTCACCCTATATACAACGGTGAGTCTTTTCCTTAATATATTTATGTAATTATTTAATTTAACTGTAAATTCCACGACAATATATATATTATATATATAAATATATTAATAATTGAGAAATTTCTTTGTATTATAACACGTGCACGTGGCAGTTATCTAATTCTGTGTCTAAGTCGTATCTTCTTTCATTGTATATTTCTGTGGTATAATATATTTTTCCTATAAGCCATGCTTATTCATAAAATGGTAGTTATTGCAGAAATGTCTTGTGAAAAAGATGTTTTTTTATTTATTTTTTAATGATTACCTATTTTGTTTATTCAAATAATTCCTTACTGAAGAGAATTGGGTCCGAATTTATCAGGTTCTTTTTCTGGACACTGTGCTATATATTCTTTAAAAAGGAAAATGAAAAAGGCCTTTTTGAATTCTATGTTGAACATTTTTTGGTGATGGAACTTGTGATTCTTTAGCCTACAATCGAAACATGCATGCCGTATGTATGTGTAAATAATTTTGCCATTATTTTATATTTCTTTATTAGTTAATTTTCACTACATATTATGATAATATATATGTCCATAAAGTAATACAGTGTTATCTAGGACATTTTTCAAAATTTAATTATAAATGTTTTAATGAGATTTATCCAGATTTAAATCTGCAGAGGTTCCGCAGAATTAATTCCAGCTATTATCTGTAATTAATAATACCGACTTACACAGTTCAGAATAAAGGACCTTTAATTACAATTACTAACACTTTATTGCAGGTTTATCTGAAGAAATACATTTTGTCAAGAAAGTACCGGGAATTATCGATTTAAATCTGGCGGGGCAATGAGGCAGGTAAATATTTTTTTTCCTTGCCAAGCTTGAGCGGGATCTGTCAACTAGTGTGTTTGCAACAGCTGATTAAGTCAGTCGATGTCAGAGTGCGTGCCGATTTTTACTATGGGTGATTACGTTGAGCAAAGAATTTGTTTAAAGTTTTGTGTTGCAAATGAATTTTCGTGTGCCGATGCATTGAAAATGTTGCAAAAGGCCTTTGGTGATAATGCTCTATCGAAAACTCGTGCATATCAGTGGTACAGAGCCTTCAAGGACGGTCGTGAAGTGGTCGCCCATCGACGGCTTCGATCAAAGATAACGTCGATAAAATTAAGGAAAGGGTGCTGGAAAACCGTCGTACCAGCTTGAGAGAGATAGCACATGATCTTAAGATATCCCATGAGTCCGCACGTACGATTTTGATTGATATTTTGGGCATGAAAAAGGTGGCCGCACGACTCGTACCGAAAGACCTGAATTTTCTTCAAAAACGTCATCGCGAACAGGTTGCTTCAGACATGCTGGATCCCTGTAATTCCGATTCTACATTCATGGAACGCATTATAACTGGTGATGAGACCTGGGTCTACGAGTACGATATGCAAACAAGCCAGCAATCATCGGAATGGGTGGCAAAAAATGAGCCGAAACCGAAAAAACCACGCCAAAGCCGCTCGAAAATGAAGGTGATGCTCATTGTTTTCTTCGATATCCGTGGCGTGGTGCACGTCTGACCCTCGTTCCAGTGGGTCAGACGGTAAACAAGGAGTAATATCTAGGCGTTATGAAACGTTTGCGTGAGCGTATCCGTAAGAAGCGGTCAAATTTGTGGGCGAACAACTCATGGATTTTGCATGACGATAACGCGCCTTCTCACCGAGCTACGATTGTGACTGACTCTCGCCAAAAACTCAACAAACGTGCTTCAGCAACCACCGTATTCGCCGGATTTGGCTCCCTGCGACTTTTTCCTCTTCCCAAAACTAAAATTGCCCCTTCGTGGCACCCGTTTTGAGTCGATTGAAGCCATAAAACAAAATTCGGCGTGAGAGCTAAAGTGCATCCGGAAAGCGCCTATAAAAAATGTTTCGATAATTGGAAGTGCCGTTGGCATAGATGTATTGGAGCAAATGGAGCCTATTTTGAAGGCGACCCAATAAATTTTGACGATTAAATGTAAAAATCTGGTTTTAATTGAAAATTCCCGGCACTTTCTTGACAGAGTAGTAGGTAATTAAACAGTTCAAAAAGTTTTTTCGAAATTTGTCAGATTCATGGAGAACAATAATGATTTCACAATCTGTAGGTAATAGATATGTAGCTTAAAATTGACTTGTGGTTATTCTCGAAATATTAAACATATAAGAAACAGAAGAGGATTGTGGAATATCGAACATTTTCTTTTGCCTCTTCAACTCTTTTTTAGAGACTGGGCATTTTCAAGCGAAATTTAGGTAGTCTACATTTTGGGAATTAGGGTACAATGAATTAAAAAGATTTTATGAAGGAACAAGGAAAAATTCCCCACATTCTATTACTTTTTTTTAAAATAGTTTCGTGAGAATTTTCACCACCCCAAATTCTGCAATTCTGTTTTTTTCAATAACTATTCAACTCAAAATGAGCTTCATCACTGAATACAACTTTTCGATGAAATTATTCATTATTTGCAAGTTGTTTCAGAGTATAATCAGAACATAAGTGACGTTTATGATGGTCAAATGGCTTCAGTTCTTGAACGAATTGAATTTTGTTATTGCTTGAGAAATATTCAATTATTGAAAACGACGTGGAACGATAAATTTGGATTTTCTCTTACACTGGCTGCAACCAAGTCAATATTCCTTTGTTTGCGTTCATTTCTTCGTCGTACTTGTATCGTGTAAAGAAAACTCCCTTTCAAATTTCTCGACACTTCGTCTAATAGTGAGTCGATTAACTGAATAATGTCGTCTTAAATTTCTAACAGTTTTCACAAATGGGCACTGATTTTGATAAAATAATTCACAAATTTCTAAACGTTGTTGAAGCGTGAATATTCGTGATTAAATGACATAACTTACTGAAAACACAAAAATCATGGGAAATTGTCGAAAATAATATTCAGTGTTGCCCATATAACCATTTTAAATTGTATCTTTCTTATTGGAAAACCCGTTATCGAAAGAAACATCGGTAAATCCTCCTGCAAAGTACCAGGTTAAATTTACACCAAATATATCTTGCAGGACACCCAGGAAACGGAAAATATGTAAAAATATGTCAACGAAAACATATTATAGTGTACAACAGTCATCTATCGCCAAATACCACGATTTATACCAGAGGAAATCCGGCCATTGCGGACGTTTCTGATCAATAATGAAATTGTTACAACGCCATCTCTTGAAATATGGTCCATTCAGGGTTATTTAGGCGCATCCCGAATATGACCAGAGGATGAAAGATTTAAGAGCTCGGCGTTGCGGTTTGGAAACGAAAAACTCCTGCCTGCATATGAACTGCTGCAGGTGGGATGGTTTTCGGAATTGGATATGAGGAGGTGTTTTGAATAAATTATGGCAATCCGGGACGCGCTTGTGGTTTTTCCGATGTTAACAGAACTGTGTTATTGCGACAGCTCGACGGTCGAAAGAATGCCAAAGCAGCTTGTGAAAACTAACGCAGGACTTGTAGTTTCAAATTATAGTGGTGACTGTGCAAGCGGGCAATTCTAGGTTAATAAAATAAAAGTCAGTTAGTATTATGCTATAAAGTGTTGTATGAATACGTGAATTCTACCAGGTAATGTTATTGGCATGCGAGCATAACTCTTATCCAAGTGACTACTCAGCAGTCTCCACAGTCCACTCCAAGAGGTAGAAAGTGTGATAAGGATTACGCCATATCATCGCGCGAAGCGAGAAGCCCTTCGAAGAGGTGAATCCACCAGCTTCCAGTTTGGGCCCCGACTCGAAAGCCAGAACCGTCTGACTGGTAGCAGAGCACTATTCAACCTCTAATGGCTCTGCAGGTCAGTAGCCGAGTTGGTTTGCGACGCAACTCACCCGCCGGAAGGAATTCTTATCCGTCCATCCGAAAGCAGTCTCTTGAACTAAGATAATCCCAAGATTGATGACTACTATTGATCCTGATACGAGCACCGTCTAACGGCCTGTATGTCCTGACTCACCGAACCCATGTGAAGTCATTTGATTGATCCTGGCGTCAAGCACTAATGGTAGAGCCATTTCATCGAGATCCACAAACACTAAATTATTACGCATTGATCCAGGGCCAGGACCGGCTGGTCGAACCGTCAAGTCCTGCTAAACCCTGAGTCATTTCATGAAAATATCCTCAACATGGAGGTCTGGGAACAGATAAACGAAATATCTTCCTAGTCCGGCATGCGGACATTCAACCACTGCCTCCACTGTCCAACACCAAATGGGTAGCCAGGTAGTACAAGTAGCACCTGTGGGCAAATCACCCCCCGAGGTAACGCAGTATGGTACATAACGCACTCGGCCATTACACAGAAAAATCCGGAGATTAATACTGCGATAGGGTAGAGTACGCCAATTTTAAGGGAGAAGCCCTGTGCTGCGGCAGACTCACTGTCACTGAGTTAATCAACCGGCTCAGTCCTCCATTTCACCAGAACGGCAAAACTAGTGCCCCATTCGGAGATCTTCCACCATACAGGCACCAAGACTTAACCCTCCATTTCGCCGGGACGAAACAAGTGTCCTATACCTGACAAACGCTCCCATCTCGTCAAGATCATTACGGTCATTATGATCTTTATTTATGCATACATTTGTATTAGTTTTGCTGACTTTGATTATTTCATTATTGAAAATTAATTTACTCAGGGAGCTAACAGATTTGTAGCAGGAATACATATTGACATTGCAGTCTTACGGTTTCTCAGTTTCATTGATACTATGTAGATCGATCTCTGTGGATGGATTTTAGCATCAAGTTCGCAGTGTTAGATATGACGCCATATGAATCTTTTGATCTGATTAGATCTTTCTCGGCTAGCCCAGCAAAACCTGGGGGCCTTATTGTATAAGTATAGCGTGTGCTCTGACGTTTGATTCTCTTCCCCGCATTCACAAGATGCGGTTGGAGAGAGATTTAGATGGTTTAAATTAGCCCGGAATGGACCATATCCAGTTATAAAGCATGTTAGTGGGTATTTTGGCCGGAAAAATGCATTTTCGATCGCAAAGTCTACCTTGGGCAGCCATTTATGAGTGGTTTTAGTGGTTGTACATTCATCCCAGCTCTCTTGCCAGGAATGAATGAGCATTTCCCATAGATTCTCTATAGTGTTTGTCTCTAGGTCCGGATGTGCTCTGAATATCCTACTCTTGTAGGTGTATTCTTTGGAGCGCCGGAAGTGGTATTTGGCAGAAACATATTCAACCATTAACCTAATCGGAATTTTACCTGTTATTACCTCAGATGCTGAGGTAGAAACAGTACGGCATGCGTTACTCATACTGAGTAATATAGACCTATGGCATGCCGACAGATGTCGGCAAAATAATCTATTATTCGTTCGGTAGATCCACACTGACGAGCATTAGAGAACCACCAGAATGAATATAGCACTATAGTATACCCTCATGGACGTTTTTCCGGCGTCTCCGAGTATCTTGCTCAGTCTTCTGAATTTCGTGTTCAGCCCATCTACCTTAATTTAATGTGAACATACTCAGAATCGTACAAGTTGAAATATGAGCAGAGCTCTCTAATAACATTAAAGTACCATTGTCATCATTGTTGTCCCGGGTTTCTGCTCAAGTTTTGACACTCCAGCAGACCCCCGAAAAGCTGAAAGAGAAAGAAAGGAGTTTTGGAGGGAGTTTTATAGAGCACTCCTTGCCAGCATAACTAGGTGAGGTACCCCCATAAGTCACCTCTCCCACACAAAAGAGGATCGTCGTTGCGATCCCATCACTCAATCATTTGAGCAGAGTGTCTCTATGGATTATGAAAGACTGAAGCAACGAATCAACACAAATAACAGCTTGTCAGCATGGACCCCCCGCACCATAGGATCGCTATTGCTGTTTGCTGCCAAAAGCGAGGCTCCGAAGCATCATAGGATTGGGCCTTAGGATCAAAAGGGCGCCAGAGTTGGGAGAGAGCAGAGCGTATCTTAAAGGACCCTCAAACCTTGTCGAAACGTCGTAGTCTCCCTTTCCCTCCAGCGGACCCGCAGCGGAGAAGATAAGCTTGAGGATCCACGAATGGGGCCGGAGTTAGGGGCGAGCGCAGCGAATATCCCAAGCTCCCCAACTTGTTCAAAACGTCGTAGTCTCCCTTTGTCCTCCAACGGACCAATCAGGACCTCGCAACGGGAACTTCAGGAACTAAAAATGGAGCTAAATTTGGAGGCGAGCAGAGCGAATCTCCTAATCCTTGGACGTGTTCGAAACGTCATAGTCTCCTTTTATCATTCAACAACCATTTAAGATCCTTCAGTGGGATAAGAGGACGAAGGTTGGAAACCCACGCTAAGGACTAGCGGGGATCGCCTTCGCCAAAGAAAGGAAAACAGAACTCTAATCGATCGCAGGGTCACAGATTCTGGTCGTCAATCAGAGCCAGCTTCCCCGTACGATTCCAAGCCCTGCGGCAGGTGGGATTGGGACAACTTGATGGAAAGGTATTATGCAAGAAAGAAACAAAGTAAGGAATTTAGGATTGCGAGTCATCTGCTTTAGGCATCATAACCATATCCTCCATCTCATAAATGAAACTAGGACACTCGTTATGACAAGCTCCCCCACCACGACAAGGTACAGAGACAGGGGGGGGAGATTTAATGTGAACATTGAGCATTTTCTAATTTTATTAGATAGGGATATTTTTAATGGTTGTATAAGTATAGAAGTCCACCCAACGTAAATAAAACTACCGCTGCCGCGGTAAGTCAGGAAGCAAGTGTACAAGAACTATAAAGAACAATTGGCACGCCAGAAATCGAAATAACTTTAGCTGAATCCTAGTGCCTGGTACTAAATAAGCTTTCTAAATGACTCAATAGAATAGGAATCGGATACTCTCTTACAAACGAGTGTGACAACTTATTGACGACGGTAAATAAAACACATTTTAATTAAGATTGAAGTCAGTCTTCTTGTAGAAGACTGACAGATTAAATCTATTTTGATATTCAAATTTTATAGGAGACTAACTGAATAAATCTTTTTTGTATTTAAATTTTGTAATAATCCTTCTGTCAAAAAAAAACCTCTTCTTATCATTCAATTGATTAAAATGATTTATCTTTGAATTTGTCACTTAAAATGTAGGGGGAAATATTTCAGCTTTCCCCATTGAATTTCAAGATCCCATATCTCCACGTTACCCATCTCCCAGAAGGACCGTAATTTCTCGATCGAACCAAAACCACATTTCGAGTTTATGCGAGAACTTCTTCCGGCAGTCATATCTTCACAATTCTAAGGAACTTTTCCAACATTAAACTCTCTAAACTCCGGCCGCTTTTTTTAAATATGAATGTTCCTTCTTATTCTTGACTGTATAAATCACTTTCCAGAGCACTCTGAAGCACATTCGGAGGGAGTACCAGTTTTTGTCGAAAAAAGTTGGAGCGAATTCGGATCAGTTTTTTAAGAAAATTTGAATTCATTACGAGGACTGAGTGGGAAAGGGAACTTCCTGGTGTCATTGCTAAAGTGCAGGCATTCAGAGCTGCATTTTTGGGTTATGAGTTATGGGATTCATATTCAGAGGTATAAATAATAGAGAGACGTTCTCATGCAAATTGAACATAATTTCCCGCCTTTGAAACTAAAAGTTTTCAGCTATATGATGATCAACGAGTGTTAAACAGTATAGTTATAGCCCCATTCTTATCTCCAAAAAAATGCAAAAAGAATTAACAGCGTTCCATTAAAAATTCATTATCGATTATTGACAGAATTAAAAACATCGGAATACCTCTCAATACAAAACTAGTCTCATGTGATGTTGTTGATTTGTTTCCTAGTGTACCATTTGAAGACGTAATTACCCTTATTGAAGAAATGCTATTGAAAAAAAAGTCAATTTTGTAATAATATCAGACAGATATCATCCACTCACTTCAAAGTTGCTTGAATCAAAATTATTTCAGTTTAAATGGACGAATTTACAGTAGTTCAGAAGAAGGCTTAATTATGGGGAGCCCCTTGAACCTACTTTTAGCTGATATCTCCATGGATAAATGTTTGATTGATTCGGTCTTGGTGGAAACTCATTTTAATTAACAAATATATGAGAGACAGTATTTTAATTTCCACAAGAATGTTCATAAAACAACAATTATTTCACCACGATGTGGCTTCTTCAAGTATCTACGTTCTACTGGCTGAAGGTGTCCATTGTAACAGAGTTTAAATACATTTAAGTATGGGTTTAAATACATTTTAATGGTAGAACTTTAAATTAAAATAAAACACATTTAAATTAAAATTGAAGCCAAATTTTTATTTTAATTGAAAGACAATTTTAGGACATTTATATATTAAAAATAATTTCCGGCATATGTTCACCACGACTAGCTCTGAGGAACCGCTTTCGACCAGACCAATTTTGGACCACTTTTTCGAGTAATTCAGGCCTTATTTAATCAATAACACGAGTTACGTTGGCTTCCAAAGCGTATATTGTTTATGGTTCATCAGCATAAACCAATGACTTGACAACCCCAAAGAAAATAATCCAGTAGAGTTATGTAATTAATTGGACCATTTCTCGAAATAATGTTATCGCCAAATCTTTCTTTCAATAAATCTATTGTTACGGTAGCAGCATGAGGGGTAGAACCATCTTGTTGGGACCAAAACACTTCTGGGTCGATACCATTCAAATTCTGAAACAAATAATCATTGATCATCGATCTGTAACGAGCACCATTCACTGAAACATTAGCTTGAGCATCGTTTTTGAAAAAATATGGACCGATGATACATCCAGCGTGGAAAGCACGCCATACAGGATGCAATGGAACCTGCAGAACTTCTTGAGAATTGTTTTCACCCCATATATGGCAATTTTGTTTGTTTACATAGCCGTTCAACCAGAAATGAGCTTCATCACTAAACACAATTTTACGATAAAAAAGTGGATCAACTTCAAGCTGTTCTAGGGCCCAATCAGCAAACAAACGACGCTTATTATGGTCAAGTGGCTTTAATTCTTGAACAAGTTGGATCTTGTATGGGTGTAGACCAAGATCTTTACGCAAAATTTCCCATGTGGTGAATGCACAGAGTCCAACTTGTTGTGAACGTAGACGAATAAACAAATCTGGATCATCATTAACACAATGACTTACAGCAGAGATATTTTCTTCGGTACGTACAGTTCTTTGTCTTGTTGTTGTTGTTGCATCGAGTAGAGAAAATGTTGTCTGAAATTTATCGATTGCTCGACGAATAAGCTGCTCTGGTACTATTAGATTCTTTTCTGGAATGATCTGCCCGTCTTGGCAATATATACTAAAGGCCAATCGTTGCAAGTTAACTTGTAGCCTTTATATTTATTTTCTTTATTTGTTCTATCCTTATTGTTTTTTATGTAAGTAATAAGGTTATTAATGGTTCTAAAAGCTGCGTTGAAATTGAAACTATTTTTGAAATATTTAGCAATATTTAAGATAATCCATGAACATAAGACAATGAAAAGTATTTCTGTGTATTGTCCTCTTTTGTTATTGGATACACGAGATGATTTCCAATAAACAAAAGAAGATGGCATTAAATGTCTTGTATCCAATCATAAAAGAGAATAATACACAAAAATATTTTTCGACATCTTATGTTAATGGATTACTTGAGAATATTGCTAAATATTTCAAAAATAGTTTCAAGAACTCACATAAAAAAATAAGGATCGAATAAATAAAGAAAATAAATCTGTAGTCTACAAACATGCAATGATTGCTCTTTAGTATACATTGGTCAGACAGGTAGATCATTCAAGAAGAGAATCCAAGAACACCAAAGGAGTTACATAATGGATTCCGTACATTCGACATATGCTAATCATCTCAAGGAATCCAGTCATAATTTCAAAAATAACTATGATATTATCCTCGTCGAAAGCAAAAGTTCTAGATTAACACGTTTAGAATTTTTTCAAATCAACAGGTACCGTGCCCATGAAATCCTTTTGAATGAAAAAACAGATGTTGATAAATCCCCATTACTGAATATCTTTCCCTAATGGCAATTTTTAGCGTCAAACTCCAATAAACATCCCAAGTTTTTATGACTTGTTTTGTCATTATTTTATCATGTACTCAACTGTATTCAAACTCTGTTACACTGGACAACATCACCCAGTTGAACGTAGATACCTGAAGAAGCCACATCGTGATGAAACAATTGTTGTATTATAAACATTTTTGTGGAAATTAAAAAACTGATAGGTTAATGGTACAAATATGTAGATGACATAATTGTATGCTTTTAAGGTAAGAGTAGATAACTTGAAGGTTTTCTTAATTACTCGAATTCGTTACATAAAAATATTGAGTTTACAATAGAGGTAGAAACCGAAAACTTATTCAATTCTTTGGATTTAACAATAACTAGAGCCAATAATAAACATAATTTTTCCATAAATCCCTCTCATACGTGTATAATAATTCTCAAAAACTCATTCCATCCAATACAACATAAATTATCAGCATATCACAAATTATTAACAATTCCTTTATCTCCAAGTAATTTTAACCTAGAATTAAATTCAATCAAACAAATAGCAACCAATAACGGTTATTCGTGTTTAATAATAGATAATATAATAAGCAAAAAAGAATCAAAATGCTAACAATGAAATATACCTTTAGCTAAAAACCGAGAAAAAACATATAATTCCCTCACTTACTATGAAAGGCGTTTTTAAATTCTACGTGAAGAATATTTTGGTTATGAAATCTGTTATTTTTGAATATCCGATCGAAACAGGTTGTCTTGGATGATGTTTCCTTAATGATCATGATCAATATCTTAAATTAATTCTCATTGGTTAACTGCCTCATATAGGTGTCGATAATTTCTGAGACATTTTATTCAATATTTTTGTTTCAATTTGTAAATTTGTAAAAAAAAGTAAACTTTTCACTTTTTGGTAATGAAAGGTTACCTCCAAACACTTGTTTTGATTATGATCAACTACCAAAAGAAAACGGCTATAATAGCTTAACATTTGTTCTGTAAACTACTAGATGAATCAATGTGAGTTTGTGTGTATTAGGTTGGTCAACCAAGGAAAATTTTAGCTACTAATTCAGAATTCACCTCATATTCGCCGTAGATTAAAAGGGAAGCCGCTATAAATTTCATGTGTCAAGATCGATCATGGCCATATTAGTCCAATTAATAGTTAAAGTACCTGGTGTTAATTTGGTCTTTTATCTGATAACGGAATGAAATATGTCTGGAAGGCATGCGAAAGTTTTCTACTGTATCGAACGACATCTACACATATCATAGATTGATCAATATAATTTATAGCATTCTTGGCAACTCTTTTTTTCTTGGAGAAATTACTCAACAAAGATTTATTCCGAATGAACTTTTTAACTCCTCGCACCAGAACGCTTTCTTTTGTACAAAACTCTGGACCTCAAATTTTTAACACAAGGAAAACATCAAGGATCTTCGTCTGTCGAACCGTTCATTCTTAAGGCGTAGAATTTTCAAAACAAACCACTCACAAACATTTTTATTTAAGTATCAAGTTCGTGAATTATCAAAATCCGAATATTTCACCCGCACAAAAAGAACGTGAAGCGTCTATGTACAACTTCTAGGGTGCTGAAATCAAATTTCTTATATTATCCCGTTTCAAAAGATGGAATAGTGACCGTTATTCCAGTGTCCAATATCAAAAAGAATACTGTAATGAATTCTATTTCAACAAAGGTTTTGAAATTGATTAATGACTAAATTGCTGAACATAAAGCTTATTTGACAAACACGTCGAATCTGGTGGTCAGTTTCCGGTAATTCTGAAGAAAGGTTACTTAATTTGAAAAATTAATGAATAATAACAAAGAACATGAAATTAGGAGTCTACAAGTTGATTTGCGGTACATGCCTGTACGTATATGTTGGCCATACACGAAGATCATTCCAGACAAGAATAAGGGAACACGTAAAATGTTATACTAATGACAAGATAATTCAACCCATGCCCATTAGACAATTTCATTCTGAAAAAAATTTCCGAATCGGGGATTTATCAAATTAAATGTGATGATTGTAATGCTACATATATAGGACAGATAGGCTGATGTTTACAACATAGAATCAAAGAACATAGGATGTCTATTTTGAAAAACCAGAACTCAACTATTTTTGCAGAACATTGTATGAAAAATAATTATATTTTTGATGATTTCCTTCACTATATAATGTTGGAAAGGATAAATTGATGGACTATTTGGAGATTCTTTCAATAAAAAAACCATTGAGAAAAGGAGAATTCAACAAAATCCCAAATATTCTTTGGATTATATTGGATGCTGTGATTTCCATGCGCCATAAAAATACAAGTTTCCTAAGTGTAATAAAAGATTTTTTTTTTTCAATTTTAAGTTAAGTTACTTTTTGTACTCCTTTGGAGGTGCTCGAAAGACCGAAACCCGTGTCAGGATTCTGAATAAATACCTCCCACTTCACCATTCTATTTGCTTAGAGTTTATTATTTAGTAATATCTCTTTGAATCATAGAGTCAGTAGTCGCCTGATGAAGTCGTGATATGACAAAACAATTTTCATTATTAAATAAACGTAAGCGGAAATTGAAAATCGTTTCATTTTCGAATTCTAGATGAATTTCCGTCAAGTAGAGACAATCAAATATTTGATTATCTTTCACAAATTGTTTCCTATGAATGACTTCCTTTTGAAGGATTCTTTTTATGAAAATTTTATTTGTAATTATTGTTCTCTTGGGTTGTAGATTGTTACTACATTCTAATGATGTAATCAACTTTACTGATAGTAATCAAACGACTGTCAACCAAAGTCTTCGTGCCAGTAAGATTCATAATTTATGTAAAATAAGGTTTACATAAGGTTTAATGTAAGGAAAAAAAAGTTTACTCTAATGATAACAGATATTCAAAAATTCGAAAATCGTGTAACCAACTACTGATTTCATTTAATGTAAATATCCGGTTTTTTTTAGAGTGATAGAACTTTCGATAGGGATAATTGTGATTTGACAGAAGGTAGAAGCCATGTTGTTTTGACATTTCTGATCAGTAAGCTTTGACAAATTATCATGGAAAGACTCACGTCGCAACAACGTTCACAAATTGTTGAAATTTATTTTCTAAATCAGTGTACTATTCGCCAAACTTATAGAGCACTTCGTGAAATTTATGGTTTACATAATCGTCCATCAGAGCAGCTTATTCGTCGAACTATCGATAGTATTCGGACATTTTCTCTACTCGATGCATCAACAACAACAAGACAAAAAACTGTACGTACAGAAGGAAATATCGCTGCTGTAAGTCATAGTGTTGAGGATGATCCAGATTTGTCTATTCATCAACGTTCACATCAAGTTGGACTCTGTGCATCCACCACATGGAAAATTTTGCGTAAAGATCTTGGTCTACACCCATACAAGATACAACTGGTTCAAGAACTAAAGCGACATGAACGTAATGAGCGTCATTTCTTTGCTGATTAGGCCCTAGAACAGCTTGAAGTTGATCCACTTTTTTATCGTAAAATTGTGTTTAGTGATGAAGCTCATTTCTGCTGGAACGGCTATGTAAACAAGCAAAATGGCCGTATATGGAGTGAAAACAATCCACAAGAAGTGCTGCAGGTTCCATTGCATCCTGAAAAATGCACTGTATGGTGTGCTTTACACTCTGGATATTATCGGTCCATATTTCTTTAAAAACGATGCTGGAGCTAATGTTACAGTGAATGGTGCTCGTTACAGATCGATGATCAATGATTATTTGTTTCAAAATTTGAATGGTATCTACCCAGAAGTGTTTTGATTCCAACAAGATGGTGCTACACCTCATTCTGTTACCGTAACAATTGATTTATTGAAAGAAAGATTTGGCGATAACATTATTTCGAGAAATGGTCCAATTAATTGGCTTCCAAGATCATGCGACAAAACTCAACTGGATTTGGACGCTTTGGAAGCCAACATAACTCGTGTTGTTGATGAAATTAGGCCTGAATTACTCGAAAAAGTGGTCCAAAATTGGTCTGCTCGAATGCGGTTCTTTAGAGCTAGTCGTGGTGGACATTATTTTTAAAACATAAATGTCATAAAAGTAACTTTCAAATAAAAAAAAATTGCTTCAATCTCAATTTAAATGTGTTTTTTGTTTCAATTTGAAGTTCTATCGTTCTAAAAAAACACCCGATAGTTTATTATGAGGAATCCATACAAATCGCAAAAGAAATAATTCATTATTCCTTCAAGGGGAGTAACTTTTTAAATGACAAGTTGAGACCTTTTATCCATTTGTGTGTAAATCATAGTCGGCGCTTTTATTTACGAATCCCTTTTACTGAAAAAACAAACCACCTATCATAATGAACACGCAGACACGTAACTCAAAATCGTCTGTAAATGTAATAACTTTCACACATTAAGTTTATTGCAACCATTGACTCCCCTCAAGAATATATCTGAGCCCTTCATGAATATGTAATGGAAAATTGTTTATTCTAGGCTGAATCCAGATATTGAGGCGCCAGAATTTCACGAGGTGTTTGAATATTTTAAATATAGAATACCCGAAATGCTTGTAATGAGGACATAGTATGAGTCGTCACCACGACTAGCTAGTATAAAATTATATAATCACCTGCCAAATAGCTACAAGGTGATGAACATTAGGGAATTTAAAAGAAGTTTAAAAAGTCTGTTCATTGAAAAATGTTATAAAAGTAAGATGAATTCCTCTCTAGTTTATCAAGTCATCGTGGTAAATTAATTTTATCAGCCATTTGTTTTTTGTTTGGTCTTATCTCTTGTTGTTTTTCTTTCTTTTTATTCTATTCTGTATTGTTTTACTTAGTTTGAATTTATATAGCATTGGACATTATTTGACGTATCCTATGCATCACTACTATGTCCTAAAGAAAGAATAAAGATTTATTTATTTTCGAGCATCAAACTTTCAGGTTAAAAATTCCTAGACTGCGTCGTAAGGTCACATTCATAGTATGAAAATGAGATTTCCATGACATTTATAGTATGAAAATGAGATTTCCATCATTAGTTAGATGCCTCTAAATGCTTCAGATTAATCCTACCAGTCCCTCATTTGAATCCATACGGTATCTAACTCAAACAGGATCCTAAACTTACTGATCATGAGAAATAACCGAATGACATTCCAAAACTTTCGGCCATCCCAAAACTTTCATCTCAGTAAACCAGTTAACAAACGAAATGGTCCATATCGAGGCAGTGGAATTCGAAATGAGTAATCCCCCAGCTGTCAGAAAGTTTGATGTGGAATATAGTGAAGCCGTCATTTGACTGATGATTTTTGCGCTCTCGTATACAGTGCGATGACGTTTAGTTCACATTTTGACGAGTTAGAGGAGAAAAAGATTTCAAACGATTACACACCTCAATTTGAATATGTTTTTCATCGATGATGTTACTTTCCGGGACGTAGATTATTGCTCCACCTCATTCTTGGGCGGCCGATTCTTTTCCTTCCTAGAGGTGATTCATCTCTAGCCTTTATCACCATTTGTCCTGCCCTATTCTCTCTATGTGCGAGTTCCGTTCTTTTTTTCTGTTGTTTACCCTCACCCCGATGTTTTCCACTTCACATAGTTTTCTGATCAGATCACTCCTTTTTCTATCGTACAGAGTTTTTCCGGAAATTCTATGGAGTATCTTCATTTCAGTCGTTTCCAGCATACTCCTTGTCTTCGAAGTATCGGATCTGGTTTCAGCTGTGTAGGTCATGATCGGGCTTGTGGTGCCCTCATATATTCTTCCCTTTGTTTTTATGTTCAAATGTTTATTCCTCCATATAGCGTCGTTAAGGCAGCCTGCGATTATATTAGCCCTCATGAGTTGTTGGGATACTCCATCTTCAATACAGTCAAAACTGGATAATTCAACCCCTAAGTATTTGAATGCCTTACTCGTTCCATTTTTTCTGATTCACTTCCAGCTTACATCGGAGAGGTTCTTTTGCTGTTGTCATGCATTCAGGTTTTTCAGTGGCTATGTCCATATTGAATTGCTTTGCGATATTGAAGAAGAATTCTACCGGTTAGGTTACTGGCATGTGAGGATAGCTCTTTCACCAGGTGACTACTCAGTAGTCTCCACAATCTCCCAAGAGGCAGAAAGTGTGATAAGGATTACGCCTGATCATTGCGCATAGCGAGAACCACTCCGAAGAGTTGAACCCCCCAAGCTTCCAGTTTTGGCTTCAGTCCGAAAACCTGCACCGTGACTGGTAGCAGCGAAGCACTATTCGACCTCTACTGGCTCTGCATGTTCAGTACCCAAATGGTTTGGGACGCAACGCCGAAGGGGCTTCTCATCCATCCACCCGAACGCAGTCCCATGAACGCCAGTTACTGGACCTGTATGGTGGAAGATCTCCGAACGGGGCCCTAGTTTTGCCGCTCTGGTGAAATGGAGGGTTGAGCTGAGTTCGGGATATTCTCATGAAATGATTCGGAGTTTGACGAGACTTGACGTTTCGACCGGCTTGTCCTGGCCCCGGATCAATGCGTTAACTTTTTAGGGTTTGTGGATCTCGACTAAATGGCTTAGCCGTTAGTGCCAAGATCAATGAAAAGACTTCACATTGATTCGGTGGGTCAGGACGTACAGGCCGATTGACGATGCTTGTACCAGGATCAATAGAAGTCATCAATCTTGAGATTATCTTAGTTCATGGGACTGCGTTCGGGTGCTTGGATAAGAATTCCTTCCAACGGGTGAGTTGCGTCACAAAGCAACTCGGGTACTGACCTGCAGAGCCACTAGAGGTTGAATAGTGCTTCGCTGCTACCAGTCAGACGGTTCTGGCTTTCAAGTCGGGGCCCAAACTGGAAGCTTGAGAGGTTCTTGCTTCGCGCGATGATATGGCGTAATCCTTATCACACTTTATACCTCTTGGGGTGGACTGCGGAGACTGCTGAGTAGTCACTTGGTGAAAGAGCTATGCTCGTCATACCAATACGAAATCCTGATAGAATTCACGTGATGGAAAATGGTCGATTAAGTAATTTTAAGTGTTTTTGCGAGTTCCTCTTGCATTTGTGATGGATCACCTATGAGCTTTGCCTCTAATTCTGCATCCTGAAGCTTTGATCGCGCTGCGGGTCGTTTTTTTGTATTCCGAATTAAAATTCGGAACTCCTTTTCTTCATATTGAAACCACATTGTTTGGTACAAAAGTTGACATTTTCGGAGCAGACAGAAACACTGTTGTTTAAACTTTAGCTGAATGACAGATGCCTACTGATGACACATCAAAATGAAGGTGTTGCCAAGTGAAACTAGTAGTGACATATGTTATTGAAACCGCTCATTTCTACTCGTAAAAGATATTCACTTAGGCTTGATAATTGTACTGACGAGCGACTTACTTCTGAAGCAATTATACTGCCAATTTCCTCATTCAGTCCTCATTCATCATTGTCCATAATTCCTCCGCTCACTAACTCCATCCAATTGTCCTGCTAATGAAAGCGACTAGCCCCTCTTTCTCGTCCCTTTGTCTTGTCTTCTAACGCACGTCAGAAAGAACTAAAAACTGTTTTCTACCGAAATAACCGATTATGTTGCTGGCAGAAATTGAAAGCAATTTGTTGCGCTCGCCCTTGTTGTTCTCAGGTCTGATATCTAAATGTCTGCCTTGGCAAGGATTGATGTACCGAAAGAAAATTTTTATGTTCTCCCTATGTTTCGTGTTTCGTTATATCAATCTCGTGAAATCAAATTATGATTACTATCAATCCACACTTCGTTTTCGGATGGAAATATCGTGTTCGCTTCAGTTATTATCGCGAAATGGATTATATACGTATTTGGAATGACAAGAAAGTAATTTTGGGTTATTATCGTGGAATGAAACTCAATTCATGAAAACCTGCTAGAACTGCCAGAATTTTTATATAATTCTCTTAGTGTTAGGGTCTACAAAGTCTTCTTCTTCTTCCTTCTCTTGTTTATAAGAAGTAATCCTGTTTATAAGTGCCTTTTAACCTTGTTTAAGGGCTCGGTCTTAGTTGAGAAGCGGATGACCAGCTTTTATACCATCTTTTAGGTGGTCCGCCAGGAGATCTTTATCGTATTTTGCTCATCTGCTCCCACTTATTCTACCCACGTAGTCTCTCCAGTATCGTCTTCACATTCTGCCAAACCGCACCACGTCGTGTATCTGGAGTTCTTCTCTTATGGTCTCGCTCCTAATTTGATCTCTTACTATCACGCCCCTAATGGATCTCAGGATCTTCATCTCAGTTCGGCTGATGATTTTGTTTTCGCCGTTTTTTCTTTCGTTTCTACAGCATATGTTAGTGCAGGCTTCTCCACTGTCTTACATATTCTGACTTGACTCTCAGTGGTCATATAACTGTTCATCCAGACCATGTCTCTCAGATATCCGGCAATTCGTGACGCTTTGTTTTTCTTATCGACCATATCGACGTTCTGAACATCTTAGTTGAATTTGATTGATTGATAATTTGGTAGAATTGAACGAGTTGAAAGTTAGATTGGACGCTTTACCCTTACCATGCATTTGAAATTTTCGTTACTAGTTGATTTCGTTGCATATTTCTGATATATGTTATTTTTGTTTGTTACAGCTACCTCAATTAGGATTGTCTTCTTCTTCTTCTTAATCACCAGTGAGACCGGCCTGTTTTAAGCAACTGTGAGATTGGTAAGCATATTGCAATCTATTTTAATTTTGATTTTATATCCGCCAATACAATTTCTGGTCGATCTGAATGTTTGGTGTCATATATACTGGTATGACCACAACGGAATTCAGTAAACCATTTCTTAACCATTGAAACTGCTGGTGCGGAGTTTCCAAAGTGCTTATCGATCCTTTCCTCGGATTCGTCGTTTCTAAAGCAAAGACTAATATTTGGTGAACATCATTATTGGGGACGAAAAATGAGTTGTATATAGCAAGAGAACATGGAGCAGAAAAAATAAAGCTGATTGAAGCATTTCGAAACCGATATCCATTAAAAAAATGTGATGCTGTCTGTTTGGTGGGATTTTAAAGGAATCGTTTTTCTTTAACTTTTACCGGATAACACAAAAATTAATTCGAAGTCTACTGTCATCAGCTGGACAAACGGAATGATGGACTGAAAAGGATAGAATTAATCAACAGAAAAGGTGAAGTGTTCAACCAAGATAATATGAGACCTCATACAAGTTTGGTCACTCGCCAAAAGCTTTTACAGCTTGAATGGGATACACTGCCACACCCATCATATTCGCCAGATCTGACGCCTTCGGATTATTTTTTGTCCCTGTCATTACAACATTTTTTCAACGGTAAAACCTTCACTTTAAATAAAGAGGTCAAAAATCATCTGGATCAGTTTTCTGGCAGCAAAGACCAAAAATTTTGTTGAGCGTGCAATCATGCTAATACCAGAAATATGACAAAAGGTGTTGGACTAGACTGGTCAGTATATAATTTAATGACATATTTATTCATTATACGAAAATTGTCTTTCATTTTCCCAAAGAAAAACTTTCCGAACAACGCAATATATTTTTATATGTACGTGAGTTATCCACTTCAATTTTTGAGTGGTTAATAAAAAAGTAACAATTAGATTTCTCCACAAGAGAAATATGATTCCTACACATATGAATTGATAGGAAAAAGATTAGTGAATTCCAAGCGAAATTTTTGATTGTTTCGGTCTTTACTTGACGGAAATTCATCTTGAATATAAGAAAAACATATATTGACTGCTCTTTTATTGATTTACACGACAATTGTTTCGTCATATCAGGTGAGTATTAAAACTGAGGTATACAATCCAAATCATTACCTTAAATACACAGCTCTGGTACAAAAAATAGAGGTTTACAAACAATGAAAAATGTTTAATAGGGGGGATTTGTTAAATCTGTTTGATCATTCAGTAAAATTTATGTTTTATTATATCTATTGATCTCTAAAGTTTCTAACAGATTTTGTTCCTAACTTTTGTTTTCGATATGTAATATTTCATAGTTCATATTAAACTTATGACCAGTCTCTAACAAATGGTTGGCATAAGTTGAATTTGGTTTATTATTAATGTAACATTTTTCCCTCATATACACATGGGCAATCACTACATGTCAACTTGTAAACTCCTGATTTTTGTTTTTAGGAATGACGTCTTTATTATTTTTTTTTAAACTGCCTAATGAATTAATGGTTCTAAAAGAGACGTTACAATTTTCTTTGAATATCTAGCAAATTTTTCAGGTTTTTGGTTTATGTAAGATGAAATTTATTTTGTTTCGTTTGAATTTCGAAATTTGGGATGAACAAGTGACAAGTGCTTGATTGTAATTAATTTTATTGAGTACATTTTCTATAATTAATGAATAAAATAATAAGATGCGGTTTTTTACTTGATAGAAGAATAATTGTGAAGTTGAACTGATCTTATCTGAATTTTTAATTGTTTTTGAGGATGTGCTATATGATTTTGAGAGTTTTTGAAGTAACTTATTTAAATATTTGAACATATTAAATATTTCAAATAAATTAGTTTTGGAGAAGTTCTTAAAATTTTGTTGTGTATTTTTGAAAAAGATTTAGTTTTCATAAATAAAAGACCAGAAATTGAACATATTTTCAAATGTTTGTCAAGGGCAAAACATAAGTACCACATGCCTTTCTGACGAGTTCAGGTGCGTTTGTTTGGAACGAAACATTAAATATTACTTATTTTTAATTTTAATTAATAATTTATTTTTTGGGTTTTTTCATTCCATTTGATATTGTATAGTGAATTTCGATTTTTATTCGTCTATTAAATATAAGCAGTGCTTATTGAAGACATTAATTTAATTCTAAAAGTTTTTTCAAAAAATTTTTTGAAATTAAAATTGTAGAAGATTAACAGATTAAATCTGTTTTGATATTCAAGGTCTATAATTAATGGATTAAAACCATTGTCGGAAGCTATTTGTTTAATGGTATTATATTCTTTGTCAAAATTTTCTTTTGTCATAGGTATGTAAATTGGTTAATATACCTATGACAAAAAAAGGACATTCCAAATAAGGATACGGGAACATAAAAAATGCTACATTAATAATAAACCATATTCAACTTATGCCAATCATTTATTAGAGACTGGTCATAATTTTAATAGGAACTATGAAATATTACATATCGAAAACAAATTTTCAGAAACTAAATCTGTTAGAAACTTTAAAGATCAATAGATATAATAAAAGACAAATTTTATTGAATGATCAAATAGATTTAAACACCTCTTGTCACCCCTCTATGTTTTGTACCAGGGCTGTGTATTTAAGCTCATGTTTTGCATTGTATACCTCAGTTTTAATAGTCACATGATTAAGTAATGGTATGACGAAACAATTGTCGTGTAAATCAATAAAATAGCGAGGTTAATATTTGTTTTTCTTATATTAAATTCCAAGTAACTTAGTTTTTAAAAGTGTCGCTACACTGATCTCGGGAAACCAACTATCGCAATGCCCCATCACTAGTCAAAACGGTCCAAAATTGTGAGAGCACTTCGAAATAATTCTCTTCCTCCAGAGCCACATACATTGTTTCGCAGAAGCTGCACTCAAGTAAGTACACGGATAATTTTCAATAACTCTGCATCGTTGAGAAACTTCAGCGGAACTGCAATCCCACAATTCCGTCCGAATCCGCCAATTCCATCTCGTCCTAACGGAAATCCCCGTAACATGTTTTTCCGGCAAACAGACCGAAGACCATGAACATCCCTCACCGCGCGCGATTCGACAACCGAGCGCTCCTTCAGGAACACCGTCCCGGGAGAGACGAAATGGCCAATTCCGCGAACTACAAAAAGAATCGGACATTTGATTCCAGAAATTCCGGGCTACGGCGGGGTTATGGGATGAAGTCCGGGATTTTGCCGTGCGAACTCAGCCCGACTACGGTCTAATGTTATTTTATTGTTTAATCAAGTTTTATTCGATGGGGGGGGCATGGGGGGAGAAGTTCCGACGGACTGATATGACAGGGGCTGTAATTCAGTTGCGGGGATAGTTTGGACGTGACATTCCCGATGGCTGACCGCGACTTTTGGAAGAGTTATGATTTGAACTGACTCCGGGAGATTTCCAGTTTCCTTCTTTTGCAGAATCGAGTTCACCAGTTATATAATTGGTTGGAGAAAAAAAATCCATCAGGTTTGCGTGAAATCCAAGATTTTATTCAACATGTTTGGTATTGTCCGATTTGAATCAAATAGGCACAGTTTTTCTCCGTAGTGGATGCATTAAAACTTTGCAACTTACCTCCTGGATGATTAAAGTAAAACAACTTAATTTCCGATACTGAATTGTTTCAGCCGTTACTATTTGGTAGTTCATCATAAATAAAACAAATTCTAGAAATTACTATGTTTTACTACCAATAAAAAGATATATTACACATTTTCTTGTGACTCGAGTTTCGGGAAATGAGCTATCCCATCATCAGACAACTGAAGACCTAACAGTGGTACAGAGGTATAAAAACAAAACTGATAAATATTTTGAATATTTCAATAGATTTTAGGTAACACCTAATAGTGGTACATAGGTTTACAAGCGGAACGTGATAAAAAACCGGGTTAAAAAAGAGGGGCCTTCTAACAGATAGCCGAATGTCGGCAATCGACAAAGAAGGTTGTTAAACAGATGGTTCCCATTTAAATATCTCAAATAACTTTTGGGGTTACATAGCTCCGTACAGTCATTCATTATTTTTACATTATTTTGTTGTATATCTCAAATATTTGGATTCACAAAGCTGACCGCGAAGCTGAAGTCCAAACTATAAAATCAATAGCCGCGAACAACGGTTTTAACCCCAATATAATAGATAATCTAATTCGACAGAAACTATCTAAAATAGCTATGAGCCAAATTTATCCCATCATAACAACTAAAGAAAATAAAAAAATCATTTCTCTATCGTACTGCTTTGGTAGCATAAGTCGAAAAGTGATCAATAGATTTTCAAAATCAGATGTCAATATTGCCTTCAAAACGCAAAACAAGTTATCATCGGTATTATTTAACGAAAAGGACCCTACTCCAAACATACACAAATCAGGGGTTTAGGAGTTATCTTGTTCTACGTGAAGTAATAAATATATAGGACAAACAGGAGGTTCCTTCAAGACGAGGTTCAACGAACATAAAATGGGTTTCATAAAAAATAAACAAAATTCTACTTTTGCCACTCATTGTCTAGAAAACGGTCATTCCTTTCCCACAATAGATTATCTTAAAATTTTACATGTAAAATCAGAAGGAAAGAAACTCGATTATCTATAGATAATCGAGTTTCTTTCCTTCTGATTTTACATGTAAAATTTTAAGATAATCTATTGTGGGAAAGGAATGACCGTTTTCTAGACAATGAGTGGCAAAAGTAGAATTTTGTTTATTTTTTATGAAACCCATTTTATGTTCGTTGAACCTCGTCTTGAAGGAACCTCCTGTTTGTCCTATATATTTATTACTTCACGTAGAACAAGATAACTCCTAAACCCCTGATTTGTGTAGAATCTGTTGAAATTTTAAAATTAGTTCACAATAACAATTTTGTGAAAATAATGAATGACTGTACGGAGCTATGTAAATCGAAAATATTTGAGATATTTAAAAAGTAACATCTGTGTTTAAAACATTTTTCAACGAACATAAAATCAATTTAATGAAAAGTAAACAAAAATTCAACTTTTGCCACTCATTCTTTAGAAAACATTAATTCCTTTCGACAAAAGAAAATCTAAAGGAAAATTTTACATGTAGATTTAAAAGAAGAGAAACTTGATTATTGAAGAAAAATAGAGTAATTCGTTCACAATAAAAATGATGTAAAGATAATGAATGGCTGTACGGAGCTATGTTAATCCAAATATTTGAGATATACGACAAAATAATGTGAAAATAATGACTGACTGTACGGAGCTATGTAATCCCAAAAATTATTTGAGATATTTAAATGGGTACCATCTGTTTAACAACCTTCTTTGTCGATTGCCGACATTCCGATATCTGTTAGAAGGCCTCTCTTTTTTAACCCGGTTTTTTATCAAGTTCCGCTTGTAAACCTCTGTACCACTATTAGGTGTTACCTAGACTCTATTGAAATATTCAAAATATTTATCACTTTTGTTTGAATACCTCTGTACCACTGTTAGGTCTTCAGTTGTCTGATGATGGGATAGTTCATTTCCCGAAACTCGAGTCATAAGAAAATGTGTAATATATCTTTTTTGGTAGTAAAACATAGTAGTTTCTACTTCTATTTTTTTTATTTCTCATTAAATTTCCTAACGTGTACCTAGTTTTGAATGAAATGTTAGAGTTACTTTTTTTCTTTAAATATCTTACTATTTTTTCGGACTTTTTGTTTATATACGCTAAAGAAATATATTTTGTATCGATAGCTATTATTGGATATACAAGTGATATTGACTGTTTAAATTCCATTCGTTTCAATATTTTATTTATAATGAACGGATTGAAACCATTGTTAAATGCAGTCTGTTTTATTATATTAAGTTCTCTATCGAAATTCTCTTGTGTCATAGGTATGTTGATAAATCTAAATATCATGCTATTATAAGCTGCTAGTTTTTGAGAATATGGGTGATTAGAATTTGAGTGGATCGTATTATCTGTATGAGTGGGTTCCCGGATAATTGAAAAGTCATGTTTATTGTCAATTTTTGAAATTTTTAAATCAAGAAAATTGATGCTGTTGTTTTGTTCTATTTCATTGGTGAATTTTATTATGGGAGATAATGTATTTATGAATTCTGAGAACATCGCAAGCTGTATACTGCTACCAGTGAATAAAGATAAAATATCATCCACTTAACGATACCAATAAATGAAATATTTAAAGAAGGGGCTTTCTTGGATTCTGGTTTCCAAGAAGTTCATAAATATTTCGGATAATATCGGACTAAGTGGGTTTCCCATAGTTACACGCTGGAGGCGTCATCGGTCCATATTTATTTAAAAATGATGCTGGAACTAATGTTACATTGAATGATGCTCAGTACAGATCGATGATCAATGAGTATTTGTTTGAAAATTTGAATGGTATCGACCCGGAAGTGTTTTGGTTCCAACAAGATGGTGCTACAACTCATCAAGAATGGTCCACTTAATTGGCCTTAAAGATCATGCGACATAACTCCACTGAATTATTTTCTTTGGGGTTATGTCAAGTCATTGGTTTATGCTGATAAACCACAAACAAAAGACGCTCTGGAAGCCAACAAAACTCGTGTTATTAATGAAATAATGCCTGAATTACTTGAAAAAGTGGTCCAAAATTGGTCTGGTCGAATGCGGTTTCTCCGAGCTAGTCGTGGTGGACATACGCCGGAAATTATTTTTAAAACATAAATGTCATCAAATTATCTCACAAATAAAGAAAAAATTTGCTTCAATCTTGATTTAAATGTGTTTTATTTCAATTTAAAGTTTTATCCTTCTAAAAAAACACCCGATAGTAATCTGGAAAAGTTGTATTGTCTTCAGGCTAACCTCAAAACTGCTAATTCGATTGAAATATATACAATACCTAAAAGCGACTATAATAAATTCTTAAATGCCTGTGAGTTTGCTTTTCATGAAAGTCTTATTAAATAATCGCAAAAAGGGAATAAAATAGTTTTGAATATTGAAGAGCAGGATACTGGTAGGAAATCTAGAAAAGGTGACCGAATAAATCAACGACTGAAGTCTGAATTTGCAAATTACAAGGTGTCCAAAAAGGGTATCGGGTATTTCCAGCTTCTATTTATTCCTGCATTTTTAAACCTCCCGCAAATGTTCCTTGTTTAATAATGTGCAACTTTGGTTTTCAACACAATATAGAGTCCCTCCATATTGTTATACGATCAAGATGAGACAGCAAGAGATTGGTACTAGAATATAGGTGTTGATTGCAGTGGTTTCAGTTATTAAAACATTCAGGGGTGACTTCAGTATAGTAAAATAATTAGAGATTAATCAATCTGTATTCCACTTCTACCCGTGCTTCGAGTTGTTCAAGTTCACAAGATCCCACATAGAGAAACCAACCCTAAACTAGACGTCAACAGCAAACGACTTCTCGTTATGAACAGACCAAACTTCGTTGTTGAGTAATTGATATTCTGAAGGGGCCGTCAAATTCCATTACAAATATCTGGGTAATAACTGGAACATCCGGACTCTCCCCGTAGAATTCCAGTGACAAATGGTAAACTACAAACAATTCCAACTTCCTAATGTTCTATTTAATTCTGTCATTTCATCCAGTTACCCCTACGGTTTATCACTTTTCTAAGTGCAAGAAAATTTATTATTGGTCTAAATTTGAATGTGTCCGATGAAAATTTCACATTTAAAATAAACAGAAACGGTTTTTTTTTCGGATGGATACTGTAGCCAACCGTGGTGGTCATTTAAAAGACATTGGTAAATTCATTGGTAAATGTTAAGGTTCATCTTTTCTAATAATCCCATAACTTCAAAAAAATATTCATCAGTTTTTTATTTATAGCCGGTCAAAAATATATGTCTCAAATTGCCCACCCCTCATATGTAGATTTAATGATAATAATAATATTTATTTCCAAAATCATTATCAAATAGGTGGATGATAAAATAGAAACATGTCAGAACAAATTAATATAAAAATCAGATAAAAGTTATTTGATTTAATGAATGTAATTTGACACTCCATCAATTGTTCTTTCTTTAGTATAAAAGAATAGGTTTTTTCATGATAAAAGGATTATTACAAAATTTTAAATTTACAGATTTATTCTGTTAATATTCTACAAATTTTAATTAAGAAAACATGTTTATTCGGAAACTTTTAGAATAAAATTAAATAAATATCTTAGTGTCAATTTAGTGTTAATTACACAATATCAAAACGAATAAAAAAACTAAAAGAACTATAAAAGGTCAATCAAAATTACTGAATAAATACTTGAAGGGTACAAAATTCCGTTTCGTGCTTCGTTTTATGAAAACCAAATTCCTTTCCGAAAGTGCGAAACATAACCTCAAGAACTTCTTCAAAAACAACTTGCTCAAAATAAGTTTCTACGGAAAAATTCCTGAAACAAGCAGAACATCTTCAAAAAGCAATTTAGAATTCTCAAAACGGAAACTCGTCAGCCCTACTTGACATTTGAAAAATAAAAATAATCAACAAAAATTATCTTACCAGACAAACTGAATGTAGTTATCTGAACAAACACTAGAATGAAGTGAACTTTTAAAAATCCTACGTATTCTATGTTCGTCATAGAAATTACACAAAGTTCGCAAGATATTTTATGGACTGCTTTAAAACCCAATGATAATATTTTATAAGTGTAGACCAAAATATATAATTATTGTGCATAGAGAAAAATAATTAAAAAAGAGGTTTTTTCTTGATAGAAGTATTATCTATATAGGTGTAATATATTATATCGGGTGTTTCTTTTAGAGTGATAGAACTTTAAATTGAAATAAAACACATTTTAATTAAGACTGAAGCCGAATTTGTTTTTTATTTGAAAGATAATTTCATTACATTTATGTTTTAAAAATAATTTCCGGCATTTGTCCACTACGACTAGCTCTGAGGAACCGCACTGGAACAGACCAATTTTCGACCACTTATTAGAGTAATTCTTAACCTTATTTCATTAATAACAGGAGTTATGTTGACTTCCAAAGCGTCTATTGTTTCTGGTTTATTAGCATAAACCAATGACTTGACAAAATCCCAAAGAAAATAATCCAGTGGAATTATGTTGCATGATCTAAGGGGCCAATTAATTGGACCATTTCTCGAAATAATGTCATCGCCAAATCTTCCTTTCAATAAATTAATTGTTACGGTAGCAGCATGAGGTGTAGCACCATCTTGTTGGAAACAAAACACCTCTGGGTCGATACCATTCAAATTTTGAAACAAATAATCATTGATCATCGATCTGTAACGAGCACCATTCACTGTAACATTAGCTCCAGCATCGTTTTTAAAGAAATATGGACCGATGATGCCTCCAGCGTGTAAAGCATACCATATAGTTCATTTTTCAGAATGCAATGGAACCTGCAGTACTTCTTGAGGATTGTTTTCACTCCATATATGGCAATTTTGCTTGTTTACATAGCCGTTCAACTAGAAATGAGCTTCATCACTGAACACAATCTTACGATAAAAAAGTGGATCCACTTCAAGCTGTTCTAAGGCCCAATCGGCAAACAAATGACGCTTATTATGGTCAAGTTGCTTTAGTTTTTGAACCAGTTGGATCTTGTATGAGTGTAGGCCAAGATTTTCACACAAAATTTTCCATGTGGTGGATACACAGAGTCCAACTTGTTGTGAACGTTGACGAATAGACAAATCTGGATCATAATTAACACTATGACTTACAGCAGCGATATTTTCTTCTGTACGTACAGTTATTTATCTTGTTGTTGTTTTTGCATCGAGTAGAGAAAATCTTGTCCGAAATCTATCGATAGTTTGACGAATAAGCTACTCTGATGGACGATTATGTAAGCCCTAAATTCACGATGTGCTCTATAAGTTTGGCGAATAGAACTATGATTTTGAAAATAAATTTCAACAATTTATAAACGTTGTTGCGGCGTGAGTCTTTCCATGATAATTTGTCAATACTTACTGAACAGAAATGTCAAAACAACATAGCTTCTACCTTCTGTCAAACCACAGTTATTCTTACCGAAAGTTCTATCACTCGAAAAAAAACACCCGATATATCTAAAATTTTTGGAATAATATTTTTTTCAAATTAAAATTTGTAGGAGGTTAACAGAATAAATCTGTATGATATTTAAAATTTTGTTCTTTCTTTCCTGACAGGAAAAGCTCTTGGAACAAAAATCCAACAAAATATTCCACTACATTTTTGATGGGGGCAATAAATAGACGAAAGGCAAATAAAATCACAATCCACGTGCTGCAGCCCCAAATAAAACCCATTGATTTAGTGGTGAAATAAACTTTTATACGAGACTCGGTCGCCAATCATTCTTTTCAACACACAAATACACAGATGTTGCTAACATGTGGTGTTAATGTATTTCTCTACTCCTCCTCTTTGTGGTTTTTATGACCAGGAAGTTGGGAACGAAGTGGGTTGAAAGATCTTGGTCATTAGATTAAAGTGTTACGATGAAAATGTTTCCTATATGGCTAAACGAGATGCTGGCCGAAATTTTCCGAAGAGAATGAGCGGGCGATGTTTCCTGATGACTTGGGTAGCCAGCTGTTCACAGAAGAAGTGTCATCAGTGTGAATATCATATGTCCTTGGTTTGTAATTTCGTTTCCAACAAGAACTTTAATAATATAAGCAATTTCCTTATGGAAAAGTATCATTGGAGCACCCGAAATGTTTTACTGATGCTCTATGGAGCTCAAATATATTTCGGAAATGATATATAGAAAAAATCATAACTATAAGGAATAACGATAGATCATTTGGACCAAAATATGACGATTGGATCAAATATGCCCTAATAAAATACACAGGGTGTTAAAGATTTTTTTCGTTTTTTGCTGATAATTTCACTGTTTGTTTATTAGTTGAATATTATTTCATATATTACTTCAATTTTGTTATAGGGAGTGCCAAGTGAATCATTCCCAGTGCTACTCTTGTCGGCGAATCTTGATAGTGATCTTGAAAAGAATAAACGATGTAAAAATCATTTTTACGTAATATTGATGCAATTTTATTCAAAAAAATTCACACAGTTTTTGTGTTTCACAATTTAAAAACGTTCTTTTTTTACACTAAGGACATCTGTGTTTTTTATGGCGCATGGAAATAACAACATCTAATGTAAGGGTGTTGCCAAAAAGTATTTGGGAATTTGTTAAATTTTCCTTTTTCTCAATGGTTTTTTTGATTGAAAGAATCTCCAAATAGTCCATCAATTTACCCTTATTAACTTTATATAGTGAAGTGACATCTTACTCATTAAAAAAACAATTTTTTTCAATAAAATGTTCTGCAAAACCGGTTGAATCCTGGTTTTTCAAAATAGAAATCCTATGTTTTTTGACTCTATGTTGTAAACATCGGACTGTCTGTCCCATATATGTAGCATTACAATCATCACATTTAATTTCATAAATCCCCGATGCGGACAAGTTCTTTATTGTTCACCAACAACTTAGCTAAATTATTTCTAATTACTGCTAAAGAATTAATTCCCATTTTATGAAAACCATTAGGGATCCTTCTGCTGAACATTCTATATAAACCATAGAAAAACATATTGTCTTTTCTTCATGAGGATCCTTTATAAAGATAATTTTTTTTTAATATTGAGGTAAGTATTTTTTTCAATCATTTTGTCAATGATTTCAGTTCTATAGCCATTGTTAACCGCTATAGTTTTAATTATATTGACTTCTTTTCGTAAATTGAAGACAATATAATTGTTCTTGCCTGAAATCCTTAAGATGATTTGCATATGTCGAATGTACGGAATCCTAAATTTAACTTCTTTGGTGTTCTTGGTTTCTCTTCTTGAATGATCTATCTGTCAAACCAATATATACTAAAAGGCAATCGTTGCAAGTCAACTTGTAGTCTCCGGATTTATTTTCTTTATTTGTTCGATCTTCATTGTTTTTTACATAAATACTAAGGTTTAATAATGGTTTCAAAAGCTGCGTTGTAATTGAAACTATTTTTGAAATATTTAGCAATATTTTCAGATAATCCATTAACATAAGATAACGAAAGGTATTTCTATGTATTGTCCTCTTTTATGATTAGTTACCTGAGATTTAATGCCACTTTTTTTCGTTTATTGGATATCATTTTTTCTATAAAAAGGGAGTTGAAAACGTTGCTTGAAGCTATCAATTTAATAATGTTTAATTCTTTGGAGAAGTTATCTGAATTCAGAGGGACATTCAATAGTCTATGAATGAAACTAATATATGCTGACATCTTTTGGTTGGTGGGGTGATTTGAAATTATTGTTATCAACAACCTTAGTACTTACATAAAACACAATAAAGATCGAATAAATGAAGAAAATAAATCTGAGGTCTACAAGTTGACTTGCATCGATTGACCTTTAGTATATATTGACCAGACAGGTACATCATTCAAGAAAAGAATCCAAGAACACCAAAGGAGTTACATATCGAATTCTGTTTATTCGACATATGCTAATCATCTTAAGGAATTCAAGCATAATTTCAACAATAACTATGAAATTATCCACGTCTAAAGCAAAAGTTCTAGATTAACACTTTTAAAATATCTTGAAATCAGCAGGTACAATGCCCGTAAAATCCTTTTCAATTAACAAACAGATGTTGATAAGTCGCCATTACTGAAGATCTTTCTCTAATGGCATTTTTTAGCGGCAAACTCCAATAAACACCCTAAGTTTTTATGACTTGTTGTTCCATTATTTCGTTACATACTTAACTGTATTTAAACTATATTTCACTGGACATCATCAGCTAGAAGAACGTAGATATATGAATAAGCCAAATCGTGGTGAAACAATTGTTGTATTATAAATTAAGATACTGTCTCTCATATATTTTTCAATTAAAATGAGTTTCCACCAAGGAAAGACCGAATCAATCAAAGATTTTTCAAATAATATTGTAGGTTATTAAAATTACTTCTGTTTGTTGTTACAAAAAATACAGTCGAGAAACACTATTTTCAGTAAGCTCAATAAAATTTTAGGTCTGAGTGACCTATGTTGCTTAAGATAGGGTCTCTCTTCATTAAACCTTCTTGCTCAAATGCTTCTATTTACTAGTTTCTTCCTTTCATCCCTCATATTGAAAACAAATCAAATTTGACTGCCCTTCTTGATAATTGAAAGATTATTCGCAGTGTATTTCAGAAATGGCATTTAATTCAATATAAATAAAGCAGACACTGAAAAAAATTGCTCGAAAATCCTTTTTCGCTTTGGAGTTCATCTATTACAATGAAAAAAATTTTTTTTTCTAGTTTTGTACGCAGTTAACCACCGAAAAGAAAGACGCCTGCGGGGTGTTTATGTGCACTCCCGGTGTATTGTTGTTCGATTTATTTTACAACCCTTTCGAGTTCCAGAGAACATTAAGGGTGAACGTATGTTGTAATTAACGAGATAGGAAGGGGCATTTGCACTTGATAGCTTCAATTTATCATTTGGCTTTGGAAAAAAAATAAGTCTGAATGAACTAGACTGAACAAATAAAGTACTAATGGAAAGTCCATTTAGATTAATTCAAGGAATTGTTGATTTTTTACTCATGAACATGAAAATATCAGTTACTTCTGATTTTCATTTTGTCCTTAATTTGATCCACAACTTTCAATAAGTAACCACACTCATGTCAAGGTAAAGAAATTTGTGATAATTAATCCCATAAGATCTGCCCAAGAATATTTGTTAATGTCGGTTAAAGAGAAATATTTGATATACGCTAATATTTATTGCATTATACAACAATTGTTTCGCCAAATTCTTTTTTACTTCTTCAGAGGAATATGATAACTAATTCCTTCACAACAATCTTCTTGAATTGATGGCAAAAATAGGTGGTGATATTGAGCGTTCTATTAAAAAAAATTGAGTGAAAAACTGTCAAGTTTTGATCATAATCATTTCTTGCCCCTAGAAGTTTGTCTGACATATCTGGAAATCTGTTTATTGTGAATATAGGATTCTGTAGTATTTTTATTCTATTCCTGAAAGCTCGCCAAGTTTGTCCAACGTACATATGTGCTTATACCGCAGCGATGCCGTAAAGTATATGGGCATTTGAAGAAGCTTAATCAACATTATAGGTGACAAGAAAAACTTCGGACTAATTTTACTGTATTCTGGAACAAAAGTATTTTAGCGCAGTCTAATAATTTTTATTCTATTAGATTCTCTACATTTTATTGTACTAATATGTGAATTTTCAGTTTGATATTCTTTTATTTTGCAGAGTGTAAGAATGTCAAACAAACGTAATGCAATTTTATGGCTGTTTCATCCAGGTGAGCGTCAATGCGAAATTGTTCGTTTGCTCAATGTGCCTAGATTAACATTGTCCGATGCAATTTGTCGTTTCAAAGTGCTTGGCTATGATGGTCGTCTTCCAGGATGTAGGAGAAAACGCACTGTCAATACGCCTAGTAATCGCAACATCGTCAAGAAGCAAGTAAGTCGAAATCCGAGGTTATCCATGAGGAAAATAACCCGCGAGACAACCGAGCTCAACCTCAACTCATACAAGCTCCAAAAAGTTCAACTCCTCACGGATGAAAACAAGCGCGTACGCTTTTGACCAAGGGATCAAAATCAATCAAGAAGTCAACCGCTGCGACAATCTCGAAGCCGTAGTACTTCCGTGGGCCCAGCAGCACATCGGCGACACCTATTGGACCTTTCAACAGGACTTCGCTCCGGCTCACAAGGCGAAAATGATGCAAGGATGGTGTAGGACCCAGTTTCCGGGTTTCATCACACCTACAGAATGGCCTCCCTACTCGCTGGATATCAACCTAATGGTCAACAGCCTGCGGTCGATTTTGGAGCTCAGGATGTGTGCTAAACACCACAAAAGTTTGGAGTCGATGAAGCAATCGCTGCGCCGGGAATGGGACCGATTAACCTACGAAGAGCCAAAGGAAGCCTTTTGGAACCGCTTAAATATAATTATCACCAAATGTTCATGTTATTATTATTCGTCGTTGTTTTGTTCGATGTCTTTAGTTTAATAAAGTTAAATGAGAAGAAGTTTGTCCGAGGTTTTTCTTGTCAACATGTAAATATATGTCTATTATTTAATAAGTATATTGATCAACTTGCTTTATATACCCAGTTAACCTGAGGTACATAACAAATTATGATTCCCTTTTTTGCCGACGTCAATATAATTTTCCTCCAATCCCAAGAAGCCAGGTATTTTACCAGGTGGCTTTAACTAGACCGTTTATTGCCATAATTAGAGGCAAAACGGATACTGACTTTCGACGATATATTTCTCAAAGTTCGAATGCCAGATCTTGATATTTGGCGAGTTTCTCAGTATATACTCTACCTCTTATCGATGATGAAGATATCTGGCCGGTTGTACTAGATTGGTCTATCTGTTATAATCGGAATGTCCAGATTAATTGCAGTCTTTCGTTTTTCAACACCTCTCTTGGTGCATATTTGAAGATTCTCCTTAAAGTATGTATGAGCCCTGTTTTATGACAATTGCTTGATGGTATAATCTGACCATAGCATTATGACGTTCTGTCTACTCTTTGGCGGTCAATATGGAGCAAGAGGACGTGATGCGTGGTTATATATCAGACAAGAGCTTATATCAAGAACACCACTAGAAGAAACATAGGCGTTGATAGATGCCGGAAATGATTGCGAGCCACTGAGTCCATACAACATTTCATGTTCCATACTGGCACCGAAGGACTGGCGGCACGATGCCATGGTAAGAGTGTTCCACCAAGCTATTGCCAAGTGAGTCCGCTTAATAAGCCGTCATTTGAGTCCAAGCAGTTTACCTTAAAAAGAAACCCACAAAGTCCATTGGGATATAGTCATTACTACAGATAGACCAGTAACACAGTAGACCTAACATGCTTTTTAATAAAGAAATATTGGACGTCACTATTCCAGCCGATGATAATATGTTCAAGGCGTTTTTGGAAAAATTGATGAAATACCATGATCTGGTTTTCGAACTGAATATAATTTGCGGCCTGAAATCAGCATCCATTCTCCAGCTGATTATTTCGAGGAAGAGTTGGTAGACCTGAGGCTGAGTCTGCAAAGGGAGCTGATAAGTACAGCACAGAAGTAAGTTATCATCTTTAGCACGAGGATTGCAGAAATATTCCAGCATCCATTTGAAACAATTTTTGCTAAACCAAGCCCGATTCTTCCATGAAAGCTTATTTGCTAACAAATTTTGGGCCAAAAACTCAACAAATCTCATCGAACAATAGCCGTTTCTAAAACTCATTACCACTTCAATTCTTGGAAATACCTTTAAATATATTTAGATGAATGGATAACTCGTTGGCTTGAATGAATTATTTCGGAAGTTGTCCACTTCGAAGGCCATACAATTAATTTGGATGGTTAATACATATTTTTGTTCAATTGACCGATTTCTTTACTTCTTAGACATTATATTACATTATATTAAATCACAGTGATGATGAAAAGTCAATAATAGATTTACAAGAACTTCAAGACTTTTAGTATTTTTCGGATTGTTGCCATTGTAAGGGTAGCTTCATGAAGCCTCTCGCATAGAAGTCTTCTTGGCGAAAAACTCTCGTAATCGATTTTCACCATCTATTCTTGGTGGATACTTCCTATCACTCAGAAAGCTTTGCAATGCGAGACAAAGATGGTAATCGCTTGGTACCACGTCTGGATTATATGGTGGATGCATTTGAACTTCTTAACTAAGCTCACGAATTTTCTGGCGAGTCACTACAGGCGTGTATGGCCTGGCGTTGTTCTCATGGAACTCAACACCTCTTCTGTTGGTGAATCGCTAACTTCAACCGGTCCAGTTGCTGACAATAGAGATACGAATATAGCGTTTGTCCATATAGAAGCAACTCGTAGTCAATGACTTCATTCCAGTCACACCAAATGCACAGTAGAACTTCAAAGCCCATAGTCCTGATTTGGCCACTGTTTGAGCTGCTTCACCGCGCTTTGATCACAATAGTTTTTGCAAAATATTGTCCTATGTGACCTATTTCTTATCCGCAGTCACAGCCTATTTAATAAATGGGTCGATTTCATTTCCTTGGCCAAGGCTTTCTAGATGGAAATTCGATTCATCATGTTCTTTGGTGTTAATTGGTGTTGCACCCAAGCATCGAACTTCTTTTTGAATCCAGCTTTTCACAAATTGTTTAAAACTGTATTATTGCCGATTTTCAGGTCCTGGAAGATACTACTTCTACTGACACCGATCATTTCTGTGATTTTATTAGCATTATCGATGTGAGCGTTACCTCTTTGACATCAAAAATATCTGAATGTAATCGACGAAACCAAAATGGCACATTTTAAACTGTTAGAGTACTGGAACCGTAAACATAATTCAGCCGCCTGACTTGCATTTTCGCCTTTATCAAAGAAAAACTGTATAATGTAATGAATTTTCTCTTTATCGACTTCCATTTCTAACACCCTGTAACTCACAACTGAATGGATCAAACAAAAAACAGCAAACAATTTTTTTTAGTGCGAAATGTCACCTTGACAATGACAATGACAAATGTTTTTTCCCTTAACTTTTATAAAATAAAAATTGATAACTTTCTCTGGGAAATCAAAAAATTATGATGTTACATTTGAACTGATTAATTTAAATAATCGATTCGTGCTTTCATAATCCTTTCCCGGGTAAAAAGTATGAGGGAAATACAGAATATCTTTTTTTTCATTTCCATCTGTTCTCAAATAGAACGATATGCATTATCCATTTCATCTGCAACTTCCACAGCGGCACACTCCAAATGTAGGAAAAAGTAGGTATAACGTTACAACAGAAAAACGAAAAACTTTCCTGCTGTCAGTTATAGGGAAATACTAACCGTATTCCGATAGGAATTCTGTCGAAATCGGATAAAAAGCTGAATGCATGAATAAGCTATTCCCTCATGGAAGTGTAATAGCTAGAACGTTTCTTTAGTCCCACGCTTTTTCAGTTTGTATTTCCTTATGTTTCAGGCAGGGCCAGATGAGGCGTAAAGGTATTGAGAGCTTTGCTTCGATCGATTAATTTACTTTGATTCGTTCCGAGGAAGTTTCCGGTTCAATGGTTCTCATATTTGTTTTTTTATTGAAAAGATGGATTGATGTTTTTGCTGTGGGCGACTGATGAAATTAACAATTTTTATCACATTCCATCCAGTTTCATACTATTTGTATCAATTTATCTTTGTTTGAATTTAAAATATCTTTTGTATATCTTAATATCGGTCTAACTCGAAAAAAACGTAAACAGGAACGTAAACAGATGTATATTGGAATAAATTTCACAATATTTATGAGACCAGAAGTAAAATATTATATGGGTCTATTCGAGTTCGATTGGGTTCCCACACTTTAAGTTGGAGGTATCGAAGGATGGATCGGGCGCCTGGAGTCTCGGTGTTTGTTAGTAGTGGCAAGCTAGAGTCTTCGTAGTACGTACGGTTTCAAAGCAAATGCAGTAAAAAGGCATGTTTGAATTATTATCAAAATATGGTAGTGAATATAATGACAGTAACTGAAGTTATATGATGATTAATCTCATGGACCATCTGGTAATTGAAGTCGAGCACATACATTCTGTCAAGAAAGTACCGGGAATTATCGATTTAAATCTGGCGAGGCAATGAGGCAGGTAAAAATTTTTTTTCCTAGGTTGGTACCACTGTCCTTAATTATTATGCCAAGCTTGAGCGGGATCTGTCGACTAGTGTGTTTGCAACAGCTGATTAAGTCAGTCGATGTCAGAATGCGTGCCGATTTTTACTATGGGTGATTACGTTGAGCAGAGAATTTGTTTAAAGTTTTGTGTTGCAAATGAATTTTCGTGTGCCGATGCATTGAAAATGTTGCAAAAGGCCTTTGGTGATAATGCTCTATCGAAAACTCGTGCATATCAGTGGTACAGAGCCTTCAAGGACGGTCGTGAAGTGGTCGCCCATCGACGGCTTCGATCGAAGATAACGTCGATAAAATTAAGGAAAGGGTGCTGGAAAATCGTCGTACCAGTTTGAGAGAGATAGCACATGATCTTAAGATATCCCACGAGTCCGCACGTACGATTTTGATTGATATTTTGGGCATGAGAAAGGTGGCCGAGGACTCGTACCGAAAGACCTGAATTTTCTTCAAAAACGTCATCGCGAACAGGTTGCTTCAGACATGCTAGATCGCTGTAATTCCGATTCTACATTCATGGAACGCATTATAACTGGTGATGAGACCTGGGTCTACGAGTACGATATGTAAACAAGCCAGCAATCATCGGAATGGGTGGCAAAAAATGAGCCGAAACCGAAAAAACCACGCCAAAGCCGCTCGAAAATGAAGGTTATGCTCATTGTTTTCTTCGATATCCGTGGCGTGGTGCACTACGAATTCGTTCCAGAGGGTCAGACGGTAAACAAGGAGTATTACCTAGGCGTTATGAAACGTTTGCGTGAGCGTATCCGTAAGAAGCGGCCAAATTTGTGGGCGAACAACTCATGGATTTTGCATGACGATAACGCGCCTTCTCACCGAGCTACGATTGTGACTGACTTTCTCGCCAAAAACTCAACAAACGTGCTTCAGCAACCACCGTATTCGCCGGATTTGGCTCCCTGCGACTTTTTCCTCTTCCCAAAACTAAAATTGCCCCTTCGTGGTACCCGTTTTGAGTCGATTGAAGCCATAAAACAAAATTCGGCGCTAGAGCTAAAGTCCATCCCGGAAAGCACATATAAAAAATGTTTCGATAATTGGAAGTGCCGTTGGCATAGATGTATTGGAGCAAATGGAGCCTATTTTGAAGGTGACCCAATAAATTTTGACGATTAAATGTAAAAATGTTGTTTTAATTGAAAATTCCCGGTACTTTCTTGACAGAGTAGTATGTGGCAAATGTTAGGAGTTATCCGGAAGTAGATAGCTCAGCGGGAGAACATCGGGCTTGTGACCGGGAGGACCGGGTTCGAATCCTGTTCAGGTGGAAAAGAAATTTTCTAGTTGGACGGGTGTCTGTCACCATTTCACTGTTGGGTCAAAAATTAACAGTGCTGTGACCTAAAGTGGCGCAAGATCGCAGTAACAAAGCCTACCCAGAACACAACTGTACTCCTAACTCTCACAAGCTGAAAAAGCTTTTGAGGGATCTTCACAGAAGATCTAGAAGTATCAGGATAATGATAATAGTAGACATCAATAATGACCATTTTTATTGAAGGCCAAAATTCAGTAGAGAAGACAAGAAAAAAAAAAGAATATAGAAATATACTTGATGAACGAATCATGAGCTGAAGCTATTGAAATGGAGTATCTACTCAGAGAAACTGAAAAAAGTATTGAATGAAGACATTGGTGTGGATGTGGAAGTAATTGAGAAAAATTCAATGATAAGAGACATTAATTTAATTCTGAAAGTTTTTTGAATAAAAATTTGTTTGAAATTAAAATTGTAGAAGACTGACAGATCAAATCTGTTTTGATATTAAAATTTTTTTATATTTCTTCTATCAAGTAAAAAGCCTTTTTCTATTTTATCCTAAAAGACCGCTAGTTTTCGTAAAAATCTTAATCCGACTGCTAAAAGCAGTAAGGCAATGAAGGTTGTCTGAATCAATCACTTCAAGTACTTCAACCTAACAAAAAACACTTTGACATCAGTACGTCGCAATCTCATTTCTAACATCTCAAATTAAATCTCAAGAAAAAATTTCGTTCACCCTTCATTGATAGAACAAATATCGCTACTAGACAGCGGTGTTCATATATCGGGTGTTATTTTTATTGATAGAAATTTAAGTTGAAATAAAACACATTTGAATTAAGATTGCAGCCGATTTTTTTTTTATTTGAAAGATAATTTCATGACATTTATGTTTTAAAAATAATTTCCGGCATATGTCTACAACGATTAGCTCTGAGGACCGCATTCGACCAAACCACTTTTGGACCACTTTTTCCAGTAATTCAGGACTTATTTCAATAACACGAGTTATGTTGGCTTCCAAAGCGTTTATTGTTTCTGGTACATCAGCATAAACCAATGACTTAACATAACCCCAAAGAAAATAATTCAGTGGAGTTATGTCGCATGATCTTGGAAGCCAATTGATTGGAGCATTTCTCGAAATAATGTTATCGCCAAATCTTTCTTTCAATGAATCAATTATTACGGTAGCAGCATGAGGTTCAGCACCATCTCGTTGGAACCAAAACACTTCTGGGTCGATACCATTCAAATTTTGAAATAAATAATCATTGATCATCGATCTGTAACGAGCATCATTCACTGTAACATTAGCTCCATTATCATTTTCAAGAAAATATGGACCGATGATGCCTCCAGCGTGTAAAGCACACCAAGCAGTGCATTTTTCAGGATGCAATGAAACCTGCAGAACTTCTTGAGGATTGTTTTCACTCCATATACGGAAATTTTGCTTGTTTACATAGCCGCTTAACCATAAATGAGCTTCATCACTAAACACAATTTTGCGATAAAAAAATGGATCACCTTCAAGCTGTTCTAGGGCCCAATCAGCAAACAAACGACGCTTATTATGGTCAAGTGGCTTTATTTCTTGAACCATTTGGTCCTTGTATGGGTGTAGACCAAGATCTTCACGCAAAATTTTCCATGTGGTGGATGCACAGCAGCGATATTTTCTTTTTTACGTACAGTTCTTTGTCTGTTGTTGTTCTTGCATCGGGTAGAGAAAATGTCCGAAATCTATCGACAGTTTGACGAATAAGCTGCTCTGATGGACGATTATGTAAACCATAAATTTCACGAAGTGCTCTATAAGTTTGGCGAATAGAACACTGATTTTGAAAAAAATTTCAACAATTTGTAAACGTTGTTGCGGCGTGAGTCTTTCCACGACAATTAGTCAATGCTTACTGAACAGAAATGTCAAATCAACATTGCTTCTACCTTCTGTCAAATCACAGTTATCCCTATCGTAAGTTCTATTACTTTAAAAAAACACCCTATATTATCTGTAATTTTTTCACTTGTAATTAAGGGTAGTGAATTTGTGAAGTAAACTTAGTGAGCCCAAGTAAACAGCAATGAAAAAGCCTGTCGATCTACTTTGCCACAAACAACATAATGTTCTCATCACAGTGATCGATAAAAAGTTCATCATGGTAAAACAACACCAAATGGTATAATTTATTGTGTAATATAGACATACATTAACGAGTTCTAGTCTATTAATTACTTCTCTTTCCTACTCGAAGTATGCTTATCCTGAAATTTAAATACTAATTGATTTAATGTTCAGTTATTGTTGAAATTCGAAAAGATATATCAATATGCCACAGAATTCTTTAACAGCTATCAGAATTGTATGAAAAATAATCCTCTTTTTTTATTACTAAGGACTTGCGAGGGTTGAAGTCGTCAAAATCGATAACAATCTCGCGACACGAAAAATCATTTTGCCGCCCTTTCAAAACAGACAGGCCGAAATGCACATCCCAGTCGACCATCAGCTACGCAATATTGGCCTTTTATTGGAATATCCAGTTGAAAGGCATTATTTCCACATACATCTGCAGGTACTGTTCATGAAATAGAGCGATGTAGATTGATAACAAAGAGAAAAACGGAAGAAATGCCAATTTATCAAAACGTGTCAGATGTATTTTGAGCTCATATTGTGCTCTGAATGCGTCCATTAGGGCGTTAGGTTGACAGGACCGGCATTAAAGATTCAAGCTTTGCGCCTTTGGAACCTTTCGTTTTAAAACGCCATTCATCTGAAAATTGAACATGACGGGGGAAAACGAGTTAGAACTTTTGAAACCCTAATTTATAGTCAGCATATAATGTAGGTATTTTGTTTTCTCAGGTAGAAATGTCCTGTGTCTGATATGATATGGGATCTACTTGAATTACTTTCCAGAAAAAAGAATCGTTGTAAAATTCTATTTTCCTGCAGCTGTAACAAAAGTGTTATTTACTCAAATCATTTTTGAGTTCCATTGATAGTACAGAACTGAGTAAATGACTTTATTTCGGTTTCTATCAGATATTGCGGAAACTTCAGTTACATGTTTTTATTACTATAATTATTAATGATGGCAAGCTAACTTTATAATCATTATGGGGACGTTTACACATAAGGGAAATCAGATACATAAAACATCACTTATATCATTAATATAAATAATAAATAAAAGAGGCCCAAGAAGAGATCCCTGAGGCAAACCCGAGATCACACAGAAAGATGATGAAAATTATCCGGTAACGGCAACAATTTGAGATTTATTATTGAGCTATGAGGATAACACTAACATAGCAAGTCTCTGCATACCTATCTCAGACCATTTTTTCATCAAGATGTTATGATCAACCTTATCGAAGGCCTTCGAAAAACCGGTGTGCACAGAATCAACCTGCATCTGACTATCCATTGCTTCAAGAATATACTCTGAATAAAGGACCAGATTGGACACAGTAGATCTTTTAGGAATAAACTCATGTTGTTCAGGAATAATAAGAGGTCTTACTGAATTCATGATCCCATCACGAGTGAAAAACTCGAGGATTATGCTCAAAATACTTAATTTGCTTATGGGACTATAATTTTCAATTATGTTTATAATTTTGGTGTTCAGTTTGTCGCCTTTCTTTTGGCTGCTGCCATACTGAAAATACGTAACTTGTAGACAGTATACGACTCATAAAGGTGTGCAATGGTATGCACAGGCACTGAGCACGCCTTAAATAAGACATTCGAAAATGTATAAAGTGAAGGAAACCAATCCAAGAAGGTGTTTCTCGACCATGGAGTCTGTAATTGTTGTTTTCAGAGAATAGTAGTTTCTAGGACAGCTCATAATAGGCATTAGACCATCCGGTTTAGTCGAGAAAGAAGATAAAAATTAACCGGCAAGAATTCTAGCCGAATCAATTTCATTATTTGGCATGATACTGTACTCATCGATAACCACAGGAATCGAGACCGTACTGTATTCGAAAAATCTCCTGCTGCTAGATTCATCTCACAAGTTGGAGTATTCAATTGAGTTCGAAAAGCAGTCATAAAATGATCTATGACCCAAAAAGTTCTACGTTGAATCACTCCTGCCAAATCTCTGCCAGATTCCTCTTTCACGCGGATCTCCTCTTCATAGGGCATTGTTGAACAGTTCTCACTCTCGTATTAGCTTCAATTATCCACGCCAAAGTATCATAAAATCTGCTCCGCATTTCTTCAAAATCAGGTCCATCAAACACCAAATTCCAGTTAACTCTGGAATGATTACGGCTAATTATTTATCAATCAACTGACTTTATCTCCTTTGCTATATATCAAGAATGTCTGGATGTGTGAACCTCCAATGATTTTCGTCTTGGATATGCTAGAGATCCGGTGTTGTTGGTTACTAATTCACCCTGAATCGAGTAGGCTGTTTCCATGACTTGAGTCAAACTGGATCTCTACACCATCTCAATGAAAAGAAAGGATGGAGAAGCACTAGATGTCAGCTGTCGTGGACGATAATATTTCGCTGTCTGGATATTGAAAAATGAAAAACCAATAAGTTTATTATAATATTAGATTAATTATTAATCCAATTTGGAGATTAGGATTAAAATTTTAAAAGTTTAAAGCTGGAAAACAATAAATCTAAAACTACTCTTTTACCTTCTGCAAAAACCTCAAGATTTAAGATCTAAGACACAACTTCTTTATTTTGGAATAAGTAGGTAAAAAACTTGTCATGATTTAATAATGCACAAAATACTTTAAAACTGGAGGTAATAAACTCTTATTTTAAATTAGCATCATGGCTTAATTTCATTGGATACCCAATTCCTCCTATAGCAACAAGTTAAGGATAATATTCCTCGGGCTCGGGATCCAAAGCTGGAGAATCAATCAATCCAAATCTCCCCTCTAACACCCTAATGAAAGCCAATTCATTTTTTCATAAGTTTATTTTTCCCCTGTAAGGCAATAACAGAGTCAAAGTTTCCTGTTCGTCCGAATACAAAACCAGATAATTACTTATATAGTAATTAATGAGACTATCGAGAGTCTCGAAAGTTTTCTCATTAATTTTTTCACTCCCCAAAGCTATCAAATCATCGTCCCTCCTCCTGATGTTTAGATGGAAAACTTTGCCGTCTTGAACGATAGACAGAGCGCCTATTTTGGACCAGCTCGACGGCCTTATGATAAAGGTCCCGTCCTGACGATTTTCCAGCAGATATTCGGCCTTCTGCCTGGTCACGTTCTTGTAGAATTCCTCCTTCACCTGGCCGTCTGAAATGAGAGAGATATATCATTTTGGACGCCTAAGAGTTTGTATTAGTTATTACGGAGGAAATGGGAAATTTTTCCCTCAGCGTGATAACAAAGGGTTTTGAGGGATGTGGACATTGATTTTAATCAACAAGTTCTCATGATCGAAGACTCTTTGAAGTGTGTTCCTGAAGTATTAAGAGTAGAAATAAGTTCGTGTGGTTTTGATAACAGATGTGGATGCTAGTTTATTATTCCATTATATCATCTGGTAACACCTTTAATTTAAAGTGTCATCTTTTGGCTTTCTTTTCAGTATCTGTCATTTCGCTGAAGTATAAACAACCTAGTTTCTGTGTGCTCTGAAAATGTTAACTTTTGTACTGCATGTGTTTTTGCGGACAGTTTTACTTCAATATGAGGAAAAACTCTGTCAAAAACCATTGTATTTTAGTGGATATTCTTCCATAACATATTCGTATAAAATTTCATTGAAATGTTGCAAGTAGTTTCGGCAAAATCGTGAAAAATTTCCTTTATCTTGAATACGGATGACGTTACGGAAATTTTTACAAAACAAATCCCAATCATTTTTCAGTTTTCTACCCTCTCCTAGAGACGGTATCACCTTTTTTTGAAACACCCTGAGACTACTGTTTTCGTGGAAACATTTAAAATTACTATAGAAAATATATCGTATGACCAATATGCGTCCTGCATGAGTTGAATTCCTTTTGTTGTTGCAATAACATATCTTTCAAGTTCCCTTAGTTTTGTCTGAAATAATCTTACTGTTTGACCAACATAGTCGAGTACGGGAAGTTAGTTTATAGATATCGGGTGTTTTTTTAGAGTGATAGAACTTTCGATAGCGAAAACTGTGATTTGACAGAAGGAAGAAGCCATGAGGTTTTGACATTTCTGTTCAGTAAGCATTGACAAATTACCATGGAAAGACTCATGCTGCAAAAACGTTTACAAATTGTTGAAATTTATTTTCCAAATCAGTGTTCTATTCGCCAAACTCATAGAGCACTTCGTGAAATTTATGGTTTACATAGTCGTCCGTCAGAGCAGCTTATTCGTCGAACTGTCCATAGATTTCGGACAACATTTTCTTTACTCGATGCAACAACAACAACAAGACTAAGAACTGTACGTACAGAAGAAAATATCGTTGCTGTAAGTCAAAGATCCAACTAGTTGAAGAACTAAAGCCACTTGACCAAAATAAGCGTCGTTTCTTTGCTGATTGGGCCCTAGAACAGCTTGAAACTGATTCACTTTCTTATCGTAAAATTGTGTTTAGTGATGAAGCTCATATCTGGTTGAACGGCTATGTTAGGTTCACTATATCATGCGATATAACTCCACTGGAGTATTTTCTTTGGGGTTATGTCAAGTCATTGGTTTATGCTGATAAACCAGAAACAATAGACGCCTTGGAAGCCAACATAACTCGTGTATTTGATGAAATAAGGCCTGAATTACTCGAAAAAGTGGTCCAAAATTGTTCTGGCCGAATGCGGTTCCTCAGAGCTAGTCGTGCGAACAAAAATGTCATAAAATTATCTTTGAAATAAAAAAAAAATTGGCTTCAATCTCAATTTAAATGTATTCTATTTCAATTTAAAGTTTTATCACTCTGAAAAGACATCCGATACGATTTCTTGTTCTTAGATATTTTATCTTTATTATTCTTTATTAATTTTCCTAATGAATTATTGCTTTTGTAGGAGATGTTAAAGTTATGTAGAAGTGTTGAAATTATGTAGGAAAATTAATAAAGATAAAATATATAAGAACAAGAAATCAGGTGTTTATAATCTAACTTGCGGTACTTGCCAGTTTGTATATGTTGGTCAAACAGGAAGATTCTTTCAGACAAGACTAAGAGAAAATGAAAAATGTTATTGCAACAACAAAAGGAATTCAACTTATGCAGAACACATATTAGATACAAGATATATTTTTGATAGTAATTTTTGAATTTTACACGTTCGTTGAAAACAAAAGTATCAGACTAAACCTACTAGAAACGTTAAAAAATTAATTGGTATCATAAAAAACAAAGCCTACCTTCGGCTCAAAGTTCGAAAATTACAAAAATTTGAGTTAAACGATAACACGGCGTTTCCTTGAACATCCAAATATACACAAATTAACTTCCACTCAAATGTGAAGTTTTTCGGAATTTCTGTATAATTATATTGTTTTTTTTTTATGATAGATTATAATGACAATTATATTGTTTTTCTTGTAATTTGCTGGAATCTTTTAAACTGAAGCTGCCTTAAATTAAATAGAGAGATATACGAAATCTCTTGTTGCAAGTCAGTGCTTGTACAAATTTTTGTTTCGTATGATGGTACATTTTTTCCCATGCCAAGAACAACATCTTTGCAAATGATTCGAAAGCGACAAATTTGAGTATCCCTCTTTTCGCCGATGCGATGAATCATTCATATTTTTTACTGGGATTTTTCAATCTCTTAACAGCCTACCTTGCGAGACTCATTAAAAAGTGATGGGAATGAAATGGACCTTTCTTTAACGAGGCCTATTACAGGCTGAATAATTGATATAAAATTGAACTGTATCATCGTAAAAAACGGCCGTATCGGCATAAAGCACGAACCCTGATAGCTTTTCCCGTAAATTCATCTCTGGCGATGATGATTAATTTTACAACCCCACTCTTAGCGTTTTACGTCCTGACAGCAATAATTTCTTCAATTTTTCCGGTATTTTATGCCTCCGACTTAATTTTTGCAGGTCTGTCCGATCAGGTGGTTTTATGGGTAACAGTTAAATTCCGCGGTGGCAAATGAGCAGATGAAAGGTATTCTGAGTCATAAAAGGTTATAATGTTTGATTGAACTATTTGGCAGTAAATTTTGAGGGGCCAAGAAATGTATTTTGAAAAAGGTGTATCGTGATGAAGTAATGAAGTCGAATCAGAAGTCATCATTTGGAAGAAAAGGAGGAATATCGCAAAAAAATTCCTAAATTTCAAATTCTATGTTCAAACGAATATTCGAGGAAAATTATGAATTCAATCTACTAAAATGAAATGTTTTATTATTCATTATAAACATTTCTATGAAATTAAATTAATGAAGCCGAATCAGAAGTCATCATTTGGAAGAAAAGGAGGAATATTGCAAAAAAAATTCTAAATTTCACATTCTATGTTCAAGCGGATATTCGAGGAAAATTATGAATTCAATCTGCTAAAATAAAGTGTTTTGTTGTTCATTATGAACATTTCCATGAAATTAAATTAATGAAGTCGAATCAGAAGTCATCATTTAGAAGAAAAGGAGGAATATCGCAAAAAAAAATTTAAATTTTACATTCTATGTTCAAATGGATATTCGAGGAAAATTATGGACTCAATCTGCTAAAATGAAATGTTATATGTTTTTCATTATTCTTAACAGAATTAGTCTGTCAGATATTTAAAATATTGTAATAATCCTTGTATCAAGTAAAAACCTCTCTTCATTATTTTATTGTATATATAATAATTTTATTTTGGTTTATCACTCATACATATTATCATTTGCATTTAACTGATAACCATAAAACACCTTGCAAGCTCTGTGTTTCTGAGACGAACATAGAATACGTAGGATTTTTAAAAATTCACTATATTCGAGTGTTTGTTAGAGGAAGATACTTGGCTGGTCTGGTAAGATATTTTTTGTTAATTATTTTAATTTTTTAAATATGAAATAGAAAGTTGCAACAATTTAGAATTCTTACAAATGAACAACTCTTCAACGGAAGAGTTGTTCATTTGTAAGAATTCTAAATTGTTTTTGAAGATGTACTGCATGCATTAGGAATGTTTTCGAAGCAACTTGTTTAAAGTGAATTATTTTTGAAGAAGCTCTTGGGATTATGTTCTGCATTTTTGGAAGGGGATTTAGTTTTTATAGTACAAGATACGAAACAAAATCTTGTATCCTTCAAATATCTACTTAGTATTTTTAATTCGTAATTTCTATTTGGTTGAATTTTTTCATTTCTTTTGTTACCGTTTAATGAGTGTTAATTCTATATGTCTACTAAATTGGAACTGTGTTTTATAAGACATTTATTTAATTCATTTCTAAATAGTTTTTGAATAATTTTTTCTAATTAGAATCTCTATGAGGTTAACAGAATTAATCTCTTAGATAATATTAAATATTGTAATAATCCTTCTATTAAGTAAAAACCTCTTTTTATTATTTTATTGTATATATAATAAGTATATCTTGGTTTATGACTCATACATATTATCATTTGTAGTTAACTGGTAACCATAAAATACCTTGCAAGCTTTGTGTAATTTCTGAGACGGACATAGAATACGTAGGATTTTTAAAAATTCACTATATTCTGGTGTTTGTTAGAGGAAGATACGTGGCTGCTCTGGTTAGATATTTTTTTAAAGTTATTTTTATTTTTAAAATATGAAGTAGGACTGAGTAGTTTATCGTTTGTGAGAAATATGAAGTAGGACTGAGTAGTTTATCGTTTGTGAGAATTCTTAATTGTTTTTGAAGATGTACTGCATGTATTAGGAATTTTTCTGAAGGAACTTACTCAAAGTGAGTTAAATAATTTGAAGTAAGGTTATTCTGATTTTCACAAATTTTTATTGTTAAACTCACAACAATTGTTTCGCTATCACAGTAGCATCATCAGGCAAGATCACATTTTGAATAACTGCAAAATGTGATCTTGCCTGATGATGCTACTGTGATAGCGAAACAATTGTTGTGAGTTTAACAATAAAAATTTGTGAAAATCAGAATAACCTTATTTCAAATTATTTAATATGGATTTTCACCAAGTAAGGACTGATACAATTCAATATACAAAGTGAGTTATTTTTGAAGAAGCTCTCGAGATTATGTTCTGAATTTTTGGAAAAGGATTTACTTTTCATAGTACAAGATACGAAACCAAATTTTGTGTCCTTCAAATATTTACTTAGTATTTTCAATCAGTAATTTATATTTAGTTAAATGTTTTCATTTCTTTTGGTACTGTGTTAATTCTCAATGTCTAAATTGAAACTGTTTATTTATTTATTTAATTCTAAATAGTTTTTGAATAATTTAGAATCTGTATGAGCTTAACAAAATTAATCTCTAGATATTTAAAATATTGTAATAATCCTTCTATTAAGTAAAAACCTTTTCTTATTATTTTATTGTATATATCATAATTATATTTTGGTTTATCACTCATACATATTATAATTTGGATTTAACTGAGTCCACAAAATAATTTGCCAGCTTTGTGTAATTTCTGTGACGAACAGAGAATACGTAGAGTTTTTGAAAGTTCACTATATTCTGATGTTTGTTAGAGGAAGATATTTGGCTGGTCTGGTTAGATATTATCTGGTAATTTTTCTTATTTTATGAATATGTAGTGGGACTGTGGAGTTTATCGTGTATGAGAATTATAAATTGTTCTTTGAAGATGATCTGCATGTTTTAGGAATATTTCTGAGGAACTTTCCCAAAGTAAGTTAGTTTTGAAGGAGTTCTTGAGGTTATATTTTGCATTTTTGGAAAGAGATTTGGTATTATTAATACAAGACATGAAACAAAATTCTGTATCCTTCAAGCATTTATTAGTATTTTCAATTAAAAATTTATATTTCTTTGAATTATTTTATTTTCTTTTCGTACTGTGTAATGGGTGTTAATTCTATATGTCTACTAAGTTCAAACTGTGTTTTGTAAACATTAATTTAATTTAATACCAAACAGCTTTCGAATATTTTTTTTCAAATTGAAATCTGTAGGAGATTAACACTCACTGTATGGTGCGCAATTTTGTCTGGTGGAGTGATTGGCAAGTACTTCTTTGAAAATGAAGGTGTGACTCAAACCGTCAATTCTCATCGCTAGAGCCGATTGATTACCTATTTTTATGGCCTGAAATGAATAAGATGGAATTGGAAGAGATGTGGTTCAAGCAGGATGGTGCAACAGGCCACACAACACGACCCGTTTTGACTTAATTGCTAGAAAAATTCCCAGGACGCATAATTTCTCGCTTCGGCGATGTGAATTGGCCACCAAGATCTTGGATTTTTTTTAGGGGTTATGCGGAGGATCGGGTTTATGCCGATAATGTTCAGACTATTGACGAACTGAAAACCAACATTCGTTAAGTTATGGGTGAGAAATTGCCCGAAATGTGCCGGCGAGTCATCGAAAATTACCGCACAAGGATCGAGTCCTGTAATACATCACGCTGAGGACATTTAAATGATGTTGTATTCCACACATAAAGGCAATGTCCAAGAATTATATTGAAATAAAAATTTGTTGGATATTCTAAATGAAAGAGTATTTTAATTACGTTTACTTTCGAAAGCTCAAAATGGATAACCCTGTATATTGTAAAAGTTTGAAGATATAATTCTGAATTTGAAGTTATTTTAATTACTTCTAAAATTTGAATATCAAAACAGATTTAATCTGTTGTCTTCTACAATTTTAATTTCAAAAAATAAATAAAGAAATTCATTTTACAGTGTTGAATGGTTTTAACTAAGACCAAGTGCCTTATAAGCTTTGTATGATTTTTTGTGAACATGGAACATAGAGTACCTTGGATGTAAATGTACCTATTTGCATGTTTTTTAAGATAATATATTTCTGAAGATGCACTCGGTAAGTCTATACATTGTTTAATTGATTTAATTATTTTTTATATGTAAAGTTGAACTGATCTTATCGTAATTTTAATTATTTCTTGAGGATGTGCTACATGTTTTGAGATTTTTTGAAGTAATTTATTTAAATATATTGAATATTTCAAATAAATTAGTTTTTGAGAAGTTCTTGAAATTATGTTTTATATTTTTGAGAAAGAGTTATTTTTCATTAATATAGGATCAGAAAACAATACATTTTGTAACAAACAGGGCTTCGTACGTTTGTCTGAAGAGTTCAGTACGCATGCCTGGAACGAAACAAAAAATGTTCGTTTATTTATATTTTAATTTCAATTGACAATTTATATTCGTTGGTTTTTCTTAATTCCATTTGATATTGTATGATGAATTTCGATTTTATACGTCTATTAAATATGAGCAGTGCTTACAAAGACATTAATTTAATTCTTAAAGTTTCTTCAGTAAAATTTTTTGAAATTAAAATTGTAGAAGACTAACAGATTAAATCTGTTTTGATATTCAAATTTTGTAATAATCCTTCTATCAAGTAAAAAACCGTTCTTTCTTATTTTAATTACTTCTATCTAGTATCGACTCGCATTTCATTTTATTTTGCCTCTTCAATGTCTAGAATTTGGTCAACATGCTCAAAGGAGCCAAACATATTCAAATTACTGGGACCGATCTATCATCCTGAAGGATTAAAGATATCCAGCAGATTTCCTCTGCTAATCCGACTCTGTCCATCCTATTCTAACTCTTTCAGTCCACGGCCCTAATAAATCAATAGGTAGAGTTTTCCAGTAATGGGAAACTCGAGAAAAGAACCGTCATTGAAGTTAACATTTGCTCCAGACGTCCCACGGTTGTTTACTTTTTCCTCACTGTATCCAGACTTGAAAAGTTTTTTCGTGCCATGTCGAAAGTTTCCGGGCAATATATATAATTGCGGTGGCCGATTTATGATTGGGGCAGGCGTTTCTGATAGGCCCGATTCTGTTTCCGGGATCCCTGACTGAAGTAGTTGGGCAGCTTTTGGGAATAATGCGAGAATGGGAATCGGTTCTTGGTGGACGATATACGATTGGAAATGGGGTATTTGTGTCTTATGTCCAATTTTATTATTGTTGGTGTCAGCTTTTGGTTTCGATCACTATTGTTTTATTGGTTTCATATAATGAATCTTAATACTCGAACATGGAATGTTTATATCATTTAAAATTTCTTTTTTTGATAGGCTATAAACAAAAAACCAATAAATATTAGTTCAAAGATAAGTGAATAAAATTCAATTGCTACAATTGAACTGATATCACTTCAAGTGTAGAACATGATGAAGCCACAGTGTGTCGAAACAATTGCCGTTCATCAATCATAAAATGTTTGTGGAAATCGAATTTTATTTACTAATCGTTGGAAATGAATTTTCATTAAGTAAAGACCGAATCCATCAAATATTTTTTTGTTCATTTTCCAAATAGACTTCTAATAGTTTGGATAGAAGATCACTTTAGGAATGAGTTTTTAATATTGCACAGTTATGTTCAAGCATAAATCGACTCATTTGATTCAAATACTAAACAAATGTTCTGCAGAAGTGTTGCCAGACTGGAATATTTTAAAATGCAAACTATACGTGGCGCAACCTTTATAAAAGCACCCACTTTCATCGCGTACTTTGGCGCGGTAGCATATAAGGATTGAATTATTGATATATTATCCTGATATCTAGATCCTCTGTGAAGATCTCAGAAGCTTATTCAAATTGTGCGGGTTAGGCGTTCAATTGTTTTTTGCTTAGGCTTTGTCATTGCGTCCTTACGCCACTAAGGTCACAGCACAGTTAATTTTCGACCCAACAGTGAAATGGTGGCCGAAACCCGCCCAACTAAAAAATTTCTTTCCCTCAGAGTTCCCTAATATGTTATAAGTGTAAACCAAAATATATAATTATTATATATACAATAAAATGATAAGAAGAGGTTTTTTACTTGATAGAAGCATTATTATAAAATTTGAATACCAAAACAGGTTTAATCTGTTAGCCACCTATAACTGTAATTTCCAAAAAATTTCATTCAAAAACTTTAAGAATTTAATAATGTCATATAAGCACTGTTTATATTTAATAGACATATAAAATCAAAGCTCATTATATAATATCAAATGGAATAAAAAAACCCAACAAATATAAATTGTCAATTAAAATTAATAAATGAATATTTGGAGGAGACAAAATTTTGTTTCTGATTTTATATTTATGAAAACCTAATCTTTTTGAAAAATGCAAAACATGATTTCAGGAACTTCTCCAAAACTAATTTATTTAATATATTTAAATAAGTTATTTCAAAAATCTCTCAAAACATGTAGCACATCCTCAAAAAATAATGAGAATTCAGATAAGGTCTTCTTCAGTCCAACTTCACGTTTAAAAAATAAGTTCAATTAACAATAAATAACTTACCCCTAAGACCTCGTGATACCCTTGTTTGAACAAACACTAAAATTAGAGATCTTTAAAATCCAAGGTATTCTATGTTTTATGCTCATCACACAAAGCTTGTAAGGTATTTGATGGTCTTACTTAAATCACATGATATTTATATAATGAAATTTAAAACCTAAATATAATTATATATTATCTGAATTCTTATTGTTTTTTGAGGATGTACTACATGATTTGAGAGATTTTGGAAATAACTTAATTATATATATATATTAAATATTTAAAATTAATTAGTTTTGGGAAGTTCTTAAAATTATGTTTTGTATTTTGGACAAAGATTTATGATAGTTTTCATAAATATAAGATCAGAAATAAAATTTTGTCTCCTTCAAATATTTATTTATTAATTTGGATGGACAATTTATATTTGTCGTTTTTTTTAATTCCATTTGATATTATAGAATGAGTTTTGATTTTATGTGTTTATTAAATATAGGCAGTGCTATTCAAATATTTTAATATTAGCCTTCTACATATTTAATTTCAAAAAATTATATTTAAGAATTATAACTTTTGGAATTAAATTGAAATAATGTCGTAAAAGTACCACTTATATCAAACGACATATGAAATAAACATTCATTATAAGACATCCAAATGATATAACAAAATCCAATAAATAAAAACTGTTAACCAAAATTCTATAAATTAAATATTTTGAATAGACAAAATTTTGTTTCTGCTGATCAATCTTATGAAAATAAATATCTTTCAAAAATAACATAACATAATTTTAAGAATTTCATCATAAAACTATCTTACTTAGAATATTCAATATTATTGAATATCTAACTAAGTTACTTTCTATAAAATCTCAAGATATGTAAAAACATTACTGAAAACCAAGTTTTAAGAAAGACTTTGCTTCGTTAGTATTCGAATAATTCATATTCAATGAAATATAACATCAATCAACAACAAATATTTACTCACCCTTCAACAATTTAGAAAACTTCTGGTAAATGAATACTAAAAAATTTAAATGTAATATAAGGTTAAGTTACAAATAAATAATTCTGTGGTTTACCCTTGATCTAAAAGATTGAAAGACAATTTAACGGCCTCTGTTATAGCAAAAGGACTGCCTGTATAAAGAATGTTAAGGAAACCAAATAATTACATATTATAAATAAAAAAACATGAATAGAGGTTAATTCTATCAAGAATTAACCTTCTGTCAAGAAGGTATATAAAATTATTTAAATATTTTATATTAGCCTTCTACATATTTAATTTCGAAAAATTATATTTAATAATTATAACTTCAGGAATTAAATTGAAATAATGTCATATAAGTACAACTTATATCAAACGACATATAAAATAAACATTCATTAAAAGACATTCAAATGATATAACAAAATCCAATAAATTAACAATTTTGGATGTCTTATAATGAATGTTTATTTTATATGTCGTTTGATATAAGTGGTACTTATATGACATTATTTTAATTTAATTCCTGAAGTTATAATTATTAAATATAATTTTTTGGAATCAAATATGTAGAAGGCTAATATTAAAATATTTAAATAATTTTATATACCTTCTATCAAGAATTAACCTCTATTTCTGTTATAGGCAGTGCTTATCAGATATAAAATTAATTCTGAAAATTTTTGAATAACATTTTTTTTAAATTAAAATTATAGGAGACTAACAGATTAAATCTGTTTTGATATTCAAATTCTTAAAAAATTTCAAATATCATACAGATTTATTCTCATGACCTCCTACAAATTTTAATTTCAGAAAATTTTTATTAAAAAACTTTTAGAATTAAATTGAATAAATGTCTAAGAACACACACTTATAACACATTATCCTATGGTTTAAAGGAGTCCATAAAATACCTTGCAAACTTTGTGTAATTTCTGTAACGAATATAGAATAAGTACGATTTTTGAAAGTTCAGATCATTCTAGTGTTTGTTAAAATAACTACATTCAGTTTGTCTGGTAAGATATTTTTTGTTAATTATTTTTATTTTTTGAATGTGAAGTAGGGCTGACGAGTTTTCTGTTGTGGGAATTCTTTTTTTGCTTTTTGAAGATGTTCTGCATGTTTTAGGAATTTTTTTTAAGGAACTTATTTTGAGCAAGTTGTTTTTGAAGATCTTCTTGAGGTTATGTTTTGCATTTTTGGAAATGAATTTGGTTTTAATAATAGAAAATACGAAACAAAATTTTGTACTGTTCGAATATTTATTTTGTAGATTTAATTGATAATATATACTTCTTTGAATTATTTTATTCCCTTTGGTACTGTGTGTTAAGTTTAATTGTATATGTCTACTAAATTGACACGGTGTGTTCTTAGACATTTATTTAATTTAATTCTAAAAGCTTTTGAATAAAAATTTTTTGAAATTAAAATTTGTGGGAGGTGAACAGAATAGATCTCTATGAAATTTTTGAATAATCGTTCTATCGAGTGAAAAACATCTTTAATTCATTTCAAAAATAAAGAGCTGGAAACTTAATTTCCAGAAAATTGATATATAATAAATATTCTCAATAGATTTTCGTAGAAATATAACACTGAAAAATTGATAAATTCAATTTATTTTTAACCGTGATATACAGAAATATAAAGAAGGGTAAAAAAATTTGTTGTTTAGAAAAAATATATACCTGAAATATACATGAAAACTATTTTTTTTGTTTGAAATTTTGAGCGCCTACGAAGGGTGTTATACATTCTTTCTGGGACACTTGCATGTGTATACAAAGTCTATATTTATATTTGATCGAAATGAAACATATAGAAAACTGTTTCCAAAACGAGCTCGATGAAACTGAAAACAAATTTATTGAGTCATAATAACCCATATATAATAAAGCATCAGAAATTCAAACATGTCGTACAGTTTTATCCCATTCAAAAAATATGATGATACAATCATAATCAATTTGAATATTGTTTGGAGGCAGTTTTACACTTTCTGGTGAAATTCACATCTTTTCTTCGTTCGATTTCTGACTTTCACATACTTCCAAATGCATCTTCTGGAAAATTCAAAATATGCAGAGTGTTTATTCGGCTCTCATCTTGAAAAGAGTTATTTCATTTGCTTTCTTATTATTCATCATGAGAAATTCATCAGTATTCCACCTCGAATATAAAGAGATAGAAAAATAACTTCAAACAGTATAAGAATCAATTTAAGGTCATTAAACAATTCCACTGAATATCAGAAAAAAAATTCAAATGATATTAACTCTTTCTATTCGTCTTTATAAGTTAAATACCCAATTTCAGATATCAATCTGTTCGACGTAAATGCATTGAAGTCACGAATTATTGATTTAGTAATAAATTTCCACCCACTTCAACTATTAAATGACTTCCATCCACTTTAGCACATAAGTTTTTATTTCAAGATTAAATAGTCTCTCTCTATATGAAATAAGGTTTAAATTCCATTGCAATACCTTCGTTTTTTTTCGCATCATCTTCGCCATAATATCCGTTTCTTGAACAGCAACATACTAGGCACATGCCGTACACACAAAACAATAGCTCCTGAAAACAGCGGCTTGCCAAATTTCGTACAACTTTCAAGGAAACTTTAAAGCACCAGCACATTTGTTTGGCAACTTGTGGAGTAAAGGCATATCTAGTGCATCTTTGATGTTCCATATGATTCGGATGTTCGTCCATCATACAAGGGGGATCCATGAACGTGAATAATGTAAAACGTCGTTCTGATAGGCGGTGCTTTGGACGTACTTTTCCAGCTTTGTTTATGTAGAGTCTTTTCGTAATTGTATCTCGTCTTTGCGCTCTTGTACTTCCGCGCTAACATTCTCTTTGAAGGGTTGTATTCTACGAGTTTTTAGTTAAAAATGAAACACATCAAAATAACTCATTGAACGAGGAGCACATTCCATAATTTTTTTGAAACTCCAGTAAGTATCGCATATTTTTTTAGAGTGATAGAACTCTAAATTGAAATAAAACACAATTAAATTGAGATTGAAGCCAAATTTCTTTGAAAGATAATATTATGACATTTATGTTTTAAAAATAATTTCCGGCATATGTCCACCACGACTAGCTCTGAGGAACCGCGTTCAACCAGACCAATTTTGGACCACTTTTTCGAGTCATTCAGATTTTATTTCATCAATAACAGGAGTAATGTTGGCTTCCAAAGCGTCTATTGTTTCTGGTTCATCAGTATAAAACAACGACTTAACATAACACCAAAGAAAATAATCCAGTGGAGTTATGTCGTATGATCTTGGAGGCCAATTAATTAGGTCATTGTTCGAAATAATGTTATCGCCAAATCTTTCTTTCAATAAATCAATTGTTACGATAGCAGCATGAGGTGTAGCACCATCTTGTTGGAACGAAAACACTTCTGGGTTGATACCATTCAAATTTTGAAACAGATGATCATTGATCATCGATCTGTAACGAGCACCATTCACTGTAACATTAGCTCCAGCATCGTTTTTAAAGAAATATGGACCGATGATGCCTCCAACGTGTAAAGCACACCATACAGTGCATTTTTCAGGATGTAATGGAACCTTTCGAACTTCTTGAGGATTGTTTTCACCCAACTTCAAGCTGTTCTAGGGCACAAATCAGCAAACAAACGATGGTCAAGTGGCTTTATTTCTTTAATCAGTTGGATCTTGTATGGGTGTAGACCAAGATCTTTACGCAAAATTTTACATGTAGTGGAAGCACAGAGTCCAACTTGTTGCGAACGTCGACGAATAGACAAATCTAGATCATCATTACCACTATGATACTATTTCAGACCTTATAAATGATTGCTTCCAGCAGGGCTACTTTCCCGATGAATTGAAGGTCGCAAGGGTGATACCTGTATACAAGAAGGGAGATAAAGAGGTATATGAAAACTACAGGCCAATCTCGATACTGCCATGTTTCGAAAATTTTCGAGTCCCTCCTCAAAAAAAGGTTGAACTTATTTCTGGAGAGCAATTCGTTGCTAGGAAATTACCAGCATGGCTTTAGAGAGGGTAGGTCAACTATCACTGCTTTGGTCCACATTATCGAATTCATCATGGAGGCATTGGACGATGCAGATGACGTGATGTTGACGTGCATGGATTTGACTAGAGCATTCGATTGTGTCAATCATGAAAAACTTCTGCGCAAGTTGGAATGTATGGGCATAAGAGGCACAGCTTTGGATCTGATGAGGTCCTACCTTGAGGATCGCTACCAGATAGTAGATTTGGAACGCAAGCGGTCTTCGAGAATGAAAATTAGTACAGGAGTGCCCCAGGGATCTGTGCTGGGACCGACTTTATTCCTAATTTATATAGATGATCTGGTGTGTAATACTGTTGCAGATGATGAGACCCTCTTTGCTGATGACACATCATTCTTGAATAAAGCGAAGAATAGAAATTTGCTACTGAATAAGTCAGAGGAAACTGTGAAGGGCGCTGTAGAGTGGTTCAATGTAAATAACATGAAAGTAAATCCAGAGAAAACACAACAGCTGCGTGTGAGCACAAAGTACCAAAACCTGGAAAGCATTTCAATGCTCGGAGTGTCAATTAGCACAAATTTAACATGGAAGAAGCATGTAAATGAGGTGTGCCATAAGCTCTCTACGGCGTTATTCGCAATACGGCGAATAAAAAGCATACTCACAGAGAAGGAGGCGGTACTTGCTTATTATGCACAATTTCACTGCAGAATGACCTATGGCATAATCCTATGGGGCGCATCTTCAGATGCTGGAGGAGTTTTTCTGAAACAGAAAAAGGCCATAAGACTGATAGCAGGAGTGGGCCAGACCACTAGCTGTAGACCTCTTTTCAAGCAATATGGTATACTTACCTTTGCATGCTGCTATATCCTTGAATGCCTTATGTATATACACAAGAATAAGAACACTTTCCAAAAACACTCAGCGGTTCACAATCATGAAACAAGATCAAGAAATAATTTCATGGCTCCACGTCATAGACTGAAGAGAACACAAAACACACATATATTCAATGGTATGAAAATGTATAATAAACTTCCTCAGCACCTGAAGTCGCTGCATTGTACAGCATTCAAACGGAAAGTTAAGATGATTCTTGCTGATTGTAGTTTTTATTCAATGGATGAATTAATGACGTACCAATTCTAGTCGTCAATCAATTTTTGTAATTGTTTATAATCGTGTCTATATTAATGTCTAATAATTTTTATATTTTGACTTTGAGAAATTTTAAATTTGAACTAATATCGGTTATTGTTATTAAATAACTATTATTTTATTCATATATATTGCTTTTATTTATACATATAGGTATACTATCGTATATATATACATGACATTCCCTGTAAAATTTTGAGGGTAATTAATAAATTATTATTATTATTATTAATTATTATTATTATTAAATTATGCCTTACATCAGCGATATTTCCTTCTGTACGCACAGTTCTTTGTCTTGTGTTTGTTGTTCCATCGAGTAGAGAAAATTTTGTCCGAAATCTATCGATAGTTCGATGAATTAGCTGCTCTATTGGACGATTATATAAACCATAAATTTCACGAAGTGCTCTATAAGTTTGGCGACTAGAACAATGATTTTGAAAATAAATTTCAACAATTTGTAATGTGTGAACAGAAATATCAAAACAACATGGCTTTTACCTTCTGTCAAATCATAGTTATCCCTATCGAAAATTGTTACACTCTGAAAAAACCCAATATCTTGAAAATTTCCGTTTCTGTTCATTTTATAACTTATTAATTCGTTTGATTTTTTTTTCGTAATTGGTCAAAATATGGTATCTCCGTATCTATTCAGACAAGGTTTCTATAATAATAGCAATAATTTATTTCACCCCACAGAAAAAATCGCAATAACACGGTTATATTTAACATATTAATAGAAAAATACGATTCTGAAAAATGCATAAGTTTTCACAGGAATATACACAAAATAACTCGAACTTTATTATTTTTTTAAACATCAAAATAACTTGAATGATGGATGCCTTTCCAAGTATGTTAGTTTGAGGTATTTGTAAGTTGCATTTATCATATTTCAACTATATTCTGTGTATTTGATCAATCGGTGTGAGATGAGTACTATAGATCAGTAACCAGATCAACTTAGCATAGTCCTATTTACTGACAACCAAAGGGAAGTAAATAGTCCCGAAAACTGATAAATCATCACAAAAATGATTCCCGGCAGCTACAAGGTGATCCCTGGTGAAATAATTGTACAGAAGGGGCTGCAGTTTTTTTGTGAGTGTAATTTTGAAACATTTCTCCAAATTCAAAATGAGGCAATTCCGCAAGCACCAATCATAGATGAACATAGTCTGGAGTAGACTCCATATCTTCATATATTCACAGCTTCAAATCATCAGCACAGACCATTGTTTTATATCTGAGAGATATCACAGAATATCGATAATGAAAATAATACAAATGCAATGACCCCAGCTTAGATCCTTGTTGTATACCATATTTGAGCTTATATTCGAAAGATCTAAAGCCATTATAATATACGTAATTCATTATTCCTCTCAAACACCATATTAAAAATGTTATAAATAATTCCAAAGGATTCAAGTTCATTCAACACCAAATCGTGGTCATCGGTTTCAAAGGCACATAAAAAATTAGTGTAGAGATGGGAATTAAATATCCCATCTTCAGACAACTGAAAATGGGCTAGTTAATTCTCGAAACTCGAGTCACAATCAAATGTGTAAAATATCAATTTATTGGTAATTTTTACAACTTGTTTCAGATCTGTATCTGTAAATGCAAGGCATTTCATTATCAATATCCTTTACAACGTCGAATTTATGTTAAAAAATTTCTCTTCCTCACCAGTTCTGAAACATTTGAACATATTCGTAATTCGTATTTCAGTTCGTACATACGAAGTGAGTAAGGGTCGAGTTTTTCACGTGCAGCCTCCGTATTCAGTACCGGAAATACAGAAAACATGAGAAAAAACGAGAGATGCAAGATGATATGTGATCTTCAGATTAATGTTCCATACACATTTGGTAATCCAATTTCTTCTGTGGATGTGGGTATAAGAGTTTTACTTTTATCTTTTGATTAGAGAGGGTTAGAACAAAGCGATATCATCTTTTTAAATGATCCGCGCGAAATAGTTATGAAAGCAGAAAATCAATTTGTTATACCCTGCGGAATTCGAATGATAAATTGTTTCTCATATGCATAATTCATACTGTTAATAGAAACATTGTGTAAATATACATATGGAAATGTTCCTATTCCACTGTTGATTGGTTCGTAGACCTGTATTTTCAAAATTGAAATTGAAGGACTGGTATTTATGCAGCATTAAATTGAATTGTGTTAATTTATATTAATTTCTAAATGTCTACAAAATTGAAACGGCGTTCTCTAAGACATTCATTTAATTTAATTCTAAAAGTTTTGGAATGAAATTGAAATTTATAATTAAAAGAATAAATCTTTATTATACTTGGAATTTTGTAATAATTCTTCTGTTAAGAAGAAACCTCTTTTTATTATTTATTTGTATATATAATAACAATATATTTTGGTTTCCACTTATACATATTATTATTTGGCTTTAATGGGGTCCATAAAATAGCCTACAAACTTTGTGTAATTTCTGTAACGAACATAGAATACGTTTTCAAAAGTTCACTTCATTCTAATTTTGTTCATAGGAATACATTCAGCTTGTCTCGTAAGATATAATTTATATCGATTATTTTTATTTATTGCATATGAAGTAGTAGAGATGAGTTTTCTTTGTGAGAATTCTAAATTGCTTTTTGAAGATGTTCTGCATGTTTTAGGAAGTTTTTTTGAAGGAACTTATTTTGAGCAAGGTGTTTTTTGAAGAAGTTCTTGAGTTTATGTTTTGCTTTTTTGGAATGGGATTTGGTTTTCATAAAACAAGGTACGAAACTAAATTGTGTATCTGTCAAGTATTTATTCAGTAATTTTAATCAATAATTTATATTTCTTTGAAATCTTTTATTCCCTTTGTGTACTGTATAATGTAATTTTGGTACTTTGGTACTGTGTTATACTGATATAATTAAAATAGTGAAAAGAGGTGTCTTCTTGATAGAAGAATTATTAAAAAATTTTGGATATCATACAGATTTATTCTTCTTCTCCTACAAATTTTAATTTCAAAAACTTTTCATTCAAAAACATTTAGAATTAAATTAAATAAATGTCTTTGAAAAACTTTGAAAAATATAAATCATTAATTTAAATTACTAAATAAATACTTGCAGGTTACACAATTTTGTCCCGTACCTTGTTTTTTGAAAACCAAATTCCCTTCCAAAAATACGAAACATAACCTCAAGAATTTCTTCAAAAATAATTTGCTCAGAAAAAGTTCCTTAAAGAATTTCCTAAATAATGCAGAATATCATCAAAAAGCAACTCAAAATTCCCACAAGAGAATACTCGTAAGCCCTACTTCACATTTAAAAAATGAAAATAATTAACAGAAAATATCTTACCAGACAAGCTGAATGTATTTATCTGAACAAACACTAAAATTAAGTGATTTTTTGAAAATCCTACGTATTCTTTGTTCGTCACAGAAATTATAAAGTTTGTAAGGTATTTTGTGGACTCCTTTAAAACCAAATGATGAATGGGATACACTGCCACACCCACCATATTCTCCAGATCTGTCGCCTCCGGATTATTATTTGTTTTGGTCAAAAATGCAAAATGCAAAATGTTTTGGACGGTTGAATTTTTTCCGTCAGGTCAAAAATCACGTGGATCAGTTTTTTGCCTTCAAAGGCCAAAAATTTTATGAGCGTGCAATTAGGATACTGCCAGTAAGATGGCAGAGGGAATTGGACCAGAATGGCTGATATGAAATTTGATAAAATATTTATCCGTTATACGAACATTGTCTTTCATTTTCCTAGAAGAAAAGCGAAATTATTTTCCGAACAACCCAATAACTCCTATCTATCCTCATTTGTCCCTAATAATTCAATATCAAAATCCCCAGCTACAATTATCTGCTTATTTTCCGGAAAGAAACATATCGTAAATACAAAACATACAGCATTCTTAGATAACCTTGAAATCCTACATATATTAGACAAAGGAGTACAAATGAATCTAATGGGTTGCTTATGAATCAATAACTTTCTCCAAAACCCACATTACTAAACGCTTAACGGCCAACTTGATATTAATAATTCATACTTGAACTAATATCTCTGTAAACTCTACCTTTCAAATACGTCTAACTTCTCTCTGTATAATTATTTGATGAAGACCTAACATGTAAAAACCGTTCATACTTGTCGAAAAATGAAGTTGAATGGAAATTACATGAAAGGTTTTCCTTCCTCATTCATAATGAATTTCCATAAAATAGAAATATTATCTGTATCACCTTTCAGGGATTCTTCGTACCGCTTAAAGGATATAATAACAACTGAAACACGAATAAATTGTCACTTATATACATTTAGTATTTTTGGTACAATTGATTAGGATTGTCTATAATCCACCAGGTTTCCACAGCAATTCTGAAACGACTGACAAGTGTCAGTCATAAAGTTCCTGAAATATCTTCTTCCATTTTCCAATGAAAAGCTTGACGATAAAAACTTCCCATTAACCCAGCTACAAATTACCTCATCAGACAAAGTCTATATCCATCAAATCTCGGATACATTCCAACACAAAGCAGCCCTTAAAGGGGGTGGAGTACTCCAAACGTGAAATGGAATGAAACATTTTCAACAGTGCCGTTAAAATATTAAAACCTGAGCACGGTCCAAGAGTTAGATGGGGAATCTCTGTCCCCGATTTTTCAGTTTCAAAGATGAAGAAATATTCCATTCAAATATCTGCCCCGGGCGTTTTAAACCGTAGAAGATGTCCATTATGGGGTACTCGAATGTTTTTATGACGTGTAATAAAAACAGGAAATGAAGTTTTTCAACATTTAGAGTCCCTTTTAGAATCACTTCAAAAAATTTTAACTAGAGGGTGCAGAATTAGTTGATATGCAGCCTTTAGTTTAGGCTTTGCAGTGTTTATATCTTAGTAGTGTTTATATGGGGTGGTCCATTTAAAATTTGCATATTTGATCCGCTTTGAATAGAAAACTAATGAATATTTTTTCAAAGTTGTGAATTTCATTGGCTCTCAAGGTCCCTGAAGTCTCCGATTGAACTTGTTTTATACAGGAATAGTCACAGGTTGTTTTTGTCAACAGGTAGAAAATTCAAAACTATATTTCGTTGCCACTTACTTATGGTTAATAAAGTTTCTACTACCTTCGAAATCCAAAAAATTAAAATTGTTTAAAGGAGTCTGATAAAATAGCCAGGTACTGTGCGAGAAGCATTGCTTTTCCATGAAGAGCGTTTATATAACGTAATCTATATACATGGGAAATTATGTTATGTTGTGATTCGTGACGTATTATGGGGAGTTTGCTATGTGATGAAGGGATTTAGTGTGTGATGGCTTGGTACAGCCTCTTAATCTAATTCAATTCCAGAAGCAGGAGTTCCCAACATATCCGCTACATACATTAACATAACTTGATGGATGGAATCCTCGTATAAATTAATTTAAGCATTTGTCCAAAATATACGCCTCGACATTAAAATGAGAACACCTAATGGTAGTTGGAATATAGTAGTCATATCGATATACGTGATTCATATTAGAAGATGAGTTATCGATCTGATTCTGTGTATGTTGTTGAGTTGGTTTTTTGTCATCTCGCTTCTGTATATTAATCATGTAAGGAAAATTAATACTTCGTCTGAGGAAGAGCAGCAATTGTCGGAGGGTGCATTGTTGAAAAATTAGTTTCATATTCTCGTTAAGCTTTGATTAATTTGAACAGTAAGTTTGAATTGACCTGATAGCTAAAATTCAAAACATCTCTGTTCAACATCCCATTCTACCTGAATTAAATCATGAGCTAAGCGCAATAGAACCTTAATGACTGCCTTCGTAGCCTTCACCTTCCTCTGTCCAACCAGTCCCCTGGTCTCATGTTTCTTTAAGACCTGGCCCTTTCTATTCCCTGTATCCAAGTTGTTTTTCGTTGAGCATTTCCTTGGGAATACATTCTTCTTGCATCCCTCTATACATGTCTATATCAAGTAAGTTGTGCCTTTTTCATGCCATCTATTATAGTTTTTTCGCAACCATAATTTCTCTCATACGCTCATTTCGTATTATCTGCATTCTGGAGATGCCCGCTGACCTACAGAAATCCATTTCTAACGCCTGAAGATGACGTTGTTGTTTCCCATTCAATTGCCAGGATTCCCAATCGTACAACACCACACTGAATTCAATGCTCCGATAATTTTTGTCCCTTTATTTATACATTGTTGACATTCTTTATCAGTTCTCCCATTATTACTGATTACAGTTTCAAGGTAGTCTTCGCGTGAATGTATTTTCAATCCTCCTTCCAGCACCAGATCTTCAGTCTCTCCTCCTACGCACATGTACAGGGTTTTTGATATATTCACTGAGTGTTCCCACTTGTCGTATTCCTCCATAAGCATTCGGGTTATGAACTCTATATCGTCTTTGTCCTGAGCAAATATGACCTGGTCATCTGCAAAATGCAGTGTGAATAGCGTATTTCCGTCGCTTATATCTTTGCATGACTTCGCCACTTTTTGAGTGCTAGATCTATGTAGATTTCAACTAGAGAGATCATTTTCTTGTCGTAATCCCTTTGTAACAGAGATACCATCGCATATTTCATTTTTCACTTTAAATTTTGATGTTGATCCCCTATAGAATGTTTGTAGGGCATTTATAAGTGTATTTGATATATTCGGTCTTTACTTGGTGGAAACTTATTTTAATTAAAAAATGTATATGAGACAGTAATTTATTTCCACAAAAATGTCTAGAAAAGGGATTTACATTCAACCTAGAAAATAATAATTCACAAAAATCCATAGACTTAGCAATAGACTCAGAACTCGCCATTAAATCTATTCAATCACTCAAAAGTCAATCAAATTCAAATTACAATAAATATATTATTGCTGACATAATTAAAGACAAAAATAAAACTGAAATTCACTCTTCCTCAATAAAACAGAATTTAGTTAAATCAATCATCGAAAAAAGAAACATCAATAATTTAATATTCACTCGGGCCGATAAAGGAAACAGTATCGTTGCTATTCCAAAACATGAATATTTCAACAAAACTATTGCTTTTTTAACCACAGATAAATATAAAACCATTACTAATGACCCCACTGAACATTTCCAAAAACAAATGAAAAATATAATAGACCAATCTGTTAGCCTTTTCAATAACTTCCCAAAAAAACATTTGCTCACTTTAATGAACCCACAAATCCCAAAATTATATTCATTAATAAAACTTCATAAAGAAAATAATCCAATTAGACCAGTAGTTTCATTCGTCACATCACCAAGTATAAAACTATCTAGAGTTTTAATTTCTATTATTCGAACCGAAACAAACTTTTTAGCTAAATACGCTATTAAAAAATAGCACCCAAATTATAGACAATATTAAATCCATCCAATTGCCCAAAAATTGTAAATTAATTTCTCTTTATGTACAATATTTATTTCCTAGCATACCTCCAATTGAAATAGTAAAATTGTAAAAAAACTATTTATTGAAAATAATACCAATCCCATCAAAATGAATGATATACTTAATTGCCTGGAAATATGTCTTGAACAAAACTACTTTCAATTTAACGGAACCGTCTATATTTCTGACAATGGTTTAATAATGGAAAATCCACTCAGTTCAATTTTAGCTGAAATATTCATGGACGATCTGGAATCAAAAATACACCTGAATCCTATAAGCAAATATTTTCTTTATTGGTACAGATATGTAGATGATATTTTTTGATGTTTCGAAGGCACCGACTGACAACTACATATCTTCACGAATTTCATTAATAAACTCCACCCAAAAATCAAATTCACAATCGAAGAAGAAAAGAATCAAAGTATTAATTTTCTTGACCTCACTATAACAAGATTTAATAATTTACATGATTTTAGTATTTTTCACAAACTAACACATACAGACATCACAATACATAAAACTTCAAACCACCCCACCAACCAAAAGATGTCAGCATATAATAGTTTTATTCATAGATTATTGAATGTCCCTTTAAATTCAGAAAACTTTATGAAAGAATTAAATATTATTAAACAAATAGCGTCAAACAATGGTTACAATCAATCCCTTTCTTATAGACAAAATGGTATCCAATAAACAAAAGAAAATGGCATTAAATCTCGTGTACCCAATCATAAAAGAGGACAATACACAGAAATATTTTTCGTTATCTTATGTCAATGGATTATCTGAAAATATTGCTAAATATTTCAAAAAATGTTTTAATTATAACGCTGCTTTTAAGACAATTAATAACCTTAGTACCTACATAAAAAACAATAAAGATCGTACAAATAAAGAAAATAAATCCGGAGTCTACAAGTTGACTTGCAAAGATTGCCTTTAGTATACGTTTGCCAGACTGGTAGATCATACAAGAAACGTGTCCAAGAACACCAAGGGGGTTATATATCCAATTCTGTACATTCGACATATGCTAATCATCTTAAGGAATTCAGGCATAATTTCAACAATAATTATGAAATTATCCACGTTGAAAGCAAAAGTTCTAGATTAACACTTTTAGAATTTCTTGAAATCAACAGGTATAATGCCCGTAAAATCCTTTTGAACGAACAAACAGATGTTGATCATTCTCCATTACTGAATATTTTTCCTTAATGGCTTTTTTAGCGGCAAACTCCAATAAACACTAGAGTTTTTATGACTTGTGCTTCCATTATTTGGTCACGTACCTAAAAATGTATTTAAACTCGGTTAAACTGAATACCATCAGACAGTTCAATGTAATACCTGAAGAAGCCACATCGTGGTGAAACAATTGTTGTAGCAGTACAAACATTTTTGTGGAAATAAATCACTGTCTCATATACATTTTTTTAATTTATAAGTGTGCTGTTTATGGAAGTTTGTTCCAGTACATTCCAGAGCTTACTTATGGGCACATTGTTATAAGCTTTAGACGGGTCGAACGTCTCACCAACGGGCCACTTTTTTCATTTAGTTGTGTTAAAGTGTAAATGTGGTCTGTATAGACACGACCTGCTCTAAAGCTAATATACACAAGGGGTCCTTGGACCTCATATTTCCATGGTGACGTGGTTTTATATCTTTCTTTCTTCTCTGAAAGTTCTTCCTGAAAGTTAATCATATGGATTTTACCCCCATTTAAGCCTTCTTTTTCCATTTCTCCTATCAATTTCCACGCCTATGATGATCTTGTACCTCCTATATATGTGTCCAGCTCTTTGAATTTTTTTCCCAAGTCTTGTCTACTTTCCGCGATTACGTTTTTGCTTGTATTCTTTATGTTCAGCATTTCTTTTACTATTTAGCCATCTTAGATATGCTTCTTGTTCAACTTCTTGCTGTCGATGAAGTTTCGCGTTTCATTTAATTGAATTGTTTTTTTTTTCTTGGGTGTTGTCCTCCAAAAGCTCCTTCTGCTGCTTCCCGTTTAGAGTCTACTATGTTACCGTACAGATTACTAGAGTTTGAAGAAGAAATTTCTCGCCATGTTTTTGATCTAATTTGGTTTGGTACAGATATCTCATGCTGTAATGGTACAAAGCTTCTAGTTTATTAAGATCCGAAGTAGCTATCTAAGTAACGTGAGTCATATATCATTTTTGTGAGGAATGGAGATTCATTTAACCCAACATTTTTAATACTGTGAAACCAAAATCGCTAACCCACCACAACGAAGGCTATGACAGAAAAATAGAAGGAAATAAAACTAAAACACTCTAATTTGCGTCAACGGTTTTGTTCGTCCGCACATGAAACATCTCACTTCGTAAAATGTCTGAGAGTGCGCCAATGAAAAGTTAAATAAAACTTGTCTTTCCTGAATGAATCCCAAATTGTCAATCTGATAGTGAAAATGCAAACTATTAATTCCTATCTATTTGATTTGAAGTAAAACACTTTATTTCCGCTTATTTTTATTTTTCAACGACAATTGTTTCGTCAATTACATATTGACTATGGTAAGTTAAGTAAGTTAAGTATGGTAAGTTACCATACTCACCTGACGAAGTCAATATGTAATTGACGAATCAATTGTCGTTGAAAAATAAAAATAAGCGGAAATTAAGTGTTTTACTTCAAATCATTTACGATGAATTTCCGTCAAGTAGAGACCGAAACAATCAAGAATCCTATCTATTTATTTCAGTATTACAATTAAAAAAGTGACTCTTATTTACAATATAATACAGTATACAGTAAACTTGAGGTCCGAGATTTACGTAAAGACTTATCTTTGAGCCAGGTTCTCCTGGAATATTGTTTTTCAAGGAGCCTGAATGATAGAGCTTTCTCCAAGAATAGTTCCTATTCTGCATATAATCAGCAGGTGCTCAATTTCAAATTATTCCAAATGACTAGTAGAGCCTCCGGAATCAAGATAGTGCGGTAATAAGATACTCTAAATCCGGCACAAGGAATATTGTTTGGTATTAAGATAATCCAAGCAACAAGGCACTCCACTAAGATTGTTCAGTTCTAAGATCATCCGGTACAAAGATCGTCCGTTAGTAATATATCCGGTACTAAGACTATAAATTTCAAATCTATAAGATAGTGCCTGCAACACGTGATCTCACTCCCAGTGACTCTAGATATTATTTAAATTATTTAAAAGTTAATAAACTTGGGATGAAATATCCAGAACACAGGAATAAGAGCACGTTATTCGATCATGAGCATGAGAAGGGAAATTAAATACATACAATAAGAAGAAACGGTTTTTTACTTGATAGAAGGATTATTACAAAATTTGAATATCAAAACAGATTTAATCTGTTGTCTTCTACAATTTTAAGTTCAAAAAATTCTTTGAAGAAACTTTAAGAATTAAATTAATGTCTTTATAAGCACTGCTCATATTTAATAGACGTATAAAGTTAAAATTCATCACACAATGTCAGTTGGTTTTTCTTAATTCCTTTGACATTGTGTGATGAATTTTGACTTTATACGTCTATTAAATATGAGCAAAGCTTATAAAGACATTAATTTAATTCTTAAAGTTTCTTCAAAGAATTTTTTGAAATTTAAATTGTAGAAGACAACAGATTAAATCTGTTTTGATATTCAAATTTTTTAAATGCATACTATCATTTAAGCAACATGTTAACCTGTGTAACCTGCAGAGAATGAAATAAATCAAAAAAAAAAATAATTCCCATTCACAAAAGTAGAAAGTATTTATCAGGATCTAAGTATTACTTACCGCCTTCTGATTGGACGTCTCATATAGGGTGTTTTTTAGAGTGATAGAACTTTTGATTGAAATAAAACACACTTAAATTATGATTGAAGCCAGTTTTTTTTTATTTGAAAGATAATTTTATGACATTTATGTTTTGAAAATACTTTCGGGCATATGTCCACCACGACTAGCTCTGAGGAACCGCATTCGACCAGACCAATTTTGGACCACTTTTTCGAGTAATTCAGGCATTATTTCATCAATAACACGAATTATTTTGGCTTCCAAAGCGTCTATTGTTTCTGGTTTATCAGCATAAACCAATGACTTGACATAACTCCAGAGAAAATAATCCAGAGGAGTTATGTCGCATGTTTTTGGAGGCCAATTAAATAGACCATTTTTCGAAATAATATTATCGCCAAATTTTCTTTTAATAAATCAATTGTTACGGTAGCAGCATAATATGTAACACCATCTCGCTGGAACCAAAACACTTCTGGGTCGATACCATTCAAATTTTGAAACAAATAATCATTGATCATCGATCTGTAATGAGCACCATTCAGTGTAACATTAGCTTCAGCATCGTTCTCAAAATATGGACCGATGATGCCTCTAGCGTGTAAAGCATACGATAAAGTGCATTTTTCAGGATGCAATGGAACCTGCAAAACTTCTTGAGGATTGTTTTCACTCCATATATGGCAATTTTGCTTGTTTACTTAGCCGTTCAACAATAAATGAGCTTTATCACTAAACACAATTTTATGATAAAAAAGTGGATCAACTTCAAGCTATTCTAGGGCCCAATCAGCAAACAAAAGACGCTTATATGGTCAAGTGGCTTTAGTTCTTGAACCAGTTGGATCTTGTATGGGAGTCCAACTTGTTTTGAACGTCGGCGAATAGACAAATCTGGATCATCATTAACACTGTGACTTACAGCAGCGATATTTTCTTCTGTACGTACAGTTCTTTGTCATGTTGTTTTTGTTGCATCGAGTAGAGAAAATGTTATCCGAAATCTATCGATAGTTCAATGAATAAGCTGCTCTGATGGACGATTATGTAAACCATAAATTTCACGAAATGCTCTATAAGTTTGGCCAATAGAACACTGATTTTGAGAATAAATTTCAACAATTTGTAAACGTTGTTGCGGCGTGAGTTCATGATAAGTTGTTAATGCTTACTGAACAGAAATGTCAAAAAAAAATGGCTTCTACCTTCTGTCAAATCACAGTTAACTCTATCGAAAGTTCTAACACTCTAAAAAAACACCGGATATGAAATAATAAAAATTCAATATTCCACGATTTTCATTGATGAGGTACGTTAATTCGATAAAAATACCACTATGTTTGTCTTCGTGTAACCTCACGATAGGAAAGAAAGAAATCTGGGAAATTCTACGCTTCTTGAAAACATTGCAACTCCACAGCGCTTGCGATAACAGCGTCGAGTTTCATTGCGGAAACTCCAAACTTTTTATAGGTGTCAGTTTAATCACATTATTGGAGCATTTGTTAGCGATTGAAATTGAAATCAACAGTGGAGCGTTTTTTAACCTTACATGTGGAAATATTCTTCATTATTTCATTTAATTAGAATGAATTTTCATTAGGCTAGGGCAGAATCAATTAAATTCTTTCATTTCAAAAACCAAATGCAAACAGTTTAGTATTTGGAAAATAAAGAATCAATGTTTTTCTTTCCATTCAATAAACAGTAAAAGATTAGCGGAAAATTTCGCTTCCACGAAACTATTGTGTGTAAAAATCAAAACACCGAATAATCAAAATTGCATAAATCATTATCGACATTCCTGATCGAACAATACGCTTTTATATTTCTCTTTTCCACCCTCATTCCCGTCTATTTCCCTCGAATATTCATCCAGTTTTATTAGATACCGCACCTGCGTTCGGCGATTTATCTTAATTTCTCGAACTCCAGTTATTTCCAGTTTTCCGGACTTTTCCCGCATCTTTTCCCCAACGCTTGGCGCGTACGTGATCTCCACTTCCAAAGTGTATATTGATGGTGATTGCACTTTTGTCGAAGGATAAGCGATATGACCGGATTTAGAATTTATCTCTGGACGAAAAACTGGAAACTCGGCTAGAGCCTGGCAATATTTTCGTGATTTCCAGCTCCGGACGCCGTTTGGTTGGGAATTTTGGTGTACAAAAATAAAAGAAGTTGGTAGGATTACAGGGTTTCTCGAGTGGATCAATAGGTACCTAGATTTTCAAAATAATTCGTCCTATAGTCTCATTGTTACAATTTTCCTTTTTCCATATAATAAATTCTATTAAAATTTTTTAGTTGGAAATTTGGAATCATTTTGAAAATAGAATAAATAAGAGATGTTTGATTGATTCGGTTTTTACTTGGTGGAAACTCGTGGAAACAATTCTTTCACCTCGATGTGGCTTCTTCAGGTATCTACATTCTACTGGCTGATGGTGTTCAGTGTAACCGAGCTTAAATACATTGTTAGGTACGTGACAAAATAATGGAAGAACAAGTCATAAAAACTCAAGGTGCTTATTGGAGTTTGCCGCTAAAATATTCCATTAGGGAAAAACATTCAGTAATGGCGACTTATCAACATCCGTTTGTTCGTTTGAATGGATTTTACGGGCATTGTACCTGTTGATTTCAAGAAATTCTAAACGTTTTAGTGTTAGTGTTAGATAGGGTCTTTAACTTTTTATTTCGACGTGGATAATTTCATAGTTATTGTCAAAATTATGCCTGAATTCCTTAAGATGATTAGCATATGTCGAATGTACGGAATCAGATATATAACTTCTTTGGTGTTCTTGGATTCTCCTCTTGAATGATCTACCTGATAGGCCAATGTTTACTGAAGGGCAATCTTTGCGAGTCAACTTTTAGACTTAAGACTTTTTTTCTTTATATCTTCGATCCTTATTGTTTTTTATGTAGGTACTAAGGTTATTGATGGTTTTAAAAGCTGCGTTGTCCTTGAAAATATTTTTTAACTATTAAGCAATATTTTCAAATAATCCATTAACATAACGAAAATTATTTATGTGTATTGTCCACTTTTATGATTGGGTACACGAAATTTAATGCCATTTTATTTTGTTTATTGGATACCATTTTATCTATAAGAAAGGGGTTCGTTAAATAATATTTAATTCTTTCAAAAAAGTATCTTAATTCAAAGGGACATTCAATAGTCTACGAATAAAACATCACAAAATAATAGCTAAAATTAATTCACCAGTACCTCTTACAGATTTTAATCTAAATAAATATTATGAAATCATTTAGAATTAAATTTTAAATTTAATTAAATGTAATTTTAATTCAACTAAAATCTGTAAGATGTTCTGGTGAATTAATTCCAGCTAATATTCGGTAATATGCAAATACTTCTTCGTAGTAATTTTCAATTTAAAAACTATTATATGATGACATCTTCCAGTTGGTGGGGTGATTCGAATTTTTATGTATTGTAATGTCTGTATGTGTGGGTAAATACTAAAGTCATGTGAATTATCTAGTCGTGTTATTGTGAGCTCAGGAAAATTAATCCTTTTTTATTATTCAGTTGTGAATTTGATGAGATTTGATAAGAAAAGGACCACAGTATTAATTTTCTTGACCTCACAATAACAACACTAGATAATTTACATGGTTAGTATTTTTCACAAACCCACACATACAGACATTGAAATACATAAAAATTCGAATCACCCCATCAACCGGAAGATGTCAGCATATAATAGATTTTTGAATTGAAAATTACTACGAAGAAGTATTTGCATATTACCGAATAATAGCTGGAATTAATCAGCTATTATTCTGCAATATTTTATTCATAGAGTATTGGATGTCCCTTTGAATTAAGATAACTTTTTGTAAGAATTAAATATTATTAAACAAATAACGTCAAACAATGGTTACTCAATCATAAAAGAGGAGAATACACATAAATAATTTTCGTTATGTTAATGGGTTATCTGAAAATATTGCTCAATATTTCAAAAATATTTTCAATGACAACGCAGCTTTTAAAATCAATAACCTCAATACCTACATAAAAAAATAAGGATCGAAGATATAAAGAAAAAAAGTCTGGAGTCTACAAGTTGACTTGCAACGATTACCCTTCAGTATACATTAGCCAGACACGCAGATCATTCATGAAGAGAATCCAAGAACATCAACGGAGTTATATATCTGATTCCGTACATTCGATATATGCTAATCATCTTAAAGAATTCAGGCATAATTTCAACAATAGCTATGAAATTATCCACGTTGAGAGCAAAATTTCTAGATTAACACTTTTAGAATTTCTTGAAATCAACAGTTACAATGCCCGTAAAATCCTTTTCAACGAACAAACTGATGTTGATAAGTCTCCATTACTGAATATCTTTCCCTAATGACCTTTTTTAGCGGCAAACTCCAATAAACAGCTTGAGTTTTTATGACTTGTTCTTCCATTTTTTTGTACCACTTATCTATAAATGTATTTAAACTCGGTTACACTGAACAACATCAGCCAGTATAATGTAACTACCTGAAGAAGCCACATCATGGCGAAACAATTGTTATATTGCCTGAAGAAACCACATAATGGTGAAACAATTGTTGTATTACAAACATTTTTGTGGAAATGAAAGACTGTCCCCTATATATTTTTGATGTTTTTATCGTTTATTTAATCAAATCAACGAAGCTGAATGTGTTGGGGATAAAAGGGCATCTTTCTTACTGCTTTTTGCCCATCCTCCAAGATGGCAGGCTAATATTACGACCTTACTTTCAATCATGCTTTTTTAAACATCTTGTTGTTGTTCACTTGTCTTCATTAGGTGTAACTTTAGTTTTCTACACTAGGTTTTTACCCGCTTAGAGCCAATGTTTTTATCTGATCTAAATAGGACAATTATTATAATTTTTTTCATTGTGGATGTTTTTATCGCTTATTTAATCTGATGAACGAAGCTGAAGGTGTTGGGGATAAAATAAAATTACTGTCTTCTTTGCCCATTCTCCAAGATAGCAAGCCAATATTGCGATCTTACTTGCATGCTTTTTTAGACATCTTGTTGTTTACTTGTCTTCGTTGTTGTTTACTTGAGTTTTCTACATTACCTAGGTTCTAACCGACTCAGAGCCAATGTTTTTAGAGTCTATACTCAAGGATTGATCTGTAGAATATTCATTCTCATATAGTATTGTTTATTTAACATGTAATATAAACATTGAACATAGGTCCATTTTTCTCTAATAATGGGATAGATACCCTGCCACGCCCGTTCTTAGAGCTTCTAAACCCATTCCTCAGATTAATTATTTTACTGCTTGTCCTTCAACTTCCTTTATAACACTTTTGAATAATTCATGATATCAAGCCACTCTCCCCTATAATCAAGGAACATCTAACAGGTCATTAAGGATAAACATTTGTGGAAATGCAGAGAGAAGACGCCTAAGGCTCACACATAACACGATACTGTAATTATGGCTTCAGCATTGCAAATCAGTTCGCTGGCGAATGAGAGAGCGTTCAAGTTGACGGAACGCTAAACGTAACGCATCCTCAGACGTCGTTTCGAGATAAATAAACGCGTTTAGTAGATTGGTGATGCATATATACATGTGATGTATTTTGCAGTTGAAGACGCTCTAGGGTTCTAGGGATTAGGAGGATCGTGACTGATTCAGTTATGATGCACCTCATTGTGAATTTGATAATTGGAGCGAACCTGATTCCCGAATTTAATGGATGAACATGCAGTAAGGAGGACGAGAATTAGTTTCATATTATAAAGTGACTGACGAAAAGTGGAAAATATCTAAGTATGCTTATGTAATCCCAGTAACTTCTAAATATGTTCAGTGCCTCTTATTAGTGAATCTGGGAGCTAAGGTGCACGGTTGATGTGATATCGATCCGTAAAGCTATAATTTCCCTTGCAACATGAGTTGTGGCATTGTCTTGTTGAAATATACCATTTTAGATGATATGAAAATATGGAATCACATTTGATTCGATTATTTCTTGAATATACGGCCGGATTTTCATGTTTTCTGATATGTGCTACCATATGCAATGAAACCCCATATCATAATGTCTCTCTATCAAATTGTCGACACGTCACCACCACGTCACACTCTCTTGCTCGACCATCATCCATACCCCAGAAGCGGAAGTGGGCGCTAAAGATTATTTCGTTCATTTTAATGTCGCCCAAACTTTCAGCTTCTTCTCCTTGGTAAATTTGACGTTTTGTCGCAAAGTGTCACACTAGGTTTCTCTTGGTAATATGAAAAATATATATTATTATTATTGGTCAATGGACTTAAATACAGTTATTTATTTATTATTATTATTCTGATACTCCTAGATTTTCTGTGAAGATCTCTTACAAGCTTGTTCAGCTTCTGGAAGTTAGGAGTTCTGGGTAGGCTTTGTTACTGCGATCTTACGCCACTTTAGATCACAGCACTGTTAATTTTTGATTTAACTAGAAAATTTATCTTCCACCTGAACAGGATTCGAACCTGGACCTCCCGGTTATAAATTTCTAATTCAGGAATTGAAAACATATACTAAATAATTACAATTGAGCTTTATTTTTTACGGATACTTTCTAGACGGACTATATATTAAGTAGTATTTTTAGATATGAAAATCTGTTATATATATGGAAAAAATGAACTCGAATGCATGTATCATCACGTCTCAAAATAAGTTATCACATTTGATCATACTGTCCATAAAAGCAAGGAAAATATTGTTTACTCCAGAATTATCAACCGAACATAATTTCAAGCATTGAAAGATTTGAACAATACTACTGTCATTTTATTCAATTCGTACAAAATTAAGTAAGATAAAGCCTGCTCAAAATACACTGCGTGGATATTTGATAAAAAAACTAACTTCTTGCACTTGAATATAATTTTCAGGTTTGCTGTACATATCGGGTGTTTTTTTTCAGAGTGATAGAGTTTTGAATTGAAATAAAAGACATTTAAATTAAGATTGAAGCCAATTTTTTTTTATTTGAAAGATAATGTTATGACATTCATATTCTGAAAATAATTTCCGGCATATGTCTACTACGACTAGCTCTGAGGAACCTTATTCGACCAGACCAATTTTGGACCACTTTTTCTAGTAATTCAGGCCTTATTTCATCAATAATACGAGTTATGTTGGATTCCAAAGCGAATGTTGTTTCTTGTTTATCAGCATAATTCAGTGGAGTTATGTCGCATGATCTTGAAGGCCAATTAATTGGACCATTTCTCTAAATGATGTTATCGCCAAATCTTTCTTTCAACAAATCAATTGTTACGGTAGCAGCATGAGATGTAGCACCATCTTGTTGGAACCAAAACACTTCTGGGTTGATACCATTCAAATTTTGAAACAAATAATCATTTATCATCGATCTGTAACGAGCACCATTCACTGTAAGATAAGCTCCAGTATCGTTTTCAAAGAAATATGGACCGATGATGCCTTCAGCGTGTAAAGCACCCCATACCGTGCATTTTTCAGGATGCAATGGAACCTGCAGAACTTCTTGAGGATTGTTTTCTCTCCATTTACGGCAATTTTGCTTGTTTACATAGCCGTTCAACCAGAAATGAGATTCATCACTAAACACAATTTTACAATAAAAAAGTGGATCAACTTCAAGCTGTTCTAGAGCCCAATCAGCAAGCAAACGACGCGCATTATGGCTTTAGTTCTTGAATCAGTTGGATCTTGTATGGGTGTAGACCAAGATCTTTACGCAAAATTTTCCATGTGATGGATGCGCAGAGTCCAACATGTTGTGAACGTCGAGGAATAGACAAATCTGGATCAACATTAACACTTACAGCAGTGACATTTTCTGCTGTACGTACAGTTCTTCATCTTGTTGGTGTTGTTGCATCGAGTAGATAAAATTTTGACCGAAATTTATCTATAGTTCGACGAATAAGCTGCTCTGATGGACGATTATGTAAACCATCAATTTCGCGAAGTGCTCTATGAGTTTGGCGAATAGAACACAGATTTTGAAAATGTATTTCAACAATTTTTAAACGTTGTTGCGGCGTGAGTCTTTCCATGATAATTTGTCAATGCTTACTGAACAGAAATGTCAAAATAACCTTCTGTCAAATCACAGTTATCCCTATCAAACGTTCTATCACCCTAAAAAAAAATACTCGATACCATGTGTTTTCGTATTACACATACAAAATATGGTCCTCATGACAATGAATTTATGATATGTATTTTTCTAATCCTTGGGCTCTTAAACATGAGATTTGGAATGCGCTAAGATTGAGATCCTTCCTGTTCAAGGATAAGTCCATGTAATAACGCATTATTGTATCATACGAATAAAAGCCGACTTCAGTTCATCGAACGTCGCTACCTATAATATTCTGAGTTTTGATAAGCAAGATCTGAGTTGCTTCTCGGTCGATACACTAAACAGGCTAAATAAGCAGTTTAGAGTAAATATAGGCATTCACGCGATATATGCTCTGGTTTTGGTTTTGCATGAAATTGATAAACATAAGGGCATCTTCGTCGAGTGATATGTCAGCTTAGGAATGTAGAATTGTTTAATAGTGTAGTGAGTTTCTTGTTGAAAAATCTGAACCGTTTCTTAGAGTTTCATTTAAAAATCAAAAATAATGAATGGAGGCGGGAAGAAGACTGAATTAAAAAACGTGACTAGATAAAGACTTGCATACGGAATTTCACTTCAATAAAATTTTAGGAGTAGTATGAGTGGTTAACAGGTTGTGAGATTAGAAATAAAATGTTCTGGTGTTCTTGTTTGCTTTTCGTCATTAGTATTAAAGATCACAATGGCTGTGGTGAATGAAATAAATTTCATGACGTGGTGAAACGACATGTTATGGCTAAACCTCACTTACACGCCATCAACAGAGAAGTAATTTTCGGAAAACTCGTGTTGTATATACTTTAGATCGGTCATCAACAACATTCAATGAGGAAGTTATAGATTAGATTGCCTTAAAGACTAGAAAAATCTAATGACACTGTAAACAGGTGAGTTTTTGAAAATAAGTGCAGTTTTTGCAAATTTGATCTCACGCCGCTGACACTGATTATTGTTATTGTGTGTCAATGTTATTATGCCACTGTCAATGTTATTATGCCAATAGTAGGGTAAATTAAAATTGTGAAAATTTGCATACATATATTCTCTTTCTAATGAAAGATAGATTGACAATAGAGGTGTGAAATTGAAAAACACGGAATGAATAAATATGGAAATAACAACAAATTTCTAAATGAACATACCAAATTCTATTTTATCTCTGTATTCAATATATTTATGGATTTTTGGACATTATCCTTAATGGAATAATCAATGATTGTAAAACATGAACTAAATTATATTTTTGTAGTTTTTTGAAAACTTTACATTCAAATACTAAAACCTTATACCTCGTACTCTTGATGAAGCTTCTAATGTATTGGACAAAACGTACGACAGTATCATGAAGATAAAGTAAAATTATTTCACTTATAATGTTAATTATGAGTAACTTCTACAAAGCATCGACCAAATCGACCTAATTTAAAAATTGAGAATGTGAAAATTATAGAAATAACAGAAAAATAGCTGAAATTAATTCTCCAGAACCTCTACAAATTTTAATCTGAATAAATCTCATGAAAATATTCAGGATTAAATTTTAAAACATGTTCTAAATAGAGTGTATCACTATTGACTTACTATATATATTATCATCACATGTGGTGGGAATTAATAAATAAAGAATCAGAAGAAATTTAAAATAATAAACAAATCATTTAGACATCTCCTTATACATATATATGTTTCGATTGGATGTTGAAGAATTGCAAATTTCAAAATTGGAGTTAAAGCACGTAAAGTTTCAGTAACAGATGCCGATTTTTCATAATGAATTTGGAATATTTGTAAACGTGGTTGGAGTCTGTATCTTTTCATGATTAAATGGTAGACACTGGCAAATAGAACTGTCAATGTCACAAATAAACAATGGATGCTATGCGTGAGTAATGTCAATTTAAAAATGTGGCGTTCCCATTGAAAGACCCTTTATTTGTTATATCGAAGACATGTGTTTGCGATATTGATTACATCATGTTTAAGAACTCAAACTTGAAATGGTTAAATAATACTCCATTATCTCTGAACCAAAGCAGTCTGTTCAAGTTGAATGCTACTCGGACACAGTTCAAGTTCATCACCCGAATGTTGTTATTTCATGTAAGAATAATTAAACCCAATAGGTGTCAATTCTACCCCTTCGGTATGCGAAACTAAACCGAACCCAGTACATAACAATTCTTTTTCTTAGGAAAACCTATTTTTATATTGAATTTAAAACTTATGGATGAAATATCTTTTCATGTAAATCGCAATTTAATGTAACCAAATTCTTTATCAAACAGTGGAAACTGCACAACATCATAATATATTCGAGTTCCATCGATCACTCGAAAACTTCCCCAAGTTTCCATTCCAAGATTTAATCTAGTCCAAATCCACTCGCATCCCAAGAATTTCCAATTTATAGCTGAACGTAAACATATATTTTCGCAGACGACGCATAGCGTCCTAATTTGGGACATGAATGGCGCTGAGAAGATACATCTGACCGAGTACCACCGAACGAAAATTTAATGCACTCGAGGAGACATTCTTGGATTTAGTCGGACCGTAAACCTCCCAACTTACTAATGATCCCCGCATCACCTCCAAAATTATTCACTACAAAAGCTTATGAATAACAAACAAACTCCAAGATTAGATGCTACGAATTGCCGTTGGGGAAATATCATATCTGCGTTCTTACACTTAACGGCAGACACGTAGAGCTGGCCCGTATAAATTCGCGAAGCAATTAGAAGGGTAAATACTGAGTGCAGTTTTATTCGGGAGAACAATTAGCAGAGCTAGAACGGAATATTTTTAATTTGAATTTTCGCAGATATATTCGTTTGGGGAATTAGGGTAGAAGGGAAATTAAGACGTTGGGTAGATATATCCGGCTCGAATGACCATGAGCTCAGGTTGAGGTAATTTCTTTTGAATCAAGTATTACCGGTTCTAAATAATAATAATTGGTTTTTGAGAATGAGCTATATATCGTGTGTTTTTTTAAGAGTGATAGGAATATCTTTCGATAGGAATAACTGTGATTTGACAGAAGGTAGAAGCCATGTTGTTTTGACATTTCTGTTCAGTAAGCATTGACAAATTATCATGGAAAGACTAGCGCCGCAACAACGTCTACAAATTGTTGAGATTTATTTTCAAAATCAGTGTTCTATTCGCTATACTTATGAGCACTTCGTGAAATTTATGGTTACATAATCGTCCATCAGAGCAGCTTATTCGTCGAACTATCGATAGATTTCGGACATTTTCTTTACTCGATGCAACAATAACAACAAGACAAAGAACTGTATGTACAGAAGAAAATATCACTGCTGCCAGTCATAGTGTTAATCATTATCCAGATTTGTCTATTCGTCGACGTTTACGACTAATTAGACTCTGTGCATCCACCACATGGAAAATTTTGCGTGAAGATCTTGGTCTACACCCATACAAGATCCAACTGGTTCAAGAACTAAAGCCACTTCATCATAATAAGCGTAGTTTGTGTGCTGATTGGGCACTAGAACAGCTTGAAGTTAATCCACTTTTTATCGTTAAATTGTGTTTAGTGATGAAGTACATTTCTGATTGAACGGCTATGTAAACCAGCAAAATTGTCGTATATGGAGTGAAAACAATCCTCAAGAAGTTCTACAGGTTCCATTGCATCCTGAAAAATGCTCTGTATGGTGTGCTTTACACCCTGGAGGCATCATCGGTCCATATTTATTTAAAAACGATGCAGGAGCTGATGTTACAGTGAATGGTGCTCGTTACAGATCGATGATCAATGATAATTTGTTTCAAAATTTGAATGGTATGGACTCAGAAGTGTTTTGGTTCCAGTTGATTTATTGAAAGGAAGAGTTGGCGATAACATCATTTCGAGAAATGGTTCAATTAATTGGCCTCCAAGATCATGCGAATCCACTGGAGTATTTTCTTTGGGATTATGTCAAGTCATTGGTTTATGCTGATAAATCAGAAACAATAGACGCTTTGGAAGCCAACATAACTCGTGTTATTAATGAAATAAGGCCTGAATTACTTAAAAAAGTGGTCGAATGCGGTTCCTCAGAGCTAATCGTCGTGGACATATGCCGGAAATTATTTTCAAAACATAAATTTCATAACATTGTCTTTCAAATAAAAAAAAAACGGCTTCAATCCTGATTTGAATGTGTTTTATTTCAATTTAAAATTCTATCACTCCAAAATAAACAACCGATGTAAAATATGGGCCGAATTCATGAAAAATAATACGCTCACAGCCTCAAAATATGAAGGAAATCCTCAAACATATATTCATATCAATTTCCAACAAACTTTGCGACTTTTACAGTATAAATATATATTTGAAAAGCTGATTTACCTGCATACAGATGCATCGTTACTCATAATTGTTGTCTTTCTAATTTAGTGAAAAAAAAAACTTCATAAATTAGAAAAGTAATAATAATTCGTTCATTTCTGCAAACATTTCCATATGGCTTTTTATATAGGTATATCGTTTCTAATAGAACTAGGAATAAAGCAGCAAAAACTCTGTGTGAAACGTTTACAAATTGTTGAAATTTATTTTCAATATCAGTGTTCTATTCGCCAAACATATAGAACACTTCGTGAAATTTATGGTTTACATAATAGTTCATCAGAGCTGCTTATTCGTCGAACTATCGATAGATTTCGGACAACATTTTCTCTACTCGATGCAGCAACAACAAGACAAAGAACTGTACGTACAGAGGAAAATATCGCTGCTGTAAGTCATAGTGTTAATGATGATTCAGATTTGTCTATTCGTCGACGTTCATAACAAGGTCGACTCTGTGCATCCACCATATGGAAAATTTTGCGTAAAGATCTTGGTCTACACCTATACAAGATCCAACTGGTTCAAGAACTGAATCCACTTTAGCATAATAAACGTCGTTTATTTACTGATTGGACAGCTTGAAGTTGATCCACTTTTTTATCGTAAAATTGTGTTTAGTGATGAAGCTCATTTCTGAATTGAACGGCTATGTAAACAAGCAAAATTTCCGTATATGGAGTGAAAACAATCCTGAAGAAGTTCTGCAGATTCCATTGCATCCTGTATTGCATCACACTGTATTGTGTGCTTTACACGCTGGAGGCATCATCGGTCCATATTTCTTTGAAAACTATGCTGGAGCTAATGTTACAGTGAATGGTGCTCGTTACAGATCGATGATCAATGATTATTATATACCTTCTCTCAAGTATAACCCGTTTGTTTGCTGATTGAGCCCTGGAGCAGCTTAAAGTTGATCCACTTTCTTATCGTTAAATTGTGTTTAGTGATGAAGCTCATTTTTGGTTGAACGGCTATGCGAATAAGCAAAAAATGCACTGTATGGTGTGCTTTACACTGTATGGTGTGCTCTACACACTAGAGGCCTCATCGGTCCATATTTCTTTAAAAACGATGCTTGAGCTAATGTTCCAGTGAACAGTGGTCATTACAGATCGATGATCAATGATTATTTGTTTCAAAATTTGAATAGCATCGACCCAGAAGTGTTTTGGTTCCAACAAGATGGTTCTACACCTCATGATGCTACAGTAACAATTGATTTATTGAAAGAAAGATTTGGCGATAACATTATTTCGAGAAATGGTCCAATTAATTGGCCTTCAAGATCATACGACAAAACTCCACTGGATTATTTTCTTTTGGGTTATGTCAAGTTATTGATTTATGCTGATAAACCAGAAACAATAGACGCTTTGGAAGCCAAAATAACTCGTGTCATTGATGAAATAAGGCCTGAGTTACTCGAAAAAGTGGTCCAAAGTTGGTCTGGTCGAATGCGGTTCCTCAAAGCTAGTCGTGGTGGACATATAGTATGCCGGAAATTATTTTTAAAACATAAATGTCATAAAATTATCTTTCAAATAAAAAAAATTTGCTTCAATCTTAATTTGAATGTGGTTTATTTCAATTGAAAGTTCTATCACTGTGAAAAAAACACTCGATACACCCTGTATACTTTCACTGCTTCCTGAATTATCAGTAATGACCGAATGCACAACGCCGAGTTAAAAATTGGAATCCCCCTCTGTACCATATCTGTTACTCTTAATGAGGTCCACATGTGTACCCAACCAAACTTTTTCAACTGCATTTATTCGATATGTTGAGAACCGTGGAAAAAAGTCCAGAGTTATGCCGCCCTAAACGCTGCTTTTAAATGTTGATTTATAACATGCATTTATGATTCTCTTCATTTTCCTGTTATTCATATGATAATTTGAAAAGTTTTGCGATGTGGGTTATTCTGCAGACCGTTAATACGTGTGGATATTTCGAGTTATTACTGTGGGGGTGCAGTTTTCATCGTGAATTTACTTTTATGTTTTGGTCGATAACAGTCTGTGTATCACGATTTTGTGCGGTTTGCGAGAATTAAGGCTCTAATGTTTGAATTAATATCGATTTTTTTCTGACGTGGCATAAATTTTAATCGATTATAGATTTTGTAACGCTGATATCATTTCAGCAACATAATTATTTATTATTACTGCAAGAATTGCTTGGTATGTAGAGATACCTTTTAGAATTTTTTCTAGTAATTGATTAACGTCAATCAATTGGTATGTAAATACTTTTATAAGCATACTTCCAATGGAGAGATTGAGAGATGTATAATTGGCTCAAAGTGACTTGTTTGCAGCTTGGATACATATATTACAAATGTATCATTTTAGGATTTTTACTATATTGAACTCTAATACCGATGAAACATTATCTTGTTCATGGAGTAGTAGTTCTTTGAGCCTTTTCACCGTTGTTCACTTTCACTGACTTCACTGTTGGGTTCACTTTTCGATTCACTTTACACAATTACTATCTAATTACGAACAACTAATGTATAGTCCGTCTAGAAAGTATGCGTAATTTATTTTTTTTCATAATTTAAATATACTTCTTTCTTGTAACGTTCTAAGACAAAGGTAATGTATCAAATAGGTTGTTCAGATAGTCGGTTATCGCCAAAGTTGCATGGAAACACTATTTTTCAAAAAATGTTGATTGTCAACAGGTATACAATTTATATATTATAATAATATCGCAACTAGAAAAAAGAAAACAAGTATTTATATAGAAAACGTTTTCGAAACGTTAAAAAATTAGTGCAATTGAACTGGAAAAAAGTGTTGTATAAGAGACAATAAAAAAATTCAAAAATGGAATGGATACCAGTTTCAGGAAGACAGCGTAAGATTGAAGGAAACAATTTGAACTCTTTATTGGCCTCAGGGCAACACAATCCGCGCCTGGGGTTTCGCAAATTGGCTAATAGATTTGGGAATCGCCGAAATATAAAAGTATGTCCAGAAACCGTCAGTAAGTCACTGAAAAGACAATGATACCAAAATAATCCTTATAATGACACCTTTACAAAAGGAACGAAGGATAGAATTTTGTCAACGTTTTCAAGAAGATAATTTCAATGTCTTTATATCTGATGAAAGTTGCTTCCACCTAGGTGGAAATCACTTAAAAATCCTATCAAAACAACCTGTTACCGTCCAAATTTCCCACCAAAATAATGTTTTGGGGAGCAATATCTCTCAGAGTGAAAATAGGTTGTGGCATTCTAAACGATTTTCTTCTTGAAACGGCGCATGCTTTATATCATTTTCAGCAGGATAATGCAAGATGCCCTACTTCGGCCTATACTCACCAAGCGACAACCATTTAATGGCCAGCAGCTTCACCAGATCTTAGTCCCATTGAAAACATATGTGGACTAATGAAGATTGAAGTTGAACGAGCAGCGCCACGAAATAAAGTTGATTTAATTCAGTCAGTTTTACAGTCCTGGACTACCATCACCGAAAATTGTGGAGGTGATCTAATTTCGGATGTACCTCGACGTTTAGTCAAGCGTTTACAGTTAAATGGGGGTTGTATAAGTAAATAGGATGAATATTTTGTTATAATTTTCTAATTCAAGAATTAAAAATATATACAAAATAATAACAATTGAGCTTTGTTTTGTCTGGATACTTTCTAGAAATAAATTCTGTGTTAGACCGGTCCTGACCTATGGTATCGAGACTCGAGCTGACACGAATAAGACGAAGAACATCCCAAGAACAGCGGAGATGAAAACTCTCAGAACCATCGCAGGAAAAACGTTAAGAGACATAGTTAGAAACAGCGATATAAGATCTCTCTGTAAAGTTGAAGATATAGTGAGATGGGGGAAGGAAGAGGAGAAGATATTGGCGAGACCACGTAGAAAGAATGGACCACAATAGACTAGCATACATCGCTAAGGACGGAAAACCAGCAAGCAGAAGGCCATTAGGAAGACCACCCAAACGATGGAAGGATAGCTAGAGTTCAATCTCCCAGGAAGCCGTCTCCCCCGGAAGGGGGAGACCTTCACAGTGAACAGACCTTAAGGTCTAGAAGAAGAAGAAGAAGAAGAAGACTTTCTAGAACTATAGATAATACATTCACTTCCAGGCCTTTAGTGCGTTATGTGCTATCAGGTGCGGGTGATCCTTGGAAGGTTGAAGTGAACGGGAATATAAACTTATTCAAAAGAAGAGAGGGAGAGATGTTTGATTATAACTTGAGAGACTAAATGTGATAAGAACTCACTTCTATAGAATGTATGTAGGATCAGAATTTAATTGTTCGAAGAGTAGAGACTGTTGCGTGACCGTTTGGTCGAAAAATGGCGTGAGAGAGTGACTTGACTGTTTGTTTGTAGGTCGAGTACCAACGAGCGACTTCTAATGAATGTGTCTCCAATGGTGCTTCGTACATTTTCGGTAGCCATCTTGCACTGACCTTTGAGAGGTTAGCATGGTCAAGAAGGTATGGTACCCACGCATAGGTTTGTCATCTCTGCTAACATTTTGATTTTTATTCTGTCATTTTCAAGTACCAGCTTTTCAACATTTTTCACATTTTTTCCAGTGGTGCCTCTATTGGGCCCGCCCGAGCAAGGATCGTCTTCAATACTTTTTCTGCCTCTTTGGAATTCACTCGACCACTTTTGAACTGTGGATACACAGACGTGGACCACACTCTTGGTAAAGAGGAACCATCTCTTCATGAATGATTTTTTAATTTTTTCCCCGCTTAGTGGCGTCAGTCATTCTTGTCATCTTTCAATGAGGATACCCAGAAAACTAATTATCGTAAACTAGTAAACCCAGTCATAGAAGACCACTCCGGCCTAAAATTAGAATTTAGAGATATTTATGCAAAACGGTAGCACGCTGTTCCCTGGAACGAGCTCGCAAAAATAACGTGTCTGCAGTATAAATTGTACTGCATTCCCTGACGAAATATAGAATACAAAAAATAGCAACAAACTCATTGGGAATACCTCCTCCTATTCCAAAAATCCAATGAAGATCTTAAAATTCTCAACGTCAACCTAATAGATACGTTCTAATACTCATAGAGATCAACCGGAAAAGACAAAAAGAAATATAAACGACTTCATACAGCAACGTAAGGGGGTCCAACTGACAGAAATCAGAAGTTCCAAGACGTGATAGCAATGGAAGAAATACAGTCAGAATAACCACCCTTATGTAATAGCGATCTTGATAGACAGGTTGTACAGTCATTGTGTTTTTTCAGCACGTGTCTGAGAATTAACGTTTTTTTTATAGGATTTCAAGAGCCGAATTAGTGCGGTTATTTCGCCTTGGTGTACTGAGATACGTTTAGGGTAGTCCGAAACGACCTCGGGGGCAGACGGATTTAAAATAATAGGAAATGTTCGGGATGTGTACTCAGGATACTCGTACAAATCTCCGAGTTATGTCGATAAAAATAAGTCTGGGGACGTATGTTTTATGATTAAATAGAGCTTCAGTATGTCTGAGATTTGTCCCGCTTATAGTTCTGTAGAAAAAACACAGTCTTTTACCCTTTCGCCTGCTGATAACATTCACGCTCTGCTTATTTGAATTTCATTGAACATTTTACTTGGACTTTTCTGTAGTTGTCGAATTGTTCTTAAGTCTTCTGTGTACTTTTAGTGTTTCACATTTGGCGAAAATGCGGAGGGGAAATGAGGTGATTTTCTGAAAGTGAATTAGGATCTATATATTCTAAACTTTTTAAATAAAACATATCCGGTAGCTCTTTCCTATTAAAAAAAAATTGAGGGTTGTTGCCATCCTAAGGTGGTTTTTTCGGAACAAAGTCGTCATAGGAATGCCTTCTCCCTAATACAGAACTTGAAAATTATTTTTGGACTCTTCAAAACTCTTAGGTTCTTGAGTTGGGGCTGTTCAGTTGTCTGTTTGACATCACCTTTTGACGTTGAAGTTCAATATTACATTATTTCGTGAATAATGAACCGATTTTGATTAAGTATTAACTGGGTTGTGCACAGAACACAAATAACTTTCAAACTAACCAACACTAGACATCTCTTTCCTATTAAAAAAATGTTAGGGGTTGTGTCACCTTCATGTGTGCTGTGTTGCAGTGTATTATCGGTGCAGTGAATGAATGGGAAAAAAAGCATGCTTTTTGAATTTTGATATGGCGAGAACGAACTAATCATTTAGAGGATTGCTATTTTTCCTTGACAAAGACTGAAGGTTTTCCAAAAAGGAAAAGAACAAGATCGACTATCCAAATTTGTAGTCTGCAATACAACCTGTTCTTCATAATTCAGATTTACCATTGCCGATTGCATCTTTAGATCCGCAAAATGTTGTTTTGGAAGATATCATTAGGCAGCTCCGAAGAACAGTGCAGTGAACCTATTGTGAGTTATTATTAAAAACTCATTTGCTCCAAAAAAGATTCCACCGAGATAATAGGACAATGGAAATTCGCTATCAAGGACGATGGGGTCCAGCTATGATGGGTGATAACAGCTGCTTCTTGAAGAGAGAAGATGAAGTGGAAAACGGAGTATCGGCGAACTAGAATGACCTGGTTAAGAAACCTACGCAAGTAGTTCGGCTGCAGTTCTAGCGAATTATTTAGGAAAACTGCGAAAAAAATAAAATTGTCAGGAAGATTTACAAACTCCTTAGGAGAGAAACCTGAAGAAAAGAAGATGACGTTATTGTACTGGACAAAGTTCGGAGAAAGTGGGGCTGCAAGAGATCATAATACCTGCCATGTAAAAGTCGACAAATCTCGTTCAATTCCGAAGAAATCGAATATGAAATCTACCAGAACTGTCACTTTCATTTCGTAATTTGAATTCTAATCAGTTTCAAAAACATATCCTCACTGTGAAATCCTTCAAAAAGACCTGGATACCCATCGAAACTCCATTATTTCCATTCGATGAGGCAGTTTGCACCCGTTAATTGAATTTTTTATTCCGTCGAACCAACCGAATTTTTTGCACCTTCGTTATTCACGACTCAGATAAATAACGAGCTGAACAGATGGGGCGCGATTACGTCCGTTCTATTCTCCCTTCGGCAGTCTTCCGAATTTCACCTATTGATTGAACCCCATGAATTCAAGCTTGACTTGAAACGAATACAGCCCTTCGTCGTCCTGTTTTCGATGCTGTTTAGTAAGGACCTCACGCCCGGCCGATTTGGTCAGTACACATTATTGGTCCAATTACAAGGAAAGAGCCTTTCCTCCTTTCCCTACAGCAGAAATTAATAGAGTAGGCGATGAGAATGCCTACACTGGGATCAGTTGATTGGACGTGAAAAGATTGGCCGACGCCTTAATGGGAAATTGTTGATTGAGACTGATTGAAGATAATGAATTTTTCGATTGTTCACTCGGTAGGAGTCCGGAATTCTTATGACGGAAAAAGAGCAGGGGTAATTGGCAGCTTGAAATTCGGATAACGTAGGGGTTATCGTCAATTACAGTTCAACATCCTTCCTTGGATAGAACGGAGACAAATTTATTCTACGTATTTGTGCGAGCTTATTTGTAGGAAACAGCGTGCTATAGTTTTATCTCTACTTTGCAAACTGAGCCAAATATGAGCTAACACAACTCGGTTAGTTTGACCAATTAAGAATCCGTAAACACTCTAACCTTCAACCAGAAAGTGTAACGTTAAAAAACTCTCCACTGTTGATTTGAATTTCAATCGCTAAAAAACGCTCCAATAATGTGAATAAACTAAGACCATTAAGAAGTTTGAAGTTTCCGTACTGAAAGTCAACGTGTAATCGCCTGCGTTGTAGAGATTGTTTTCAAGAAGTGTAGAATTGCCCAGATCTTTTCTTCTCGAGGACACACCGTGTGGTATTTTTATCGAATTAAAGTACCGGATTCATGAAAATGGTGGAATGTTGAATTTTTATTGTTTCCTATAAGACATCTGATCAGAAGGCGTCTTAGTAGCGGATTGTTTTTTATTTGAAAGATAATTTTATGACATTTATATTTTAAAAATAATTTCCGGCATATGTCCACCACGACTAGCTCTGAGGAACCGCATTCGACCAGACCAATTTTGGAACACTTTTTTGAGTAATTCAGGCCTTATTTCATCAATAACTCGTGTTATGTTGGCTTACGAAGCGTCCATTGTTTCTGCTTTATCAGCATACACCAATGACTTGACATAACCCCAAGGAAAATAATCCAGTGGAGTTATGTCGCATGATCTTAGAGGCCAATTAATTGGACCATTTCTCGAAATATGGTTATCGACAAATCTTTCTTTCAATAAATCAATTGTTACGGAATCAGCATGAGGTGTAGCACAATCTTGTTGGAACCAAAATACTTCTGGGTCGATACCATTAAAATTTTGAAACGAATAATCATTGATCATCGATCTGTAACGAACACCATTCATAACATTAGGTCCAGCATCGTTTTTAAAGAAATGTGGACCAATGATGCCTCCAGCGTGTAAAGCACACCATACAGTGCATTTATCAGAATGCAATGGAATCTTCAGAACTTATTGAGGATTGTTTTCTCTCCATATACGGCAACTTCGCTGGTTTAAATAACCGTTCAACCAGAAATGAGCAGCGATATTTTCTTCTGTACGTACAGTTCTTTGTCTTGTTGTTGTTGTTGCATCGAGTAGAGAAAATGTCCGAAATCTATCGATAGTTCGAAGAATAAGCTGCTCTGATGGACGATTATGTGAACCATGAATTTCACGAAGCGCTCTATAAGTTTGGCGAATAGAACACTGATTTTGAAAATAAATTTCAACAATTTGTAAACGTGGTTGCGGCGTGAGTCTTTCCATGATGACCATGATGACAATGCTTACTGAACAGAAATGTCAAAACAACATGGCTTCTACCTTCTGTTAAATCACACTTATTCCTATCGAAAGTTCTATCACTCTAAAAAAAACAACCGTTATATATGTTTGTAATGTTTAGATGATTAATACCTTAGTATCTCTGTGTATAGCGAATATATATACTTGACAGATGAGAACCAACTAGTTTGAAACGAACGCATGTATCTAGTTTTCCCCTGTGATCATCTAAACCTGATCAAGTTTGTTTGAGTATAGAATAGTTATACAGATGTATGTTACACTGTCTCGATTTGTAGAACTTTCTATTACCATAGCTCATACTCCTTATTAATGATATTTGGTACAGATCAACCGAATTAATTTTTTGAATATGAATATGCTAATTATAAGCATTACGGCATATTATGGTCTGACTTGAGCATTAAGAAAATTTTTGCTGCGTTTGGAACGTGAAAATAAAATGGAAGTGCTGCCAAATGAAATAATGGAATATTAAATTAGTAGCGACATTTGTTATAAAAACCACACGAACTTGTTTCTTCTCTTAATAGATTCAGAGGTCAAACATCTATCCAAATAAATTAAGTTTGACATTTACGAAGATACTTTTCTATTCTCTCTGACCTTCCGTTCATGACATAAATAAACTACGTCCGTTCGATCGGCTGTTCGTTCGGAATAATGCTAGCTTTCGAAAGAAGTGACCTACCGACTTGCAATTTTCAGCATAAGTTTTAGTTCCAAATTGGAACAATAAAATCTTGAACAGGGAATCTCGGTGGCAAATTGAGCAGAGATGAGCGTTATTGAGCCAGTGATTGCTTGTTCGAATCCCGCTGCGCGATCACAGCCGAAGACGCTTCAACAGATCCGAAATCTTTTGCCACAACTTTGACAAACAATTGAGCAGGATATTCTCTCTAACATGATGAAAAGCATGCAGAGAAGATGCATGTTCCGAAGCTTATTGGTTTCAATCGACAGTGCGCTGTAATGCCCTACGAATACAAGTCAGCCACGAATCTACAGGGTGTATATGGATAATTGCGAAAAAATTTAGGGGATAATTCCTTATCAAAAAATGGGGTGGGGTTTATTATATAAACTTTTTTTTTGAGCTAACCGTGCTTAGTTACAGCCCCCTAAAGATTGCGGCTGAAAACCGTTTAAATTGTTTTTCTTAAAAAACGAAAAACTGACAATAATTGTAACTGAATTAATGTTAATCAGAACTAGTAAATAGTCATAACAAAATGACATCCGCTTACTAGACAAATTCTAGTTCGGAAATAATTCCAGCCTATACGACTCCCCCTATCGTGTCGATAAATTATTTTCTTTCTCAAAAACCTTTAATTTTAGCAAGAGATTACAAGAGGCCTTATTTGTTAAGAATTGATGAGGCCATCCAAAATTAATTTTCTTATTTTAAAATAGAAATATGGGAACAAGTTTCTTGAGAAAGGTTAAGGGGTAGCTTTTTTTACCCCTTTCAATCATAGAGGAACCAGTAAAAATATTTTTCGGTGCCTTCTAGCCCGCATAAAATGTTTGCTTAGTTTTATTCTTGTCAGTTCTTTAGTTTTCAAGAAACAAAATTGAGAGGTGTCAAGGGAGACCCGGATTAATTCGATTAATTAGTGAAGGAATTGTAATAAAATTTTATTTTTTTTAAGTTATAATAATATTTTTTCTATTATTAACAAATATAATGTAATATAAACTTAATTAGTAGGCTCAATTTTAGTAATTATTGACTTGTGGTAACTAAATAGGAAACATATGATTGGGATTCTATTTTATTTAAATGTCTTGAAAAAACTGCATCGATGGTAGTTTTATATTTTCTTGTTGATTCTGCTGGATTATTGTTTATTCTTAAATCAAATTCTTCCTCTAGAAACTGTAGCAATGGTTTTGATTTTTCATTACTGAAGTAGATGTTAAAATCACCGGTCAAATTGAGTGGACGTTCATCTAAATTTCTGTTGTATCTACTAAGCGTTTGAGATACATCTTTATAATACTCTAGCAGTGCTCGATGAATGAACTGAATGGTGAGACCTATATGACTGCCATGATTAAAGTAACGCCGTTTTCCATTACACACTCTGCTGCACATAAATCTGCAACACTTGTACGTCTTACGTGCAAGTCCTGAATATTGTTCATAATGACCGACATATTTGGTGTTACAAGATTGGTCGTATCATTTGTGTTGTGGTAAATCGCAACTCCACCTGAACGAACAAAATCACGTTTAAAGTGAACTACACAATTAAAATTAGGTATATCACATTCTTCTTGATTGTCCAACCATGTCTCTGATAATAACAAAATGTTCGTTTTTTCTGTGACAGAGTCGATTAAATCAACTGAATGTTCACGATGGCTTTGGAGATTGAACGTACACAATGAAATGCCTTTATCTCTAGTAATGAAATCAATGACTGATTTTGCCTTCGTTTCAAGCTTATTTAATGACAATCTCTGAAACTCTTGTACTAGAGATATTGTTGATGAGGCTTGTACTCGATTATGATGAAATAGAAATTCGTCAAATGTAACGATAAGTAAACCTTCGATGCTTGTTACAAGAGAGAGAGCAACATAAACAAGTTGTAGTGGATGTATTTTGTCATACTCGTATACGTATACAATTTGATCAAATGTTCCACCTTGTGACTTATGAATAGTCATAGCACAAGCAGAAATTATGGGAAAGTGTTTACGTTTAACAGTAACTGCTTTATTCCTTGTCATGGTAATGTTGGATGTTCACCATTCAATAGGTACAGCAGCATTATGTACTTTGCTTTGAACAGTTAGTAAAGCAGCTTTTTTCTTGTTTTTTGACCAACCTTTGGTGATCCACAGAATTCGAGCCAAACTCTGCAAACTACTTTGTCCTCATTGAAGTCTAGGTGAATTAGTTTACCAACGGCACCATTAACTAATCCATCGATGTTTGCTGTGATAAGGTAATACTTTCCTTTTACAAAAGTGATTTGGTGAGGTAATCCCCCAGTATCGATAATAGATTTTTTGTGTATTTGTAATCTAAAAGAAGCTTCCTGTTCTTTATTTTTAGATCCAGTTATTATATTCTTTGCTATGGAGATGACTTTATCTGGAGCTTCTTGCAAAATTGAATTGTTGTAACTGTCTACAGCGACATTAGTATAAAATAAACGAACACCATGAGGACTTAATTGTTGAGTTTCTTCTTTTTGAAAAGTCTTGATTCGATAATTTCTAATTGAAACTGCTCCAAAACTTCACCATTGCCAATCTTTGTAAGTATCAATGAGAATGCAGCATTAGCCTGTCTCATGACTTGCGTTAGTTCAAAAATTTAAGACTTCGCCATAAATGTGGACCAACCATTGTCGTTTTAATATGTTTATGTATCAGTAATGCCCCTACTGGTGGCGCCTGGCGTACATCACCAATTAAAAGGACGTCAATGCCGCCAAAATCAACATTATGAATGGCAGTAATTTGTTTTAAGCATACTAAATAAATTAAATAAATAAATTTTGGCTAACAGTTCTGCACTGATCATGCATATGACATGAGAGAGAGAGAGATAGAGCAGGATGGGCTCAAAAAAATAAAATTTATATGAAAGACCCACCCTATTTTTTGATAATGAGTCGCCCCCTAAATTTTTTCGCAACTAGTCATATACCCTGTTTATTCGCTCGGCATGTGTAGGAACGCCAATGTTTTTATCATACACAAGTGCCATCTAGTGGATGCAAATATACATACACGACCTACATCAGCAAGCAAATTCAAGCAGAGAACTGTATAACCGATTTTCTAACGTTACAAACGCTATGCAGGGGCAATATAGACGCGTGGTCGATTTGTATTTGTTGGACAGTAGAGTGCACTGACAATTGAAGCTAATAAGCTTCGAACCATGTGGATGTCTGGTGCTTATGTTCCAACGATCAACCAAACCTGTTTGGGTTTGTTTGAGTTCAGAATTGTTATACAGGTGTCCTGATTTGAAGATCTCTCTATGACCATAGCTCATATTCCTTATTAATGATTTTTGGTACAGATTTTCTATCGAATTAATGCCTTTGAATGAAAATATGCTTCACAAATGAATATTCCAAAAGGAAATTAGGAATCTCTGAAGAGAAAATACAAATTAACTCAATATGCTCAACTTTTGACGAGCATTTCATTTATTCGAATTCATTTCTATTCACCTCAAGTGTTCGGACCAAATATCCGGCAATATCGCAGAAGATTGTTTCCTTCGGAGCATCTGACGCCCGCACACATGCAGGATAGCACAGGTCCTGTCCCAAATCTCACAAAACGGCCACTTCCAGCCACCAGACTGCAGGTTTCCCGAGCATCTTCCTGTCGCGTCTGAATTATGCAAAACATTACGCCAAACACGAGTTTTCCGGTAACTTCGGCGATTTTCCGGAACGCCCTGGACGGGGAAAACTGCGCTTATTCATAAAATTTCACGACCGGATTCTCTGGTGGTGTAACTCGGCAAAAACTCCAATCTGTGCTGGGTGGATTTTTCTGCCCTCTCCGCGGCTATTTTTAACGGGAAATCCCGGATTGGAGTATCGGGAAGGGAAACCAGGTCATAAATATGGAATGGGAATCGACAGGATGTCGGAGAAGGGAGAAGCCTGACTGGAGGAATGCGAGGTGTCTCTTGCGAATTTTAAGAAGCGAATTTTCGGAATAACTGACAAGTTTCGTCGAGAAAATCCGAGGAGTAATGAATAAATTTTTATCGATATTAATTCGCTCTCATATTTTAGATTATAATTAGAATTCGTTGGTTATCTTTATTTTATGTTTAACCTGGAGTTGTCGACTAGAAGGAGCAATTTTGCATAAAATATGTTTACAGGGTGAATCATAACTGTTGGGACATAAGCTGAAGATTATTCGGATCAAATATTACGAGTACATCAAATATGCCTTAATAAAATATCGATGCGGAAATGTTTTTTCGTTTTTTGCTAATAATTTCACTGTTTATTTCTCAATTATTTTCTAAGTCGGCACAGAGGTACAACATTGGACGACAACTATTTTTTTATGTAGAGAGCTCCACGTGTAAAGAAGTGCTTGGTATGTAGAGATAACTTTTTGAATTCTTCGAAAGTAATTGATTAAACGTTAACCAATTAGTATGCAAATTCTTCGTTAAACATACTTCAAATGGGGGTGAAAGAGGGATGTCTATTAGACTTTAATGCTTTATTCACAACCTAAAATACATATAATACAAAATCAGAGAGTTGAATTATTTTACCCAAATTGAGGGAGTTGTTTCGTGACCAGATGTGGAATGTAATCCGGATCGTATGGACCATGTAGAAAGTTATCAGCAGAAGTACATATAATACTTGTGTACAATTTTGAGTTGTTGACCCAGATTGAGGTGGATCTTGATCCTGGAACAGTTCTTCCTTGAGTTTCTTGTATTGTTGTTCACGACACACACTTCAATTTTATTGGTTTCACTTTTGAGTTCACTTTTCACAACTTAATATCTAATTACAAATGAATAATGTAGATAATACCTTCACTTCCAGGCCTTTAGTGCGTTATGGGTAACTGAGAGAGAGAGAGAGAGAGTTTCTTGGAAGTTAAAAGTGAAAAATGCGAATATAAAATAATTCCAGCGTAGAGATAAAAATTTTTCACAAGTTAAAATAGCTTACTTCAAGGGAATGTGCGTGGGATCAGAACTTGTCTTCAACTGAACTTTCTTAACTGACTTTTTATACAGGGCGAGTAGTGACCTGTCTAACGCAGGGGATGTGTTCAACTGGTGCCTTTTTGCTAAGTGGTGAATGAGAGAGTGGGTTTGGGTCCGAAAAGGTAGCCCAGGTAATTACGATACGACCATCGTCTTTAAACGGCTAAAACGGTTCTAATTGGCTTCTAGGAATAATCTAAGGGTGAAATATCTTCGTTTCTTAATTGGTGTTTAGGCCCGTTAAGACTTCTAGGAATTAAATAATTCATATTTGAAAGGCCTAAATTATTGAACTCTGGGGACGTAACTGTTACGTACCTGCAAAGTTAATTAAAAATTCCTTGTTCAAAGTAAATTTGAACACCACGAGAATAAATTAATCATCATCTGTATCAAATATCATTGATGAGGAGTATGAGCGATAATAATTGAAAATTATACAAATCGAGACAGTGTAACATACATCTGTATAACAATTCTATACTCAAACAAACTCGACAAGGTTTTGTTGATTACAAGGACAAATTGCAGACATGCTGGTTGGTTTTCATCAGTGCAAAGTATGCTAGTGACTACAAATCTGTCAAGTATCTATATTCACTATACACAGAGACACTAAGGTATTAATCATGGGCTAGCGCCATCTAGAGTATGCAAATATATACAAGACATACCTTTGCGAGTTGAGTCAAGTAAAGTAATGTGTTCTCGATATTTTTAAGTTACAAACGCACCTTACATGCTGGAATCAGATCATAATATACCTTCTCGAGTTTGTTTGAGTATAGAATTGTTATACAGATGTATATTACAGTGTCTTGATTTGTAGAACTTTCTATTATCATAGCTCATACTCCTTACTAACTCCACCTGAACCATTCTTGATGAGGAAATCAATTGGTTACTTTTTTTCACGAAACTTGATAGTGATCTTGATTATAAAATACGATATGTATGTCTTCCCTTATACACCATTTGCCAATAAAGTCCAGTATCTCTTGAAAGACGTCAGATATTGTAATCTCCGATTAACCTTCAAATGCTTGAACGTCGACTCTTCACAGCGAAATGATCGCAGGTCATCAACGAGAAGCGTATACAGTAAGGGTGGTAGAATACCCCCCTGTAGACAGCCCTTCGTAATCGTGATCTCGAAGACCTCATGAGGTCGTTATTATTCTGCCGCATAGCATTCTGGTCCATTCCTTTCGCAGAGATAGCCTCAGTGGGAGAAGCCGGCAGCATATTGTTAAAAACACTTTCAATGTCTAGAAACACTGTTAGTTCTATCTATCGATTATCGAGAGATTGGTTTAATTTTCCGACCATATTGAGTAATGCAACTTCTGCCGATTTTCCGGCCTGGTAGGCGTATTGATGAGGGCTATGGGCTAGGGAGACTGCCAATTCGCAGCTTTTGCCGGATAACACAACAATTAATTCGAAAATCTACTGTCATCAGCTGGAAAAACTGAATGATGCACTTCAACAAAAAGGCCAGAATTAATCAACAGAAAAGATGTAGAGTTCCATCTAGATAATGCGAGACCTCATACAAGTTTACCTTTTACCTCAAATGAAGAGGTCAAAAATCACCTGGATCACTTTTTTGCCACCAAGGACCAACAATTTTATCAGCGTAGAATCATGCTACTACCAGAAAGATGGCAAAAGGTATTGGACCAGAAAGGCCATTATATTATTCAATTAAATATTGAGTACCAAAAGTTGACACTACTTACACAATTCTATTAGTAAGCTGAGTATGATTCAGCAGAGAGTAAGAAATATCCAACATATCATCCTATATCAGGATGATGTCCAATTCGAGTTTAACAATCATCTTGCACATAAACATCAAGGTCAATCAGCATTACCCGGCTGAAATCAACCGTAAATTCAATTCTGTCCCGGTCACATCACAAATTTTAACATCGTCAAGAATATCTCCCGAGAAATCAATCTTCTAACAGTACCTGAATTCCTCATACAATTTTATATGTGCACAATATTGAATTTACATCTTGTAAACATCAAAACTCTTTCGATCAATGTTTATTCGATTCCCAAATAAATACGGTCGAACTTTTAGGGCAGGAAGCAGCAACAACTTTATATTGGCATAAAACGAAATTGCTAGGAGAGGTCAGGTCTTATCCTGCACGGCGGGGGCTAGAACTCTGGCCTAAATCCAATGGCGTAGTTACGAATTCAAGGAGATAGATTCATCCAAACTATTCATCTTGAGTGGTTCGTAGCAGAATGCTGGCGTAGGGCCTCGGAATAAATGGATTCCGGAACCTTTCTCGAAGGAGTTGTAAGTTGTTGAGTTACTTGCGGTGAAATTAAGATCAACCGGCGATATTTTTCGACATAGATAATTAAAGAAACTTCATAAGTCCTCTTGGGAGTTGGGAACTTTGGACGAACCGTATTTGAATAACGCGGAGAGTGAGAGTGGAACTGAAGCAAGATGGTTTGCTGGGGTACGTCTGGAATATTCATTGGGGAAAGATTTGGTGGAGGTTTCCAGGAAATTTGTTTGGATCATATCAGGACATTGTGTCGGGCTCGATAAGGGAATCTGTTCACCTCAATAATTTTCTCTTATAAATTCTGAGTATTGTAGCACCTGTTTAATAGGCAGTAACTGCTACTTAAATAAATGCGATGAAACTAATGGAATTGTTGAAGAAACATCTGAAGCTTGGGAATGATTAAATTAAATATTGAGCAACATTTCCACAATTCATGGAATTTACTACAATTAAATACTTTCACTGAGGCTTCGTCCATTTTACATTTTGAAGTTACCCTAAAAAATTACATATGTCTCCTTTTAAAAGGGCCAAACTTCAAGTGGAGATCATACAAGTTATAAGCTACAAAAATTGTCATATCACACATAGTCAAAATATTGATGGTTATTCTTCAATTTAACATTTCATGATTTCACGAAATATTTCAAGTTTTTCCATAAAATCAATTATACTCCAATTATTCTTGTAGCCTCATCAAATTTGACCATATATCTAGAAACGGCATTAAATTAGCTACAAGATAAGAAGTTCTGTATACCAAAATATTCTTATTGGAGATGAGTATCACGATTCTGAACTGAACGAAATCAGCCATATTCGTCCAATGGTTTTATTGATGAAAAATTACTCTCGATCCTCTGCGCGAGCATTTCCATTCGCAAATCCGTAAATGAACAATATATGGCGATATTCGATGTTTAAAAAAAGGGGCGTAATTTTCTCGATTTTTTTTAGAATACTTATTATAAATTGAGTTATTTCGTTAGATTCAAGGAAACGTACTAATTCCCAAAATTATTAATCGACAAAAACTGTCTTAAATGTTTACTTTGATATTCAATCACAAGGAGATTCAGAATACAGGAATTTAGATTTGTAATATTTCAACTTCTCGTTTTTATCTTCTTAGTCATGATATTATGGCAGAGGACAAGCAGCTAGCAAAAAAGTTCATATGTCATTCGAAAGTACATTAAATGAGGTATTTTTTGCTGAAAAGAAATCTTATCCGCAATAAATAATTTTGCATCGAAAAAACCATTGGAAAAATATGACTGATGTGGTTCACTTCAGAATCATGATATTCATCTCATCTTCATTCTTCATTCTTACCACGTCCGCAATGAGAATTTTTGGCGCACAGGACCTCTTGTAGCAAATTTAATGGCGTATGTGGTGAAATTTGATGAGGCTACAAGGATAACTGAGGTATAATTCATTTTACGGAAAAATTTGAAATATTTCGTGAAATCAAGAGATGTTAAATTGAGGAATAACCATAAAAATTTCGACCATGTTTTATATGACATTTTTTATTCCAAATAACTTGTTTGATCTCCCCTCGAAGTTTGGCCCTTTTGAAAGTAGACACCCTTTATAGATGTATAGATGATAAAAAACAATTGTTTTTTAAAAGTCTAAAATTTCTTCTTAATTATCGCTTGTATAACTTAAAACAACTGATGTACTCTATATACGTACATTAAGGGATATCAGGTGTTTTTTTTAGAGTTTTTGAGTATATAAAAATACCTTCTTAACTTCTTCAGTTGATTAACGACAATCAATTAGTATGCAAATTCAGGGATAAGCTTACATGAGACAAAGATACATTAGACTTTATTTACAACCAAAACACATATATCCGGTGTTTTTTTTAGAGTGATAGAACTTTAAATTGAAATAAAACAAAATAATGATTGAAGCCAATTTGTTTTTATTTGAAAGATAATTTTATGACATTTATGTTTTAAAAATAATTTCTGGCATATTTCCACCACGACTAGCTCTAAGGAACCACATTCGACTAGACCAATTTTGAACCACTTTTTCTAGTAATTTAGGCCTTATTTCATCAATGAAAACGAGTTTTTTGGCTTCCAAAGCGTCTATTGTTTCTGGTTTATCAGCATAAACCAATGACTTGACATAACCCCAAAGAAAATAATCTAGTGGAGTTATGTCGCATGATCTTGGGGGCCAATTAATTGAACCATTTCTCGAAATAATGTTATCGCCAAATGTTTCTTTGAATAAATCAATTGTTACGCTAGCAGCATTAGGTGTAGCACCATTTTGTGGGAACTAAAACACTTCTGGGTAGATACCATTCAAATTTTGAAACAAGAACATCGATCTGTATCTAGCACCATTCACTGTAACATCAGCTCCAGCATCGTTCTTGAAGAAATATGGACCGATGATGCCTTCAGCGTGTAAAGCACACAATACAGTGCAGTTTTCAGGATGAAATGGAACCTGCAGAACTTCTTGAGGATTGTTTTCACTCCATATACGGCAATTTTGCTTGTTCACATAGCCGTTCAACTAGAAATGAGCTTCATCACTGAACACAATTCTACGATAAAAAAGTGGATCAACTTCAGGCTGTTCTAGGGCCTAACCAGCAAATAAACGACGCTTATTATGGTCAATTGGCTTCAGTTCTTGAACCAGTTGGATCTTGTATGGGTGTAGACCAAGATCTTTTTGCAAAATTTTCCATGTGGTGGATGCACAGAGTCCAACTTTTTGTGAACGTCGAAGAATAGACAAATCTGGATCATCATTATCACTATGATTTACTGCAGCGATATTTTCTTCTGCACGCACAGTTCTTTGTCTTGTTGTTGTTGTTGCATCGAGTAGAGAAAATATTGTCCGAAATCCATCGATAATTCGACGAATAAGCTGCTCTGATGGACGATCATGTAAACCATAAATTTCACGAAGTGCACTGATTTTGAAAATGAATTTCTACCATTTGTAAACGTTGTTGTGAACACCCGATATTTACACGAACGGTAAAAGTTAACTCTCAGAAATCTACTTCCAGTATATTACTCTCAGGAGTTTCCGTCTTTTAATTTCTCATTCACTTCGTTTTATAATCGTTTAAATACTGAGTATCATAGCTTTGCCTCGCTCAGATCCCTGTAGCAATTATTGGCTGACTCATCTCTTTTTCACTTTCTGCCAATTCCTCGATTTCAAGGTCACTTTTACCAAGAGTGAACAGCACCTTCTCTTACGTCGAGTGGGATAAGCACTAGACTTAGCTTAATTCAATAGGAATCTCAAATGTTCAAAATCGTGAGAAAGATTAATCAAGTAGATCCTATCATAAATATCTTTTAGTGTAAAATGTACGATTCAACCTGTCATCCGAAAAGAAGTGTGACAATATGAACTGGAATCACATTAAACATCTGAGTGTCAGATGTGAAACCAAACGATAATCGAACGTTTATAGACCTCCAAATATAACCATTAAACTGCATTCGAACATTCCTCTTTTCGAAAGCATCCATGCACTACCAGAGTTCATTTGCATAATAAACCATTAGGAATTTGATTTTTCTATACGAAAAATCCAACTCCTCTTTGTGTGTGGTCGATATCTCGTAAGGGAGAGGCTTCCTGTTTAGTTATTTTGCGTCTCTCTGGGAGACGTCATGCATTTGTCGAATAACGTCATTGACACCAGCGGAAAATAGCTGCTTTAGATGGAGCCTAAACGTAAAATTTTTATCTATGGGTAGCTCGGATATACAGTCCGTCATGCAGAAAAAACTCGACCCTTCTTCCACGCCACTGGATCTATCACGCCTAAATCCGTCCAGACTCCCTTCCAGCCAACCATCAATAAAGTTTTTACGAGTAATGCGATCTGAAGAAGCTGAATAATACATGGGCCGTCACATCATATCACGTATTACAAGAAATTCCAATTGGGACCTGCAGTGAATCGATGGGTCGAGTGTTTGCCCCACTTTGTCACGTATAAAATGGGAGATAAAGACGCGATTTCTATGGTCGTGCTTTAGACTCACAATGGGATGCTGATTGAGATGGCGGTTGCGTCCGCGAGTCCTGATTATGCTGGGGGAACGTACGAAGATTTGGGAAATGGCGAATAATAGTTGAGGCCGTCAGAAATCATGTATGAGAGATTTGATGGCCATATTGTCACGAAATGAACGACATAAATTATTGGCTTGTGCCGACCCTGGCTTTGAGAAATAATTGCAGAGAATTCAATTAAATGAAAACAACTGGACACATTCAATCTTGAAAGTTGTTATTTTTCGAGGCGGAGAACTCTCAGTTGCTAAATATTTTGACAGTTCTATGTTTTTTGAGGTTAGTTTTATTTGGGTATTCACAATAAATAAACTGAAACACAGTTGAAGAAATTGTTGTAAATTAATTGGAAATACATGGCATTATACAAAAAATCGTTCATGTTCAATGATAATAAAGGAGCGTCCAACAAGAGGATTCATTCACAGAAAAACTATGTGTTTTTGTGAAAGCAGAGATATTTCGATTTCAATCCGAACCAATTTGTGGGCCACCTAGAGTTTGCATTTTGAAGTAGTGGTTGGTCATTTCGAGTCTCAAAATGGTAACCATGAATAAGAAAGAGGCTTTTGAGATGTGCTACTACGGACGAATGTTGAAGATTGCATGGACCACACATACCAGCAACGAGAAGGTCTTTAGAATATTAAATCTGAGAAATTTCAAACACATCCCCCAATTGATCCTACACTGAGAGGTTGAATGAATAAGGTGGATTGGCCTTAAAAAACTTTCGTGGCTAAGTAATAAGGAGTGGATAGATCTGAGGGTGAAACAGCTATTCCAAACAGTGAAAAATAATCATTGTAGGCGATCGCGGCATCAATTTTGAGCTGAAATAAATCGCTGAAGTCAACAAACATCAGTATCAGAGGACGATTGTTCTCCTTGATCTTATCTATCGGGTGATAGAACTTTCGATGGGGATAACTGTGACAGAAGGTACAAGACATGTTTTTTTGACATTTCTGTTCGGTGAGTAATGACAAATTATCATGGAAACGTTTACAAATTGTTGAAATTTATTTTCAAAATCAGTGTTCCATTCGCCAAACTTATAGAGCACTTCGTGAAATTTATGGTTTTTATAATCGTCCATCAGAGCAGCTAATATGTCGAACTATCTATAGGTTTCGGACAACATTTTCTCTACTCCAGATCCAGATTTGTCTATTCGTCGACGATCACAACAAGTTGGATTTTGTGCATCCACCACATGGAAAATTTTCTCTAAAGATCTTGGTCTACACCCACACAAGATCCAACTGGTTCAAGAACTAAATACACTTGACCATAATAAGAGTCGTTTGTTTGCTGATTGGGCCCAAGAAGAGCTTGAAGTTGATCCAGTTTTTTTATCGTAAAATTGTGTTTAGTGATTAAGCTCATTTCTGGTTGAACGGCTATGTAAACCAGCAAAATTGCCGTATATGGAGTGAAAAAAATCATCAAGAAGTTCTGCAGGTTTCATTGCATCCTGAAAAATGCACTGTATGGTGTGCTTTACACGTTAGAGGCATCATCGGTCCATATTTCTTAAAAAACGATGCTGGAGCTGATGTTACAGTGAATAGTGCTCATTACAGATGAATGATCAATGATTATTTGTTTCAAAATTTGAATGGTATCGACCCAGAAGTGTTTTGGTTCCAACAAGATAGTGCTACACCTCATGCTGCTATCGCTATTTTTGATTTATTGAAAGACAGATTTGGAGACAAAATTATTTCGAGAAATGGTCCAATTAATTGGCCTCCAAGATCATGCGACATAACTCCACTGGATTATTTTCTTTGGGGTTATGTGAAGTCATTGGTTTATGCTGATAAACCAGAAACAACACACACTTTGAAAGCCAACATACTTCGTGTTTTTGATGAAATAAGGCCTGAATTACCCGAAAAAGTGGTCCAAACCCGGACCGAAAGTCAGCCTTTTTTCGAAATTTGTAGAAGTTCAGTTTTTTTTAAATTTTACCTTGCAATCGAAGACAATTATACGGGTGTACGATTTGTATAGATAATTGAGTAGGCTAATTCGTCTATAGTTTTCAAGGTGTGTTTTCTCAGCCTCTTCAAGCATTTGGATCATAATTGAATTGTTTAATTTATCGGAAATATTGTGGTTGTGTTTCCATAGATTTAGAAGGGCATGAAGTGTATAATATCGTGACCTCTATAATTGTTGATTTTTGATTTTTCTTCTTCAATATAAGAAAAACAAATGTTAACTTCCGCTATTTTATTGATTTACACGACAATTGTTTTGTCATACCATGACTTTATCAGGTGAGTATTTAAACTAAAGGTATACAATTCAAAACATGACCTTAAATACACAGCTCTGGTACAAAAAAATAGAGGGGTGGAAAGAGATCGTTTACAATTAATGAAAAATATTAAGTAGGGGGGATCTGTTCATATCTATTTGATCATTGAATAAAATTTGTCTTTTATTATATCTATTGATCTCTAAAGTTTCTTACATATTTAGTTTCTGACCTTTGTTTTCGATATGTAGTATGTCATTGTTCATATTAAAATTATGGCCAGTCTCTAACAAATGGTTGGCATAAGTTTAATTCGGATTATTATTTATATAATATTTTCCATGTTCTCGTATCCTTGTTTAGAATGAACGGCCTGTCTGCCCCACACATGGGCAATCACTACATGTTAACCTGTAAACTCCTGATTTTTTTATTTCATTAACTTACATAGGCCAAAAATCTGAAAAGATTGCTAGATATTTAAAGAAAAAAGAAAATCATAACATCTCTTTTAAAACCATTAATTCTTTTGGCAGCTTACTGAAAAATAATAAAGACGTCATTCCTAAAAACAAAAAATCAGGAGTTAACAAGTTAACATGTAGTGATTGCCCATGTGCATATGTTTATTCCAAACAAGGATACGAAAACATGAAAAATGTTATATTAATAATAAACCGAATTCAACTCATGCCAACCATTTGTTAGAGACTGGCCATAATTTTAATATAAACTATGACATACTACATGTCGAAAACAAAAGTCAGAAACTGAATCTGTTAGAAACTTCAGAGATCAATAGATATAATGAAAGACAAATTTCATTGAATGATCAAATAGATTTAAACAGATCCCCCCTACTTAATATTTTTCATTAATTGTTAACTATCTCTTTCCACCCCTCTATTTTTTGTACCAGAGCTGTTTATTTAAGGTCATGTTTCGTATTGTATACCTCAGTTTAAATACTCACCTGATGAAGTCATGGTATGACGAAACAATTGTCATGTAAATCAATAAAATAGCGGAAGTTAATATTTGTTTTTCTTATATTGAAGCCTCTATAATTATTACATTTTCTCAGATAGCTTTGACATTGCTCATTTCCTTTGAAGCATTCTGAAATATTCGGAATACCTTCCTATCCCATATTTTGGACTTTTTTTTGGGAGTATTCTGTCTGACTCCGTGTCTCTTGGTTCTTCTACAAAGTTTCGTTAAACCTCTCTACTATTTGGATCACTCTTTTCTTTTGTGGAACTGATACTGATACAAAATTACTATGGGCCTGTGCAGAAATGAATTGTGTGTTGTTTTCAGATGTGAATGAGTTGCGATATTACATTCATCACTTGAGAGTGATAAACCAAAACGGTCCATCTTTTGAACTATTGTTTTACGCTTTGAGCAACAATATTTGTATCAAGTTAATTTTATCCTGACAAGATTTAGGGAATAATTATGTCAACTGAGTTGATGAGAAGGCTCCTCTATTACAAAAACACCCCTTCACCACAGATCCATAGATGCTGTATACTGTGAGCCATATACCCATATAACTGTTCTTTGAGTCAGCTGATTTTGTCTTTCTGGCGGTGATAAACCTTGGGATCATATCGATTCGAAATGTGATGGTTTTGAGTTTTTTCGTCAAAGAATGTAGGAGCTACGATTGTCTCGTCCTATTTGGGTCTTCTTATATCACCTATTGAAACGAATTCAAAACGATTCTTTACATCCCTTCGTTTTCACAGAGAAAATTCGGAGCAGAAACAAGATTTGTGGGAGACACATATGGAGATACAGACTAGGTTTATATAATGTAACAACACTCAAGATATTTATCTGAAAAGGGAATTCCAGAAGAAATCTTTAGTTTGTTCTTTCGATGGATCGGCGAAAGCATGGGTTAAAGAAGTGAACAAAGTTAATTCGTTAGCCTCAATGAAAAAGAACAGCCTTTGATGAAGCTATAATCGAACAATAGTGGCTACTCAAAAAACAAACCCGAGAGAACTACTCAAAAGCGCGAGGCTATCCCTAATTAATAAGACTCAGAACTTCTCCACAGCTCCACAAACAAATTTCTCATTTTCCCCCGAATTCTCCTGGTTCAACAAAGGCCTGAATTGAACTGGGGCTGGCCGTCAACAGGCAAATATTCTGCGGCAATTCAGTGAAGAGATCGGCTTTCAATACGGTCTGAAACAGTGAGAACGTATTCGAAACTATCTGGATTGGTACTTTCCAACTCAATTAGAGTCGAATGCATTCGAAAACGGGCTCGATGCATAGCCGTTGATCTTTCCTGAATACCGAACCAGATCTAGTGGAATAGTGTACACTGCATCTGAGCTGCACTTCGGATACTGCTTCCTGCTTGATTTACACTGTTTTACTTGATCATCTGAATAGGAAATGGTTCAGATATTCCACTGATTCGGTCTATAATTCACAAAATTCCATTTTGAAATTATCATAGTAAACCTCAGTTCATAGAAGAAAATGTTATTATATAATACAAAAAATATTTTCTGTCACTGCACCTTCATCAAGTTATATAACTAACTGATTCCAAATTTCTTCATTAACACCCCAGTTCACCCACAAAATATTACAGAAAACTTCTTAAGGGACGGAAGCATGAAGGTTAAAATTAACAAGCATTTCTCTGCATCGTTTTCTCATCAACAAGGTGTACCACAAGGCTCTCCATTGTCACCACTTTTATACAATATTTACGTGTACAATATCTACAAAGAAGAAAAAGAACTGAAAGGTTACATCCTATAATTCGCTGATGACACAGCGATCATAACACAACGCAAGAATCTGAAAAAAAATCTATAAAATCTATGTACCATTCAAAATCCTAGTGGATGCAGTAAGAAACCTTCTTGGTGGAAACGATGGATAACACCGTCTACATTCAATTTTTTTTCAAAAGTTATGTATATATTTTGTACTGGTAGAAAGACGCACGTCGTTAGCCATTTGCTAGATGCCAGAGCATTAAATATATTTTCTCTTTCCCTTATTGGCTCAGTGTCCCACAGTTATACCCAACTACAGAACAGGAGTAGGAGAAACAAAAACAGTATAATATAAAATGAGAAACATAAATAATGCAGCGAAAAATTTTCTCTCAAGGACATCATTGTATGATGCCTGGTGAGATCTTGGCCCATCATTTGAAAGCGATCTTCAGTCCATCCACTGTATTGTATTCTTTTGCTCTCACCTTGTTCTCCAAATACCCACTAATGCAGAAATCTAGGGTGATTAAGTTTGAGAAATATGGAGAGCATTATCCTGGTAACATAAAGGCTGGAAGATCGTTTTGAAGCCATTGGACGGTGTGATATTCTCTGTCAGCTACTGCAAATTCCTGCTCGAAAACCCAACGTTCTGATTTGAATTACCATGCCCAAGGATTCAATGAACCAACTGTCTACAGAATGGACCATTCACTTTTTCTCCTTATGGTATGAAAACCAGTGGAGTCCATTTCGTGTGATTGCTTCCCAAACCATCACCGAAGCCGTCTTTTGCTTTTGGTATGCTCGAAACTGGTCTTTATTGAGGAAAGATTATTTTATTTGATCACAACTAGTTAAACTTATAATATGCGATTATCGCATCCATGTATTTGACCCTGTCGAGTCTGTTTTCTTATTATCATTCAAGTCCTAAACTTTTTGTATTTTGTAGGCTTTAACTTAAAGTTTGTTCTGAAATATGTGGTGAATGGATCGTTGCGATACTCTGATATCTTTTACCGATTGATTGCCACTTCGACGTGGATTTCAAGATTCACACATAGAAAAATCACATCTTAACATCGGTTACTTAGTCTTTAAATCATCGCAATTTTGGACATTTTATTCTTCTGTCAGTTTCTAAACTAGCGATTGAAGTGTTAGTTCGTGGAAACTTGGATTATGGTTATGGCTCACATGTTATGAGACACTTGCGGATTTGGTGAGAGACAATATGATGACCGTTTGCGCGGTCTTTTCGCGTTGATAACTGAGTGTAGACGTTGGTGTTGAAACATCGCTATTCATGGTGAAATACCGCGTTCCTTTTTGTCATCTAGTCATTCCACCTGAGTTCTGAGTCTGGTCGTACTTTCAAGGACAAACCGTTATGCCTACATCTAGCTTTGAATGGTTTTTCGACGGAATCTTCAATTCTCTCGGGCAGCCAATCGCGAAAATCGAGTTTACGGCATTCGTCCGTGAAAGAATTCGATTTATATAGCCGGCCGGTTGCGACTACCGATGAAATCACGAAAGAGCATCAAAACGAAAGTTCATTCATGATAAATTTCGAATCTGGTCCGGACTAAACAACGGCGAAACTTTATTGCAACGTGTCCGACATAAAAATGGAATTACCGAACTCGTTCTTCTGCCTGTCGCTCGAAAATTGATGAAAACTTCGAGAACAAGTCGGGATTCTCGATAACTTGAATACGAACGACCAGAGGCGTAGCTCTAAGAGCAAGGAGTTTCCTTCCTTGGCAAGTTAACTAGAACATAACAGATATTCCGGGCAAGTAAATGGCTCGTTTTCCTTAAAATATGCTTGAGAAGAAAGTTGTGTTCTTCGTTAGTTGTGCAGGTCCTTAAAAGTACATTGAAAGATGAAATAAGATGTTCTTTATTGAAACTAAATATATATGTTTCTTCAGGGCCGAGTACTCCAAAATGTGATATAAGTTCTGACTCATTATGAGTCAACGTTTGCAAAATTTCCAAATTCATTTTGAAAAACATAGATCAACGCTTGTGGTAAATGGTTTTGTGACCATTGTGACCATTGTGTCGTATCAGAATGGTGTCGAAACACTATTACGACTATAAAAAGATATGATGTAGTGCTTTTACTCTTACTCTCTCTAATAATATATTTGAACTTCTCATATGACTTTGGAACTTATCTGAAAATGGATTATAATTAGATTCGTTTGAAATCTTATTTTCCGCAATATCTGGTGAAGTAATTAACTTTTACTTGCCCATCTGAAGAAAGTGTGTATTTAGTTTCACCAATGGACTATGTCAAGTGAAATACTATCTACATATAACTTTTTCTTGGATATTACGTAATCACCAATTAACTGAACAAGGAACCACCACATTTTGCTTCGAAAAAGTATGCTCCTCTTTATGAGAATTATGGTAATGTTTACAGCGAGTCTGTCTCCTTACATCGAAGAAAACAGCAACTGACCACTTGCCAAAGTATTTGACACTGTTTTACATAGTATGCTGCTCTGAACAATAGAGAAATACTGGATGCTTTGAAACTCTTGAAGGATCATCTATCGCAGAGTTCGTAATCTGTTAGGATTGAAGCGGTGAAATGCACTGAATTGGGGGTAATGTTTGGAATCCTACAAGGAACAGTACTGGGTAATTGGTGCAGAAAAATATTCTTGAGATAATGAATAATCCAACTGATCTATGTATCGGGTGTTTTTTAAGAGTGATAAATTTTAAAATTGAAATAAAACACATTCAAATGAAGATAGAAGTCAAATTTTTTTCTATTTGAAATATAATTTTATGACCACGACTAGCTCTGAGGAACCGCATTCGACCATACCAATTAAGGACCACTTTTTCGAGCAATTCAGTTCTTATTTAATTAATAATACGAGTTATGTTGGCTTCCAAAGCATCTTTTGTATCTGGTTTATCAGCATAAACCAATGACTTGAAATGATCCAGTGGAGTTATGTCGCATGATCTTGGAGGCTAATTATTGGACCATTTCTCAAAATAATATTATCGCCAAATCTTACTTTCAATAAATCAATTGTTACGGTAGCAGCATGAGGTGTAACACCATCTTGTTGGAACCAAAACACTTTTGGGTAGATGCCATTCAAATTTTGGAACAAATAATCATTGATCATCGATATGATTTGCTGTTAGATTTTTCGAAGGCTTTTGACAAGATTTGCCATGAGTTGTTCTCCTATTTAAGTTGAAATTCTATGGGTTTGGTGAGGCTGCGTTGGATCTGATGAGATCTTACCTGGGTGATCGGTGTCAGATGGTCAAACACAATGGATCTTTATCGAACCGTTGTTTCGTTCCCACAGAAGTGCCACAGGGCTCTATATTAGGACCTCTGCTTTTTTTCAATTAATACCACTGACATCCTAAATAAAATAACTACACAATTTCATGCTTATGCTGTCGATGTAGGGCTCTATATTTCAGTTTCTAAGGATAACTCTTCGGAGTGTATTCGTAGGTTGCAATTCTGCTTATATGACGTTTATGAGTTGTCCCTACAGCACAACCTAACTTTAAAACCCGAGAAATGTGTAACTATGTTTTTTGGTACGGAAAGAAACTTATTGTTGATGAATAATATTACTTTTGATATTAATGGTGAGAATCGGGCAGGTAGAACTGGGGCAGGGTATCTTGGACTCAATCTGGACTCAAAAATGAGCTTTCAACCACATGTCAACCAGTTAATAAAAAAATGCTACTGGAATCTAAAGTTACTTTATTCGAATAGGAAAATTCTAAACTTCAAAATGAGGAAAACTCTATGTGAATGCTTGGTTTTATCACATCTTTCGTACTGTAGTTTTATATATGGCCCCTGTTTGAGCTTGAGATTATAGTCGATTGCAGAGAATACAGAATTCATGTTGTAGACTGATATATGGACTTCGAAAATACGACAGGATATCTCATGAGATAAAGGAACTCAACTGGCCTAATCTTTGTAACCGATATAGATTGCAGAGTTTGGCATTTATTCATAGGGTTGTACAGACGGGTGCACCGAGTTACAGTAAGAGTAAATTATTATTTAGAGAACAACTTCATGTACTTCCTGGCACTATTCGCTTTCCTGAAACACTTGCTCTTCCCAGATTTAGTACTTCAATGTTTAAATAGTCATTCAGTTAAACATCTATCAAAGCTTACAATTGCCTTCCACAAAGATTCAAAACTACTAAAAATTTAAATTAGTTTAAACTGAACGTGAAAGCCTTCTTATGTGCCTCGCAATAATCAATAGTCGGGTGTTGACTTGGAGTGCTGCATATCCTTTTGTTCTCTTGTTTCTGTGCCCTTAATTTGCCCAATTATTCACAATTACTCACATTGGTTATTATTGTAGTTACTTTTTTTATATAATTTTTTTTCGATTGCATTTCGATGGTGCCATTTTGTTGTTAGTTATTTGAACTATAATTGAAATTCAGCAACAAACTGATGGGTTAAGTGTAGGAGTAGCCTTGGCTAAACTTCGCTCGTTTGTTTGTATGTATGTTCTTAATAAATAAAGGTCATTTATTATAATTATTATTATATGTAACCAGCACCATTCCCTGTAACATTAGCTCCAGCATCGTTTTTAAAGAAATATGGATCGATGTGAAGCACACCATACAGTGCATATTTCAGGATGCAATGGAAATTACAGAACTTCAGCGTATAAAGCACACCATACAGTGCATACTCCAGGATGCAATGGAACTTGCAGAACTTCTTGAGGATTGTTTTCACTCCATATACATACATAATCGACGCTTATTATGGTCAAGTGACTTTAGTTCTTGAACCAGTTGGATGTTGTATGGGTGTAGACCAAGATCTTCACGCAAAATTTTCTATGTGGTGGATGCACAGAGTTCAACTTGTTGTGCACGTGGACGAATAGACAAATCTGCATCATCATTAACACTATGACACACAGTAGCTATATTTTCTTCTGTACGTGTAGTTATTTGTCTTGTTGTTGTTGTATCGAGTAGAGAAAATGTCCGAAATCTATCGATAGTTCGACGAATAAGCTGCTCTGATTGACGATTATGTAAACCATAAATTTCAGGAAGTGCTCTATAAGTTTGGCGAATAAAACACTGATGTTGAAAATAAATTTCAACAACTTGTTGTTGCGGCGTTAGTCTTTCCATGATGATTTGTCAATGCTCACTGAACAGAAATGTCAAAACAACATGGCTTCTACCTTCTGTCAAATCACTATCGAAAGTTCTGTCACCCTAAACAAAACACCCGATAATTCCCAAATTTTCAATGCATTCAAATAACATCCTACCCTCATAATCACCGACAATTTTTGTAATTTTTCTAACATCTGGTCGAGACAAAATTCCTGTAACTGTTACTTTTTTATTGTCACTGCGTTGTCTCTGAATCTACATAAAACACCATGTACCATGTGCTTAGTGGTCAGTTGCCTGAAGATGAAAGACAGTTCGAAACTATTTGCAAAAATGTGAACCCTACATTTTGTAAGACATCTAAAAATTTGTGGTAGTAAAACATAGTAATAAAAAATTTGTTTTAAATAAAAGAAACATTTTGATTAGTGAACATCTTTTGATGTTTCAAATAAATGTATGCTTTGATTTGGTATAATAAGCGTGACACAATTTCTCAATATTCCATTTAAAGCATATTTTACACTTGTCAAATATATGGGTCTTTTGAAGGTGCAGACGGTGTAGAAATAATTTGGGTGCGTTCTGAACAGCCGTTATTGCTCATTACAGAGTAGACAGGTGAAGTATATTACATATCAAAATTTGTTCAGCTAAAAGTAAATATACTTTGCCATATGACAAAAACACGGCAGATATTCGTTGGAAAATGACATCTGTCCTGGACGGTAGAAACGTTCGCACGCCCCTGACGGAAATTGATGAAAACTTCGAAGCAAGCCGAGCTTTTCGATAACTTAAATACGAACGTCGCAACTCCTGTTTATGGCGAGAGTAAATTTCAATCAAATTCACATCCAGGACAGGGGAAACATAATGTTGTCTCAATTAAAATTCGCAAGAACTTCGCAAATTAATTTTACTCGCCGTAGAAAGTTGGGGAAGCTCAGGAGTCTTCAGAGACTGAGACTCGGAGGAATTATGTGTTGTTTCGCTCTGTTTTCTGGCTCTTCTTGATGGATTGTTTTAATGTACAAGTTTTAAGAACGCTGTCGGAGAGGCATTGTGCGCTAAATCTCAGGCTCTTTGTGTGATGGAATTTTGCCTAGACGGGCTTCGTTTGTACTTAAACACCTTTCATATCGAAGAAGGTGTAGGAGCTGCCAGAAATAACAACGCTGATTTTTTTTTGTAGCGAAGTTCCTTCACTGTGTAGGGAATATTCTGGTGAAGATGGATTGATTCTAAAAAGTTGTTTACGCCCATACACTAAATGATTCTACGACTTATATCGCTGAAGTTTTACCTCTATTTCAGTTTTATTTCAGTAGAATTTTATTATATTCTAAAGTTTCAAATTCATTGATTTGACTTTAATGGTTGGGATAAGAACTACTTGGAAAAATAAGAAGAGGATTTTTTACTTGATAGATTATTATTATTATTTGTTATGATGAGCGGGCGTCTGTCCACCCTACCACTGCGTCCGCACGGACTATTGTGATTCACCCCTAACTTTTATCTCCCCGACGAGATCCAGTTTTTGGATAAAACCGATAATCTTGTTCAGGGGTAATTTTTTCAGTTCACTGTGGGCTACAAAAGCCTGGCCAAAGACCTCGAATCTGATGCGACTCACCGCTGGGCACTCTGAGACGATGTGCATGGCTGTTTCAGTGTCCTCAAGACACAGCCTGCATTCACTGTCTTCAGCCAGACCGATTTTGTGCAAATGCGCTTTCAGTCTGCAGTGACCTGTCATAATTCCGACAAGTGTTCTTAGTTTGGTCCTATCCAGATCTAGCGCTAGGTTCGCCATCTTTTTGTTCGAAGCTGTTCCAAGGAACAACTTCGAGTGTTTCAGGCCAGAATGGCTCCGCCAGAAAGACTCTAGCCTTGAGTTCATTCTGCCTGTTATCGCCTCGTTAGACACGTCATGCGGTATTCCCAGGAATGGTTCCGGTCCTACCAGAGGCAGCGCAGCTCCAGAAAATGCCAGCCGATCCGCCTCCTCGTTACCCAAATAGTTTGAGTGGCTCGGTATCCAAATCAGAGTGACTCCGTTATACATACCGAGCCTGTTTAAAGCCGTACGGCAACTCCAGACTGTTTTGGATGTAACACAGCTCGATTCCAGAGCTTTTAGTTCTGACTGACTGTTAGTAAATATTTTGATTTTACCGTGGTGGATTTGCCGTTTTATCAGCAGTTCCGCCGCGATCTCAATGGCAAATATTTCTGCCTGGAATATAGTTGCGTTTTGACCGTACTCAATGAGATGTTAATTCTCGGGTTACTCCCATAGACTCCCGCTCCTGTTCCGTTCGTCGTTCGCGAGCCGTCTGTGAACAAGCCAAGGTCGGTTCTCTATAGAACCTCAGCATGCTGGGTCCATTCGTCCCGGCTGGGGACTATTACATTGAAATTCCATTCCTGGCTCGTGATTTTTGACATTAGATCCGGGGGCATCGATAGAATACTGTTCGTTAAAAGCTCGTCCAGCAGTCTTGAGCCTCCCATCACTATAGCCTCTGGCCTGTCAATCGCCAGTTGATGTAGTTTATATGTGGTCCGTTCCGCCTCCCTCTGCACGAGTAGGTGCAGGGGTAGTAGATTTAGTAGGATCTCCATGGCTGCCGTGGGTGTGGTGCGAAACGCACCTGTAATTGCAAGGCAAGCCTGCCTCTGTAGTCGGGTGAGCTTTTGTTCGCCAACCGTTTGTTGGCCTTTCTTCCACCACGCTACAGCGCCATACACTATCCGTGGTCTAATTACCATAGTGTATAGCCAGTACATCTGCCTAGGCTTTAGGCCTCAGGTTTTACCACAGATCCGCCTGCAAGTCCAGAAACCCATTCTGGCTTTATGACACACTTTATCCAGGTGTGCATTCCAGGTGAGGGTCTTGTCCAGGACTATTCCCAGGTATTTTGCCTCAAATGAGAATTGTATTATTTCACCTCGGATAGTCGGCGGTTCTAAACCATTCAACTTCCGTATTTTAGTGAATGGTACTATAACTACCTTTTGCGGGTTAAGAGACATGTCTTCTCTTAAACACCATTTTTCAATAGTGTTCAGTATCTCTTGAAGGACGGCCGATATCGTCACCTCCGATTTACCTTTCACTATGATTGCCAGGTCATCAGCAAATGCTTGAACGTCGACTCCCCATAGCGAAATGATCGCTAGCAGGTCATCAACGAGAAGGGTCCACAGTAAGGGTGAGAGAATACCTCCCTGCGGACAGCCCTTCGCAGCCTTGAACTCGAAGACCTCATCCTGGTATGAGGTCGTTATTGTTCTGCCGCATAGCATTGCCTGTATCCATCTACAGATTAGTGGGTCGATTCCTCTCGCAGCGATAGCCTCAGCGAGAGAAGCCGGCATCGTATTGTTAAAAGCACCTTCAATGTCCAGAAACGCTGTTAGTGCTATCTCTCGATTATCGAGAGATTGGTTTAATTTTCCGACCAGATTATGCAATCAAGTTCTGCCGACTTGCCAGCCTGGTAGGCGTATTGATGAGGGCTAGGGGGACTGTCAATTAGCACCTTCCCCCTGATACTTGATAGAAGGATTATTACAAAATTTAAATATCAAAACAGATTTATTCTGTTAGCCTCCTATAAATTTAAAATTTGAAATGTTTTATTCAAAACTTTTAGAAATAAATTAATTTCTTATAAGCACTGCTTGAATTTAGTAGAAATATAATTGTCAATTAAAATTAATACATAAATATTTGAAGTAGACAACATTCTGTTTATGATATTATATTTATGCAAACCAGATCGTTTTCAAAAATGCAGGACATAATTTTCAGAACTTCTCCAAAACTAATTTATTTGAAATATTTAATATATTCAAATATTTGAAAAAGTTACTTTAAAAATCTCTCAAAATATGTAGCACATCCTCAAAAAACAATTTGAAATCAAATAAAATCTTCGTCAACCCAACTTCACATTCAAAAAATTAAATCAATTAACAATAAATAACTTACCAGACAGACCTCGTAGTATCGTTGTTGAACAAATACTAAAATTAGAGAACTTTAAAAATCCAACGTATTCTATTTTCATCGAAAAAATCACACAAAGCTGCTCCAAATATTTATTTATTAATTTTATTTGACAATTTTTATTTGTTGGGTTTATTTTATTCCATTTGATATTATATAATGAGTTTTGATTTTATATGTCTTCTAAATTCAAGCAGTGTTTATGAGATATTAATTTAATCCTAAAAGTTTTTGAATCAAATTTTTTGAAATTTAAATTTATAGGAGGCTAACAGAATAAGTCTGTTTTGATATTTAAATTTTGTAATAATCCTTCTATCATGTACAAAACCTCTTCCCATTATTTTATTGTATATATAATATAAAATTATACATTGGTTTAATCTCATTATATAATTATCATTTGGTTTTACCTAAGGCCATGAAATACCCTACTAGCTTTGTGTAATTTTTGTGATGAACGTATAATACATTGGGTTTTTAAAGTTCTTTAATTTTAGTGTTTGTTCAACAAGGATACCACGTGGTCTTTCTGGTGAGTTATTTATTGTTAACTGATTTCATTTTTTGAATGTGAAGTTGGACTGAAGAAGACCTTATCTGAATTCTAATTTAACATAAATAGAGGTTAATACTTGATAGAAGGTATATAAAATTATTTAAATATTTTAATATTAGCCTTCTACATATTTAATTTCAAAAAATTATATTTAATAATTATAACTTCAGGATTTAAATTGAAATAATGTCATATAAGGACCACTTATATCAAACGACATATAAAATAAACATTCAATATAAGACATCCAAATGATATAACAAAACCCAATAAATAAAAATTGTTAACCAAAATCCTATAAATTAAATATTTTGAATAGACAAAATTTTGTTTCTGCTGATCAATCTTATGAAAACAAATATCTTTCAAAAATGTTCAACATAATCTTAAGAATTTCATCATAAAACTATCTTACTTAGAATATTCAGTATTATTGGATATCTAACTAAGGTACTTTCTATGAAATCTCAAGATATGTAAAAACATTACTGAAAAACATGTTTTAAGAGAGACTTCGCTTCGTCAGTATTCAAATAATTCATATTCAATAAAATATAACATCAATCAACAACAAATCTTTACTCACCCTTCAACAATTTAGAAAACTTCTGGTAAATGAATACTAAAAAAATTAAATGTAGTGTGAGGTTAACTATAAATAAATAAGTCTGTGGTTTACCCTTGATCTAAATGATTGAAAGAAAATTTAACGGCCTCTGTTATAGCTCTGTTATATTGAATTTTGTTATATCATTTGGATGTCTTATAATGAATGTTTATGTATATGTCGTTTGATATAAGTGGTACTTATATGACATTATTTTAATTTAATTCCTATTAAATATAAATTTTTGAAATTAAATAATTAGTAGAAGGCTAATATTGAAATATTTAAATAATGAATTCTAATTGTTTTTTGAGGATGTGCTACATGTTTTGAGTGATTTTTGAAGGAACTTATTTAGATTTTGAATATCAAAACAGATTTAATCTGTCCTACAATTTTAAGGTCAGAAAAATTTTTATTTGAAAACTTTTAGAATTAAATTGATGTCTTATATGCACAGCTTATATTTAATACACGTATGAAAACAATACTCAATATACAATATCAAATTGAATGAATAAACCAACAAATATCAATTAAAATTAATAAATGAATATTTCAAGAAATTTATTAATTTTAATTGACAATTTATATTTGTTGGTTTATTTATTTTATTTAATATTTGAGTTTTGAATTTATACGTATGTTGAATATAAACTGTTCTCATAAGACATTAATTCAATTCTCAAAGTTGTTTGAATAAATTAATTTTATTTTTTGAAATTGAAATTGTAGATTGAATCTGTTTATATATTCAAATTTTGTTATATTCCTTCTATCAAGTAAAAAGCCTTTTCCTATTATTCTTCTTATTCAAATAGTTAATTATATCAAATATTTCAATCAAATCAGTTTTGTAGAAGTTCTTAAGATTAAATTTTGCATCTTTGAAAAAGATTTGGTTTTCGTAAATATAAGATCAGAAACAAAATTTCGTCTCCTTCAAATATTCATTTAGTAATTTTAATTGACAATTTATATTTCGTTGGGTTTTTCATTCCATTTGATATTATATAATGACTTTTGATTTTATGTCTACTAAATTTAAGCAGTGCTTATAAGACATTAATTCAATTTTGAAAATTTTGAATAAAATTTTTTTAAATTAAAATTTATAGAAGGCCAATAAAATGAATCTATTTTGATATTGAAACCTTTGTGATGTATTTATCAGCTTCAACCGGCCTTCTGAAAATTTTGCAAACCAGTTCTGGCACTGGCGTACTTTCAACACATCTTTTCCTCATCGGTTAATTTCTTTCTGACTCGAACAGTAATTTTACCTTTTTTATAGTAAAAAGGTAACATATGACGAAAATGCTGCTTATCGCTTTCCATGTTCAAAAGGGCACAAATCAAAAACTACTGCATTGAACTTTTTCACAAACATGCCTTGCTATATCATCTCTCAAAACATATAATGAGTATACGGCTTAAGTGTGAAGTTGGGTTCGAAAAATTGCAATTGAATCCTCTGTCGAGAAAAAACGGAATTACTTTCCGAACAACCTTATAAAATAATTTTCTGAGATACAGAAATGAATATAAAGAGCCTTTCAACGGGAATTCCCCACTTTTGAATTGACAATAATCATGCATGGCAGCCATTGTCTACCATTTAATTATGGAAAGGTGCAAACTCCTTCAACGTTCACAAATAATCCAAATTTATTATGAAAAATCGCGATCTGCTCCTCAAATTTTAAGTGATTTAACTCCAATTTTTGGTCATAATAATCGTCTCGATAAAAGAACAGTTGAACGTTCAGTGAAGAAGTTTGAAACAAATTTTACGCTTCATGATGTTACAGTGCGAGTGAGATAAAGAAATGCAAGAGGTGAAGAGAATATTGCTGCCATACGTGAAAGTGTTCGTGAAGACCAAAATTGATCGATTTCTCGACGTTCACAAGAACTAGACATATGCTAGACATCTTTTATGACGAATTTTAGGAAAAGACCCTTCATTTAAAATTGATTTAACCCAAGAACCCAAACCAACAGATTATTTAAAGCGTCGTGTATTCAGTAATTGGTGCTTAGGAAAAATCGGCAGTAATGGAACGATAAATTATCCGCCTCGTTCCTGCGATTTAATTGGACTTCTTTCTTTGGGGTTACGGTAAGTCATTGGTTTACAGCAAATTGAGACGATTTACAGATCAATATTGAACGAGTAATTGCTAACAAACTACCTGATTTGTGGGAGAGAGTCATGGACAATTGGGCTTAACGACTTCATTTTGTGGTGGACCTTAAAAAAAAATGATGTTTTGTTCCATAACTAAGGGTATCCATCGTACTTCATAATACCATAAAAATTTCAATAATTTTCGACTAAATAATGTGTTTTATTTACGAAGCAAAAGGGGGCGCTGTTAATGAAAGAACGAAATTTCTTAGATGTCTAGTTCGGCAGCTATGGAAGCAATGCACTATTGCAGGACCCTGTATACTGTTAACATTTTCTTTCAAATGAGTAAACTGCTGTCTTACACTGATTGAATATTTGTTTACTTACACAGCCAACCAAGAATCTGTATCAGATGCACCATGCAACAAATGTAGTTCATTATAGTTATCTTTACCTTCCGAAATCCAATACAAGTTATTGTCAATATTAACGATACAATTTGAGGTAGAACAGCTCTAAGGACTTCCCTAGCCCCTCAAGCCGACCGCCGTAACCAAACTCATCCAAGATTAGTGCCCATCCTCATCTATCCATATTTGTGTAGCAATATAGGAATCCCCCCTGAAGTTGCCTGCGGTAAAGTCGATTCGAACGTCAAGATAGTTTCCTTGGAAACCGTCCTCATTGTTGTCTCAGGCTGAGATGAAATACGTTAACTAAACAAGTGTAGTGGCGGTGTAGGTGCTCGGGCTACTACATAATACAAACAGCCTTTGGGGTTGGAACGTTATGCTGATGGCTCTGGCTGGATGCGAAATTCGATGTTTTCCCTTTCCGTTCTCGATATCTACCCCTTTAGTGTCGGGTTAGCTTGAAGAATGCCCCATTGAGTTTATCTAGATGAAGTTTATCTCCTCCATTTCCATACTATTTGAGGTTGGCTAAAATCAACACCGATGTAACTTTGAGAAATCTTTGTATTCCATGTTGAGATTCCTTTCTGTAGGCTGACAAGAAAGTAATTGCCTATTTCAAATGTATACGATAAGGGGTGTGCTAATCTGAAATTATCATTCTTGATCAACTAAAAATAAAAAAATTTATGACTATTTTTCCAAAGTTATGACTTTTAGAAAAGCTGAAGCTTGACATTTACGAATGAATAAAAATGACGTTCAAATAACCACCACAGTGGGCTTCAGTACGATCCGATTAAACCATTGCTGCAACAAACACACTCGTCACTGAGTTGGACAACGCGGCTCAGCCCTCCATTTCACCTTTACAGTGAAACAAGGGCCCCATTCGGTTGAACTTCCACCACACGGATCCAGTGACTGGCGCGAGTGACATTTCTTTAAGAATCAAGACTTACTCCTCCATTTCACCGGGATGAAACTAGGATCTTAGTCAAGATAAGCGCTACCAGCGCGTCAAGCTACAATGTCAGGGGGGACGTAACAGTTTGGACATCGTGACTTCTACCAGTTACTTTATGGCATGTGAGCATGGCTTTCTCTCCAAGTGACTACTCAGCAGCCTCCACAATCTGCTTCAAGAAGCAGAAGTGTGATAAGGGTTACGCTTTATCATCGCGCATAGCAGAAACCACTCCGAAGAGTTGAACCCACCAGTGTCGGTTGCACTTCGAAAACCTACACCGTGACTAGTAGCAGGGAAGCACTATCCAACCTCTACTGGCTCTGCATGGTCACTACCCGAGTTGGTTGGGACGCAACTCACACGCCAAAGTGGCTTCTTCTCCACTCACTCTAACGCAGTCCCATGAACCAAGATAGTCTCAAGATTAATCCTGGTACAGCTTGCTCATCAAAAACTCTGGTGAAATGGTATCAAAAGCACGTGAGAGATCGAAGAATAAACCCACAACAATCAATCCCCCATCCAACGAAAATTGAATCGAATGAACAAAATCCAGAAGAACAGACTGTTCTCAAACCGTGTTGACTATCTGTGAATATGTTGAATCTGTCCAAAAACTCATCATTCGACCCAAAACTATCCTCTCAAAGATTTTAGAGAACACAATCAATAACGAAATAGGTCGATAGTTAAAAATATTCTCTGGATCATTTTTCTTGAAGACAAGTAGAACAGTGGCACTTTTTAGTACGTTTGGAAAAATACCAGAGCAGACTGAACCATTTATAAGATAGGCAATATGATCCATTATATGCTCAGAAATTAATTTGAATATTCTGACAGATATAAAATCAATGCCAGTACTCTTTTTGTTCTTCAAGGCATTTATCGCACATCCAACATTTACAATTTTCCAAACTGTTTGACACTTATTGTCAGAACTTCCTAAGATGCTGTGATTATATGCTAATTTCGAGGATTTTAATAGTAAACTGTAACTGGCTTTAGATATTTTGTGAATTTCTGATAATTCAACTGACTTTAAGTTGGACTGGAGCCAAATTTTTCAATTCAACAATTGCTCATTTTATTTCAGTTGTTATCCAACCTTTAGATTTGCCTTAAACAATATTTCAACTTTCCAGTGGACATGGTTCATCAATTAACACCTTGATCATGTTAATGAAACATTCAAATGCATTCACTCCTATTGAAAACTGATATGAATTATCAAATGAGGTTTTTGAAATTGAATCAACAAGCCGATTTAAGTTAACATCTGACGTATTTCTATATAAAATTTTCTAGAACATTTCTCGAGCATTGCACCAGAATGATCAAAATAATAATATATCGGTTGTTTCTTTAGAGTGATAGAACTTTAAATTGAAATAAAACTCATTTAAATTAAGATTGAAGTCACATTTTTTTTATTTGGAGGACAATTTTATGGTATTTATGTTTTGAAAATAATTTTCGGCATATGTCCACCACGACTAGCTTTGAGTAACCGCGTTCGACCAGATCAATTTTGGACAACTTTTTCGAATAATTCAGGCCTTATTCCATCAATAACACGGATTATGTTGGCTTCCAAAGCGTCTATTGTTTCTGGTTTATCAGCATATGATATGACTTGACATAACCCCAAAGAAATAATCCAGTGGAGTTATGTCGCAGCGATATTTTCTTCTGTACGTACAGTTCTTTGCTTATTGTTGTTGTTGCATCGAGTACAGAAAATGTTGTCCGAAATCTATCGATAGTTCGATAGTTCTGATGGGCGATTATGTAAACCATACATTTCACTAAGTGCTCTATAAGTGAAGCGAATAGAACACTGATTCTGAAAATAAATTTCAACAATTTGTAAACGTTATTGCGGCTTGATTCTTTCAATGATAATTTGTTAATGCTTACGGAACAGAAATGTCAAAACAACATGGTTTCTACCTTCTGTCAAATCACAGTTATCCCTATCGAAAGTTCTATCACTCTAAAAAAAACACCGATATAAAATGAAGTGAAATAAGTGTTACTAAAAAAGAATTTTTTAAAATGGAAATAATATGAGTTACTATGTCACACCTTTAACAAATATCTTACGATATTTTATATCTCTTTCGATGTGCATTATTGTCTCAGAGGCACTGTGCCATTATTATGAAATATTTAACAAACGGCTGTACCTAAGTGAATACCTGATCTTCACCATTCATATATTTTATCTAGTCACTCTTCTTTATCTTACATTACTTGCTCATTTGACCGCTCAAATTTCACATCTAACCTAAACTTAGTAACAAAATAATTGATAGTGTATTTTCGTTTCAGATTGAAGCCACTTTCTCATCGAATCATCAACAAGGTGAGCTTATATCATAATAATAATACTTGATATATTTCGAAGAATTTTTTCGTGTATCATATATTGTCAAGATGTAAAACCACGTGTTAAAACTCTCGAGCCACCCCAATGGCAATTTCAAACATTTTCATTAGTGTTCTCGTCCAGATGAAACCAGCAACTTTTTGACTCTTTGAACTTCAAATTAATATTAAACAGCGGTTGCACCAGTTCCAAACTTTTCATCGTTGGAGTGAATCGCAATTAGTGGAAACCTTTCAGTTTAAAAGCTCATAAATTAGAAGAACTGCAAGAAATTCTAGGGAGCCGTTCGGGCAAAGAAATTGGAAATCTTTGAACAGATGGAATTGGATTTCGATAAATTTATTTCGTGTTTACAGTTGATCAGACTGGAGATTACCGAGCAGAAGTGTTGGGAAAGGAAATTAGAATGGTTGAACATCTTAAAATTCTGAAATATTGTGCAAGAAGCCTGGCTTCGCTCTCTACAGAAAATTCTTGACAACATTGAAAATAAAATGAATAGAATAATAATAATAAAAAATATTAATTTTGAGTCTACCTAGTGAAAGTCTTGATCTAATATTAGAAATTAGTTGCTTTTCACTATTCATTATTTTGGCGTGGATTTCAAGACTTTATTCAACATATTTCAGATTGTCTGATTTGTATCAAATATGCACCGTTTTGTTCTATAATTTGTTACCATTTTAAAGACAGCTTCATAATGCCTTCCTCTTTGAAGTCTTGTTCTTTATTGACGAAATCGATTTTCACAATAATCTCTGGAAATATGATTATCCTAGAATTTGCATACTAATTGATTAACGTTCAATCAATCACTAGGGAAGAATTCAAAAAAGTATATCAACACATCATACAACAGTGATAATTTCTGAGTTGCATTGAGAATCGGATTATTCTGAACACCAAAATCTCCGAAACTTATTTCCACGTCTAGAAAAGAATCTCTCTTTGATGACATACATTAATTGTCGATATTGTATGAAGTCAGATTTTGTATATTTCTTTTCCCAGTCTGTGACTAGGACTACCTGTTGTAATAAATTCATTCTTGTACGGCATTCAAGTAGAAGTTAATATTTAAATAAAGTTATTCTGATTTTCACAAATTTTTACTGTTATGTTCACAACAATCGTTTCGCTATCACAGTAGCATCATCAGGCAAGATCATATTTTGAATAACTAAGCTCGTTTCGGAAATCCGTTGCTATTTATATTACAGTAAGTACAATAAATTTTTATTGAGCACTAAAATCCAAAAAAGGGTCTCTGCAAATTCCAGCTTATCTGAATATATTTAACAGAGGTGAGTTATTTAAATCTATTTGTTCGTTAAGTAATATTCCACTTTTATTATGTTTATTTATCTCTAGGGATTCTAACAGATTTAAGGCATAACTTTTGCTTTCTATATGTAGAATTTCAAAGTTATGGTTGAAAGTATGTCCTGTTTCTAACAAGTGGTTGGAATATGTAGAATTACTTTTATTATTGACGAAACTCTTCAAATGTTCACAATTTCTATGACGGAAAGTTCTTCCAGTCTGTCCTTTGTAAACTTTAGGGCAATCACCGCAGGTTAACTTATAAACCCCCGATTTATCATCTTTATGTGTACAGTCTTTATTATTTTCAATAAATTTACTCAAGTTTGAATTCGTTTTAAATGAAGTCCTTAAATTATATTCATTTTTGAGGTATATAGCAATTTTCTCAGAAATACCTTTAGTGTATTTTAAGGAAATGTATTTAAAATTTTCTTTTATATTAGGAAACACCATATTTAAAATTATTTTATTATTTTTATTCATCAATAATTTGTCTATCAACTTAGGATCATAGTAATTATTAATAGCTATTTGTTTGATTATGTTAAGTTCTGAAATATAATTTTCTCGATTCATGGGAATATTAACTAATCTATGGATCATACAATTAAATGTTGATAATTTTTGATTTAGAGGATGATTTCATTTATTGTGTATAATAGAATCCGTATGGGTTGGTTTGTGAAATATTGAAAAATCATGTAAATTATTTATTCGAGTAACAGTTAAATCAAGAAAATTAATAGAATTAATATGTTTGGTTTCCATAGTGAATTTAATTGAAGGATGTATATAATATATTTTATTGATGAATAAAAAGAATTTTTTCAAAAGTCTGTCTGTACATGTGAAGCAACAGAAAATATCGTCTACATATCTATACCAATATAAAAAGTATTTCTTAAGGGGATTTTGGTGAATTTTAGTTTCAATATTGTCCATGAATATTTCTGCTAATAAAGGACTTAGGGGATTTCTCATAATCAAACCTATTTCAGATTTATAAATTTTATTTTTGAATTGAAAATAATTTTGTTTAGTGCAAATATCTAGACATTCTGAAATATCTTCTTTGATAATTGTATTGCATCTGTTGTTGATTAATAGATTATCTACTAGTTTAATTGTTTCGTTTGGTGGTATACTTGGAAATAAATTTTGTACATCAAATGAGATGAATTTAGCATTATGTGGTAAGTGGATATTCTATATTTTATTTATTAGCTGTAGTGAATTTTTTATCGAGTATTTAGCTTGGAATTTAGTTTCTTTTAAAATAATCTGAATAAGTTCTTTCGAAAGTTTAAATGAAGGTGCACTAACGCTAACGCTAACAATAAAAATTTGTGAAAATCAGAATAACCTTATTTAAATATCATTTAATATGGATTTTCACCAAGTAAAGACTGATTCAATTCAATACAAGTAGAAGTTGCCGTACGAGATATACTTCTCAGTTACATTTTCAAGCCCACCTTCAGAGCAAATAGTTCTTTACTGTAATAAATAAGATATTGTCATACGTTACAAGTTAATTCAAGTAAAGAAATAAAATAATAAGGAACGGTTTTTTACTTGATAGAAGGATTATTACAAAATTTGAATATCAAAACAGATTTAATCTGTTAGTCTTCTACAATTTTAATTTCAAAAAATTTTTCAGAAGAAACTTTAAGAATTAAATTAATGTCTTTATAAGCACTGCTCATATTTAATAGATGTATTAAATCGAAATTCTTCATACAATATCAAATGGAATTAAGAAAAACCAACGAATATAAATTGTCAATTGAAATTAAAATATAAATAAACGAACATTTTTTGTTTCGTTCCAGGCATGCGTACTGAACTCTTCAGACAAACGTACGAAGCCCTGTTTTTTACAAAATGTATTGTTTTCTGATCCTATATTAATGAAAAATAACTCTTTCTCAAAAATATAAAACATAATTTCAAGAACTTCTCAAAAACTAATTTATTTGAAATATTCAATATATTTAAATAAATTACTTCAAAAAATCTCAAAACATGTAGCACATCCTCAAAAAATAATAAAAATTACCCTAGGATCAGTTCAACTTTATATATAAAAAATAATAAAATCAATTAAACAATAAATAGACTTACCGAATGCAATCTTCAGAAATATATGATCTTCAGAAACATGCACATAGGTACATTTACTATCCAAGGTACTCTATGTTCTATGCTATCAAAGAATCATACAAAGCTTGTAAGGCACTTTAATGGTCTTAGTTAAAACCATTCAACACTGTATAATGAATTTCTTTATTTAAAAACCTGATATAATTATATATTATATATAAAATAAAATAATAAGGAACGGTTTTTTACTTGATAGAAGGATTTTTACAAAATTTGAATATCAAAACATATTTAATCTGTTAGTCTTCTACAATTTTAATTTCAAAAAATTTTTCAGAAGAAACTTTAAGAATTAAATTAATGTCTTTATAAGCACTGCTCATATCTAATAAACGTAGATTGTATGATTTTTTGAGAGCATAGAACATAGAGTACCTTGGATAGTAAATGTACCTATGTGCATGTTTCTGAAGATCATATATTTCTGAAGATTGCATTCGGTAAGTCTATTTATTGTTTAATTGATTTTATTATTTTTTATATGTAGAGTTGAACTGATCTTATCGTAATTTTTATTATTTTTAGAGGATGTGCTACATGTTTTGGGATTTTTTGAAGTAATTTATTTAAATATATTGAATATTTAAAATAAATTAGTTTTTGAGAAGTTCTTGAAATTATGTTTTATATTTTTGAGAAAGAGTTATTTTTCATAAATATAGGATCAGAAAACAATACATCTGTAAAAAACAGGGCTTCGTACGTTTGTCTGAAGAGTTCAGTACGCATGCCTGGAACGAAACAAAAAATGTTTGTTTATTTATATTTTAATTTTAATTGACAATTTATATTCGTTGGTTTTTCTTAATTCCATTTGATATTGTATGAAGAATTTCGATTTAATACATCTATTAAATATGAGGAGTGCTTATAAAGACATTAATTTAATTCTTAAAGTTTCTTCAGTAAAATTTTTTGAAATTAAAATTGTAGAAGACTAACAGGTCAAATCTGTTTTGATATTCAAAAGTAAAGAAATGTATTCTCGATATTTTCATGTTACTAACGCAGAATAAACCATTCAGTTTGGAACGCGCGCAGGTCTGCAATTTGCCTCTGTGATCAACAAAATCTTGGTGCCGATTTCTAGAACTTTCTATTACCATAGCTCATACTCCTTAATTTAGATTAACATTTAAATTCAAATGTTGTCATTCGCTAGATGCATCAATGGACAATATGGGTTATCTAAATAGGGAGATGCTACTCCAAAGACCACACTAGAGAAACCTCTGATAGAATTTCCAATCAATGCTTATCCAAATAATTTTCAGTCATAACAATACATCAGCTGAATGACTTCAATTAATCAAAAACACTCCTCTTCCTGCTAACAACCCCAATAATAGGGACAGTAATATCAATCAAGAGAGTGTGGCGCAAACAACTGAACAAGACAAGCTATCTTGACTAGTGATTAAGTCATTTTCCGGAAGACAATCATTTTCAATTCGCGACGAAAGGTCTGTATTAAGACGCAAATAACGGCCGTGATGTTTGGGGCTGAATAGGGCTCAACAATCTTCGGGATTGCTTCGTCTTTCGACGCCCTGGAGCACTTTTAATTGGAGTGTGTTTTGTTTAGAACGCTTATTGAACGCTTTGTCAGGTATTTCGAATGATTTTTATTTCATGGAATTGATTTGCAATACACCTATTGATTCTGATTTGGTATTTTTGCGAGCTCGTTCTAGAAAACAGCGTACTATTGTTTTGCCCAAACTAGGTTAGACTCACTGAACAGAAATCCGAGGTAAAAAGTTATTCGAAAAGAGATAGACTGCTGAAACTTTCAGGGAACTACTCACTGAACTCAAACTCCGAAATGAAACTATCGTATTTACATTTCAAGGTTCAATTTTTTTATATTCTCTGACAATATTTCATAGTTTCTGCCTTGATCTTTAGCCCTTTCAAGCTATCTGCTGTATATACGATTTACGATATACGCTTTATCGTATTCAAAGCCTACACGATGTAAGCAGATTGTTCATGTCAATTGAGAACAATAATGGACCAAGAATTGTACCCTGGGAAATGCCAAACTTTATCACTTCTTCATGACGAGGGAAAATATACAAAATACAACTAAGAAAAATAGATAATAGTCCAAATAAACTAAATTGAATATCATTAATAAGGAGTATGAGCTATGCTTACAGAAAGTTATACAAATCGAGACAATGCAACATACATCTGTATAACAATTTTCAACTCAAACAACCCTGATCGCTGCAACATGAGAAACAAATATGCACACGTTTCGGAACTTGTTGGCCTCTCGTCAGTAATGTCCAACGACTACAAATCTGCCACGCACCTATATTCGCTCTGTACAGGAACGCCAAGGTATTTAACATATAGTAGCGTCATCTAGTTCACGAAAATATACAATTTGCGTGAACACGACATACCCTAGCAAGTTAATTGAGGTAGAAACTGTGTTCTCGATTTTTCTAATTTTACAATTAATTAATTAGCATATTTGTATTCAAATAAACTCATTCGGCTGATCATATAACAGTATATGTACGCATCCTACAGAATTCAATTTGAGCAGGATGAAATTTTTCTGCGTTTGTAACGTTAGAAATAATCAAGAATACTTTTTTCTACTTAAATTGGCTTGCTAGGGTATATCGTGTATATATACTTACGTGCACCAGATGGCGCTGGTGTATGATCATTACCTTAATGTTCCTATGCAGAGCAAATAGAGGTGCGTGACTGATTTCTATTCGATGGACATTGCAGGGCACTGACAAAAGCCAACAAGTTGGAAACGTGCGCATATCTGAATCTTAATTCCCAACGATTAACAAAACCTAATCGAATAAATTAAGTCGGCGATCTGTACCGAAAATTCTAGACCTTTTTTTTACCATAGCTCATCTCCTTATTAATAATATGAGCATTACGGCAAATTATGGTATGATTAGAACATGAGGAAAGTTTATTCTGCGTTAGTAACGTGAAAATATCGATAATACATTTATTTACTTGAATTATCTCGCAAATGTATGTCTTGTTTGTATTCTGCATACTCTAGATGGCGCTAGTTTATTGTTAATACCTTAGAGCCTCTGTGTATAGCGAATATAGATACTGGACAGATTTGGAGTCACTTGCATACATATTGCACTGACGAAAACCAATCAGTTTGAAACGTGACCATGACTGCTATTTGCCTCTGTGATCATCAAAACTTTGTAGAGTTTGTTTGAGTATAGAATTATTTTACAGATGTATGTTACACTGTCTCGATTTCTAGAATTTTCTATTACCATAGCTCATTCTCCTTACTAATGATTTTTGGTATAGATCAGATGAATTAATTTATTTGAATATGAATATGCGTGAAAATATCGTAAATACATTTCGTTACTTGAATTAACTCGCAAACGTATGTCTTGTTGATATTTTGCATGCTCTTGAAGGCGCTAGTATATTATTAATAAAACCTAATCGACCTCGTACTCCTTATCGCAGATATTTGGTACGTATCAGCCGAATTAATTTATTTGAATATAAATATGCTGATAATGAGCATCACGGTGTAATAGAATCTGACTTGAGCTTGAGAAGAGAAGGAAATATAATCACTTAAATCATTAGATACTATATATTCATTAAAATGATTGTGTGCTTTTTAGAGTAAGTTCACTACGCAATTAAGGCCATAGTATATGATGATACTTCGATATTTCAAATTAGATGATTGAAATATATAGTAAGCAAATAATCAAAAGACAATCCCTGATATCTGTTCACATAAATTTGTACAATAATCAAGAACTAAATCAATTATCTAATAGTTGTTATACAGGGTGTTCCCAAATTGGAGTTACAACCAAAGAGAGCCGATTCCTTGAATCATTTTAAGGAAACAGGCTTCATCAGGCAATCAAATTGAGTATTGTTTAATAGTCTATTGTTGTCACAAGTGAAAGAAGATAGTCTCCTGGTAAATCAGAAAAATTTCGAAATTATTATCCCAATTTCTCCAGGTATAAACAATCATCCGAATAATCCGAAATTAATTGATACTATCGGGTGTTTCTTTTAGAGTGATAGAACTTTAAATTGAAATAAAACACTTTTAAATTAAGATTGAAGCCAAATTTTTTTTTAATTGAAAGATAATTTTATGACATTTATGCTTTAAACATAATTTTCGGCATATGTTCACCACGACTAGCTGTGAGGAACAGTATTCGACCAGACCAATTTTGGACCACTTTTTGCGAGTAATTGAGGCCTTATTTCATCAATAACACGAGTTATGTTTGCTTCTAGAGCGTCTGGTTTATCAGCATAAACCAATGACTTGACATAATCCCAAAGAAAATAATCCAGTGGAGTTATGTTCCATGATCTTGGAAGCCAATCAATTGGACCATTTCTCGAAATAATGTTATCAGAAAATCTTTTTTTCAATAAATCAATTGTTACGGTAGCAGCAAGAGGTGTAGCACCATCTCGTTGGAACCAAAACACTTCTGGGTCGATACCAATCCAATTTTGAAACAAGTAGTCATTGATCATCGATCTGGAACGAGCGCCATTCCCTGTAACATTAGCTCCAGCATAGTTTTTAAAGAAATATGGACCGATGATGCCTCCAGCGTGTAAAGCACACCATACAGTGCATTTTTCAGGATGCAATGGAACCTGCAGAATTTCTTGAGGATTATTTTCACTCCATATATGGCTGTTTTGCTTGTTTTCATAGCCGTTCAAGCACAAATGAGCTTCATCACTAAACACAATTTTACGATAAAAGAGTGGATCAACTTCAAGCTGTTCTAAGGCCCACTCAGCAAACAAACGATGCTTATTATGGTCAAGTGGCTTTAGTTCTTGAACAACAGAAATGTCAAAACAACATGGCTTCTGTCAAATCACAGTTATCCCTATCAAAAGTTCTATCAATCTAAATAAACGCCCAATATATTTTACGAAAGATAGGCCACCAATTCAACTTTTATCAATCAACCAAATTCAGTTAAGATGTTCAAAATGGAAATCGATATCATCGAAAAGGAAAACATAATTAAGCAGAAACTCCATGCGAACACAGCGCTCCTGGCGGTGAAGTAAGGAAATATGGAGTAGGGGTACTTATAGACGATACCTGATGAACCATATGCCTTCGCTGATGTATAATCTTTAATTTGTCCCACACCTTGAAGCGTCAGCCTCTCGAAAGACTTAGGAACAAGATGTTACGCGGCTTGTACTTGCCAATAAATTTCGTCGGATAAGATCTGCGCGCTATCTCCAGGCACCTCGGCTCGCGAGCCCGACGTCCCGTAATACAAATGCATACATGTTATTTCGGGAACGGGGGATTTACCGGAGCCGACTGTCGCGATAAATTCGTCCTCTATCTCCCGGTATATTCAATTAAGATGTTGCCCGGGTCCGCGACTCGCCCGCGCCTCTGCCCCCTTGCCGGATTTATGGGACTGGTCTGGCGGCCGTCCCGACGCGGCATCGAGAACGGAAAAACGGGCACGTCGAAGCCTTTCCGGGAGAGATAGCGGTCGGAGGTTGGGAAGTGGGGGCCGACTTTTGGAGGGGTGATACATCAGGGCTCAAAGTCGCGTTCGTAAGTAACTGCGAAGATTTTGTGCGGGTTGTGAAAATGTAAGGCGAATTTTTATCGATTTACGGAAAGGGTTTTTCAATAAGAAGTTTCATTTTGAAAAGCCCGCTATCTGGACAGCTGTCATTTTTGAAGCGGTCATCTTTTAACATTTGACACTTGTTGAGGCCCTAAACTAATGCTCCTCTATGTAATCTCATGAGCAAATCACTTGCGCATCAATCGGATGTTTTGTTCAGAGTGATAGAGTTTTCGATAGGGACACGTGAATTCAACCAGATAATGTTATTGGCATGTTGAGCCTTATCCAAGTGACTACTCAGCAGTCTCCACTGTCCACCCCAAGAGGTAGAAAGTGTGATAAGGATTACGCCATATCATCGCTCGAAGCGAGAACCCCTCCGAAGAGATGAATCCACCAGCTTCCAGTTTGGGCCCCGACTCGAAAGCCAGAACCATCTAACTGGTAGCAGCGAAGTACTATCAAACCTCTACTGGCTATGCAGGTCAGTACCCGAGTTGGCTTGTGACGCAACTCACCCTCTGGAAGGAATTCTTATCCAAGCACCCGACTGCAGTCACATGAACTAAGATAATCTCAAGATTGATGACTTCTATTGATCCTGGTACGAGCACCACAGCCTGTTTGTCATGACCCACCGAAGCCATGTGAAGTCTTTTGATTGATCCTGGCGTCAAGCACTAACGGCTAAACCATTTCGTCGAGATCCACAAACCTTAAAAGGTTACGCATTGAACCGATGCCAGGACAAGGCCGGTCGAACCGTCAAGTCCCGCTAAACCCCGAATCATTTCATGAGAATATCCCGAACATGGGGGTCTGCGAACAGATAAATGAAATACCTCCCTAGTCCAGCATGTGTACTTTCAACCACTGCCCCCTCGAGTCCAACACCAATGGGATGGCCAGGTGGTACGCAACTCACCCGCCGGAGGGATTCTTATCCATTCATCCGAACGCACCAGCTTCCAATTTGGGCCCCGACTCGAAAGCCAGAACCATCTGACTGGTAACAACGAAGCACTATTCAACCTCTACTGGCTGTGCAGGTCAGTACCGGAGTTGATGTGAGACGCAACTCACCCGCAGGAGGCAATTCTTATCCATCCATCTGAACACAGTCCCATGAACTAAGATAATCTCAAGATTGATGACTACTTTTGATCCTGGTACAAGCACCACCTAACGGCTTATACTTCCTGACTCACCGAACCCATGTGGAGTCATTTGATTGATCCTGGCGTCAAGCACTGACGGCAAAGCCATTTCGTCGGGATCCACAAACGCTAAATCGTTACGCATTGATCCGGGGCCAGGACAAGCCGGTCGAACCGCCAAGTCCCGTTAAATCCCGAGTCATTTCATGAGAATATCCCGAACATGGGGGTCTGCGAACAGATAAATGAAAAACCTCCCTAGTCCATCATGCGGACTTTAAACCACTGCCCCCTCGAGTCCAACACCAAAGGGGTCGTCAGGTGGTACAAGTAACACCTGTGGGCAAACCGGCAATTTTGATGTCGAAGGCACCACTTTCCGAAAAGCCGGTCGAAGCTGATAAAGACAAAAACGTTATACGGTGCAAATCGGCGAACAATAACACGTAAGATGAGTGAGAGGTTAAATTTATCGAATTTAACTGTTAATGATCACTTGAAAGGCCAGAGTTTAACATCGAAGCTCGATATATGGGTTCCCCATGTTCTAACAGAGAGAAATTTGGGTCCTCGCGTTGTCGTCTCTGATTTGCTTCTCAAACGTCACGAAAAAGATCCATTTTTGAAGGGCATCTTTACTGAAAACGAAGGATGGGTTGTATGTAACAATGTCAATCTCAAGAAATCAAGGAGTAAAAAAAAGAACCGGCTCAAAGCATTTTGAAAGCCAATATACATCAAAAAAAAGATGATGCTGAATGTTTGGTGGTATTTTAAAGGTATCGTTTTTTTTAGCTTCAATCTGATAACACAACAATTAATTCGGAAGTCTACTGTCATCAGCTGGACAAACTGAATGATGATGCACTTCAACAGAAAAGGCCAGAATTAATGAACAGAAAAGGTGTAGTGTTTCACCAAGATAATGCGAGACCTCATACAAGTTTGGTCACTCGTCAAAAGCTTTTGCAGCTTGAACAGGATACACTATCACACCCACCATATTCTCCAGATCTGGCGACTTTGAATTATTATTTTTCCCAGTCATTGCATAAATTCTTAGACAGTAAAACCTTTACTTCAAATGAAGAGGTCAAAAATCACCTGAATCGGTTTTTTGTCAGCAAAGACCAAAAATTGTAAGAGTGTGAAATCATGCTACTACCAGAAAGATGGCAAAAGGTGTTGGGCTAGAATGGCCAATATACCGGGTGTCCCAACAGTGCGCATTTGCTCCATATATCGATAAGGCTGATTCATATGAATAACAGTCTTATATAAAAGTTAAACTGTACCAAAAAGGCCATGTTTTGAAAATAGTTCCAGATGCACAGAGTGTTGCATTTTTCCGTAATAGCAAAAACAATATATAAAGAATTAATAGTTTTAAAAGAGATGTTATATTTTTCTTTTTTCCTTAAATATCTAGCAATCTTTTCAGATTTTTGGCCTATGTAAGTTAATGACACAGGCCAAAAATCTGAGAGACAATCAAAAACAACTATCATTAATATAGTTACGAAAATTCGCATGAACCCCATGTTAATGATTATCAGCATACATGGAGCCTTAATGTATGGAGCGGTATTGTGGATAATTATGTTGTCGGACCATATTTTTTCAAACGAAAATTGAATGGACAAGAGTTTCTTCGATTTCTCATAGAAGACATTCCCAGATTGACCGAACACCTATCTAATCACATTAAAAATGAAATGTGGTTTCATCTAGATGGGGCACCAGCACATATTTTGGGAGAAGTACGAGAGGAGTTTTATGTTATGTTTCCTGATAAGTGGATAGGACGAGAAGGAACTATTCCTTGACCACCGAGGTCGCCGGACCTAACATCCATGGATTTTTATCTTTGGGGAACAGTGAAATCTGAGGTGTATCGTAAAGCTGGTACAACACAGGAGAACATGAAAATAAAAATTCGTGAGGCATTTAAAAGAATTATGCCTTTTCATTTGGGCAGCGTGAGAACAAACTACATGAAGAGATTGGGAAAATGTAGGGAACAGGTATTGAATATGTATTGTAATGTAATTATTGTCTCTGCTTTTGTTTTACATTTAGGTAATTAAACATATTTCTTGAAAATGTAAAAATAATTTGAAAAACACAAATAATCGAAAAAATGTTAGGAATAACATATAACATGTTGGTATCCTCAGATAGGTCATTTCATGTAGAATGCGAAGACAAACTAATATACAGAGTGTTCAATTTGAAAAAATCGCATAAACTTAAATCGAAGTGGACGAAAATGAACGTAACATCTGAGGCGCCCTGTATGAACATACATGGTGATCAGAACAATACCGCCAACTTTGGTATTTTCTACGTCACTTCACCAGACAAAATTCCGATCTTTGAAGAAACTGCCTAATTATAGTTATAGAGTATAGATCACTCCCCATTTTGTCGAAAAAATTAATACTGTTTTTGCTAATACGGAAAAATGCAACACCCTGTACATCTAGAAATACTTTCAAAACATGGCTTTTTTGCTACCCTGTAACTTTTATACAAGACTTGTTTTCATATGAATCAGCCTTATCGATATATCGAGAAAATGCGCACTGGTGGGACTCCCGGTATAATTTAATGAAATATTTATTCATTGAATGAAAATTGTCTTTTATTTTCCCCCAAAAAAAAACGAAATTACTTTCCGAACAACAATAGTTGGTTCACGAATAGTCACCCGATGCTCTTAACTTTCCAGAAACGAAAATGAAGATCTTTGTTTAAGATGGAAAAAAAAATCATACTCGGTAAAACCTTACTTAAAATGCATTTCCTCGAAACTCAAAATCACACCAAACGATGTTGTTTCCAGTAGCTACATTCCCTCCAAATAGTTTCCATTCGAGACTGAATGGGAGAAGTAAGAACCAGGTGGCTTACGAATTGAAATCCACGGCGAAAGACGAAAATTTCACTCAATGGCTGCAATTAACGTCCACTTATATCGAAAAGGATTCCAAACGACGGATGGGGAATGAAAAGCGATTTCCAGAGATCCGAATTGAGAGGACTAGACGTGTCGATTCAGAAATGGGTCCTCGGTCATCAACATCTACATGAAAGCGAGCAGATTGTCGTCTAAACTTCGGCAATTTGAACAGTGACGAGTTTCCGATACTGAGAGTACCTATTTCCTTCAACGGTGTCTTTTCATGTTTTATCGGCGGACACCCAATATTCGATTGATAAACTTTTCTGTTGTTCCTTTTAGTCGGAGTTTCTTTTCTGAAACGGAATATTCGAGTTGGAGCTATCGACTTCCCAATGATGGAAAAATAATATAATTTGGGAATATACATTATTCAATAAAAATAATGAAAAGAGGGTTTTTCTTGACAGAAGGATTTTCACAAAATTTTAAATATCATACAGATTTATTCTGTTGACTTGTTAACAAATAACTTTTAACAGATTTTTTATTTCAAAAAAACTTTTATAGTTAAATTAAATGGATGTCTTTAGAACACACTGTGTCAATTCAATTGACATATATAATTAATATTTATTACACATTATCAAAGGGACTGAATCGAATTCAGGGAAATATAAACAATCAACTAAAAAGTATTAAATAAATAGTTGAGGAGTACAAATTTTGTATTGTTCCTTCTTTTGTGGAAACTAAATTCCTTTCCAAAAATGAAAAACGTAACCTCAAGAACTTCTTCAAAAACAACTTGCTCAAAATGAGTTCTTTTAAAAAAAATCCTAAAACATGTACAACATCTTTGAAAAGCAATTTCGATTTATTACAACGGTAACTCATCAGCTCAACTTCATATTTAAAAAATGAAAATAATTAACAAAAAACATCTCACTAAACCAACCTAATGCTGTTTACTGAACAAACGAAATTTTGTACTCTTCAGGTATTTTTTTAATAATTTTTAATGATATAAATGGAGATTTATACTTGATAGAAGAATTATTTAAATATCGCAATATTTACAGATATATTCTGTTAGCCTTCTACATATTCAATTTAAAAAAATTATATTCAATATTATAACTTCAGGAATTAAATTAATGTCATATAAATATAAATACCACTTATATCAAACGACATATAAGATAAACATTCATTATAAGACATCTGAATGATATAACAAAATCCAATAAATATAAATTGTTAACAAAAATTCTATAAATTAAATATTTTGAGTAGACAGAATTTAGTTTCTGCTCATCCCTCTTATGAAAACAAATATCTTTCAAAAATGTTTAGCATAATCTTGAGAATTTCATCATAAAACTATCTTACTTAAAATATTCAATATTATTGGATATCTAAGTTAATTTTTAGAAATTGCCTAGATATGTAAAAACATTACTAAAAAACAAGTTTTAAGAGACACTTTGCTTAATTCCTCGAAATTAAATATAATTTTTTGAAATTAAATATGATGTAGAAGGCTAACAGAATATATCTGTGATTATTAAAATATTTAAATATTAATTTCTAGTTGAAAATTTATATTTCTTCGACTTTCTTTCATTCCCTTTGATAATGTGTAATAAGTATTAATTCTATATGCCTACTGAATTGACACAGTGTGTTCTAAAGACATTGATTAAATTCTAGAAAGTTCTGAATGAAACATTTTTTGAATTAAGCTTTATAGGATGTTGCCAGAATAAATCTGGTTGATATTTAAAATGTTGTAATAATCCTTCTATCAATAAAAAACCTCTTTTAATTAAAATTTGAATATACAAACAGATTTAATCTGTTAGTCTTCTAAAATTAAAAAAAAAAAAATTCATTCAAAAAACTTTTAGAATTGAATTAATGTCTACAATAAGCACCGCTTATATTTAATAAACGTATATAATCAAAACTCAATATACAATGTCAAAGAGAATAAATAAACCAACAAATATAAAAAAGTCATTTAAAATCAATAAATAAATATTTGAAGGAGTCAAACTTTTGTTTCTGATCTTACCATATTGAAACCAATTTCTTTTCAAAAACATAAAACACTACTTATGGATTTCTCAAAAAAAAATAATTTATTTGAAATATTTAATATACTTAAATATTCAAATAGGTTAATTCAAAAATCTCTCAAAACATGCACTATATCTTCAAAAAATAATTAGAATTCGGTTAATCTCTTGATCAGCCCTAGATAAAATTTAAAATATCAAAATTAACTAACAATCAGTATATCTTACCTTAAAGTGTAACCGGAGCTCGTTTAAAACAGACCAACTGTAAAAATCCAGGTAGTCTATGTTCGTCACAAAATCACAGAAAACTGTAAGGTATTATAAGGTTTTCTTTAAACCATTGACATTCCATAATGATATTTATTCAAGCCTAAATATAATTATATATTATGTATAAAATTAAATAGAAAAAGGCTTTTTACTTGATAGAAGAAATATAACAAAATTTGAATATAAAAACAGATTGAATCATTTAGTCTTCTACAATTTTAATTAGAAAAAAATTTTTTTTCAAAAAACTTTTAGAATTAAATTAATGTCTACAATGAGCACCGCTTATATTTAATATTATATATTATTATTGATATTAAATATAAGCGGTGCTTACTGTAGACATTAATTCAATTCTAAAAATTTTTTGAATAAAAATTTTTTTGAAATTAATATTGTAGAAGGCTAACAGATTAAATCTGTTTTGATATTCAAATTTTGTTATATTTCTTCTATCAATTAAAAAGCCTGTTTCTATTTTACTCCCTTCATTATTTTATTGTGTATATAATAATTATATATTTTGGTTTACGCTTATCATATATCATTTGGTTTTAAAGGAATCCATAAAATACCTTACAAACTTTACGTAATTTCGGTGACGAACATGGAATACGTAGGATGTTTATAAGTTCACTTCATTCTAGTGTTTGTACAGTAAACAGCATTTAGTTGGTTTTGTAAGATATGTTTTGTTAATTTATTGAAAATTTCAATTTTTTAAATATGAAATTGACCTGATGATTACCGTTGTAATAATTTTAAATTGCTTTTTGAAGATGTTCTACATGTATTGGGATTTTTTTAAAGAACTTATTTCGAGCAAGTTGTTGAAGTTTTTTAGGTTTTGTTCTGCATTTTTGGAAAGGAATTTAGTTTTAGACGTAATAGACGTCTATTAAATATGAACAGTGCTTATAAAGACATTAATTTAATTCTTAAAGTTTCTTCAAAGAATTTTTTGAAATTAAAATTGTAGAAGACAACAGATTAAATCTGTTTTGATATTCAAATTTTAGAACATTTTAAAGCTATTTCGGTCTCTAGACCTCTTCAGAAAGGTATTGAATTCAGATTCAAATTGAAACTGTGTTTTCTAAGACATTTATTCAGTTTAATTTTGGAAAGCATTTGAAAAAATTTTTTTATAAAATTAAAATTTGTAGAATTAATCTGTTTGATATTTAAGATATTGCTGAAATTGTTCATCACATCTGATTAAGTACAAATATAATTCAGCAAACAAAAATATATAATGCCCATAAATTCAAGAAGGCGAACTCGAGTCTAGATTTTCATATTTTGTTAATGTTTTCTGCTCCAAGAACTTTCAGATTTCAATATCATTTCCCGAGACGGGAATCACCATAAAATATTCGATCTCAAAGCCGTAATCCCGAAATTATCATCTTCCAATTTTATACCTGAGCCAGAATTCCATTAGTTTATGAAATAATTCCGCTTCCTGTCCTTGATATCGCAAACTCCGTTGGATCTCTAACGTTTCGGTACTGGGTCATCCATAAAACATAATTTCAAGGTTCGATGGACAATTTGTTAATCCTTTAACAGGAAATTCTGGATGCGAGCCCGGGAAGAAATCTCAGAGATTTCGGCTGATCCTTCTAGCTTCACCCAGGGTCTTACTGCATTTTAATAAAATTATAATTTTTTGCCCGTTATGAGTCGCTCCGTTGACTGAAGCTTCGCGGGTTGGATTTTGCAAGGTGAACCGGCCATTACTTGTCAGGTTATCAGGGAAATAAAAATCTAACCCGGAAAGAAGTTTAATCTTGTTCTTGGTTTAGTGCCTAGTTTAATTAATTTTACCTAATATTTAATATCCATGTTAAAGGATTATTTTTTCAAATTGGTCTTTCACTATGAAGCTAAAGTTTATTTTCAGGAACTGTTTAAATATTCCGTTCTCAATAGTGCACCATAAATTTATGATGAACCAATTTATTGAGTTCCTAATGGAAAACAATGTTTGCTTCCCATACTTATTATTTAAAATAATACTGTGACTTTGTCAAATGAGCATTACTAGAATATTGATTTAGTGTCGCTATAATCTCAACATTCAAACTAAAACAAAATTTCAAGTCAAATACGCCATAAAAATAGTTTTCAACTTGAAACACAGCATGAAATCCATGGAGTTACTCGAAAACCTCAAATTAATCTCTTTTGATATCCGAAACTTATTTTCTCTTGAAACCAAAATAGCTATCTCACCACAGCGAAGTCTATGATAAAAAGATGTAAGGAAATTAAACTAAAACACTCTAATTTGCGCTAGTAGTTTTTGTCCATCCGCATATGAAACATCCTATCGGGTGTATTTTTTAGAGTGATAGAACCTTAAATTGAAATAAATCACATTTAAATTAAGATAGAACTTATTTTTTTTTATTTGAAAGATAATATTCCATGACATTTATGTTTTAAAAATAATTTCCAGCATATGTCCATCAGGACTAGCTCTGAGGAACCGCATTCGACCAGACCAATTTTGGACCACTTTTTCGAGTAATTCAGGCCTTATTCAATCAATAACACAAGTTTTGTTGGCTTCCAAAGTGTCTATCGTTTCTGGTTTATCAGCATAAACCAATGACTTGACATAACCCCAAAGAAAATAATCCAATGGAGTTATGTCGCATGATCTTGGAGGCCAATTAATTGGACCATTTCTCGAAATGATGTTCGTCCCATCATGAAAGACACAACTTCACAAAAATGCTTCCAACTCGCCTATAAAATATAGAATATCTGAAGATGTGGCCAATCATTTTAAGAAATATTTTAATTATACACCAATAATTTGGATACTTACATCAAAAATAAAAAAGACAAATCAGACAATTTCCAGAAATCAGGATCTGAAAATTGGCTTGCAATTATTGTCCTTTAGTTCATATTATACTACTCTGTCAAGAAAGTACCGGAAATTTTCAATTAAAACAACATTTTTACATTTAATCGTCAAAATTTATTGGGTCGCCTTCAAAATAGGCTCCATTTGCTCCAATACATCTATGCCAACGGCACTTCCAATTATTGAAACATTTTTTATAGGCGCTTTCCGGGATGGACTTTAGCTCTCGCGCCGAATTTTGTTTTATGGCTTCAATCAACTCAAAACGGGTGCCACGAAGGGGCAATTTTAGTTTTGGGAAGAGGAAAAAGTCGCAGAGATCCGGCGAATACGGTGGTTTCTGAAGCACGTTTGTTGAGTTTCTGGCGAGAAAGTCAGTCACAATCGTAGCTCTGTGAGAAGGCGCGTTATCGTCATGCAAAATCCATGAGTTGTTCGCCCACAAATTTGGCCGCTTCTTACGGATACGCTCACGCAAACGTTTCATAACGCCTAGGTAATACTCCTTGTTTACCGTCTGACCCTCTGGAACGAATTCGTAGTGCACCACGCCACGGATATCGAAGAAAACAATGAGCATCACCTTCATTTTCTAGCGGCTTTGGCGTGGTTTTTTCGGTTTCGGCTCATTTTTTGCCACCCATTCCGATGATTGCTGGCTTGTTTGCATATCGTACTCGTAGACCCAGGTCTCATCACCAGTTATAATGCGTTCCATGAATGTAGAGTCGGAATTACAGGGATCCAGCATGTCTGAAGCAACCTGTTCGCGATGACGTTTTTGAAGAAAATTCAGGTCTTTCGGTACGAGTCGTGCGGCCACCTTTCTCATGCCCAAAATATCAATCAAAATCGTACGTGCGGACTCGTGGGCTATCTTAAGATCATGTGCTATCTCTCTCAAGCTGGTACGACGGTTTTTCAGCACCCTTTCCTTAATTTTATCGACGTTATCTTCGATCGAAGTCGTCGATGGGCGACCACTTCACGACCGTCCATGAAGGCTCTGTACCACTGATATGTACGAGTTTTCGATAGAGCATTATCACCAAAGGCCTTTTGCAACATTTTCAATGCATCGGCACACGAAAATTCATTTTCAACACAAAACTTTAAACAAATTCTTTGCTCAACGTAATCACCCATAGTAAAAATCGGCACGCACTCTGACATCGACTGACTTAATCAGCTGTTGCAAACACACTAGGAAAATCTAGGAAAAAAAAATTTTACCTGCCTCATTGCCCCGCCAGATTTAAATCGATAATTCCCGGTACTTTCTTGACAGAATGTACATCCCTTTCTTACACCCCATTTGGAAGTATGTTTATCCTGGAGATTGCATACTAATTGATTGACGTTAATCAATTACTATAATAGGAAAAAAAGGTATCTCTACATATCAAGTATTTCTTTACACCATGTATTTCAAGGTGTTTGCAAAAGATTTTGAAAAGAGATTATTTTCCATTATACATAATATATAAGAAGGATTCGAATTCACGTTAGATGGTGAGTAAAATTTTGATGAATCATATATTCATACTCCATAAACTCCGTATGTCATGAGATTCAATACACGAAAAGTTTAACTCATAAGTGTCATAAGGCTGCCTCAGATAAACGAAACTCACCGGCGTTCTCTTGTTCTCAGAACTTATATGCATAATGTTCAGTAACCCGCAGACTCATGGTCGATTTGAACGATCCTCGAAAAAAATTTACCACCATCCTGAGAAGGAATCTCCAGGATCCATTTCAAAGTATGAAAGCGCGCGGAACGCCAACTTCTTGTTACAACTTCTCAGGCGTCGGTCCTGGGGGTACAATTACTTTTGATGAATTTAATTCAGACTGCTGAACTTATTTCACACCTCTGATTAAACGAGTTAACTTCTAGATAAGTGGCGAAATCAGTGTTGTTTGATGAAGTTTGGACGGAGGCAGGCGTCTGTGAATAACGTTTTCTTGCACCACATAACAGTCGGGCTTTTGAGCTGGCTTTTCGAGAGATTCAAATAATCAGAATTGTTCTTCGACAATTCTTATTATTCGGTCCGTAAAGGTGGGAATAGAATTGATGCTTAGTGAAGAGAGTTGTTGGATTTCTACGAAATTGAGCAAGGTGTTTTTGATATTTACCAGGCAGGTAACTCTACCTGCCTGGTACACATCGAGAGTATATTTTTGGAGCTCGGCCTAGAAATACCCACACAGTCCCTCCCTTTGTACTCTGACCAAACGATCACGTAACATTCACACACACAATCTCTCTCTCTATTTTTTCTCGGAACAAGTAAGTTCTAATCACATTTTTTCCCCCTCTCTCACTCCCCCTTTCTCTCTCAAGTTCTAATCACAGTTTCTCTCTCAACTCTCAATTTGCATTCACTCCAACTTTCCAAGGAATACCCTCTCTTGATAACACATAATACAACAAAAAGCCTGAAAGTGAATGTAAGGGGCACACTCCAACAACGTTCACAAATAATCCACATTCATCATGTGTAAAGGCACAAACCACAACATGTAATCTTATGCGCAAAACACTTTGCGCATGCACATTCTATAATATTTCAATATCGTTATATAATGCATAATCTGTGTACTGTGGCTGCTTCCAAATTAACTAAGTTTCTCTACGATAGAAGAATAACCACAGAAACCATAGACGAAATTTCATGTTATTCTTGATGTATCAAGTCAAATCTTTCTTGAATACAGACCAGTCTCCCAGAGACCATGGGACCTAGCACACACAGAAGAAGTACAGTAAGTTAATTTTGTATAAATTATCATTTTATGATACATATACTGAATTGTTTCAGCCGTTACTATTTGGTAGTTGATCATAATTAAAACAAACTGTAGAAATTACTATGTTTTACTACCAATAAAAATATATATTACACATTTTCTTGTGACTCGAGTTTGGGATGAGCTATCCCATCATCAGACAACTGAAGACCTAACAGTGGTACAGTATTTTTTAAACAAAAGTGATAAATATTTTTAATATTTCAAGAAATTCTAAGTAACACCTAATAGTGGTACAGAGGTTTACAATCGGAACGTGATAAAAAACCGGGTTAAAAAAGAGGGGTCTTCTAACAGATATCGGAATGTCGGCAATCGACAAAGAAGGTTGTTAAACAGATGGTACCCATTTAAATATCCCAAATAATTTTTGGGGTTACATAGTTCCGTGCAGTCATTCATTATTGTCACATTATTTTGTTGTATATTTCAAATATTTGGATTTACAAAGCTCCATACAGTCATCATCCAAATATTTGAGATATACAACAAAATAATGTAAAAATAATGAATGACTGTACGGAACTATGTAACCCCAAAAATTATTTGAGATATTTAAATGGGTACCATCTGTTTAACAACCATCTTTGTCGATTGCCGACATTCCGATAGAAGGCCCCTCTTTTTTAACCCGGTTTATTATCACGTTCCGATTGTAAACCTCTGTACCACTATTAGGTGTTACTTAGAATCTCTTAAAATATTCAAAATATTTATCACTTTTGTTTAAATACCACTGTTAGGTCTTCAGTTGTCTGATGAAGGGATAGTTCATTTCCCGAAACTCGAGTCACAAGAAAATGTGTAATATATATTTTTATTGGTAGTAAAACATAGTAATTTCTTCAATTTGTTTCAAGTATGATACATATTTTATACTTCTACATATTTTCTATACTTGTAGTATTCTTTTAATTCCCGAAACCAGGTTCAACCATTTAATCATTTACTTAATACAGTTCACTTATCTCTTATATAGTTTTTTACTCTATATTATTAGTTATATGTAATGATAATTCCAACACCAAGTCTACACACAGGGATGCACAGCCCCCAAAAAAGTTCCAAATCACCCCATCCGCTGAAAAAATAATGACCACGAACTCTTTGGATTCTAAAGATATTTTATTGATAGAAAGCACTCAGAAGGGTGAAATCATCACAGTAGTGTCAAACGCAAGCACTTTGCGTAATTTAAGAGAAGCCATTAAAGGAAAAAGATTATGAAAACTCACAGCAGGGGTGTTGCCGCTTAACGACAACGCGCCGGTTCACAAGGCTGCTGTGCGGAAATGTGGTTTTGAAGAAATTACTCATCCTTCGTACAGTTCATACTTGGCCGTCTTTTCCCAAATGTGAAAAGAAAACTTCGTGGAAAGGGATTTTCCGACGATAAAGAACTGGAGGTAGCAATTAATACCTATTTTGAGGAGAAGAATATTTTTTTAAATGTTAAGATAAGCTCACTTCTCGATCTAACAAATGTATTGAAGTTCTAGGAGACGGTATATAAAATTTTTCCACAATTTTCTTTCTTGTTTATACCGGGAATATATTAAACAATTCTTGTTATGTATTGTGCTCACTTTTACTTAGTACAAAAGTATCGGAACATAAAGAATTTCTCTACTAGGATAAACATTTCTACATCAGTGATAGCAAAAGCACCCATATAAACAATTTCTTTGATTCTTCATGTTCGTGGCTCAATCAAGGAGAGTGGGGTTTAGTAGAGGACGTTTATGCTTTTATCTATTTGCTCAGTACGCAAACATCCATACAGTTTTTTTGACTCGCTCAAATATTTACAACGAATCGACCTTAACTCGCTTCTTCCTATTCGTTATAAAAGTTCTACTATTATAGGTAAAGTTGAAATATGAGCCGTTTTTATCTAAATGATGAAATGGTAACCGTTCCGATTGCATATAGCTTTGTTTACGTAGAGGAAAGCAGTAATGGGGACGCTTCCATGAATATCTGATGGTTTTGGTTGGAATTTTCAGGGCTGAAGTATCTTTTTTCCGCCAACTTCATCATTTATTTGCCCTATTACATAAGATTATACGAACGAACCTGAATTGTTCGTATTTTTGGAAACTTTTGCGTAGTATAAATTTCAACTAATGCTTTGCGGTTTCTGCAGAGGTCGACTTCGTTGGATTATTCGGTTGAGTAGGCTGTTTTTTGCCAACATCATTAATTGAATTGAAGGACTACTGGGGATTCTGAGATAGATTGGTCGAAAAAGTCGATCTTGGATGAAAAATAGATTGATTAGTTAGAGATTCTTCTGCCTTTTAATTGTTAACAATAAAGTTAAGCCTAGCATTTGAATTAATCATTATGAATTATTCGATATTTGATGAAGTCGATCTTTACTTGGTGGAAATTGTCAACGATTAGTAAATGGAATTCAATTTCCACAAACCTTTTATTGATGAATGACAATTATTTCGCCATACTGTGGTTTATTCATGTTCTACATTTGAATTGATACTGTGTGAAAATTCACATGGGTTTTCATATATGTTTCGAAAGGTATTGCAGCAAATGGGATGATAGAAAATTGTTTGTTGCCAATTAGGTGTAGAAAAACCGACAATGGCAATAAAAGTTTTTGTGGTTGTAGCTGGTAAAACTAGATGAAGAAATTCAATAGAGGTGACCTATTGGTATCTGTTTGTTCGTTCAGAAGGATCTTCTGGGAATTATATTGATTTATTTTAAGTTATAATGAGAATTTTAATCTAGATGGTTTATTCTCGATATGGATTATTTCATGTTCAAATATTAAACGGTTGGCATATGTTGAATGTATGGAATTTGAAGTGTAATCCTTTTGATGTTCGTGAATTCTCTTATTAAATGATCTTTCAGTCCAATATCAACCATTATTATCTTTGTTTGATTTATCTTTATTATTTTTAATGTATTTGTCTATGTTGTTTGTGGTTCTGAAAGCTGCTGTGTAATTGAAATTCCTATGTATGAAATTTGTATGATTTCTTCCAGATGGGATCTTTTGTGGAAGGATAAAAATGAGATGATGCTTTACCTCAAAGGACCCCGTCAGTACTGTGTCCAACAAGAAATTTCACCTGCAATTAATGACTTAAAAATATTCAAATATAAAATTCAACGAATTCCTGAAATATTGAAGAAAATTTAGATTTAAACAGGTTCAATTCAAAAATCAGTTTGAATGTGAGTCAATACTCAATATAAGTAAAATTTAAATGACCTTAAACTCAGAATTGTATATTCTAACTTCAAATTGATTCTTTTTTAATCAATATAAAATTATTTTCAATGTCTCGGAAAAAAACCTTTTACATCCCGACATGAAACGTATTGATACAAATGTATATTAACATACGAATATCAGAAAATCCACTATTCCTAAATTATCTGAAATTCTCAAAATACGGGATCAAATTAAAAAAAATTGAACGAGAATTCCAACATTTGATAGCTATTTCGGTCTCTAGACCTCTTCAGAAATTTATTGAATTCGTATTCAAACATATAACAAGATCAAAATTTATCTCACTAAATAAGATAAAACCTAGGAAGAATAAACTCGAAGTAAGCTTTAAAGTATCCGAAATAAAACGGAAGTTATCAACGTGTTGTTACTTATAACCTATAACTATTTGTACTCGGAACACAGAAAAACATACAAACCTTATTCCCCCCAAATAATGTCCCATGATGAGAAAAATAACCAGAATTTCAAAAATAATATTATAAATAATTGAGGAATATATTGTGAATATTCAGACTCTATATGAATTTATCTCATAATTCAAAAATCAATTTGAATTTGAGTCAAATTTCGAGTTTATTCGTTCCAGGTTTTATCTTATTTGGTGAGTTAGAAATTAAATAATTTGAAATAAGGTTATTCTGATTTTCACAAATTTTTATTGTTGTAACTCACAACAATTGTTTCGCTATCACAGTAGCATCATCAGGTAAGATCACATTTTGAATAACTAAGCTTGTTTCCGAAATCCGTGGCTATTTATATTACAGTAACTACAATAAATTTTTATTAGGCACTAAAACCCAAAAAAGGGGGGTCCCTGCAAATTCCAGCTTATCTGAATATATTTAACAGAGGTGAGCTATTTAAATCTATTTGTTCGTTAAGTAATATTCCAATTTACAACAACAAATAGATTTAAATAGCTCACCTCTGTTAAATATATTCAGATAAGCTGGAATTTGCAGGGACCCCCTTTTTTGGGTTTTAGTGCCTAATAAAAATTTATTGTAGTTACTGTAATATAAATAGCCACGGATTTCGGAAACAAGCTTAGTTATTCAAAATGTGATCTTACCTGATGATGCTACTGTGATAGCGAAACAATTGTTGTGAGTTTAACAATAAAAATTTGTGAAAATCAGAATAACCTTATTTCAAATTATTTAATATGGATTTTCACCAAGTAAGGACTGATACAATTCAATATTTGAGTTAGAAATTGATCTTGTTTTATATTTTAATCTGAATTCAATACATTTCTGAAGAGGTCCAGAGAACGAAATAGCTATAAAATGTTGAAATTCTCGTTCAATTATTTTTATTTGATCCTATATTTTGAGAATTTTAGATAATTTTGAAATAGTGGATTATCTTGTATTTGTATGTTAATATACATAATTAAATAGTTTTTGTTTATAAATTTGTATCAATTCGCTTCATGTTGGGATGTAAAAAGTTTTTTTCCGAAGCATTGAAAAAAATGTTATATGCATTATATATAAGGTATCAGTTTGATAGTTTTTGTATATAGTTTCAATATATGTTGTAGAAGTTAGAATATATAATAGTGAATTTTAAGTCAGGTACAATTCATATTGGAAAAAAATGTGAAAAAAGCCAATTTGAAGTCAGGAGATTTTGCGCGCTTTTTCATATCACCCATGATTCTCACGAAATTTGCATTACATTCTTCTCATTATTTTAAGTCTAAATGCTAAATTTAAATTCGATCATAGGACTTTGGCTATTATTTTTGTAATGTTCAATACATCTCTGCTCACAATTCTTTTTGAATCTTCTAATTAAATGCTGGGCCGTATAGAGTTTGGATTTGGAAGTAGTGATTATTTCGAGTTTAACAACATTGAATCATTCGTATTTTGACAGAAAGTTAATTTATTAATATTTGATTAGAAATTAACGAAATGAGTCGATTTTTGTTTGAACAAAGCAAACAATATAAGGTTTCACTTTAACCATTATTTCCTCTTTGAAAACTGATTATCAATATGAATTTCCAGGTTAAATATAAGTAATAGAGTAATGAATCTTTGACTTATCCAGATAAAAACTTATTCCATACTATCCTGAAATCCTTACCATTAGAAAGAATCTTTTCGTCTGTTTTTTGGGAATAATAGCATCCAACTTACAGACAATATTCAATCTGTCCAATTGCCCAAAGATTGTAGATTGATTTCTTTTGATGTGCAAAATTCATTCCCTAGTATACCTCCAATTGAAACAAAACAAATTGTATAAAATCTATTGATTAAAAACAATACCAACCCAAAAATAATATTCTTAATTGGCTCGAAATATGTCTTTAACAAAACTACTTTCAATTTAACGGAACAATCTATTATATATTTCTAACAATGGTTTAATAATGGGTAATCTACTCAGTTCAATTTTAGCTGAAATCTTTATGGATAATCTAGATCCTAAATCCGACAAGCAAATATTTTTTTTATTGGTATAGACATGTAAATGACATTTTTTGTTGTTTCAAAGGCACTGACCGACATGTACATATCTTTTCGAAGTTCATCAATAAACTCCACCCAAAAATTAAATTCACGATCGAAGAAGAAACGCACCAAAATACTAATTTTCTTTACCTCACAATAACAAGACTAGATAATTTACACGATTTTAGTATTTTTCACAAACCCAAACATACAGATATCACAATACATACAACTTCAAATCAGTCCATCAACCAAAAGATGTCAGCATATAATAGTTTAATTCATAGACTTGGAATGTCCCTTTGAATTTAGAAAACTTAAACGAATAGCATCAAAAACGGTTACAACCCTTTTCTTATAGACAAAATGGTATCCAATAAACAAAAAAAAAAATGGCATTAAATCTCGTGTACCCAATCACAAAAGAGGACAATACACAGAAATATTTTTCATTATTTTATGGTAATAGATTATCTGGAAGTATTGCTAAAGATCTCAAAAATATTTTCAATTACAACGCAGCCTTTAAAACCATCAATAACCTAAGTAGCTACATAAAAAACAATAAGGATCGAACAAATAAAGAAAATAAATCTGGAGTCTACAAGTTGACTCGCAACGATTGTCCTTCATTATACATTGGCCAGACAGGTAAATCATTCAAGAAAAGAATCCAGGAACATCAAAGGTTTTATATATCTGATTCCGTATATTCAACATATGCTAATCATCTTAAAGAAGTCAGGCATAATTTCAACAATAACTATAAAATTATCCACGTTGAAAGCAAAATTTCTAGATTAACACTTTTAGAATTTCTTGAAATCGACAGACACAATGCCCGTAAAATCCCTTTGAACGAACAAACAGATGTTGCCAAGTCTCCATTACTGAATATCTTTCCCTAATGGCATTTTTAGTGGCAAACTGCAATAAACACCTTAAGTTTTTATGACTTTTTCCTCCATTATTTTGTCACGTACCTAGCAATGTGTTTAAACTCGGTTGCACTGAACACCATCAGCCAGTAGAATGTAGATACCTGAAGAAGCCACATCGTGGTGAAACAATTGTTGTATTACAAACATTTTTGTGAAATTAAAATACTGCCTCCTATATATTTAAATTAAAATGAGTTTCTACCAAGTAAAGATCGTATTAATCAAACAATTATTGTCAGACTAATAGAACATAAATATTGTAACTGAGTATCGCGTGTAAATAACACTCTGAGATTTTCATTTTGATTGAAAAGTTTGAGTATCCTTAGGCGTTCTGCATATCAGACATAAACGGTGGGCCATCTAAAGTTTTGAAGAAGTGGTTATTTCGAATCGGGCAGCACTTGTGCGATTCGTGTTTTGACAGAAAGTTACTTTAATATTTCACATTAACGAACTGGGTACATACACGCTTGAACAAAACAAGAAAATATTAAAAACTTATATCCAATATGGTGAATATTCTATCTAAATTGTTAGAAATTTAGATGGAAAATTCAATAGAAATCAAATGCCTGCATACCAAATTTTATATATTAAATTTAGTACTTTCTAAGAAATGTTAATAATATTTGATAACCAAAGACATTCCACATTACAAACGTGTTCCTCCACATAAGATTCTTCTTGTAGTTTTTTGTCTGTCTCAAGTTATCCGGAACCGAATCTCATCACATTTCTTTTTCATGAGCAGTATTTCCTGACAGCTTCCTAGTTTCTTCCATTTTCTGGGGCATAATCCCTGGGATAAATAAGCTTCCTCCATAAATGATCCTTTCAACCCCTGATCCAACACAGTATGCATTAATATGTAACGGATTTTCTCATGGTGAGAAATATCGCTTATTAAAGCAGCGGAATTTTTCATAACTGACAAATTTCCAGCACGTACTGCTAAATGAACATCATTACTGGAGTTTGAACATAAGCAACTGGATGAAAGATGTCGAATAAATTTATGTTGACTACGTACAGAATGTTTTCAACGTAATCCTGAGGAACGTGGGGATATGGACATAGAATCATAGACTTATTATTCTATTTTAATGTGTCTATGCATAGAATATCGTCTTATTCTTTAGTTGTATGGAAAGTATTGATTAATTTGTTCCGGTTTTCAGCTGAAATTCCACTTATTTCAAGAGCATAATTTCTGGATCATGAATGTTCGGCTTTGGTATTGATGTTGAAGTTGAAGGCAATTAGTGGCCAGGCGAAGCAAAATATTAATCGAAAAATATAAAGGAGTATTTTATTTCCACAAAAATGTTTGTACTACACCAATTGCTTCAACATGATGTGGCTTCATCAGGTATCTACATTCTACTGGCTGATGGTGTTCAGTGCAACCCAGTTTAAACACATCTTCTACAATTTTAATTTCAAAAATGTTTTTTGAAGAAACTTTAAGAATTAAATTAATGTCTTTATAAGCACTGCTCATATTTAATAGACGTATGAAATCAAAATTCATCATACAATATCAAATGGAATTAGGAAAAACCAACGAATATAAATTGGTAATTGAAATTAAAATATAAATAAGCAAACATTTCTTGTTTCGTTCCAGGCATGCGTACTGAACTCTTCAGACAAACGTACGACGCCCTGTTTGTTACAAAATGTATTGTTTTCTGATCCTATATAAATGATATTTAAATAAATTACTTCAAAAAATCTCAAAACATGTAGCACATCCTCAAGAAATAATTAAAATTACGATGAGATCAGTTCAACTTTACATATAAAAATAATAAACTCAATTAAACAATGTATAGACTTACCGAGTGCCATCTTAGAAATACATGATCTTGTATGATCTTGTGAACATGGAACATAGAGTACCTTGGATATAAATGTACCTATTTAAATGTTTTTTTTTTACAAGATCATGTATTTCTAAGATGTCACTTGGTAAGTCTATACATTGTTTAATTGATTTTATTATTTTTATATGTAAAGTTGAACTGATCTTATCGTAATTTTAATTATTTCTTGAGGATGTGCTACATGTTTTGAGATTTTTTGAAGTAATTTATTCAAATATATTGAATATTTCAAATAAATTAGTTTTTGAGAAGTTCTTGAAATTATGTTTTATATTCTTGAGAGAGTGTTATTTTTCATTGATATAGGATCAGAAAACAATACATTTTGTAACAAACAGGGCTTCGTACGTTTGTCTGAAGAGTTCAGTACGCATGCCTGGAACGAAACAAAAAATGTTTGCTTATTTATATTTTAATTTCAATTGACAATTTATATTCGTTGGTTTTTCTTAATTCCATTTGATATTGTATGATGAATTTTGATTTCATACGTCTATTAAATATGAGCAGTGCTTATAAAGACATTAATTTAATTCTTAAAGTTTCTTAAAAAAAAAAATTTCTTGAAATTAAAATTGTAGAAGACGACAGATCAAATCTGTTTTAATATTCAAAAAAGAGTATTGTTTTATATAATAATCTACCGCAGAGTGTTAGGTCTCTCAGTACTAGAGACTCAATCTGTTAAATCTTTGTTACTGAGATGTTACTTTAATGTGCATGAATATCTCTCTTATTTATTCTAACCTGTTATTCTGACCTTTCTTATACATGTGTAAAAGGATCAATAAATTAATATTATTAACAACCTTATAATTTTCTTCAATGTATGTATATATTAAAGACCTTGTTCTGTAGGATCAAAGTGTTTCCTATAATCCCGCAACTCGTGGTGTAATAGGAATGAGAAGCACCTTGTAATATTACACCTACGGAATTCCGCATCAAATTAAGTTTCAGAACACACCACTGAGGAAACTATCGCCCCAAGTATTATCGAGACAGTGGCGCCGCCACGTAACAGATGACCACAACGTGATTTTTGGAATGCCGGAGGGCTCTCTGCGAAATTAATCAGTTTTTATCTTTCGGGCAATTTGTCTGCGGATTTGAAAGTAAAATAGATGAGGAAATCGTGTTGTGGCCAAGAAGCGTACGAAACTTCTTAGAACTTCTCGGTTAGATCGGTTCGGTTCAAAACAATTTATCGAATCGAAAAAGTGGAATAGCCTGATTGGGATTTATGTTCGACCCAAGAGTTTATCGCTAATTTCGAAGCTGCGATCTCTGAAGTGGCCGAAACTTGGAACTGACAACCGCCGACTTGAATGGACGGGTCTTTTGTCAAGGGACTCTCGATGGAAAAGAAATGTTCTCGATGCCTGATCGGTATCTATGTAGGTGTATTGTCTGTTTCGTTGAATGGCAATTTTTGTTTTTTTTTTTTGGGATGTAACTCGGATAGTTTTATTCCAGCTTTCATCAAAAGTGTATCATCAAGTGGGTGTCTGTCCATTCATTAACATGCTCCTTTGAAACATCATGAAGAGAAAGAAGGAGATGTTTTCTATTTGTTACAAACAGGCATTCATGCTGATTATGTAAATCAGGTAAATATGAACGGACAGGATAGTATTTCTAGCAAATGGAAATGTTTCACTTCTATACCGTTGAAGTTTGGTATTCTGTAGGTCAAGAAATCAAGAACTTACACAGCTGGTGAAAGTCGTTTTCCTTCAAGGTTCAATATAATCAAAAATAATATCCATTTTTTATTTGAAAAAATTTACACAGTCTTTATGTTTCACAATCTATTCAGAATCCTGACACGTGTTTTGGTCTGTCAACCATCTTCAAAGGGGTACAAAAAGGAACTGAACTTAAAATTGAAAAAATTCTTTTATTATAAAGGGAGATTTCATTTAGAGGTACTTTTTGTGGTGGGGATTTAATTGCAGATTGCGCATGCCTCGTGTTAACTAAAATGCCATTTCTGTTCAGTAGTGTTTGACAATTTATAATGGAAAGACTTAGCCCGGCACAGCGTCTACAAATTGTTCAACTTAATTACGAAAATGGGCTATTTACGAAGAATGTGTATCGGGCGCTTAGAGCCATGGTCCACATAACAAACGCACAATTAGCTCTACCATCTTTGACTTTGAGACCCAATTTTCATTATTGGATAATACTCGACCAAATAGACCACACCCAGCACGTACTGAAGAAAATATAGGGACGGTAGCTGAGAGTGTACGCGAAGACCGTGAAGTGTCGATTCGTCGCCGTTCTCAACAGCTTGGCCTGTTATATTCAACAACTTTGCGTATTTTACTTAAGGATCTTTCTTTAAAAGTTTACAGAATTCAACCAGTGCAAGATCTGAAGCCGACTGACCTTTCGAATCGTTTCCGTTTTAGTCGTTGGGCTCCTGTCAAACTTGCAGAAGATCCACTGTTTTCAACAAAAATTTTGTTCACCGATGAGGCCCATTTTTGGCTTAATGGGTTCGTAAATGAACAAAATGCGCATATTTGGGTTTCAATAGCTGAAATTGAATCCAGAAAAAACAACTGTTTGGTGTGGTTTATGGGCCGGTGGAATAATTGGTTCATATTTCTTCTACACATTCCTCGTAGAACGTAGAAAGATCCTTAAGTAAAATACGCCAAGTTATTGAATATGACAGGCTAAGCTGTTGAGAACGGCGACGAATCGACACTTCACGGTCTTCGCGTACACTCCTCACTACCGCCCCTATATTTTCTTCATTTGCAGCCAAATATTTACACAAATTATAAACTGGTGCATTCATATATGAAACAACAGGTCTCATAGGAATGTATTCTTTATGTAATTTTAGCATTCCATAAACAACAGGTGATATAGGATTATCAACAAGTTTTTGGGTTTTATACACTAAAAATATTCTTGTAATCATTAGACAATTGTTTCACCGATCCGTGAAAGGTATTTGTTTGATCTGATTTTAGTTCTCTGAAATTTTCTGATTTTATTAAGTCTCCCATTTTGGTTTTATACTCTGTGTTTGACATAATGGTTAGGTTATTTCCTGTGTCTGCTTTGCTTATAATTAGATAATTAGATTGAATTTTGTTTTTTATCTGTTTTATTATTCTATTTTCAGAGTTGTTAAACGTACGCATATTTTTCAAATTGAAATTTTGAGCTATTAGAAATTTATCACTCAATTTTTTGATACGTCTTACATTGATTAAGTTTTAGAAGCTAACGTTTCTATGTCTTTCAAATTATACTTATCTCGAGGCAATAATTCAGTCCTTTCTTTAATACATTCAAATCTGTTTCATCTTCCGTGAGATTTTTTACTATATCATAAAAATAAATTCACAGTTTAACTTTTCTTGGCTTGTTTGGATGGGGCTTGCTTCTTTAAATCGTCTGAGATTGTTCAACTTCTTAAGTTGACCTATGTATTGTTGGTGGTACTTTCGTCTTTGGTACCATTTATGAATTTCCTCATTTAGCCAATTGCGGTAGGCTGCGTGTACTGACGTCTCCGCTTCATTGAAATAATGGGAACATGTAATTTTCATATATTTCGGATTGATATTCTGCCTGAGGCACTGTTTGTTGAACCATAAATGGTTCTTCTTTTTGAGAATAGTCTTTTTCTAAATTTAATTCTAAATATTTTTTAATTAAATTTTTTGAAACTAAAATTATAGGATACTAACAAACTAAATAGGTTTTGATATGCAAATTTTGTAATATTCCTTCTATCAAGTAAAAACCTCTTCTTATTATTTTATCTTAAAACATTTAAGGATTATGTGGCTTAAGTGTGAAGTTGCGTTCGAAAAAATACAATTAAATCCTCAGTCGAGAAAAAACGGAATTACTTTCCGTAAAACCTTATATAGGGTGTTGTTTTTAGAGTGATAGAACTTTCGATAGGAATAGCTGTGATTTCACAGAAGGTAAAAGCCATGTTGTTTCGACATTTCTATTCAGTAAATATTGACAAATTATCATGGAAAGACTCACGCCGCTACAACGTTTACAAGTTGTTGAAATTTATTTTCAAAATCAGTGTTTTATTCGCCAAATTTATAGAGCACTTCGTGAAATTTATGGTTTACATAATCGTCCATCAGAGCAGCTTATTCGTCGAACTATCGATAGATTTCGGACAACATTTTCTCAACTCGATGCAACAACAACAACAAGACAAAGAACTGTACGTAGAGAAGAAAATATCACTGCAGTAAGTCATAGTGTTGACAATGATACAGATTTGTCTATTCATCGACGTTCACAACAAGTTGGACCCTGAGCATCCACCACATTGAGAATTTTGTGTAAAGATCTTGGTCTACACCCATACAAGATCCAACTGGTTCAAGAACTAAAGCCACTTGACCATAAAAAGCGTCGTTTGTTTGCTGATTGGGCCCTAGAACAGCTTGAAGTTGATCCACTTTTTTATCGTAAAATTATGTTTAGTGCTGAAGCTCATTTCTGGTTGAACGGCTATGTAAACAAGCAATATTGCCTTATATTGAGTGAAAACAATCCTCATGAAGTTCTGCAGATTCCATTGCATACTGAAAAATGCACTCACTGTATTGTGTGCTTCATACGCTGGAGGCATCATCGGACCATATTTCTTTAAAAACGATGGTGGAGCTAACGTTACAGTGAATGGTGCTCGTTACAGATCGATAATCAATGATTATTTGTTTCAGAATTTGAATCGTATCGATCCAGAAGTGTTTTGGTTCCAACAAGATGGTGCTACACCTCATGCTGCTACCCTTACAATTGATTTATTGAAAGAAATATTTGGCGATAACATTATTTCGAGAAATCGCCCAATTAATTGGCCTCCAAGATCATGCGATATAACTCCACTGGATTATTTTCTTTGAGGTTATGTCAAGTTATTGGTTTATGCTGAGAAACCAGAAACAATAGACGCTTTGGAAGCCAACATAACTCGTGTTATTGATGGAATAAGGCCTGAATTACTCGAAAAAGTGGTCCCAAATTGGTCGAATGCGGTTCCTCAGAGCTAGTCGCGGTGGACATATGCTGGAAATTATTTTCAAAACATAAATGTCATAAAAATATCTTTCAAGTAAAGAAAAATTGACTTCAATCTTAATTTAAATGTGCTTCATTTCAATTTAAAGTTCTATCACTCTAAAAAAACACTCGATACCATGATGAATTCTCTACATAAGATATAACACCAGAAAAATGGAGATAAATAAGAAAATATCGGGAATAGCGGAAAGTGCATTTCAATTAGATCCAAGTTCATGCTTGATGGACCGGCAACACTGTGGCATCAGAATGAAACGGTTAATAACAGGCCTGATTGGCGTCTTGTATTCTATTCCGTCCCATCCGCATAACTGCAGACACGCATACGCGCCTGCATGCATCACAGCATTCCGGGATGATTTAGTTTGTTATGGCTCAGCAATAATGTGTGATAATTTCAAAATAGACGGGCTAAATTGGTAAATCAAACGGGAATTTGCATCCAATATTGGGTATTGCAGAATAGATAGCTGAAATTGGATTTCGTTAATAATCCCGTTAAGAGCCATGAATTTTTTATGTCGTTACAGCGCGTCGAAACGAACGGAATGTACTGTCGAAATTTTGGCAGTTGGCTTTGCTTTCGTTCCTCTTATTTCATTATCCACTGTTATTCCCGACAAAAGGGATTCGAAAGTACCATGTTTTATTATTTTAATATCGATTTCCTCCTCTCATTCAGAATTTGGGAACTATAGATCTATAGAGTGATAGAAGTTTCGATAGAGATAACTGTGATTTGATAAAAGGTATTAGGAGTACAAATAAGTTTCCGCCGTTTTATTGTAGATGGCGCGGCACGGAGTTTCGGTTAGCTTTCGCAGATGATAACCGGCTTAAAAAATAGTTTGGACATTCAGGAACAACATAACCTATTAATATAATTGATTTTATATTGGTAAAATATAATTTTTATAAGTTGAAAATGTCAAAATTTGAGCCAAGTAAGCGTCATTTGCGGGAAATATTAGTTTACTTCTTTAATTTAAAGAAATCTGCTGCTGAGGCGCATCAATTGCTCGTAGAAGCATATGGTGAGGGTGCTTTGAGTGAGAGAACGTGTCGAGAGTGGTTTCAAAAGTTTAAAAACGGTGATTTCGACGTAGAAGACAAAGATCGCAGTGGAAGGCCAAAAATTTACGAAGATGCAGAATTGGAGGAATTATTGGAGGATGATTCATCTCAAACACAAAAAGAACTTGCTCTAACATTAGAAGTCACTCAGCAAGCAGTCTCACATCGTTTAAAATCATTAGGAATGATTCATAAACAAGGAAATTGGGTTCCGTACGAATTAAAGCCGAGAGATATTGAACGCCGATTATGCTTAAGTGAAATGCTGCTAGCTAGACATAAAAAACAGGGTTTTTTACATCGTATCGTAACTGGTGATGAGAAGTGGATATATTATGACAATCCAAAAAGGAGAAACTCATGGTAATTACTTGGCCACGCGTCAACATCAACAGCAAAACCGAATATTCACGGAAAAAACTTATGCTGTGTATTTGGTGGGATCAGCTAAGTGTAGTGTATTATGAGTTGCTTAATCCGAGTGAAACAATTACTGGAGCCCTCTATCGAACACAATTGATGAGATTGAGCCGAGTTCTGAAGGAAAAACGCCCTCAATACTATTCTAGACACGAAAATATTATTCTTCTGCATGACAATGCTCGTCCACATGTTGCGGCTCCCGTAAAAAAGTACTTGGAAACACTTGATTGGGAAGTGTTACCCCACCCGCCGTATTCACCAGACATTGCACCGTCCGATTATCACCTGTTCCGGTCCATGGCACATGCTCTGACGGCGCAGCGGTTCACATCTTATGAGGATACCAAAAATTGGGGTGATTCGTGGATAGCCTCAAAAGACAAGGAGTTCTTCAGACGTGGGATTCGAATGCTGCCTGAGAGATGGGAAAAAGTGGTTGCAAGTGATGGGCAATATTTTAAATAAATTTATATTACCGTTCTTCTATAATAAATATTTAATTCGTGTTGAAAAACGGCGGAAACTTATTTGTACTCCTAATAGAAGATATGTTATTTTGACATTTCTGTTCAGTGAGCATTGACAAATTATCATGGAGAGACTCATGCCGCAACAGCGTTCACAAATTGTTGAAATTTATTTTCAATATCATTGTTCTATTCGCCAAACATATAGAAAGCACTTCTTGAAATTTATGGTTTACAAAATCGTCCATCAGATCAGCTAATTCGTCGAACTATCGATAGATTTCGGACAACATTTTGTCTATTCGATGCAACAACAACAAGATGTACGTACCGAAGAAAATATCGCTGCTGTAAGTCATATTGTTAATGATGATCAAGATTTGTCTATTCGTCGACGTTCACAACAAGTTGGACTCTGTGCATCCACCACATGGAAAATTTTGCGTAAAGATCCAACTGGTTCAAGAACTAAAGCCACTTGACCATAGTAAGCGTCGTTTGTTTGCTGATTGGGCCCTAGAACAGTTTGAAGTTGATCCACTTTTTTATCGTAAAATTATGTTTAGTGCTGAAGCTCATAAATTTTTTATTCAAAAAACTTTTAGAATTAAATTAATGTCTAAAAAAGCACCGCTTACATTTAATAGACGTATATAATCAAAACTCAATATATAATGTCAAATGGAATAAATAAACCAACAGATATACGAAAGTCATTAAAATTAATGAATAAATATTTAAAGGAGACAAAATTTTGTTTCTGGTCTTACCTTTAAGAACACCAATTGCCTTTTAAAAACATGAACTCACTTAAGAGACTTCTCAAAGAATATAATTTATTTGAAATATTTAATATATTCAAATATTCGAATAAGTTAATTCAGAAATCTCTAAAAACATGCACTATATCTTCAAAAAACAAATATAATTCTAAGCAATTCCTTTTTCGGTCCTCAATAATATTCCAAATATCAAAATCATAAAACTAACCTATATCCAAACAGAAGATAGAACATAGAACATAGATCAATCTTGAATTATAAAGTTGATCTGTGTTTCGGAGCATTAGTCCTTTTACACGTGATGAGGGTTTGGATATAGGTTAGTTTTTTGATTTTGATATTTGGAATATTATTGAGGACTGAAGAAGGAATTGTTTAGAATTATATTTGTTTTTTGAAGATATAGTGCATGTTTTTAGAGATATCTGAATTAACTTATTCGAATATTTAAATATATTAAGTATTTCAAATAAATTATATTCTTTGAGAAGTCCTTTAAGTGTGTTCATGTTTCTAAAAGGCAATTGGTGTTCTTAAAGGTAAGAACAGAAACAAAATTTTGTCTCCTTTAAATATTTATTTATTAATTTCAATGACTTTCGTATATCTGTTGGTTTATTTATTCCATTTGACATTATATATTGAGTTTTGATTATATACGTCTATTAAATGTAAGCGGTGCTTGTTTTAGACATTAATTTAATTCTAAAAGTTTTTGAATACAAAATTTTTTTGAAATTAAAATTGTAGAAGATAAACCTATTTCAATTTGTTTTAATATTCAAAAAAAAATTTTCGATGATTAATGATTATTTGTTTCAAAATTTGAATGGTATCGGCCTAGAAGTGTTTTGGTTCCAACTAGATAACGCTGCACCTCATGCTGCTACCGTAACAATTGATTTACTGAATAAAGATTTGGAAACAACATTATTTCGAGAAATGCTTCAATTAATTGGCCTCCAATGGATTATTCTCTTTGGGGTTATGTCAAGTCATTGATTTATGCTGATAAACCAGTAACAATAGACGCTTTGGAAGCCAACATAACTCGAGTTATTGATTAAATAAAGCCTGAATTACTCGAAAAAGTGGTCCAAAATTGGTCTGGTCGAATGCGGTTCCTCAGAGCTAGTAGTGGTGGACATATGCCGGAAATTATTTCCAAAACATAAATGTCATAAAATCAGCTTTCAAATAAAAACGAATTTGGCTTCAATCTGAATTTAAATGTGTTTTATTTAAATTTAAAGTTCTATCACTTTAAAAAAACAACCGATACAAGGGTAAGCAGGAAAAGTTTCAAAGCAAAATTTTATGCAAATAAAATAATTAGTATAATGAAAAAACTTGAGAAAAAATTCATAGCCATAGTCGCCTAACGCGTTACAAACACAAATCATAAAAAATATGAAATTCCTGCAGAAGAATCCCTAACAATATTATCTGAAATATACCAGGGGTTGCCCCTGAGGCTTCACGTATGACAACACCTCATTTCACGCTTCAATTATATTCCACATCGAATCGAAACGTAAATAAAATAGAATATCTCGGTTTAGGTGCGTTCCATGATGTCAGTTGGAAGCGGCCAACTTATAAATCACGATCGCAGCCTCTGGTCTTTAAATCGATGGAATTTCCATTGGCTTCAGCCGGAAATGGCATTTCCAATAGGGTATCAATTCGAATTTTCACATTGATATCTGGAAATGGGATAAAAGGAATCCCTTTACAGGAGTTTCCTAGATGGCGCGCTAAGATAGTCATCTCTACAGAACGGCTGCAACATTATAGCTGAATGCGAAGAAAATAGGATTTCGATCTTACGGGTATTGTTTTTCGATAATTACGAGGAAAATACTACAAATGAAAAGATTTGAAGAACATGTTCTAATGAAAATTATTAAACGTTAGTAGCGTCAGTTCGTGCTTTGGTGGTTTAATGCATTTTACTGTTTTGTGGCACTTTGCAGCCAGTAGTTCTCCGTAATATGTAAGATTTCGTTATTTAATATTTCCAGTCTATTTAAGGCAAAACTGCTGGGCAATCGTTACCTATAAATGTTTTTTTTTTCAACATCGAAACAGATTTATTAATTTTGTTAGACTCCCATAAATTTTAATTTAAAAAAATTAATTCAAGAACTATTAGAATTAAATAAATGTCTTATAAGCATTGCTTAAATTTAGAAGACATATAAAATCGAAACTCACTATGTAATATCAAATGGAATAAAAAAACCTAACAAATTAAAAATTAATAAATAAATATTTGAAGGAGACAACATTTTGTTTCTGATCTTATATTTATGAAAACCAAACCTTTTTCAAAAATGCATAACATAATTTTAAGAGCTTCTCCAAAACTATTTTACTTGAAATTTCCAATATATTCAGAAAAGTTACCCCAAAAATCACTCAAAACATGTAGCACATCCTCAAAAAACAATTTGAAATCAAATAAGGTCTTCGTCAGTCCAACTTCACATTTAAGAAATAAAATCAATTAACAATAAATAACTTAGCAGAAAGACCTTGTTGTATCCTTTTTGAACAGACACTAAAATTAGAGAACTTTAAAAATCCAATCACGAGGTCTCCCTGGTTAGTTATTTATTGTTAATTGATTTTATTTTTTGAATATCAAGTAAGACTGACGAATATTTAAAACCTTATTTGACTTCAAATTGTTTTTTGAGGATGTGCTACATGTTTTGAGAAATTTTTGTAGTAACTTATTTAAATATTTTAAATGAATTAGTATTGGAGAAGTTCTTAAAATTATGTTTTGCATTTTTGAAAAAGATTTGGTTTCCGTAAATATAAGATCAAAAACAAAATTTTGTCCTCTTCAAATATTTATTCATTAATTTTAATGGGCAATTTATATTTATTGGGGTTTTTTCCATTTGATATTATATGATGCGTTTTGATTTTATATGTATACTGAAAATAAGCAGTGCTTAGTTTAATTCTAAAAGTTTTTGAATAAAATTTTTTGAAATTAAAATTTATAGGAGGCTAACAGGATAAATCTGTTTTGATATTTAAATTGTGTAATAAACCTTCTATCAAGTAAAAAACCTCCTCTTCTTATTTTATTATAGATTTTCAAACTGATATCGTTCCTTCACCAAACTAACTGTTGTTATTTTACTTTTACAGTAGTGAAAAAAGTTATACGCATATCATTTATGTAGTTCTCAGAAGAAATCTTGTATTATACTACAGTTAAGCTGGATTAATTTTCCGAACCCTCCTCAGATTTGATCTGAATAAATCTCTTGAAAAAATTTAAAATTAAACTTTTTAACGTGCATTAGATAACACTGTATCACTTTGTAGACATATGCAATGTTAATTAAGACGATGACTATCGTTCAGTGGAGCAGTGGAAGAATCAGAAGCTCCGCGCAATGCGATGTCGAATAAACGACTGTTCTCTCTCAATGGCATTGTGCTTTGACCGAAAGGCTCTGAAGTCTGATTTCAGTTCAGTGTCGAAGAAAAAATTCAAATAATAATATGGTACTGGATTGAATCAGTCCTTTCTTGGTGAAAATCCATATTAAATAATATTTAAAGAAGGTTATTCTGATTTTCACAATTTTTATTGTTATGTTTACAACAATTATTTCGCTGTCACAGTAGTATCATCAAGAAGGTTTACATTTTGAATAACTAAGCTTGTTTCCGAAATCCGTTTCTATTTATATTAGAGTAAGTACAATAAATTTTTATCTACCACTAAAACCCAAAAAAGGGTCTCTGTGAATTCCAGCTTATCTGAATATATCTAACAGAGGTGAGTTATTTGAATCCAATTGTTGGTTAAGTATTATTCCAATTTTATTGTGATTATTTATATCTAGGGATTCAAAAGGTTTAAGGCATAACTTTTACTTTTAATATGTAGAATTTCAGAATTATGGTTGAAAGTATGTCCTGTTGCTAACAAATGGTTAGAATATGTGAAATTAGGTTTATTATTGAGGAAACTCCTCAAATGTTCAAAAATTCTAGGTCGGAAAGTTCTTCCAGTCTGTCCTATGTAAACTTTAGTGCAATCACCAAAGTTTAACTTATAAGCCCCCGATTTATCATCTTTATGTGTACAGTCTTTATTGTTTTTGAAGAATTTATTCAAGTTTGAATGGGTTTGGAATGAAGTTCTCAAATGGTATTTATTTTTAAGGTATGTAGCAATTTTCTCAGAAATACCTTTAGTGTATTTTAAGGAAATGTATTTGAAATTCTCTTTTATATTGAGATATACCATATTTAAAGCTATTTTATTATTTTTATTCATCAACAATTTGTCTATCAACGTAGGATTATAGTCATTATTAATAGCTATTTGTTTAATTATGTTAAGTTCTGAAATATAATTTTCTCGATTTATGGAAATATTAACTAATCTATGGATCATACAGTTGAATGCTGATAATTTTTTATTTGAAGGATGGTTTGATTTATTGTGTATAATTGAATTCGTATAGGTTGGTTTGTGGAATATTGAAAAATCATGTGAATTACTTATTCAAGTAACAGTTAAATCAAGAAAATTGATATAATTATTATGTTCGATTTCCATAGTGCATTATATTGAAGGATGAATTTGATTGATAAATAAAAAGAATTTTTTAAAAGGCTGTGAAGCGACAGAAAATATTTTGATTCTACTGTGATAGCGAAAGAACTGTTGTACACATAACAATGAAAATTGTGACAATCAGAATAACCTTATTTAAATATTATAAAATGGTACTTTGGTGGTCAATCAATTCAAGAGACAACAACTTCGTTTATTGTTGCCTTTGAAGATAGGCCGATTCCTTCAAGTTCGGCTATTTCTAAAATAACTGGAAAATTCGAAATGTGTGTGTTTACGAACATGCAGGTATTGCAAGATTGATAGATTGATAAATAAATTACTGAACTGGTCGATATGAGAGATAGAAGTGTTTGGAATATTTTGAAAAGGAATGGTTATCGATGTTATAAGGTTCAAACAAAGCAAGAAATTTTTCCAGAAGACCATACCAAACGATAAATGACACAAATAATTTCCTCTGTGAAAATGAGTGCTTAGGTTCTTTTCCACCATAACTGGCTTGGTAATAAAATAAATTCTACGAAAATAACAAATTCGAAAACGAAAACAAATTCCTAAATAAAATTTGAATATCAAAACAGATTTAATCTGTTGTCTTCTACAATTTTAATTTCAAAAAATTCTTTGAAGAAACTTTAAGAATTAAATTAATGTCTTTATAAGCACTGCTCATATTTGATAGACGTATAAAATCAAAATTCATCATACAATATCAAATGGAAATAAGAAAAACCAACGAATATAAATTGTCAATTGAAAATAAAATATAAATAAGCGAACATTTTTTGTTTCGTTCCAGGCATGCGTACTGAACTCTTCAGACAAACGTACGAAGCCCTGTTTGTTACAAAATGTATTAATTTATTTGAAATATTCAATATATTTAAATAAATTACTTCAAAAAATCTCAAAACATGTAGCACATCCTCAAGAAATAATTAAAGTTACGAAAAGATCAGTTCAACTTTACATATAAAAGATAATAAAATCAATAAAACAATGTATAGACTCACCCAGTGCCATCTTAGAAATACATGATCCTCAACAAACATGTAAGTAGGTACCTTTATATCCAAGGTACTCTATGTTCCATGTTAACAGAAAATCATACAAAGCTTATAAGGCACTTGGCCTTAGTTAAAACCATTCAACACTAAATAATGAATTTCTTTATTTAATAAACCTAATATTATTATATATTATATATAAAATAAAATAAGAAGGAACGGTTTTTTACTTGATAGAAGGATTATTACAAAATTTGAATATCAAAACAGATTTAATCTGTTGTGTTCTACGATTTTAATTTCAAAAAATTCTTTGGAGAAACTTTAAGAATTAAATTAATGTCTTTATAAGCACTGCTCATATTTAATAGACGTATAAAATCAAAATTCATCATACAATATCAATGGAATTAAGAAAAACCAACGAATTTGAATTGTCAATTGAAATTAAAATATAAATAAGTAAACATTTTTTGTTTCGTTCCAGGCATGCGTACTGAATTCTTCAGACAAACGTACGAAGCCCTGTTTGTAGAAGACAACAGATTAAATCTGTTTTGATATTCAAATTTTGTAATAATCCTTCTATCAAGTAAAAAACCGTTCCTTCTTATTTTATTTTATATATAATATATAATTATATTAGGTTTTTTAAATAAAGAAATTCATTATACAGTGTTGAATGGTTTTAACTAAGGCCAAGTGCCTTATAAGCTTTGTATGATTTTCTGTTAACATGGAACATAGAGTACTTTGGATATAAAGGTACCTACTTACATGTTCGTTGAGGATCATGTACTTCTAAGATGGCACTGGATAAGTCTATACATTGTTTAATTGATTTAATTATCTTTTATATGTAAAGTTGAACTGATCTTATCGTTACTTTAATTATTTCTTGAGGATGTGCTACATGTTTTGAGATTTTTTGAAGTAATTTATTTAAATATATTTAATATTTCAAATAAATTAGTTTTTGAGAAGTTCTTGGAATTATGTTTTATATTTTTGAGAAAGAGTAATTTTTAATTAATATAGGATCAGAAAACAATACATTTTGTAACAAACAGGGCTTCGTACGTTTGTCTGAAGAGTTCAGTACGCATGCCTGGAACGAAACAAAAAATGTTTGCTTATTTATATTTTAATTTCAATTGATAATTTATATTCGTTGGTTTTTCTTAATTCCATTTGATATTGTATGATGAATTTTGATTTTATACGTCTACTAAATATGAGCAGTGCTTAAGACATTAATTTGATTCTTAAAGTTTCTTCAAAGAATTTTTTGAAATTAAAATTGTAGAAGACAACAGATTAAATCTGTTTTGATATTCAAATTTTGTAATAATTCTTCTACCAAGTAAAAAACCGTTCCTTCTCATTTAATTCCTAAATATGCGAAATCGAAGGTCGTCAAATTTGAATTAAATGTTCAAATAATCCACTTTCTTGGGCCGAACAGTAGCCAAATCTACTTAAAGAGATAATCTCATATCTCTAAGCAGATTCGGGTAGTTGATATTTTGGCAAAAGTTGGATTATTTTGAACCATCATTCATTTATTATTCGTCGCTCTATCAATTTCAGGCCCATAAACTAAATTTTTTAGATATCCCTAAAGAAGGAATCATTGGGAGATAAATCTGGTGATCTGGGGGGGCATATGATCGTGCCATTTGTAGAAATGACACGGTTCGAAAAAGTTGTCCTGAGATATTGTCTGACGACTCTTGCGTTGTAACTTGGATAGCCATTCTGTTGAAATCAGACATCATCTAAATTAAGTAGTAGCTTTCGAACTGTCGGAATAATTTGAATCTCTAAAGGCCTCAGATATTTGGCAGAGTTTAGAGTACCATCGATAACAATGGTCCTATCATGTAATTCCCCAGTATTCCTGTCAAAACATTAAGTTTTTTTGGATACTGGATACGCGCAGGAATACTCAGATGATTATTTTTCCTAGACCAATATCATAGTACTGATGGGTTCTGTTTTCGATTCAAGGAAAACGATGACTCATTAGTGAATAATATATTGTTAAGGAATGAACTATTTTCATTTAATTGTTCCATCATAGTTTCACAAAATTTCATTCGTTTGATATGGTCTTCTGGAAAATTTTCTAATCAAAAAGAAGAAATGCCTCTGACATTCAATTTATTTTCCCGCTCGAATCAATATTCCCCCATGCAAAAATATTATTTTGCTGAAGTCAGTAATAGATTGACGTGGAATGTCAATAAACAGTAGAGAATCATATTCCATCAAGAAAACGTTTGAATAATTTGTTTCGAGAATAATGTGCTGTATTGATTTCAGATCAAGTAAACGAAAGAAATTGAAACTTCTTCTCGCACCTTAATCGATTTATATTACTCCCCAACTGTTGGTGTTCGAACTTTGAAATTTTATCCTAATAAACCTGGAAAAGTTTTTGACACTTTGCTCCATATCTCCAACAATTCAACAGAATGTTGGGTGGAATAAAAACAAATTTATCATATCATATTTCTTCGGCTTCACAGGTACAGACATACTTTTAAAATATTTCATTTTATTTATCAGTGAAATACATCTTTCAATGTCATTCACTATGGAAACCGAACATAATAATTCTATTGATTTTCTTGATTTAACAGTAACTAGAATAAATAATTCACATGATTTTTCAATATTTCACAAACCAACATTTACGGATACTATTATACACAATAAATTAAACCATCCTTTGAATCAAAACTTATCAGCATTCAATTGTATGATCCATAGATTAGTTAATATTTCCATGAATCGAGAAAATTATATTTCGGAACTTGACATAATTAAACAAAGAGCTATGGATAATGATTCTATGTTGGTAGACAAATTGTTGATAAATGAAATACATTTCCTTAAAATACTCTAAAGGTATTTCTGAGAAAATTGCTACATACCTCAGAAATAATTATGAGTTCAGTACTTCATTTGAAACCTTTTACAAACCTGAGTAAATTCATTAAAAACAATAAAGACAGTACACATATAGATGATAAATCGGGGGTTTATAAGTTAACCTGCGGTGATTGCTCAAAAGTTTAGGTATGAAGAATTTTTCGACATAGAATTTGTGAACATTTCAAGAGTTTCCTCAATAATAAATCTAATTCCACATATTCTAACCATTTGTTAGAATGAGAACATACTTTCAAACATAATTTCGAAATTCTAGGTATAGAAAGTAAAAGTTATGCCTTAAACCTATAAACACAATAAAATTGGAATAGTATCGAGTGTAAAAGAACTTTAGATAGGGATAACTGGATATGACAGAAGATAGAAGCCATGTTGTTGTGACATTTCTGTTCAGTAAGCATTGACAAATTATCATGGATAGACTCACGCCGCAACAACGTTTACTAATTGTTGAAATCTATTTTCAGAATCAGTGTTCTATTCGCAAAACTTATAGAGCACTGCGTGAAATTTATGGTTTTCATAATCATCCATCAGAGCAGAGTATTCGTTGAACTATCGATAGATTTCAGACAAAATTTTCTCTACTCGATGCAATAACAATAAGATGGAGAACTGTACGTACAAAGAAAAATATCGCTGCTGTAAGTCATAGTGTTAATGATGATAGAGATTTCTCTATTTGTCGACGTTCACGACAAGTTGGACTCTATGCATCCACCACATGGAAAATTTTGCCTAAATATCTTGGTCTACACCCATACAAGATCCTACTGGTTCAAGAACTGAAGCTATTTAACCATAATAAGCGTAGTTTGTTTGCCGATTAGGCCCTAGAAAAGCTTGAAGTTGATCCACTTTTTTATCGTAGAATTCTGTTTAGTGATGAACACTTTTTTAGCGTAAAATTGTGCTTAGTGATGAAGCTCATTTCTGGTTGAACGGCTATGTAAACAAGCAAAACTGCCGTAAATGGAGTGAAAACAATCCTCAAGAAGTTCTGCAGGTTCCGTTACATCCTGAAATATGCATTGTATGGTGTGCTTTACACGCTGGAGGCAACATCGGTCCATATTTCTTCAAAAACGATGCTGGAGCTAATGCTACAGTGAATGGTGCTCGTTACAGATCGATTAATTTATTGAAAGAAAGATTTAGCGCTAATATTATTTCGAGAAATGGTCCAATTAATTGGCCTCCAAGATGATGCGACAAAACTTCACTGGATTATTTTCTATGGGGTTATGTCATTAGTTTATGCTAATGAACCAAAAACAATAGATGCTTTGGAAGCCAACATAACTCGTGTTATTGATAAAATACGGCCCGAATTACTCGAAAAACTGGTCCAAAATTGGTCTGGTCGAATGCGGTTCCTCAAAGCTAGTCGAGGTAGACATATGCCGGAAATAATTTTTGAAAAGTGAATGTCATAAAAATTATCTTTTAAATAAAAAAAATTGGCTTCAATCTAAATTTAAATGTGTTTTATTTAAATTTTAAGTTCTATCACTCTAAAAAAGGCACCCGATACTTATCGACCAATTAGATTTAAATAACCTAGCCCTGTTAAATATATTGAGGTAAGCTAGAATGTACCGAGACTTTTTGTGGGTTTTAATGCTCAATAAATTTTTTTTTATACCTTCTGTTATATAAATACCAAGGGATTTCAGGAAGAATTTTAGTTATTGAAAATGTAAAACGACCTAATGATGCTACTGTGATAGCGAAACAATTATTGTATTAAATAACAATGAAAATTTGTGAAAATTAGAATAACCTTATTTAATATGGATTTTCATCAAATAAAGACTGATTCAATCAAATATTTAAAACCATTAATATCGGAGAATTACTAAAGCTTCCCGAGTTTACTAAATTATTTTTTCTCTTTTTCTTCTGTCTATGCCGAGTTCAGAAACAGAACATCGAAAGTTTTAGAGGGATTCATAGTTCCATTATATGCATCTAAAAATATGAACTGCAGCACCCCTAGCCATCTCGTTCCACTCCAAAACCCTTGATACTGTACCAAATTACACAGTAATAAAGAAATATACACGTTTGCCAGTAATTGCTGGCCAAACCAGAAATTGCATAATAGACACATTGGCCGTCTTATATTGCGCACTTTCCACTGGCTGCTTTCCAGTACGTTTTAGCAGCGGAAATTTCCAGCAATAGTAATATGTTCCCTCTTTATTGCTCGAATAAATAGCAAGGGAGCACCGTACAAATGTGATTATCAAAATTATCGAAATTTATCTGGGGATTCCGTTTTGAAATGTGCGGAATTTACGTGGAACCCGATGTAATTCGGAAAATTGAAACGAATTGCAGCAACTTGGAGATTTACAAGTGAAAATTGAAGCACAGATGTTGTTTGAAATATAAACAGAATAAAATGATAAAAAGAGGTTTTTCACTTTTAGAGTGATACAACTTTCGATAGGAATAACTGTGATTCTACAGAAGGAAGAAGCCATGTTGTTTTGATATTTCTGTTCAGAAGAATTGACAAATTATCATGGAAAGACTCATGCCGCAACAACGTTTACAAATTGTTGAAATTCATTTTCAAATTCAGTGTGTTCTATTCGCCAAACTTATAGAGCACTTCGTGAAATTTATGGTTTGCATAATCGTCCATCAGAGCAGCTTATTCGTCGAACTATCGATAGATTTCGGACAACATTTTCTATACTCGATGCAACAACAACAACAAGACAAAGAACTGTACGTACAGAAGAAAATATCGCTGCTGTAAGTCATAGTGTTAATGATGATCCATATTTGTCTATTCTTCGACATTTACGAAAATTTGGACTCTGTGCATCCACCACATGGAAAATTTTGCGTAAAGATCTTGGTCTACATCCATACAAGATCCAATTGGTTCAAGAACTAAGGTCACTTGACCATAAAAAGCGTCGTTTGTTTGCTGATTGGGCCCTAGAACAGTTTGAAGTTGATCCAGTTTTTTATTAGTGATGAAGCTCATTTCTGGTTGAACGGCTATGTAAACAAGCAAAATTTCCGTATATGGATTGAAAACAATCCTCAAGAAGTTGTACAGGTTCCATTGCATCTAGAAAAATGCACTATATGTTGTGCTTTACACGCTGGAGGCATCATCGGTCCATATTTCTTTAAGAATGATACTGGAGCTAATGTTACAGTGAATGGTGCTCGTTACAGATCGATGATCAATGATTATTTATTTCAAAATTTGACAGGGTGATTCTTTGAGCCCATTGCTTTTCAACCTTATCATGGATGAAATAATAAAGAAAGTTCGCCGTCTCAGGGGGTATAAAATGGGCAATAAAAATATTTCGGTTCTTTGTTACGCTGATGACGCGGTGCTGATTGCAGAGAACGAGGATGACCTGCAGAGGCTTCTATATCTATTCAATTCCATGGCAAAATCCCTGAATATGGTTGTATCTGCCACAAAAACAAAATGTTTGACTACATCCAAATATCCTCTCAGATGTAAACTCGTCGTCGATGACCAAATCATACAGCAAGAGATGACGTTCAGATACTTGGGAATAGAGCTTTGTGGTTTTGGGGATATAGAGTCTGAGGTGAGACAACAGGCAAATCAGGCAATGAGAACAGCTGGATGCATGAACGACACCATATGGAGTAACAAACACTTGCGAACCGAGACAAAGGCAAGAATCTACAAAGCTACCATAAGACCAATAATGACGTACACAGCAGAAACACGAGCAGACACAACAAAAACTAAGAGGTTGTTGGAAACATGTGAAATGAAAGCCCTAAGGAAAATAGCTGGAAAAACGCTATTAGATAGAGAGCGCAGTTACAACATAAGAAAAATGTGCGGGGTGGAAGAGGTGAATGAGTGGATCCTGGGGAGAAAGCACGAGTGGAATGCACACATAGACCGAATGGATCATGAGAGAGTGGTCAGAATCGCACGTGATAAATCTCCAATGGGAAGGAGAAGTATAGAAAGACCGCGAAAAAGGTGGAGCGATAACCTGACTGCCAACTGAACACCGGACAAGTTACGAAGAAGGAAAAGGCAAAAATGCCTATAATGAAGAAGGAAGAAGAAGAAGAAGAAAATTTGAATGGTACTGACTCAGAAGTGTTTTGCTTCCAACAATATGGTACTCCACCTCATCCTGCTACCCTAAAAATTGGTTTATTGAAAGAAAATTTGGCGAAAACATCATTTCGAGAAATGGAGGCCAATTAATTAATTGGCCTCCAAGATCATGCGACATAACTCCACTGGATTATTTTCTGTGGGGTTATGTCGAGTCATTGGTTTGTGATGATAAACCAGAAACAATAGACGCTTTGGAAGCCAAAATAACTCGTGTTATTGTTGAAATAAGGCCTGAATTACTTGAAAAAGTGGTCTAAAATTGGTTTGGTCGAAGGCAGTTCCTCAGAGCTAGTCGTTGTAGACATATGTCGGAAATTATATTTAAAACATGAATGTCATAAAATTATCTTTCAAATAAAAAAAATTTGGCTTCAATCTTAATTAATATTTGTTTTATTTCAATTTTAAGTTCTATCACTCTATAAAATATCCGATACAAGGATTATTTAAAAAGTTTAAAGACGATACAGATTCATTGTGTTAACCTCGTAAAAATTTTAATTTCAAAAATTTTTCACTCAAAAGCTTTTAGAATTGAATTAAATAAATGTCTAAGAACACCTTGTGTCACTTTAGTAGACATATAGTTAATTAAACACTTATCACTCAGTACCAGAGGGATTAAAAGATTTCAAATAAATATGAATGATCAATTTCAGGTCCGGATTCCGTCTCAGCCAGAATTCTGAAAACAATAGGTCCATCGATATGTCGGCATTTTGCACACTGTATCAATTTGTCAGTAAATCTAGGTATTTTTCCTTCATCGTTGAAAAAAGCTACGGTCATTCCAGTTTTCAAAAAGAATAATATTCATGATGTTACCAACTATAGGCCAATTTCACTACTAAACTCGTTTTCAAAAATATTCGAAAAAATAGTCCTGGGCAGAATGAATAAATATATGGAAAAATATGATGTTTTGAATTCTTCTCAGCATGGCTTTAGATCTGGCCGCTCAACCCAATCGGCCGCTGTTGAGTTCACTGAATATATATATGAGTGTCTTGACGATGGGTTCTATGTCGCTGGACTATTTTTTGACCTTTCAAGAGCATTCGACAGTCTCTCTTTCAACTTTATTATGGAAAAATGTTATAATGTTGGTTTCAGGGGTATATTCCTGGAATGGTTGAAGAGTTATCTCGAGAAAAGACCATCAAATGTCAAAGTCAGAGATATTCTGTCTCATGAGTACACTTTGAAATTAGGAATACCACAGGGATCTGTTCTAGGACCTCTGCTGTTCCTCCTTTTCATTAACGACCTTCCTATAAGCCTGACAGATGAGTTAGCACAGTTTTGTTTGCGCCACGGTTTAACATCGTGTTCGAAGACGTGTTCTGTAGTTCTGTTTGCTGATGATACGTCATTTGCTGTTAGGGGTTCATCTTTTGAAGAGCTCCAAATATTGTGCGATTTTTTATTTGATTTTTTTGTTAAATGGTGCCGTACAAATAATCTTGTGATTAACATCGATAAGACCGAAATTATCCATTTTTCTATCGGTTCAAGTAGTAAGAAACTTGTGCTTCGTCACCAAGATGCGGTAACCACATCCAAAGATGCTGTCAGGTTTCTTGGAATTTTTCTGGACAAAAATTTGAGATGGTTTAATCATATTGATTCGGTGTGTTGTAGATTGAGTCGTTCTTTTTTTGCTATAAATAGAGTAAGACACTTGCTGCCAACGCCAACATTGATCAGCATCTACTATAGCTTAGTTTTTAGCCATTTGTCTTACAACGTCCTTCTTTGGGGAAATTCGTCAGAGGCTAATAGGGTTTTTATCATCCAGAAGCGCATTCTGCGAATGATCTTCGAAATTAGTCCAAGGTCGTCCTGTAGACCGGTTTTCACACATAATGGTATTCTCACGTTATGTAGTATTTTTATTCTAAAAACCTTGTTATATATTAAAGAGAAAGAGAATAGCCTCCCTAAATTATCTAGTTTTCATAATTACCGTACAAGAAGTGAAGGTGTTCTCTTTATACCTAAACATAGATCTAGAAAATTTGAAATGTCGCCATTTTATCAGGGCATAAAATTATTTAACCATTTACCTTCTCATATTCGATCTCTTAATATCAGACAATTCAAAGGGAGTGTGAAAGCCTTATTGCTGAGAAAATGCTATTATTCCGTTAATGAATTCTTGGATGATATCTTTGATGACACACTGTATTAATTGTGTATTGATTATTGATTTGTTTTTCCTGACTTGTCTCATACATTTTCATGTCATGTGGGACCAATAAATGATTTATTTATTTATTTATTTATTTAATTAAATCTACTGAATAAATAATTGAAGTTCCATTACAAATACAATTGATTTAATTCAGTCAGTTTCACAGTCTTCGGTGATGGTATTCCATCACCGAAAATTATGGAGGTGATCTAGTTTCGAGTGTATCTCGACGTTTAGTCAAGTGTTTAAAGTTTAATGGAGGTTGTATAAGTAAATAAGATGAATATTTTGTTATATTTTTTTAGTTCAAGAATTAAAAATATATACTAAATGAGTACAATTGAGTTTTGTGTTTTCCGGATACTTTCCAGACAGACTATATGTTTTTTCCTGTTTTTAACATAGGATATATTTCGTTATTTTTTTTTTTTGGCTATCATACTCTATATTATTAATGACGAATAACCGTTTTTAGTTGATATTTGTTCAATTAAATAGAATTCATGGTTAAAATTATTCGGAAATAACGAAATTGTTAATAATCTATAAGTCGTGATGTGATGAACTGATAATTTATGTTTTATTGGATGAAATGAGATTTTGGGAATTGATATACCTGTATAGGAAGGTTTATATAAATTGTGTTTATTTTTGGCTCTAGTTATTGTTGAATCCAAATAATTTTTTTGAGTTTTCAGTTTCTATTAACTGGTTAGTTATTACATTCTCAAAATGTACTAACGCAAAGTAACAGATTAGTCCAATAATTCCTATGTGATCTTTGAAGACTACATATTGTCAGCTTCAAATTGTGAAAATGCTCGGAATATTATAGCAAAACCAATGTCTTTGTCTCAAGTTTGACTGCCGGCAACAAAGGCTGTAAACAGCAATTCTCTGAATTATCAGATTAATTTCCATCTTGAATACGCGACCTCCAAAATCAGATGGAAATATATTCCTTTATACATCAATCGCACTTTACCTGCTAATTCCTTCCGTGACAACGGCTATAACTTCGCCTTATCTTCATCAGGTTATAACTAGAAGACGTTCTGTACAGCAATATTCGCCTTGGAATATTTGAACAAGAATAAGTACGGCTTTCGTTTCTTATTCGGTCCTATCTGACGCCCGAGACAAAGGAATTTTTCATCTCTTGAAATATTAAAAGCAGGACTCCTTGACATCTCAGAAGAATATTGTGCTAACTGAAGATTGCCATTCCTTCTATAAAAACTCATTGTTTCCTTGATAGAAGTTTTGTGTGAAAACGCGATTCTTTATGTACCTTCTGTAGCAGTTCTTTCGCATCAGGCAGAAATTGATGTGGAATGAATAAAGAGAAGATTGTATAGGGGGAGACGTAATACTGCTTCATCCAGTTGGCGGACAATGGAAGATGTGAAAAATTCAGCAAACCTGATTTTTCAGCGAATAGGAACCAGTTAATTTAACTAAACATTTTCAAAACAGCACGAACTTATTTCTACCCCTGATGAGTTCATATACAAAGAAAATTAAAGGTTTTTCTAGATGCAGAGATCTGTATATTCCTTTCTTTCTAGTTTACAGATAAACACAGAAAATTTTCGTAATCCAGTTGTTCAATGAATGAGTGTTTTAATTGTTTCGGTTTTTGCTTGACGGAAATTCATCTGAAAATTTATTAAAAAAATCAGTTTTAACCCACATATAATATTATACATTCTGCTTGAAATCATCTATATTCACATCTATTAGCCGCCTGGAATACTATGCTCATTTGCTTAGTTGAAAAACCTACAAAAGACGAAAAAAATTTTCGCAACAAATATAATAACATCAAGCAAATAACTTTGAATAATTTGTTTCGTCAATTATAAATCGCCAATAGAACAAAATTAAGTACAAAAAAAAAGATAATATGTGCATAGCCTACCCTCTAAAATGTAAATGACACAGAATTTATTAGCTTAATTTATATAGGATTGTTAAATATTTGAAAAGGAAACAAAGGTTTAATAGATCATTTAGAACTAATATTCCGTTGGTCAATTCAATAAAAAATAATAAGATTATCATTTCAAAGAAAAGGAGATAAAGAGTCTATACTTTAACATGTATCGGGTGTTTTTTTAGAGTGATATAACTTTAAATTGAAATAAAACTCTTTTGAATTAAGGTTGAAGCCAAATTTTTTTTGAAAGATGATTTTATGACAATTATGTTTTAAACATAATTTCCGACATATGTTCACCAGGACTAGCTGTGAGGAACCGCATTCAACCAGACCAATTTCGGACCACTTTTTCGATTAATTCAGGCCTTATTCATTCCGTTTTGAAATGTGCGGAATTTACGTGAAACCCGATGTAATTCGGAAAATTGAAATGAATTGCAGCAACTTGGAGATTTACAAGTGAAAATTCAAGCACAGAAATATAAACTGAATAAAATAATGAAAAGAGGTTTTTTACTTTTAGAGTGATAGAACTTTCGATAAGAAAAACTGTGGAACAGATTTGTCTATACGTCGATGTTCAGAACAATGATGGATGGACTCTGTACATCCACGACATGGAAAATTTTGCGTAAAGATATTGGTCTACACCCATACAAGATACAAATGGTTCAAGAACTAAAGCCACTTGACCACAGTACGCGTCGTTTGTTTGCTGATTGGGCCCTAGAACAGCTTGAAGTTGATCCACTTTTTGATCGTAAAATTGTGATTAGTGATGAAGCTCATTTCTGGTTGAACGGCTATGTAAACAAGCAAAATTTCCGTATATGGATTGAAAACAATCCTCAAGAAGTTCCGCAGGTTCCATTGCATCCTGAAAAATGCACTGTTACTTTACACGCTGGACGCATCATCGGTCCATATTTCTTTGAAAACTATGCTGGAGCTAATATGACAGTGACTGGTGCTCGTTACAGATCGATAATCAATGATTATTTATTTCAAAATTTAAATGGTATCGACCCAGAAGTGTTTTGGTTCGAAAAAAATAGTGCTACACCTCATTCTGCTACCGTATCAATTTATTTATTGAAGGAAAGATTTGGCGATAACATTATTTTGAGAAATGTTCCAATTAGTTGTTCCTCCAAGATCATGCAACATAACTCCACTGGATTATTTTCTTTGGGGTCATGTCAAGTCATTAGTTTATGCTGACAAACCAGAAACAATAGACGCTTTGGAAACCAACATAACACTTGTTATTGATGAAATAAGGCCTAAATAACACGAAAAAGTAGTCCAGAATTGGTCTGGTCGAATGCTGTTCCTCAGAGTTAGTCGTGGTGGTATGTATGCCGGAAATAATTTTTAAAACTTATATGCCATAAAATTATCTTTCAAATAAAAAAAAAATGGCTTCAGTCTTAATTCAAATGTTCTTTATTTCAATTTAAAGTTCTATCACTCTAAAAAACATCCGATATTTACCGTTTATTCGTTATAAACGAAATAAAATGTGACACTTCTTAATGTTGCTCGAGTTTCGGAGATCACAGACAACAATAACACCCTTTACGCAATTGCATCGGTTCATTTCACCTACCTGCATATTGAACTACGCGAAAAAAGAATATCGAACTATTTTTTTTTAATCAATCTACTAAGAGTTACTATAAAATGTGTGGCAATAATGCATTGAATATTCTTCCATTATTGTTCTTCTCGACATAACTCTTAATGCATTTCTAGATTAAGGGTGCAAAATTGGAGACCTCACCTGAGTATAACGGAGTCGTAGTTGCACAATAATGGAATAGTGGGATAGTTCGATGAGGAATTATAGGAAACAGCATTTCTGATCCAACCAATCTGCCCTAATGCTAAACCAATCGAAGTGCACGTTGGGTGGAAATCTAGGTTATTGTATTTTCGTTAGCTCAAGGCCTGAATAATGAAGTGCAATATGCAATAAGTGCATTTCCATTCTACGTTTTCCTTTTGTTTTTTCATTCCAATATCGGGTATAAAGAATCTACCGTACGTTGATTTATCGACAAGCTCTGCCTGTCAGGGAGTGGATGAAAAATTCGATTTCTCTATCCAGAATGTTTACCATACCGAGACTATTTCAACACTGTCCTTAATAAGACAATAGGTAGCGAAGATTTCGAACCGGAATTATCAGCCATCACGAATATACAGGGTACGAAATTATTCACGGAATATAGGATTTACCATGCAATAATAAGTGAGCTATTGTGCCTATAGGTACAAGAATAACTTCATTTTGTCTTATGAATGATGACGAATGTTCAACAGGACTGGTCTTGAATCTTTCCGACTGCCAGAGTAGGGGAGAATTCATCCCTGTGCTCCGGTGCGGCGACATCATTCAGATCCACGTGTATTGGATACACTCTAAGGTATTAGTCATACACTAGCGCCATCTAGAACATGAAAATATACATACAAGACAAACCTTTGCGAGATAATTCAAGTAAAGAAATGTATTCCAGATATTTTCACGTTACAAACGCAGCAAAAACTTTCCTCATGCTCAAGTCAGACCATAATATGCCGTTATGCTTATAATTAGCATATTCATAATTAAGTTAATCAATTCGGCCTATCTGTACCAAATATAATTAATGAGGAGTGTGAACATTGGTAACAGAATATTCTACAAATCAAGACAGTGTAACCTACACCTTTATAACAATTCTATACTCAAACAAACCAGATGAGGTATTGTTGGTCACTGGGCCATTATTGCAGACGTGCAAACGTTTCGAATTTGTTGGTTCTCATCAGTGCAATGAATAACAGCGACTACAAATCTGTAGAAAATATTCGATATACACAGAAATAGTTAGCTATTAATCTTACAGTAGCGCCATCTAGAGCATGCAAATATACATACAAGATACCTTTGCGAGTTAATTCAAATAAAGAAATGTATTTCTGATATTTTCACCTTACAAACGCAGAAAATGTTCTCCTCGTATAGAATTCTCATACAGATGTATGTTTCACTGTCTCAATTTGTTGAAATTTCTATAACCATAGCGTACACTCCTTATCAATGATATTTGGTACAGATCGGCCGAATTAATTTATTTGAATATAAATTGTTGAACCAAAATTGAAACATTTCTGCCTTTTCCTCTAAAAACGATGGAGAATATTCTGGGAGGACTATTTTAAGTAAGTGTAAACACAGAATTTATTCTGTGCTATGTTGACTTCACCGCGAAAACTGTGAACAGATTCATACCACTTTCGCTCTCAAAACACTTTTCACATATCTAACGAAGCTGTACGCCCACAAATTTTGATAATATTTTTTTTTCCATACCCGTCCTTTTCTCACACAGACTCCGGTTGCGCCACAAAATGGAAAGCAATATGCCATAAGTGCATTTCCATTCAGGTTTTTACACCACACGAAAAATAACGCTGCCGCATCTGTCATGTGCATCAAAGGGGTTATTATTACATGAAATATTTAATAACGCTAGCTATTTGAGGCTGTTTTATGTGTCTGGGATATTTTCAATGAGATTTTTCATTTAGATGTTCGAATGCGTGCAAAGCTGCGAATTCAATGTAATATTTGTCTGGAACAAAAAGTCCTCGAGAAACGTATCAAAAGGTATTCAGTCATCTAGGAACTGGAAAAGTTCGAAATGTTTCGTAAAATTACATTCGACTGAAAATGTGATTAATGGATGCTCCTTTTGTATTATTCAGGTTTTACTGAGTGTATAGAACGCTACCATTACGAATTTTATTATTCGTTGAACATAATTGGAGATTCAGGTGGAATTTCCCATCTACAGCTATTATTTTAAATCGAAAAATGCATCATAAAAAATATTAATTTATTTTTCTCTGAATTGTGCAGATTAAGTTTCAGTATCATTTGAAATGTGCAATTTCAGACCCATATGAATAAATTGAAATATCTTCAGATTGAAAGAACGTTAAATGTGACTGTTTGAAAACAAAACTGGACCTTTTAGCTATGCAGGATAGTTTGTGAGATAGGTAGAATTTTTTGAATAGCCTTAGAAATGACTATTCCATCAAGACTTAACTATATTAATCGGGACTACATACTTCACGTCATATAAATCTGTTATATGAGTTTGTTCATTCTGCTGAATTCTGCGATATTCAACTTAAAATTGAAATTAATAGCAAATTTGAATATTCAAATATTTCTTAAGTTGTGTTTCTAATTTGGTAATTTTTTCTGAAATACTTTATTCTGATGGATTAAATCTCTCAATGTGAAAAAACAAGAAATTCAAAATAATGAAGTTTTGAAACTCAGCAATCAAATTAATCCGAATTATTCACAAAAGTAGTTCAAAGTGAAATTTTCAAAGAGACAACTTGCAGGCACGTATTTTGTAGAGAAAAATTCCCAGAAAATCTTATGAATCTCAGACTAGACATTGAATAAATTTTTATCACGAAACAATTCGAATAGAATAAAATAATCTACGAACAAGTGGATGCAATCTGAGGACGAATTTTCCGTATTGATAACTTTTTTCGATTCAACTTCATCAGAACTCTATCGAAATCAATCGACTGGAAAATAGATGCGAAAAATTCGAAAAACTTCCCTCATAAAGAAGAAAACGGAACTCATCAATTCTCGAATTGAGAAATTACAACCTCGCCTCAGAATACGTCGTGTCAACGGCCGATATCATCGATTCTTATTAAAATAGAGGTTTGAAAAGTTTCGTGGCGCGAAGTGTTATGGATTAGATTTATGTCCCCCTACTTTACGGGCGTGTTGCGCTTAAATATCTCAAATTATACGCCCATATTTCACGGCCGCGCCATTAAAGAGGTTAAAGCCTGCCGGGAAATTACCACTTTATAAATTTTTATTTCTTAATGCTGGGTCTAGCGACATTTTGCCTCAACAATGTGTGTGGGATCGATTGCTGAAGGAATTTTTCTTGTTTGCTTTATCGCGATGGTTATAGCGTAAGTACACATGGTAAACAGAATTCGTAGAATGTAAGGCTTTTCCCTTTATGTTTTAATACAGAGATGTGCAGCTTCTCGAGTTCAATTGCGACAGTGACAATACTAAGGTGTGCATTCGCCATTTTGCAACACGTCGACAATTTTATGGTCGATATGCACATCGTATTTTCCGAAGAAATTCCTATTTTATCATTTGAATTCATGATATCACACTGAAATATATCAATCGTCATATTATTTTCACATTCTACAATTTATTTTCTCGATAGTTCAATAATGACAGCAAAATATTACGTTATGCGCATTCGCCATTTTGCAATATCTGTGAAATAAATGGAACATATACACATTTCTTGACATGAATTCAACCACATATACTCCTATACTCCTATATTTTCATTCTATATTTCATGTTCACTCTCCTGCTTAATGACGAGAACAGATTATCATCAAATTAAAAAGTGGAAAAATTTAATAAGCTTTTTCACATCTATTTGTTACTTCATTTTTTGAAGCTCATATATTTTCTGACCTTAATCAGCAAAATCTGATCTAGGTGTAATTTCATAACACTTCATGAATTCAAAGTTTAACAATTCAACGAGGTTGATTAGGTCCCAAATTATCACGTGAAAGCACTTTTCCCAACAATGTGGTAAGAAATTTTCGATTGACCAATGGTGACCTAGCGATGTTTTGATTGAATATAAGAACTTAACGGTTCACAAACATGTCATTTCTGGGAAAGTAAAGTCTAATTTGTTCAATCGGTGACAACAGCCATCTGAATTGATTATTTGATTCCTAGAAAACAACTCAAAATACACAATAATTATGTTATATCACCAATTATAAAGCATTATCTCATTTTGGTAAATTCGTTTACAGCTGTATAATATTTGAAAAAATGTAATTGAGGAAACAATTGTTGGGTAAACAATAAATATTAGCGGAACCAAGGTGTTTGACTTCAAATCATATTACCCAATAACTCATATCATCGTAACGTTAAAATATCCATCATCAATAATAAAACTTGATTATTTGAATCTCATATTGAACATTAAATTTGTCTAGAGCTCTTTTTATGTCTTCAGGTAAAATTCTGCATTTTATTGGTCTATAACCTGCAGCTTACCATTTCGAGAAATATGAACCATGTTTCTTTGGTAGTTTCAACTTAAACATTCAATAACTGGCTCATAAAGTTTAAGATGTAATATTCGAATAGATTTTCAGGAAATGTTTCATCATATTAACAGAGAAATGACACACATTTAAGTTCCAACCAGAATTATTATATTTTTAGGCGATTTGTGACATCACCTTACGTGAGTTTTCAGGAGTTCTGTAGTGCAGATCAGTCTTCTGAGCAAACACTGGTCTAACTAATATTTGTATTAAATTCATCAGTTACATAAACAATTATACAGAAATGTCAAGGAAAAGACTCACCGATGTATAGAATGTTGACTCTTTAGAGATCCAAAATCGTACAGATAAGATCAATTCTGATGAAACTGTTGATAATTTGACTGATAAAAATACTTATAAGCCAAAATTTTGAAGGAAAACATTTTCCGGAGTTTACAACTAGTCGAAATAATTTTTTAAAACGTTATTCAAAATTAATCATTTTATTGAGAAATTTGAAATGAAACTGAAAGGGCAGTTTAACATTATTTCATGTTAAGAATTGAGAAATCAAAGTGCTTTGAATTTTGAAACCTCTTTTGAAACTATCAACAAAAAACGATTGAATTGATTTGTTATTAAAACGAAACGTTTGTTATTTTTAGTGAAAATGTTGAAAATAAGCAAGCTTAATCACAACTCACTCATAAAAGCAATGTAATTTTTTCAAAAACAACAAAATTTTGATTAATTTAAAGAAGTCATATGATATACAACCAGTATGTTGAAAATTATATAAGAAGTATGTGATCTAAGGTAATTTAAGCATGGATACATTCGTAATAAGATGGAAACTGAAGCAATATAATAATTTTTGTGGATAATTATAAGTAATTATCAAGTTTGAAAGAAAATAAATTAAAAACTGTGGAAACTTTCGACATTTCGAAGAATTTTTGACGAATATTGTAATTAAAACTCAATCGAATGAAATTAAACTGGTTCCAAAATTTAGGCTGATTTTCTAGAGTAGCTTTAGATCAGAGAAAATTGTGAATTTCATGTAATTAGAATCAGCGTCAATTTCTCAGAATTTTGACAAATTCAAGTAAGCTTTGGAAAATTCAATTTTTCAGGTAGCTATAAGAAGAGATAGCAGATCAAACGTCATTCAACATAAAATTCTCCAGTGTAGACACCACGTCGGTCCTTTCGAAAAAGTACTACGCAGAATTCATTTCCCATAACCTAAAAAAGAAGGTAATAAATATCAATGAATACATTACCCGAATATATAACGAAACATTTAACAATTGAATCAAATATGAACCAGGAAAGTCAACGAAATAATTTGGTATGGTTAGCAAGATACTTGAAAATAATATTGACAAAGTTGGAGAATCCAGAATAAGTGGTAATTCCTGGAACAGAATGATCAGATAATTAGTAGGAATATCAATTAAGTGAAAGTGAGACTTACAAAAGGTACAAAGCATTTTAATTCTAAAGAATTCTCAACTTTATAATCTATTACCGTTAGATATAAGGTTAGAACGTAGAACATAGAAGTAGGATGGTCTTATTCGCACGTTTTATGTATCAAATTATTTTTTTTCAATATAATTTTCGAAAATAAATCAGAACCATTTCTATAATATCAAAATCGATTGATTTTCGAAAAATATTACGATATACAATCACTAAATTTAAAATACACTCGAAGTTAGCTGAGTAATTTTTACTCCGCATTAATAAATCGAATAGTGAAAAAAATAAATTTATTCAGTACACACTTGATAAGGGATAGTAATAAAGTTAACATTTTTTTTCAGTCTTAATCCTTAATTCATTCAGATAAGAGTAATTTCAGCTTGAGCTCCTGAAAATACAAAATGATAACACCCTAGTGGGAGAATAAAATCGATTCGGTTTAGTTAGATAAACCTACTTGATTGGCATAAAATTTATTTTCTTCCAACTACGGTTAGATGGAAAATGTGAACAGAACCATATTCTCCCATCTCATCCGATCCAATCAGCGGACACCATCTTGGGTCTTACTTTATATCGAAGAATAAACTTTTTATGACGTGACAATCCCTAGATCGACTCGACGGACTTCAACAACGATGTCAGTCTCCATAATCCTTTACCCTCGAGGAAGACACTTCAATCCAAGAACTGCAAACGCTGAAAATTACGAAAGTCCTCCACTTCTGTTTTCTCGTCGGGCTTCGACGTGGAATTATCTTCAAACCGACCCGACCTGGGTACAAAAAGAGGCGCGTGACACACATTTTAGAACAGATTGCTGAAAATATCGCGTCCTGAAACAAGAGGGCAGGACGTCACAGCCAACAAATGAACAGCACTACAACGAGGACTTTATCACACCTCCCAGATTGGGAACAAGGGCTGCGGTTGCGTTGCATCGAAGATGAGATAAGCTGAAGGACTTCGAGAAGGAAGATATAGTAGCCCGAAAAAGCTTCGTTTAGAAGTATAAAAGTTTGACTATCAAAACAGATTTAAACTGTTAGTCTTCTACAATTATAATTTCAAAAACATTTTTTCAAAAAACTTCAAGAATTAAATTAATGTCTTGTAAGCACTGCTTATATGTAATAGACGTATAAAATCAAAATTCATTATACAATATCAGATGGAATAAAAAACTCAACAAATATAAATTGTAAATTATTAATTAAAATCAAAAAATGAGAAATATTAAGTGTTTCGTTCCAAGCATGCGCACCTGAATTCTTCAGACAGGCGTGATGCGCATGACTGCCTGTGACAGAATGTTTTGTTTCTGATATTATATTAATGAAAACTAAATTTTTTCAAAAATACACAACATCATTTCAAGAAATTCTTCAAAATTAATTTATTTGAAATATTTAATATATTTGAATATTTAAATAAGTTACTCCAAAAACTCTCAAAACATGCAGCATATCCTCAAAAACAATTAGGATTCAGATAAGTTCAGTACTACTTTACAATTAAAAGATAAAATCAAATAACAACAAATAAACTTACCCATACAATTGTTGGAATCTCTGTTCAATGCACATTCAAACTAGGTACATCCAATATCCATGGTACTCTATGTTCTATGCTAACAACAAAAACCACAAGAAGTTTGTAAGGCACTTTATTGCCTTCCTTAAACCACTGGAAACTGTATAATAAATTTCTTTATTCAAAAACTTAATATAATTATATATTATATAAAAAATAAAATAATGAGAAGCGGTTTTTAACTTGATAGAAGGATTATTACAAATTTTAAAAGACTTCAGACAGAAGAAGTTTAGGTTCGCATGCTTGGAACGAAACATTCAATATTACTTATTTTTTAATTTTAATTAGCAATTCATATTTGCTGAGTTTTTTATTCCATTTGATATTCTATAATGAATTTCAATTTAATACGTCTATTAAATATACGCAGCGCTTATAAGAAATTGATTTAATTCTAAAAGTTTCTTGAATTTTTTTTTTGAAATTGAAATTGTTGAAGACTAATAGATTGAATATGTTTTGATATTCAAAGTTTGTAATAATCTTTCTATCAAGTAAAACACCGCTTTTTTTTATTTTAGTATAGGAGTTGGTGGAAATTATTCAAAGACATACTGCGTTTTCGGATTTAATGTCAATTTATTTCAGGATATAATTCTGGACGGCAGCCATTGGCGATTTCTTAATTAGCAGAGAATAATAGTAGCAATTTTTTGAATTTGTGGATTCATCTGAATACTCATTTACTATAAAAACGGTCGTTTCGAGAGGCCGAGAGATTCAGCGAAATAAGGTACCTTTTTAGTTCCCAATTTTCAATAAAATATTAATCATCATTAATAAGGAGAATGAGCTATGGTAATAAAAAGTTCTATAAATCGAGACAGTGTAACATGTATCTGTATAATGATTCTATACTCAAACAAACTCGGCAAGGTTTTGTTGATCACAGAGGCAAATTGTAGAGATGCAATGCAATGTATGCTAGTGATTCCAAATCTGTCCAGTACCCATATTCATTATACATAGAGACTTTAAGGTATTAATAATACACAAGCGCCATCTAGAGTATGCAAAATATATACAACACATACGTTTGCGAGTTAATTCAATTGAAGAAATATATTCTCGATATTTTCACGTTACTAACGCAGAGAAAACTTTCCTCATGCTCAAATCAGACCATAATTTAAGACGAAAACCAATCGGTATGAAACGTGCGCGAGTCTGTAGCAATTTGCCTCTGTGATCAATCAAACCTTGTCGAGTTTGTTTGAGTATAGAATTGTTATACAAATGTATGTTACACTGTCTCGATTTCTAGGGCTTTCTATAAACATAGCTCACTCTCCTTATTAGTGATTTTTGGTACAGTTTAGCTGAATCAATTTACCGTTATTATATAATAATATAGATTATACCCCAAAATATATAAATTTTGATATACATTCTGTCAAGAAAGTAACGGGAATTATCGATTTAAATCTGGCGGGGCAATGAGGCAGGTAATTTTTTTTTTCCTAGGTTGGTATCACTGTCCTTAATTACTATGCCAAGCTTGAGCGGGATCTGTCAACTAGTGTGTTTGCAACAGCTGATTAAGTCAGTCGATGTCAGAGTGCGTGTCGATTTTTACTATGGGTGGCGTGGTGCACTACGAATTCGTTCCAGAGGGTCAGACGGTAAACAAGGAGTAATACCTAGGCGTTATGAAACGTTTGCGTGAGCGTATCCGTAAGAAGCGGCCAAATTTGTGGGCGAACAACTCATGGATTTTGCATGACGATAACGCGCCTTCTCACCGAGCTACGATTGTGACTGACTTTCTCGCCAAAAACTCAACAAACGTGCTTCAGCAACCTTCGTATTCGCCGGATTTGGCTCCCTGCGACTTTTTCCTCTTCCCAAAACTAAAATTGCCCCTTCGTGGCACCCGTTTTGAGTCGATTGAAACCATAAAACAAAATTCGGCGCGAGAGCTAAAGTCCATCCCGGAAAGCGCCTATAAAAAATGTTTCGATAATTGGAAGTGCCGTTGGCATAGATGTATTGGAGCAAATGGAGCCTATTTTGAAGGAGACCCAATAAATTTTGACGATTAAATGTAAAAATGTTTTAATTGAAAATTCCCGGTACTTTCTTGACAGAGTAGTACATTGTGAAAGTTTCCAGAAATAATTCTGAATATAAATTTATTGAAATAATTGTATCAGGTGTAAACTGGAGTATTAACTCAATAACTTAATGCCTGATGAAGTATCGTGTATTCTTTTAGAGTAGTAGAACTTAAAATTGAAATAAAACACATTTAAATTGAGATTGGAGCCCAATTTTTTCTTCATTCGACCAGACCAATTTTGGACCACCTTTTCGAGTAATTCAGGCCTTATTTAATCAATAAGCTTCTATTGTTTCTGGTTTATCAGCGTAAAATAATGACTTGACATAACCCCAAAGAAAATAATCCAGTGGAGTTATGTTGCATGATCTGGATACAGTGGAACCTGCAGAACTTCTTGAGGATTGTTTTCATTCAATGTACGGTAATTTTGCTTGTTTACATAGCCGTTCAACCAGAAATGAGCTTCATTACTAAACACAATTTTACGATTAAAAAGTGGATCAACTTCAAGCTGTTCTAGGGCCCAATCAGCAAACAAACGACGCTCATTATGGTCTAGTGGCTTTAGTTCTTGAACAAGTTGGATCTTGTATGGGTGTAGACCAAGATCTTCACGCAAAATTTTCAATGTGGGTAGATGCACAGAGTGCAACTTGTTGTAAACGTCGCGAATATATAAATCTGGATCATCATTAACACTATGACTTACAGCAGCGATATTTTCTTCTGAAGGTACACTTCTTTGTCTTGTTGTTGTTGTTTCATCGAGTAAAGAAAATGTTGTCCTGAATATATCGATAGTTCGACGAATAAGCTGCTTTGGTGGACGAATATGTATACCATAAATTTTACGAAGTGCTCTATAACTTTGGTGAATAAAACTCTGATTTTGAAAATTAATTTCAACAATTTATCAACGTTGTTGCGACCTGAGTCTTTGTATGATAATTTATCAATTCTTAGTTAACAGAAATATCAAAACAACATGGCTTCTACCTTCTGTCAAATCACAGTTATCTCTATCGAAAGTTCTATCACTCTAAAAAAACACCGGATACATGACGACCGAAACAACCAAATACAGTATGGATAGAAAATCTTTCTGTTACCGTCAATTAAATATCAGAATAATGCACCATCCATCGAAAACAACCCCAGTTGAAACTTTCCCAGCTCCAGCAAACTTTCCTCCATTCCCTGTATCCAAATTACTCCCGGCATTCCAGATATCACAAGAATCTTCATCAAGAGCCCACCTTCCTACAAGTACAGAAAATATCCGAGATTCTTTCCCTTAAACCTGGTTCATCTCATTTCCTTCTTTCACTCATTTGTCACCCTATCTGTTAGGTGAACAATGATTTCTTCTCTATTAAAAAATAATGAACCGTGCCTCGGCTGGGCCGCGGAAAAAAATAATAAGTTACCATGGAGACGGGAGAAAGGCGACCGACGGAACTTCCACGAGGAGCTTGCAATCTCAGACCCTGTAATGTCGAGTAGAGATTTTAATATTTCAGGGAGACGGGAAAAGGCAGCTTTTGTTTGCACCGTCAATTGATATTGTACACGTAGCCGTTCGCTATTTTCGCGGATTTCTACGCTGTTTTAGCGCGTCTGGTTTCAACTTGACGATCATAGAGAGTGTAATCGGAAAATTTCTATTCATGGAAATATTCATCACGTGTTAGGCAACCTTTGTTGCGGGATTCACAATAATAACAACAATGGATTCGAATATGAATAAACGGCGTATTTCATTGAAAATGAAACCACACGGTATATTCCTTACTTCTTAGAAAAAATCGGTCTTTTTGAGGGGATATATTAAAAATATGAATAAGTTCGTGCGGTTTGGAAAACAGATGTCGTTTCTAGTTTATTACTTCTTTGATTCACCTGTAACCACCTTCTCTTTGAAGTGTCATCATTAGGTTCATTTTTCATTATCTGTCATTTCACTGAAGTGTAAACAAAATATTTCTGGGTAATCTGAAAACTTCCAACTTTGTACCGAATATTGTGTTTTTGCGGGGAGTTTTACTTCATTACTTCAATATGAAGAAAAAGGCTGCCGCGTTGTAATGCAAAAGAATAACTTTACCATGTATGTCCTTATATTGAGGCCGTTTTTAATATAGTTAGCGTATAGCGTATAGTAGCGTATTCACTTAAAATCGGTTCGAGATTCCTGATTGAACAAACACCTTGAAACAAACGAAACAATTCTTTTTTTTGACAACCTCTGTTAATTGTAAATTTTCTTCATTGCGCATTGTTGTAATTCTTTTTTTATCTTAATAATTATTAAGACCAAAAAGGGTTATCACAATGTGTTAATGTAAATCCATGTAAATTCTTCCTGAAGTCCCATTAAAATTCCTATAACTTTTAAGTCCTCACATATCTGCCATATGTACGTGTTGTAGTTTATTTTATCCAGAAGATTGCGCATATTTTCATATCTTTTTTGCATTGTCACTAAATGGGCATTTGGTATAGGTTTTAAATTTCTATTAGGCAAGAACACAGCTTTTAAACTGTATTTATATGAATCCATAAAAAAACGCCACTCAGAGGGGGAATGCTTAATATCAAGTTCCTATATTAAACACGCACATAAATAATAATAAATTCCATTCCTTAAGACGAGCACTAAGAAGTTCTAACTGTTGCTTTGATCACTCCAAATATCGTACTAAATCATTTAACTCACATTGAACAAAATAAAATAAAAAAAAGCCTTTTACTTGATAGAAAAAATATAACAAAATTTGAATATCGAAACAGATTTAATCTGTTAGGCTTCTACAATTTTAATTACAGAAAAAAAAATTCTTTTTTCAAAAAACTATTAGAATGAAATTAATGTCTACAATAAGCACCGCTTATATTTAATAGACGTATATAATCAAAACTCAATATATAATGTCAAATGGAATAAATGAACCAACAGATATAAAAAAGTCATCAAAATTAATAAATGAATATTTGAAGGAGACAAAATTCTATTTCTGATCTTACCATTAAGAACACCAATTGCCTTTTAAAAACATGAACACAACTTAAGGACTTCTCAAAAAATATAATTTATTTGCAATATTCAATATATTTAAATATTCAAATAAGTTAATTCAGAAATCTCTCAAAACATGCACTATATCTTCAAAAATCAATTATAATTCTGGTAATCTTTTCATCGGCCCTAAATAATATTCCAAATATCAAAATCAAATATTATAACTATCACTATATCTCACCTCATACGTGTTTAACAGGATGATTGCTTCAAACAGACTAACATTAAATTGCAAGATGGTCTATGTTCTTAACTTTCAAAATCACAGAAAAGTGTAAGATGTTATAAGGTTATATGTTTTTTTAATTGAAATTGTAGAAGACTAACAGATTGAATCTGTTTTGATATTCAAATTTTGTTATATTTCTTCTATCGAGTAAAAAGCCTCTTTCTATTTTATTTTATTTTATATATAATATATAATTATATTTAGGCTTTAATAAATCTCATTTTGGAATGTCAATGATTTAAATATAACCTTAAAACACCTTACACATTTCTGTGATTTTGTTAAAAACATAGACCATCTTGAATTTTAAAGTTCTGTTTGAATCAATCATCCTGTTAAACACGTGTGAGGTGAGATATAGTTATAGTTATTTGATTTTGATATTTGGAATATTATTTAGGGCCGATGAAGAGATTACCAGAATTATAATTGTTTTTTGAAGATATAGTGCATGTTTCCAGAGATTCCTGAATTAACTTATTTGAATATTTAAATATATTAAATATTTCGAATAAATTATATTTTTTGTGAAGTCCTTAAGTGTTGTTCATCTTTTTAAAAAGCAATTGGTGTTCTTAATGGTAAGATCAGAAACAAAATTTTGTCTCCTTCAAATATTCATTTATTAATTTTGATGACTTTTTTATATCTTTTGGTTTATTTATTTCATTTGACTTTATATATCGAGTTTTGATTATATACGTCTATTAAATATAAGCGTTGCTTATTGTAGAAATTAATTTAATTCTAAAAGTATTTTGAATGAATATTTTTTTGAAATTAAAATTGTAGAAGACTGAAATATGAAATCTACTCAGAGATATTCAAATCACATTGAACAATTAAATATGGCTCGCCGAAACTTGGACCTGGAGTAAAAGAAGGGTCGGTGGACTGTTCTTCGGAGCTGCCTGATGATGCTTTGTTCACAATATCTTCTGAAACAACATTTTGCGGATCTAAAGGTGCGATCGGCAATGATAAATCTGCATTACAAGGAACAGGTCGTATTGCAGATTGCAAATTTGGATAGTCGATCTTGTGCTTTGCCTTTTTGGAATAACCTTCAGTATTTGTCAGGCAAAAGGAAAAATCGTCTAAAGGATTAGTGGGTTCTCTCCCTTTGCTATTGAAAAGTGGTACGTATTAGGGCTCTAGGAATAATTCACTATCATAAGAAGGGTATTTCCATAAAAAAATAAAGATCTGCTTTCTGTTACAGAAATCTTGTGGACCAGTGTAATTGTTCACCTTTAGGATATATTTTATATATTTTTATATTCCATTTCGTAGTTTTGTAACCTTTTTGTCTCTGAAGATTTTGTTTCAGGTTTATTGTCAGCATTAAGGAACATTGTATACCGAAACAACTCAGGCGATGGAAGCAGCAGCGATATTTTCTTCTTTAGGTACAGTTCTTTGTCTTGTTGTTGTTGTTGCATCGAGTATGTAGTCCGAAATCTATCGATAGTTCGACGAATTATCTGCTCTGATGGACGATTATGTGAACCATAAATTTCACGAAGTGCTCTATAAGCTTGGCGAATAGAACACTGATTTTGAAAATAAATTTCAACAATTTGTAAACTTTGTTGGGGCGAGAGTCTTTCCATGATAATTTGTCAATGCTTACTGAACAGAAATGTCGAAACAATTGGCTTCTACCTTCTATCAAAGAGATTGTAAATTTTATATGAGTGTGTGAAAGCTGTTATTATGTTAATTTTTGACAAAATTTGAGACTTTTTTTGTGAGACTGGTTCAAAATATGTTAATTTTATGAATTTCTTGTCTATATTATCTGATATGGAAATGGGGTATATTTGTTTACGAATTAGTTGTATTTGTTTTTTATTTATGAGAGAATTTATTATTCAAGTTTCAAAATGATTATTTGTGACTATTTGTTTGATTGTATTCAGTTCTTTTGTTAACGGAATATTATTTAAAGGAATTTAAAATGCTCTATGTATGCAGCGAGTTCGGATGGTTTGAAATTTTGGGTATGGTTGTATCTGTCGATGTAGGTTTTCTAAATATATCAAAGGAAAAATCGTCATTATTCTTAGTTGAAGTTACGTCCAGAAAATTTATTTTGTTATCACATTGTGTTTCCATTGTGAATTCTACTTTATGGTGCAAACTATTAAGATATTCTAGTGTGTTTTCTATAATAATTCTGAATGCGTTCCGCAAAAGCAAGCCAATATATCGCCTACATATCAAAAGTGATATGCTTTGAGTGTATCAAAAAGTGATATGCTCTGCGTGTGTAGATTTTAGAATTTTTATTTCGAAAAAGGACATAAAAATTTCAACGAGAAGCGGGCTGAGAGGTGACCCTATGGAAAGCCCATCTTTCTGTTTGTAAAATTCACTATTGTATTGAAAGTTATTTTCTTCCACGCAAATATTTTTGAAGCTTTGCCGAAGCCGTCAAGAAATACCGGGTGTTTTTTTAAAGTGATAGAACTTTTGATAGGGATAACTGTCATTTGACAGAAGGTAGAAGCCATGATGTTTTGACATTTCTGTTCAGTAGGCATTGACAAATTATCATGGAAGGATTCAACAACGCCGCAACAACGTTTACAAATTGTTGAAATTTATTTTCAAAATCAGTGTTTTATTCGCCAAACTTATAGACTCTGTGTATCCACTACATGGAAAATTTGGCGTAAAGATCTAAGTCTACACCCATACAAGATCCAACTGGTTCTAGAACTGAAGCCACTTGACCATAATAAGCGTCGTTTGTTTGCTGATGGGGCGCTATAACAGCTTGAAGTTGATCCACTTTTTTATCATAAAATTGTGTTTGGTGATGAAGCTCATTTCTGGTTGAACTGCTATGTAAACAAGTAAAAGTGCGGTATATAGCGTGAAAACAATCTTCAAGAAGTTCTGCAGGCTCCATTGCATCCTGAAAAACACACTGTATCGTGTGCTTTACACACTGGAGCAATCATCCATATTTCTTCAAAAACGATGCTGGAGCTATTGTTACAGTGAATGGTGTTCATTACAGAATTGAATGGTAACGACCCAGAAGTGTTTTGGTTTCAACAATGGTGCTACACCTCATGTTGCTATCGTAATAATTGAAAGAAAGATTTGGCGATAACATTATTTCGAGTAATGGTCCAATTAATTAGCCTCCAAGATCATGCAACATAACTCCACTGGATTATTTTCTTTGCAGTTATGTCAAGTCATTGGTTTATGCTGATAAATTAGAAACAATAGACGCTTCGGAAGCCAATATAACTCGTGTTATTGATGAAATAAGGCCTAAATTACTCGAAAAATTGGTCCAAAATTGGTCTGGTCGAATGCGGTTCCTCAGAGCTAGTCGTGGTGGACGTATGCCGGAAACAATTTTCGAAACTTAAATGTCATAGAATTGTCCTTCAAATAAAAACAATATTTGGCTTTAATCTCAATTAAAATGTGTTTTATTCCAATTCAAAGTTCTATCATTCTAAAAAAAGTAAAAATATATATATATATAATAATTGAGACATAATTTGTTCATTCAGTTTGAAAATATAGTATCACTACGAAACTCGAGTCACTGTATAATCGTAAATAAAGTGATAGAAAACAAACTAATTTCTGATTTCATTCCAAATTTTCTTAAATTTATTTGTGTTTATATTTGTTGTTTTATATTTGTTCATCGAATGGGGTACTGTAGCCAGTCGTGACGGTCATTTGAATGATTTTGATTTTTATTCGTAAATGTCAAGATTCAATGTTTGTATTATACTTATAACTTCAAGAAATATTTTCATTTAGAACCGATCAAGAATGCAAATTTCGAATGTCCCACTCTTTAATCTTTCAATTTGCTTTGAACTTTAGTTTATATTGAATAAATAAGTGATAATCTGGTGTTGGGAAGGCATAAAATTCTTCGAATTCTCATGACTTCGCCACCAACTGCAAGCGTACTTTTTGAAAATTCACGACAGTCAACGTTGCCCCGTCCAGAATTCCCTAAATACTTCCTCTCCAATGATCTATTCCCACCATCTCCCTGCTTACACATGCTAACCGCAAGCAGATGTACAGAAATTCTCATTGAACGTCACCTTAATCACCCATTTTGACCGATTGCACATTCCACGGAGGCGATGCTTTAATTAATTCGACCACGTATAATCTATTTGCCCAGACGAGTCCATCGAGTCGATCTGAACCAAATCGGGTGTGCATACGAGGACGTATACAGACCATTAATACCTTATCGGCAAACATTATGCTATCATTGTGGAGCTGCAGACGATTCCGGGGGATTGGAGTAATCACAGTTGTGCGCTACCTGATAAACTTACTCGGCAAAAGTGGATTCCTTTCTAATCTGAGCTCTAACGGTGTCGTCACGTGTTGGATTAGCCGGTAGTTTCGCTGGTCATTGGAGCTAGTGGCCATTATGGGTATTTGAATAGGAGTTTCTGACTTAAGAGGGTTCATGTTAGCTTGAGGAATTTAATAAAGCTGAAGATAACCGGAAAATAAATTGGTGAGAGAGAAAAAATGTTTATTGCTCTAGGAAATGGCTAACGACTTGCGACTGCTAGTATAAAATATCTATAAAGTATCCGAAAAAGACAAAGTTAAATTGTATGTATCTAGTACATATTTTCAATCATTGAATCAGAAAATTATAACAAAATATTCATCTCATTTACGTCCATTTAACTGTAAACACTTGACTAAACGTCGAAGTACACCTGAAACTAGATCAGTTTTCGGTGAGGTAGTCCAGGATTGTAAAACTGACTGAATTAAATCATCTTTATTTAGTGGCGCTGCTCGTTTAACTCCAATCTTCATTAGTCACCATATGCTTTCAATGGGACTAAGATCTGGTGGAGCTGCTGGCCATGAAATGGTTACCACTCGGTGTCCTTGAATCCAAGCTTGAAAATAGGCTGGAGTATGGCATCTTGTGTTATCCTGCTGAAAACGACACCCCCTGGATATAAAGCATGAGCCGTTGCAAGGAGAAAATCGTTTAGAATGCCAGAATGAAAATTTTAACGGTAGCAAGTTGTTTTGATAAAATTTTTGAGTGATTTCCATCAAGTTCGAAACAACTTTCATCAGATATAAAGACATTATTGGAATTATCTTCTTGAAAACGTTGACAAAATTCTCTCCTTCGTTCCTTTTGGAGATTTTTTTTGGTTTTCTTGTCTTTTCAGTGACATACGAACGGTTTCTGGACATACCTTTATATTTCGTTGATTTCCAAATCTGTTAGTGAATTTGCGAAACCCCAGGCGCGTCCTAGGGCCAATAAAGCGTTTAAATTGTTTCCTTTAATCTTGCGCAGTCTTGCTGAAACTGGTCTATGCCTCATAGCAATGGCATTTTTCATCCTCTTTATTGTCTCATATACAGAACTTTTTCCCAGTTCAGTCAACTGCCCTAATTTTTTAACGTTTCAAAAACCTTTTCTGTACAAATATTCTACCTGTTTGTTCTTCCAGGTGCGTTGTTATTATATAAATTGTCTACTTGTTGACAATCAGCAATATTTGTTAAATAGTGTTGCCCTACAATTTTGGCCACAGCCGACTATCTCCACAACCTATTTTATACTATATTATATATTATTTTTTATTATAAAAAATAATCAATTCCGGATTCTTTCTAGATAGAATATACATTCTATACATACATATTATTTTTCTTGTAAAAGAGTGTACACAATTTTTGAGAATAAAAAGAAACAAAGGGTAAGTGAACGAAGCTATGTATTGCCTCTACCAGGAAGGCTTCTTATGGCACCCATTAAGTCACCGGTTCTCAACAGGGGTGATCGGGGCTTCCAGAGGGGCGATAGAAGAACCAGAGACAATTGCAGGGCGATGAGATGACATCAGAGAGATTGAATTGAAAAAAATTCTTATGAAGGTAAGAAATTACACGCTACTTAAGGAGAAAATTGAAGTTAAGATTTGTCTAACATGGCTAATTTCAGTAAGTGATTCAAGAAGAAATACGATAGTCCGCCGACTATATAGAAATTTGTTTCATCAGTTTCTAAGCAGGAAGACGATGGATTTCCAGCGCCTTACAATATGTCATTGTTGAAAGCTGAATCTGAAAAACCATATACTATTGGAGAAGATTAAATTTTACCAGCATTAAAATAGGTTATAACCACAGTGCTCCATAGACCAGTTGCAGATATTATAAGAAATATTCCTTTGAGTTCTATGCAAAGACGAATCGATGAGATGGCTGGAAACATTGAAGAATCCTTATGCAATTATCTACAAACTTCTCAATTTTCAATTCGGCTGGATGAATCCACATTAGCCACCATTGAAGCATTATTACTATCTTATACTATTATATAGGTGAGGTTCATCAAGGATGAGGAAAAGTATCAAGAACTATTGGTTGCTACGAATTTGGTCAACTTTGCTTTGCTAATGATGAAGAGTGTAATCGATTGCTGCTTCACACAGGAGTGCGCTGGCTGTCAAAAGGTACTTGTTTTACTCGCTTTCTCAATCTTTTTGGATCTGTGTTAGACTTTCTTGAGAACAAAGACCCAGAAAACCTCATATCATCAAAGGATGATATTGCCTACTTGCAAATCTTTATAAGATGTTCAATGATGTCAACCTCCAAGTACAAGGTGATTATTTGAACTCATTAAAAGCAAAAAATAGCTTTGCTGCTTTCGCTGAAAACCTACTCTTATAAAAAAAAAATATCGGCAGACAGGATTTCAATAACTTCCCAAATTTATCAGCAGTACAATCAAATGGCAACAATTTCAGGATATTTTGAATATGGTCATACCAGATTGGGGTTTGGATCCCGTTGCAAAAGTCGTTACACTAAGATCACCCTAGTTAGAAAGAGAACTGAGAGACTCATCACGAATGGGGAACTAAAATCAAAATTCAAGAATTGATATCAAAAATTTTGGCTGCAGAAGCATATTTCACAACTATATCCAGGATTATAGTCGGTCGTTCAACGATTTCTGATAGCGTTCTCTTCATTATACTTAGCTGAATTTACTGCTGTATCCACTTTAATAACAAGAAGGAAAAACTAGGCTTCATGTTACTAAACTCGCCAACTTACAGTTGTTTTTGAGTAAAATGGAGCCTGATCAACAAACTCGCTTTGCAAATGGTTTTGTTGATTCTTGAAGATGTTGTGTGGTTTATGCCGCGGTTTTTGCTAGGTGACGAATCAAAAGTGTCTAGATCTAGCAATAATTTTTTTCTTTTCATTACTGGAATGTACCGAGTTTTTCACTATAATTTGACCCCCCCCTTTAACTTTGTTACAAATGGAGATATAAAAAAAAGCTTTCCACAAAAGTTGTTCAAGATCAACTGATTTTTTTCAAAATGATTCCATATAATGGAACATATACAGAGTGGACAAGATATTGAGTGCAACTGAATTTTTTCAAATGGATTACCCTGCATATTTCTTACTATTGGCTAGCTATTCCTCTCCGGATTATTTTAATTTCAATTGACAATTTATATTCGTTGGTTTTTCTTAATTCCATTTGATATTGTATGATGAATTTTGATTTTATACGTCTATTAAATATGAGCAGTGCTTATGAAGACATTTATTTAATTCTTAAAGTTTCTTCAAAAAAATTTTTTGAAATTAAAATTGTAGAAGACAACAGATTAAATCTGTTTTGATATTCAAATTCTATAAAATATTTTTCAAAATTACAGTTGATTCAAATATTCCCTCCACTGAAATCCTCATAATTCTTCATTTATCGGGTGTTTTTTTTTAGAGTGATATAACTTTCGATAGGGATAACTGTGATTTGACAGAAGGTAGAAGGCATGTTGTTTTGACATTTCTGTTCAGTGAGCATTGACAAATTATCATGCAAAGACTCAGACCGCAACAACGTTTACAAATTGTTGAAATTTATTTTCAAAATCAGTGTTCTATTCGCCAAACTTATAGAGTACTTCATGAAATTTATAGTTTACATAATCGTTCATCAGAGCATCTTATTCGTCAAACAATCGATAGATTTCGGACAACATTTTCTCCACTCGATGCAACAACAACAACAAGACACAGAACTGTACGTACAGAAGAAAATATCGCTGCTGTAATTCATAGTGTTAATGATGATCCAAATTTGTCTATTCGTCGATGTTCACAACAAGTTTTACTATGTGCATCCACCACATGGAAAATTTTGCGTAAAGATCCTGGTCTACACCCATACCAGATACAACTAGTTCAAGAACTAAAGCCACTTGACCATAATAAGCGTCGTTTGTTTGCTGATTGCGCCCTAGAGCAGCTTGAAGTTGATCTACTTTTTTATCGTAAAATTGCGTTTGGTGATGAAGCTCATTTCTGGTTTAACGGTAAACAGTGAAAGGAAAGAGTGAAAACCATCATCAAGAAGTTCTGCAGGTTCCATTGAATCCTGAAAAATTCACTGTATGGTGTGCTTCACACGCTGAAGGCATCATCGGTCCATATTTCTTTAAAAACGATGCTGAAGCTAATGTTACAGTGAATGGTGCTCCCTAAAGATCGATGATCAAAGATTATTCGTTTCAAATTTGAATGGTATCGAATCAGAAGTGTTTTGGTTCCAACAAGATGGTGTTTTTTTTTCTGCAGGTTTATTGAAAGAAAGATTTGGCATAACATTATTTCGAGAAATGGTCCAATTAATTGGCCTCCAAGATCATGCGACATAACTCCACTAGATTATTTTCTTTGGGGCTATGTCAAGTCATTGGTTTATGCTGATAAACCAGAAACAATAGACGCTTGAGAAGCCAACATAACTCGTGTTATTGATGAAATAAGGCCTGAATTACTCGAAAAAGTGGTCCAAAATTGGTTTGGTCGAATGCGGTTCCTCATTCGTGGTGGACATATGCCGGAAATAATTTTTAAAACATTAATGTCATAAAATTATCTTTCAAATAAAAAAAAATTAGTTTCCATTTAATTTAAATGTGTTTTATTTCAACTTAATTTTCTATCACTCCAAAGAACACCCGATACTATGATCACTTTCTTCTTAGCGAAATGTTTTGTATGAATATAATCCTTAATCATTCCTAGTGAAGCGTCGAATATCATTCTTCCTTTGTATTATGAAAAAAAATTAAATGAAAAAATTATCCAAAATTTACACCTCGACAATCAATGCTCCTACCAATCAAAAGATAACCCGAATAAATTTCGCTATCGCCAAATCGAATTACAAACATAAAAAGATCCGAAAACTTCTTCCCCGAAAAACAAAACGATCACAGCGCCCACGTGATCAGAAAGCCAAGAACCGGCAAAACAGGACTTTCGAAGAGCAGCCAGCAATCGTCCTGCCCCCAGATAAATATGTATGCAGACCGAACAAATAACTGTAGCCTCATTGGTGCTCATAAATAATTCAAACGGACGAAAACGGCGGATTCCATCGGAATATTGAAATTTTCCTAATAAAATACAATGTTAAATAGACGAATATTGTTGGGTATGATGGAAAACTCCATTTTCAATTGCCGCGAGGCATTTGCCAATATCGATGAAATAGCATTACGATTTTTAGATAAATTGTCGCAAGCTGTCGGTTTTATTCGAGTTTTTTCTCATTAAAGAAAGATTTGCAAAGGGTTATTCAAGGTACGTGGGAAGTTCAATAAATTATTCATGAATTTCCCGGTTAATAATTTTGAGTACAACACTGTACTTGTCAACTACCATCTGTCAAATTCAGCCCGTGTTGTATCATTCACTTTGTATTTGACAGCTTCTGTGAGCTGTGAACGTTAATTTCTACGAAAATGGAAAAATGTGAATTTCGTGTGCTCATCGAGCATTTCTTTGCATAAAAAACTAAGTCAAAAAATGAATCAATGGATAGTGTCTAAGAGCCAGCCTTTTTTCGCGATGGGATCCATTAATTGCCAAAAAGATGGAAAAACTAAAGACAATATTTTGAACTCTGAATAATTTTTCACAATATTCAATAACATAAATAAAGGTTAATACTTGATAGAAGGTATATAAAATTATTTGAATATTTTAATATTAGCCTTCTACATATTTAATTTCAAAATATTATATTTAACAATTATAACTCCAGGAATTAAGTTTAAATAATGTCATATAAGTACCACTTATATCAAATGACATATAAAATAAACATTCATTATAAGACATCCAAATGATATAACAAAATCCAATAAATAAAAATTGTTAACCAAATCCTATAAATTAAATATTTTAAATAGACAAAATTTTGTTTCTGCTGATCAATCTTATGAAAACAAATATCTTTCAAAAATGTTCAACATAATCTTAAGAATTTCATCATAAAACTGTCTCACTTAGAATATTCAATATTATTGGATATCTAACTAAGTTACTTTCTATAAAATCTCACGATATGTAATAACATTACTTAAAAACAAGTTTTAAGAGAAACTTTGCTTCGTCAGTATTCAAACAATTCATATTCAATAAAATATAACATCAATCAACAACAAATATTTACTCACCCTTCAACAATTTAGAAAACTTCTGGTAAATGAATACT